>JAESUZ010001578.1:0-600000 GCA_017311185.1 Proteles cristata cristata
GAGGGTCAGAGAAAGAGGGAGTCACAGACTCGGAAACAGGCTCCAGGCTCTGAGCTGGCAGTCAGCACAGAGCCCGACGCGGGGCTCAAACCCACGAACCGCGAGATCATAACCTAAGCAAAAGTCGGACGCTTAACCGACTAAGTCACCCAGGTGCCCCAGTAACTTTTGATTAAAAGTGTTTTCTGGGGATGCCCGGGTGGCTCAGTCGGTTAAGCGTCCGACTTCGGCTCAGGTCATGATCTCATGGTTCGTGGGTTCAAGCCCCGCGTCGGGCTCTGTGATGACAGCTAGCTCAGAGCCTGGAGCCTGCTTCAGATTCTGTGTGTGTCTCTCTCTGACCCTCCCCTGCTCACACTGTGTCTCTCTCTCTCAGAAATAAATAAAACATTTAAAAAATAAATAAAATAAAATAAAATAAGTGTTTTTCTTGTTCTAGGACACCTGGGTGGCTCAGTCCCCTAAGCATCTGACTCTTGATTTCAGCTCAGGTCAGGATCTCATGGTTCGTGGGTGTGAGCCCTGTGCCTGGCTTTGCACTGACTGCACAGACCCTGCTTGGGATTCTCTCTCTCTCTCCCTTTCTCTCTGCCCCTCTCCTACTCATGCTCTCTCTCTCTTTCAAAATAAACTTTTTTTTAAAAAAGTGTTTTCTTTTCCTTAGAAAGCTGGCAGAGTTTGTCATGAGTTTTCCATTTATTCAGCCCATGTTACTTGACACAAAGTTTGGGGAAATTAAAATCCAAAGAAAAGAACAAGGAGGGAGGGAAATGGTTGAATAGACAAGTACCGCAACATTTCTTTAAAAAAATATGTCACATGCTCAAATAAAAAGACCAGTGTTACTAATTGACCTAGAAAAGTGTGAACAGAATGTAAAAGGAAAATTACATTTTCTCAACATCTGCAAATTTCTAGAAACCATACTGGGATCTTTAGGTAACTTTTTCCTTCAAGCATCATAGTAGCTTGTGAAAGAGATCGTATTATCCTCATTTTTTTTTTTTTAATGAGGAAACTAAAGTTTCAGAAAGTCAAGTAACTCATCCAAATGTCAGCGTAGCTAATAGATCATGAAGCAGGTGTTCACATTCAAGCTTTTCTATATCCTGAATTCATAATCTCTCTGTCACATCATCCATATTTTCTCTTTGGCAGCTTTCTTTTCCATATGCGTTTCTATCCCAAAGTATGGAATTCTGTCGGTGACTGCTGTATGACATCCGCCCTTATAACAGGATTGCTGCAAATAGCATGTGGGCATTTTGGACTCATCAGAGAGTCCGTACTGTTTCTCAAACCCAAATCCATTTATGGCTCACTTTGAAAGCATATCTGTAAAATCAGCTATGAATGAAAAAATATGTATCCAATCTATCCGGTCTTTAGGACTCTTTTTTTTTTTTTTTTTTTTTGGTGGGAGCCAGCCCAACACTGGTAAACAACAACAAAAAAGAGGTGGGGGTGGGGGGGAGAAAGAAAGAGAAGAGAAAGGAAAAGAGAAGAAAGAAAATTAGGAAAGCCCGACCTCTAGTGGAACCACTGAAAATTTCCCATGGTTTTGCTGGAAGGCTTCTCTTCAAACCGCCTCCTCTCCAGGTTTCAAATGGAATTCTGGAATTTCTCGTCTGAAAGCTTCTCTCATGAGAAGACTTAGGTCTGTGCGCAAAGGTAATTTTTGTCACTATCTTAAAAATGGGGCTTCTGCATCTCAGATTCACACTGTGCTTGGGCTTGAATCTTTGAATGACCTTTCTCAAGCGAGCACCATCTCTTGAAAGTACTCTTTGTCATTTGGTCTTTCCCCCCACTTAACTGTAAATCCTAATCTGGGTTTTTGGAAGGGACACTGGATAAACATGAGTGTCTGTAGTTAATCCATTGTGTCTAAATTTGCCTTCGGGACAGTTGATAGCTTTGGAAATTGTACACTTCTGTTCACACTGTGTAATCTTTGGTTTCACGGCCTAAGCTGTAATTGTGCCCGTCACCACAGGCTTATTGCGTGGCAGCCAAGACAGCGTCACAGCCGATACTCACTGACCCACATATGTGCTCCCAAGTGAGAAGTGGAGTGTGCCAAGAGCCCTCAAGCATTCTCGGTTGATTACACAATTGCTTTGTCCAAGTTGGAGATTGAAGTAGAGGACAAAAATCAGCCACTATCTGATGGGTGGGGAAAGAGAGAGAGGGTGTGAAAAAAAAAATAACTGGAAGGAATCTAGCAAAAAAAAAAAAAAACAACAACACAAAAAAACCCAGATCTTTTACATTCAGAGCACAATGAACGGGTGGGAGATTGCCAGTGTTAATGGATCCCCCAGTCATGGGGAGATGGGAGATGTCCTATCTTTCCTGAATCTCAGATGCTGTCATGTTTCCAAAAGTTTCGTCAAAGTTGTGTCTTTCTTGATTTGAAGAATAGGTAATCTCAGCTCTTGAAGATTTTAGAGAATTACAGGTACGGCGAACCCCTTCCTCTAACTTGACAGCTTTGCCTTTCTTGAATCCATGCAATTAAACTGTCTGCTTTGGAATTGAGGGAGGGAATAGACAGTTTCAATTTTTGAAAGCGTTTCAACATTGCTAGTTTAAAACATGGATGTATCCTTGGAGATTATGCTTCAGTCACAAGTGGGACCTTGGGGACCCATATTTTCCACAAACTCCTGGTTAGAGACCCGCATATGGACCGGAGAGAGCCCTGGATTGAGGACCAGGACTTTAAATTCGTTTTTAGCACCTGTGCCAGATGTGGTGCTGTGTTACCTTTGCCTTTGAGCCTCAGCACCCTGATCTGACAACCATGACAGTTGGAATATTTAACCTTGAAGGTCAGTTCTGGCTCCAGTCATCTACGACTCATTCATCCTGTGTGTGCGGTACACACGTACCACACAACTTAAACTCATCCCTGAGAGTCCAAGAGTCCACTGATTCAACAATCATCTTTAACACTATTAAGTTAAGGAAGGAAGGAAGGAGGGAGGGAGGGAAAGAGAAAGGAAGAAAATACATCCGCTTATTTTTTCTTTATTTTATTAAATTTCTTTTTAATATTTATTTATTTTTGAGAGACAGAGCACAAGCAGGGGAGAGGCAGACACAGAATCTGAAGCAGCCTCCAGGCTCTGAGCTGTCAGCGCAGAGCCCAAAGTGGGGCTCGAATCCACAAACCATGAGATTATGACCTGAGACAAAGTCAGACACTTACCCTATTGAGCCACCCAGGCCCCCCTCACTTTTCCTTTAATAGCTACTATGTTAGTCCACAATTCCTGGCTAGAATATTGAATTGCCCTTTTTAACCCCACACCATGGACTCTTGCTCCATTTTTTGATGGTTGCTGGACAAGTTAGAAGTAGGGAAAACAGCGTCCCTCCTCATCAGGGAAATACAGATCAACACCACACTGAGATACCACCTCATGCTGGCCAGAGTGGCGAAAATGACAAATCAGGAGACTGTAGATGCTGGCGAGGTTGTGGAGAAACAGGCCCCTTCCTATACTGTTGGTGGGAATGTAAACTGGTGCAGCCCCTCTGGAAAACAGTGTGGTGATTCCTCAAAAAATGAACAATAGAACTCCCCTAGGACCCAGCAATAGCACTGCTAGGAATTTACCCAAGGGACACAGAAATGTTGATGCATGGGAGCACATGGACCCCAATGTTCATAGCAGCACTCTCCACAATAGCTAAAACCTGGAAAGAGCCTAAGTGTCCATCAACAGATGAATGAATCAAGAAGATGTGGTTTATCTATACCATGGAATACTACATGGCAATGAGAAACAATGAAATCTGGCCATGTGTAGCAACATGGATGGACCTTGAGGGTGTTATGCTGAGCGAAATAAGTCAGGCAGAGAAGGACACATACCATATGTTTTCACTTATAAGTGGAACAGGATAAACTTAACAAAGGACCATGGGGGAGGGGAAAGGGAGAAAATAGTTGGGGAGAGGGAGGGAGGCAAACCATGAGAGACTCTTGAATACTGAGAACAAACTGAGGACTGATGGAGGTGGGGGGGAGGGGAAGGGGATGACGGGCATGGAGGAGGGCACTTGTTGGGATGAACGCTGGATGCTACGTTGAAACCAACTTGACAATAAACCATAAAAGAAAAAAAAAGTAGGAGGGGGAAAAGCCATCCCTTAAAATATCACTTTCCCACTTCCTCCGTTAGGAGATTCACTTCTTGACCTTCTCTTTGACTTTCCCTTCTTTACTGTGTGGGCGTGGATTTAAAAACACTGCAACAATTTGACCCTCTTTCAAATGATGTACTCTGCTTTTAAACTGCAAATTTCAACCTCCCACAGGGCTTTGACTGGTTGTTTTTTAAGTAAGTCTGACTTCTTTTGATGTGAACATTTTCAAGCTCAAACAATAAAGTATGTTTCTACCCAGATACCGAAGTAATTATCAGGTAGACAATTGTGGCTCAGAAGTAGATTTCGCTCTTTGTCTGCCACGCTGACGGTACTTTCATTCTATGTCTGTTTTTCTCAGAACTACTTATTTGATCCCCTTATCCTTCCTTAAATTATAGGTATGGATGTGTTTGTACTAATCCAGACTTTGATGTGGAACGTTCTGGCCTTATATAATGAGAAAACTTTTAAGACTTGTTAACTGAGTTATTTTTTGAAACGGCACATTTGGGGGACATTACTACTTTGTTTGGAAACTTGATTGAAGGTATTAGTATTTGAAATAAGTATTTAAATGAAGATAAAGACTGCATAGGCAACGGGTCGTCATTATTAATATATTAGGGATTACAGTAATGAGTCATGTGGAAAGTTGATGAATAACTGTTGACTGGACACATGCACGCAAGTTATTTCCTAGAAATGCTATATGTCTGTTTCGCTGGCGTAGAGAAAGAAAGCAGGGCATCTCGTCATAACCCACCCAGTCTAGGCATAACTGCGACCTCTAGGTTTATCATCTGTAGATTGCCGCTAGCAGAACAGGCTTTGCATCTCAAGCCCTTTCTTTCACCTTCCTGCCCACCCTGCAACACATCAGTTGGGAACCTGGTAAGGAATCCGAATGACGCAATTTCCTTTCTTCAAAATAATTGAATGTGGTCACACTAGTTTTTAATCTACTTTAGACCGACGAACCATGTAGGTATTTTATACACTTGTATTGGCCAGTCTTTGCAGCGGCCCCAACCCTCAGTCCCCATATCTGTGCAATGAGAACTCTAATGCTCTTCACAGAATGACTGCTGGCCATTCTCTGTGAACAGCAGGACACACATTCGTACGGAGCATACAGTGTAAATCAATATGTGTTTTACTTTTGTTGATGGAAGCCAGGTTAAAAAATCGATTTCCTTTTTATTAATAACCTTGGCTCCTAAAATCTTTTGGTGTATTTACTTCGTTGTAGTCAGAGTCAAACAGGTTCCAGAGAGAGTGGTATCTTAACCTCATAACATCAAGGAGTATTTCTTTCCTCCACTTTAAAACCCCTCATTCCTACCACCTGAAGCTTTAGTCATGATCTTTTGTGTGTGTGTTGCAGCAAATTAGAGCTGAAACTCTGTGCCTTGCAACAAGGTCTTCCAATATACTTTGCGAATCAATTGTCAATCACATTGCCTGCCCAGACCAAGCATCTTTTAGTCTTGGCTCGACCTAGCAAGAGCCTGTGAGCTCTTGAATTACCAACAGATTTCCACTGGGAAACCAGAAGGCAAAGTTTCGAGTCACTGGGTGGTACCTTGAATTACCACCCCCCATGGGAAGGTTGCTTGTAATATAGTCTTATCAAATCTTAACACTTTGCTAAGCCTCTGCTTCCCCAAAGCTTTCATGTTAGGATTCTTTGACAATGGTTCCCAGCCATCAGTGCTAGGTAAATGAATGGGGTGTGGGTGCCATCTTCTGGCCATTATTGGAAATTGCTTAGTAAGACGATTCATTTACTTACAGTGTCTGTTCTTGCACATTAAAGGGAAAATACACCATTATCATTAAAAAAAAAATCAGGTGGGGCGCCTGGGTGGCTTAGTCGGTTAAGCGTCCGACTTTCGCTTAGGTCATGATCTCGCGGTTCGTGGGTTCGAGCCCCGCGTCGGGCTCTGTGCTGACTGCCAGCTCAGAGCCTGGAGCCTGTTTCAGTCTGTGACTCCCTCTCTCTGACCCCCCCCCTGCTCACTCTGTCTCTCTCTCTCTCTCTCTCTCTCCTAGAAATAAATAAAACATTAAAAAAAAAATCAGGTATTAGACTTTGATCTTAGATCACACTGTAATTACATAGTAGCTTTTCTTCTAATCTATGGCTATGATTGTTGGCTAGAAATTGGTGCTTTGGAAAATATCCTAGAGTTAAATTACTCTTTGAGAATAAAAGATGCCTTTCTGTAGTTACCATACAATTAGTGTATGGTCAGCTCATTAACAGGGTCCTCCCCTCTTTTCTGCAGATGTAGGATGATTCTTTTGCTTACAGATATAGTGGCTCTGGAGTTCTTCATGGGGTCTGGAAATGACAGTGTCAGATTGACACCATCTAAGTTTATCACCCTGGCAATTCATCCTGGAAGATTCTCATAAACTCTGTCTTTAGGCTATACCATCTATGTGTTCATTCAACTGACATCTGTTGAACTTTTGTCGTGTTAGGTTAGGGGATACACAGCTCATCAGACAAACGGACACTGACAGGTCAACAAATAATTGATCCTTGGTCTAAACACTACACTAAAGAAAGTGTGGGCAAAGGTCATCGAATGGAGAGATTAAATCCATCATTCACCAGTATTTCCCCATATAATTTAGAGGAACGAGGTAGAATAATCCCAGGTCAGAGCTGAAAGAGAAAGGTGATTTTGGTTTCTGAATTTGGTTCAACCTTTTACATGTGAATAAGGCAGATGAACTTGAACAAGCTCCATTCTGAAGATTGGTGCCTGCAGTAAACTGGGAAGCCGGGGTTTTCTCCTCAAACCTACTCCCTTTTGTTTTCTTTGTAATTTGAGGAAGAAATGCCTATTTCAAAGTAATCTATAAACTTTCATCTCTCCAAAGTTTCCCAGAATTGGAAGAGGTTTTAGAATGTCCTTTGGAAAATGAGAATTGGAATATCAGCAAAGCAGTACCTTAAAAGGCAAGGTGCTAACTGTAAATAAACTGGAAAACCAGCTTGCTGAGCCAAGAAAGATGATGAAGTCTTTCCACGAATTAAGCTCAGATATAGTTTTATAAGCCACATATACTAGATTGATACTTTGTGGGAAAGGACGAGTAATTCATTATCATTGGATTATGCTTCCGTTCTTATGGCCATTTATATATCTGACATGTTATAATTTCATCCAGAAGTATTACAGATGTGCCTGTCTAGTACTGCTACACACACACACACAAACACACACACACATGCACACATGTGAGCTGTCCCCAAAACAAGAACTACCTGGGTGTGGTACTAAGAATCAGGAGTAAGGGAGCAGAGCAATGGAAACAGAGGAGGAAGGCCAGTGAAGTGTTTGCTATTGAGCTAATGAGCGCATCCATCTTGTGAGACCCTCTAGGAAGTTGGGTAGAACCTATTTTAAAATTATCCTAACAGGATCTGGGAAGCTGGGGCATTGGTTCACTGATTCCTGTCCCCATTGGTTGAGGCTTGCCACCAGTGTTGTGCATTAAGTCCCTCACACTTCCTGGTAGTGCCAGAGCAGAGGTGGCCCCCAGGCAAAGGAGCAGACTCCCTGGCCTTGAGGAGGGAAGCTGTCGGCTTGCAGGATACTGCCCACCTCAGCTGCAGGAACACGGCAGGGTATCAACATCTCCTGCACACGTGCCCATGAGTGTACACACACACATACACACACACACACGTGCACCATCGACTCATATATTCATACATATTAGAAAAATAAAATAAGCTGAAGGCGATAATTATCAGGAATTCTTATTAATTTTGTTTAGATATGAGAATGGTGGTTGTAGCTTTAGAAAAGTCTTTGGCAATTAGACACATACCTTGAAGTTTTTATGGATGAAGCTATCCACTATTTGGGATTCACTGTAAAATGTTACAGCAAAAAAAAAAAAAATGTGGGCATAAATGGAACAAAAATGGCGACCGTAATTGTTGAAGCTGGGCAATGGGTACATGGTGATTGGTTAGACTATTATCTCTACTCTTGAGTGTGTTTGAAATTTTCCAGAGTAAACTAATTTTAAAACAGGGTCTTTGCTAGCCAATAATAATTTTTAAAAAATTTAAATCCTCTAGAGGAGTCTTCTTTATATGCAGTGGGATCATTTTGAGGTAATGTAACAACTCTTAAGTGTGCAGTATAGTGTGGACTAAAGTCCAGCTCTAAAGTCCAGTTTTAATCAACAGTGTCATATTTTCATAGGCTGCTGGCTTATAGAAAGGATATCTCTTTATACAGGCTCATGGGTACCAGTTGCTTTTTAGTTTTTGTTTTTGTTTGGGCAGGGAGTGGGGGGAGGGGGAGTCTGTGTTTCCAGAAGGCACAGGATTCTTCATGTTTCTTTCCCCATGGCTCTCAGTGTGTCTGAGTTTTTCAGTGAAGAAATGTTGCCATGGTCAATACTGTGTCCACAGAGGAAAAAGATTTCCCTGCTTCAGAACTCAGGAAGAGCTTTACAGCCCTGTGGCTAATGACATTCCCACACATTTCCTATGGTAATGACATTCTCAGCCACCCTCAGTCTGTCTCCCAAACTTAGTAGTAGAAATATAGGGGATTTGACTTTAAAATTAAGGCTTCACCGTTAGACTGAAGTACGTAAATGAGACTATGCATCTAAATAGATGGGAACATTCTCAGAATTTGTCTTGGGGTCCTGAACGGATTCCAAGGATGTTGTTGTGATTAAGACAACTTGTGGAATGCCCTCTGAAAACTGTCTAAGAATTAAGTATCCGACACATACATGCGCCCGCATGCATAGCTACGTGCCACAGCTATTTTACTCATATTCTGCGTTCCTTAGGGATGCCTAAAATCAGCTATTTGTCTGCCTTAGAAACCATTCCATTCCAAAATAGAATCTGTTTTATTTTTAGATGGAGAAATAAGCTTCCACTATTTCCTATAATGTTGTACGTGGCCATTTTAAAGTCTTGAAGATATTAAATTGTTTATTCTCTTAGAAGAGCCTTTTAATGCTGGGAAGCAGCATAGGATAGTGTGAAATGAATTTGAATTTGGATCCCAGCTCAGCTGTTGTGGCTAGGAACAGTTTATTTGACTGGTATTCATCCAGATTTCCTCATCTATAAAATGGGGGAAGTATTACGTTCTTGAAATGCCAAGAGCTTTGGATGAGGTGCCAGTAAAATGTTCCGTCTCTGCCTTGACGCATTGTCCAGCCAATAAATGTGCCCTTCTCAGAGAGCCTTTGGGGTGAGATATGCGTACCTTGAAAAGGTGCTATGTAAAGTCAACCCGTCTTTTGCCGTTGTGTGTGCTATTGCTAGTACTGTGCTCTCTCCTTTTAAAACTGGCAGAGTTAGAGATGTGACCGCAGCTGGGCTGTAGATTCAAGATGCAGATGGGTAAACCTGATGAGAGGGCAGCCGACAGCATTTGAGCATTAGGAACCCTTGGATCTGTTGCTGCTACTGTTTCTGCCCCCGTATCCTCCCCCGCCCGGGGTGGCTCTAGGAGTCTATGTTGTAGTCGTCTGTCTTTAGTAGTAGGTTTTTGTGCCGAGCGGCCATCTTGGAAGACATCTAGACTCAGACTCCATCACATGTTTGGGTTTTTAGTCTCTTGCAGCATCCCCAAAGAGTCTGATTGATCATCTCTTGGAACAGGAAATGCCCTCTGTCAACTGGCAGCATTGTTAGAAAATTCTACTTGAGAAAACAGGTCGTTCACTGACAGGTTAGACAGTATTTCTCTCTATGTCTCCTTCTTACTGGAACCCTGTAGGTAAAGCCCATTTCTTTGCCAGGGCATCTCATCAAATATTTAAAGGTGGATCTCATGGCCTTCTTGACTTCTCTGTTCTCCAGGCTAAATGATACGCACTCCTCTTCCTCTTCTGTGTTGTGGCTACGACCTTTATTCTTTTCCTTCGGTATTATTATCTCAGCTTATCATTACGTGTTCATTAGCATATGATTATTTGATTAGTGTGAGAGCTGTTCATGCCCCTTATCAAATATTTCTGGCTCTCTAGCTTCCCAGCTGGAGGTAGAATTGCACTTTCTTTCCTGGAGTTGGATGAGACCATGTGGCTGATTTTGGCCAGTGATTTATGGATGTGAATGATGTCTGTCAGTTCCAGGCCAGAGCATTTAACTGCTGAAAAGGTATTCTCCAGGGCTTTCTTTTCCTTCAGTGAGTAACTGTGAAGTTCTAGATGAGGGTTGCTCTGTCTGCCTGGATTAAGAAAAGAAGAGCTCCCAGCCAACCCCTCATGATCATACAGCCTGAATGAAAAATAAGACTTTGTTGTTTCAAGTCACTGAGACTTCAGCTTTGTTACTCAGCATAACAGCATCTGTCCTGACCGATATAATTGTATCTGGCTTTCTCACTAAATGATAAGCATTATGTATTGGGGCTCTGTGTCTCTCTTCACCTTTGTATCTTCGGTATCTAGCATAGTCCTGGCTCAGAGAAGCCCACTAATACTATGTGTTGCATGCATGAATAAATTAAACCTGAGTTTTGAATTCTATCCGTTTCTGCAAGTTCCGGAACATGGCTTACTGTATTATTTCTCTTCTAAAATGTAGACAACTGCCTTCCCCAATCCAACCCAGCTTTCCAGTGTCAGAGAATTTAAGTGGTTGCACGGACATCCCCAAATGCCTTTCAGTGCAAACCACACTTACCTGAGTCTCAGGCGTAGGTGAATGGGGTACAGCTGACTTCATTCTAAACATCTCCATCACAAACTTATTGCTTCTTCTGAAGATCAGGAGAAAGGTGATGTGGTCATCACTGACACATGTCGGTGTCCTCAGGGAGCCATTTAATACCATACGGGCAGTATTCTTGCTTTCCACTTGCTATTGTTTTTTACCTTTCAAGAATGAGCCTTCTAAAGTGAACATTCCTTGCAAATTGGTAATATGTACCTTTCATGCCCTGTCATGGCTATGGGAAGCTGCTAGGTGGAGCTAATAAGATGCCCCTTTGAATCTTGCCATTAAATTCTAATTGGCTAAAACCATGAGTTTTTAAACTGCCCTAAGAACTAAACATTTTAAAAAGGGGGCAAGACTTATGAGATGAGGAAAAAATATTGAAAATGTGTGTTGTATTGAAAAATATTGAAAATGTGTGCTTAGAACTCTGTCCTTATCGGATGCCAAATAGATATCAGACCACATGCTACAGTATTTGCTGGGCACGTTGTTTTTTTCCCTGTGACCACCCAACCAACTTTTAGTTGTCATTCCCTAACTTCATTCCCCAACAGGTGCCCAGAGTGGCTAATTCATGGGTGAATCAGACTTGATTTCAGGCCTAACTCATGCTCACTGTGTTCAGACTAGCTTAGTAGACTGACAGAGCCCACCAGTTTTTAGAACTTAAGTTTTTAAAAAAGACACTAATGAAAAATTAGGCTTTTTGCCCCCACTATGACTTTGCTTTTTTTTTTTTTTTTTTTTTGCTTTGTTCCTAGTGCAGAGCCCAAAGCAGGGCTTGAACTCATGACCCTGAGATCAAGACCTGAGCTGAGATTGAGAGTTGGATGCTTAACCTATTGAGCCACCAGCACCCCTTTCACTTGTGAATTATTAGCAAATGATCTTACAGATATATGCTGGCAGCATTTCATATTATATTGTATAGGACATCCCATGATCCCTGGGATATGTTCCTGGGGTCCTGGCGTTGACTGACAGCACCCGGACACTCGCCTTCTGATCCCAGGATTTGCGTTAGCCACGGCACTAATAAAACCTGTCTGCAGAGGTGATGGGATGATTGGCTGTGACAATTTGCTGAGCTTCTTTGCCAGCTAACTGTGTCAAATGCTTTTTATTGTTATCTTATTTAGGGGGAAGTAAGCCATGAGTACTGCCCACTCTTCAATAGGCATAGAAAGTGCCAATGTACGAACTCAGATCAAGACCCTCTGTGGGGGTGTGCAGGGTAGGTATTCTGCAGGGCGCTTGCTCAGAAGGAATAAGAAAGGGCTGGAATCCTGTCTGCCCTCGACTTGCCAAGCTGTGTGCCATGCCACACGACGGACGGCCTGCACCGGAGGTGGCATCCGTGGGCCAGCAGGAGGCTGAGCACAGCTAAGGAGGAGAATACTCTATTCGTCTCCCTTCATCTAATAAGTTTTATATGCTTTGCACGTACTAGAGGCCTTAGATGGGCTTAGTTAAATCTTCAAAACAATTCTATGGAATAGGTGGTGTTTGCTATTCCAGTTTTATAGGTGGTGGAGAAAGGAAAGAACATATGGGGAAAATGAATGAAAAATCTACTATGTGCTTAGACATTTCATATCGGTCCTATGAATGTGGTCATATGGTTTATTTGTTTGTTTGTTTGTTTTAAATAGATGGGGAATTGGAAGCCCCAAGAGGTTACATAACTTGTCTGGGTTGCTGAAGCAGTAAGTGACAAACCCACATTTAAACCCAAGCATATCTTAAGTCCACTGCTCTTGTACGCATATTTGTATCGAAACAAGGAAAGATCAAGGGAGACGCTTTTGAAGAGGTATCTTTGAATCAGCCCTATGACTATATATATTTAGTCAATAGGTCATTACCGTACACGGGGTAATCAATGTTCTAAAAGATTTGAATGAGATTACATGCAGTTGTCTCAGAAATATGCCAAATAAAACAGACTCTTTGCATTATGGAATATATAGTTATAACTGTTAACATTAATGGTCACTCAGCAGATTATAGAGAAGCTGGGAGGTTCCATTCATGTCTTCCTTCTCTATTTCCTGTGTCTTATAGTCTGTTTAGTTTAGAATACTAATCGCTTCTTGCAAGATAGATAAGGTCTCTTCTTCCTTATGATAACTGTGGATGCTCAGACGGGATCTGCTGCTTGTCCAAAGTCACACGACAGCTTTGACCAGTGAAAGCTCAAAGTTGATACTTGGCCTTCAGACCCCCTGCTACTTTCCTTTCAGTCATTCTGCATTTATGTCAAGTTCAGTTGTCATAATGAAAACAGTATGTATATGCCATTCTGACGTTTGTAACAACTGTGGAAATAAGAGAAAGTGCAGTTAATCTGTCACTTGGGCTGTGTGACCTTGAATGAGTTATTTCGCCTTTCTATACCTCAGTTTTTTCACCTGTAAGGTGAGAGACTCCATATATATGATTTCATGCCAAAAATGAAGAAACTGAGAAAATCTTCCCCAAACTGGCATCATTAAAAATCTGATAGATTGGTGCCTTTCTTGGAATAAGGTGGCCAAGCCTGCTTCTCAGAATGCTTCTCAGAATGTCAAATAAACCTGACAAAAATATTTCTTTGAAGTGTAAGTCAATTTTTTATAGGAAGGTTTTATATTATTTAGTAACAGCCAATAGGCAGTTCCCCAAGGAGATGTATCAGAATCACAGAAGCACTTTGTCAACATCATTACATTCTGTGCTCTTCCTACTATTAAGCGTCACAGCTGTCATGAGGCACTGTCATCAGTGTGCCGCAGTAGTTTGGGTGGAAAAGAGAACACATTTTTAGGAAACGACTATGATCGATACACTCAGGTCTTTTTTTTTTTTTTATCTACATAGAAATCTTTTGTATTCATAGTTAAAGATACAGAGAGAGACAAAATTGATCTAATTCTATAGCTTTAATAATAAGATATAATTGGGGTACCTGGGTGGCCCAGTCAGTTGAGCATCCCAATTCTTGAGTTCAGCACAGGTCATGATCTCACGGTTCATGAGATCGAGCCCTGCTTCCGGCTCTGCACTGACAGCTCACGGAGCCTGCTTGGGATTCTCTCTCCCCATCTCTGTCCCTCCCCGACTCCACTCTCACTCTCCCTCAAAATAAATAACTTTTAAAAAAATTATAAACAATAAGACATAAACATTTTACCTTTTTGACATATCTTTCTCCCCTCAACGTAGGTAACAGCTTCTTTTGTTTTCTTTTTTTTATGGAATCTACATAAATACCAATTTCGCTTATCTACATAGCATGTATTAAATCACCTCCTTGAGCCCCCCATGTATCTACCAGACCGAAGCTTTGAAGCTGGAAGCCATACCTAGTTCATGTGTTCTGCTGTTAACCATTGGCAGCGTGTGCTGGAGCAAAGATGGCTTGTAGTATGAGGTCAGTGGAATGTGATAAAGTTTTATTCACCAGAATGTGAGGGAGCCAGGGACAGGGCCCCCATTTTGCACTTGACATTCTATAGATAATCAACAAAGGACTAAGTGGATAACATGGAGGTCACTCCTTAAACTCGAGGTCTCAGTGTAACAGAAGCCAAGTCCATCTGTCTGATGCACAGCAAAACCAGTCACTGAGACACCGAGTGTGCTGTAAGGAAAGGGTTTCTTCAAGAAGCAGCCAAACGAGGTGGTGGGAGAGCAAGCCTTAAATCTGCCTCCCCAAGGGAGGGATCCAGGATTTCTAAAGGCAAGTGCAAAGGGGCCTGGGTAAACGGGAGAGAAGCTCCTGAGGAGGAGAGTGTTAATTTCCTTTCCTTGTTAATTTCCTCCTTGCTCAAAGAGGAGGCCAGGGGTCCTCACTGGTTTGGATGGCTTCTTGAGGAAATCTTGAGTCTCTCCAAAAAAAACTGAATTAACACTTGGTTATCACTGGGTGTTAGGCAAGAATATTATGCCACAGAAACAGCAGCATGCCTGAGAACAAACCGATTTGGGTAAAAGAGTTGCAGCCTAGTTCAGCTGCCCTGTTAACTCTTTAGTTACCAGTTACACCAGTAATTAAAGTCTTCTTAAGTAGAAAGTACAGAATAAAGCAAAATCAGTGAATCAAGTACAGGAAGAGAGGCCGGGAGGCAGTTTGTTTGACTTGGTGTTAAGAGCAGACATGTGCCAGTACTTCCGTGGTAAAGAGGAGACCCACCCAAGGGAATAAGCTATCTCTCCTGCTGACAAGCTCAGTGTTCTGTGTGTTATCTTCCTTTTCTTCTCACTCTTGGTTTTGGATAATTTGCTAATAGCTAAACACCCAGTCCCTTGATCTCACCCTCCTGAATTCCTGGATCGATTCAAAGAAGCACTTGTCAGAACTGGTGTCCATGGCCAAAGTGTATGGTTGGTTTTTTTCTTTCTCTCCTCTGCCTTTTCCAAAACCTCCAGCCCCTGGCTGTATTTCAGTTGCATGGCAACCCATCTACCATGATAGCTGATGTCAGCTTATTTTCATTTAAATTTATCCTAGGAAAGTTTTCAAGGAGGGCATTTGAGTTTGTATAATGCTGGGGCAGGCTCCAGTTTGTGTTACCAAATCATTGGTAAAACTGCAGACTAATGGACTCAGGCAGGCTAAATGTAAATGTGAGTGTCACAGGGGATTAGCTTCCAGAACAATTGGCCTTGGGGACTTTATTTCTAACTTTCAGGAGCTTAGCAAATGAGCCTCAGCAATATTCTCTCTGCTGCTGAAGTTCTCTCTGCCCTTTAAAGGGATAAGTGTCCAAAACTAACCTAACTCCCCCAAACAGAATTTAGACAAATAGTTTTCTGTCTCCAGAAAAAAGGGGAAGCATTTTAACCAGGTGCATACACCCTGTCTGGGAGGAAAGGTTATTTTATTATTGGCAGGAATGTTCTAGGGTATATGTTAACAAGTGACAACATGTTAAAACTTCTTTAATCCAGTAGAGGGCAGAAGTGAATTTTAGCCTCGTCTTTCTTTCTTTTTTAAGTTTTCTTTATTTAGTTTGAGAGAGACAGAGACAGTGTAAGCAGGGAAAGGGCAGAGAGAAAGGGAAAGAGAGAACCCCAAGCAGGCTCCATGCTGCCTGCACAGAGCCCAATGTGGGGTCTTGAAATCCTAAAGCCGCAAGATCGTGGCCCGGGCTGCCATGAAGAGTCGAACACTTAACCAACTGAGCCACCCAGGTGCCCCAATTTAGCTTTTCTTACCTGGCACATTTGTACACAAATTATATCCAGCCTATTTATGCACAGCTTATTCTGGTTGTCTAGACAGGTCCTTGGCAGTAGGCTCAGAGCCAGTTTGATCCTGTCTAGGACGGAAAACAGTGTATAGAGTTCTGAGTCATTCATGCCTAAGAGGGAACAGTGATGTGGTATCCAAATTATAATACCACTGCTAATCTATTCAGCTCTTATTTATTAATCCTAACATTTCAAACATGTTTCCTAAGAGTATTTATGGCACACACACCCCCTCTAGAATTTAAAAATATTTGAAATAATGACAAATTATTTCGTTATCAAACATTTCTCTTTGAAAGCAGCTGCCTACCTGTGAGCCTATTAAAATAGTGAAAATTGTTTTCCCAACCTGTTCTGGATTCTGAGAAGCAAATCTTACCTGTTTGTAGCTATAGCTAAAACCTGAGGTGGCGATATTTGTTGCATTATGAAGATGAGGTTAATTTTGAAACATAATAGCAATTGAGAAATGAATCTTTCGTTATCTTGGTGTTAATGGTAACTTTCCAACTTTGGTCACTTAATTTGGTTTTTGAAAACTGCTTTTAATAGGAACATAGGGACTCCTGGGTGGGTCAATCAGTTAAGTGTCTGACTCTTGATTTCTGCTCAGGTCATGATCTCACGGTTGGTGAGCAGGCTCCGTGCTGACATCGCAGAGCCTGCTTGGCATTCTCATTCTCTCGCTCCTGCTCTCACTCTCACTCTCACTCTTGCTCTCTTGTTCTCTCTGCCCCTTCACCCCACTCGCCTGTGCAAATATATAAATATATATATATATATATTTGAGAGACAGAGATAGACAGACAGAGAGAGTGCGAGCAGGGGAGAGGTAGAGAGAGTGAGACACAGAATCCAAAGCAGGCTCCAGGCTCTGAGCTGTCAGCACAGAGCTTGACGCGGGGCTCGAACCCACGAACCATGAGATCATGATCAGCCGAAGTCAGACGCTTAACGGACTGAGCCACCCAGGTGCCCCTGCTGTAGTTTTTTCATTGGTAATAAATACTTTAGTTGATTTTTGGTGAAGACGAGCTAACATTGTTCACTTAAAAAATATTTTTAATGTTTATTTATTTTTGAGAGAAAGCCAGAGCGCAAGCAGGGGAAGGGGCAGAGAGAGAGGGAGATGCAGAATCTGAAGCAGGCGCCAGCACAGACCCCGAAGTGGGGCTCGAACTCTTGAATGGTGAGATCATGACCTAAGCCAAAGTTAGAGGCTTAACCCACAGAGCCACTGAGGTGCCCCAAACTTTGTTCATTTTTTAATGAAAATATCTACCGGATACCCAAGTGTGAATGCTCATAGTTTACTTTTGTTTTTTAAAATAAAAATGGTCTTCCATGAACAAAGCAGCTGACTTAGCCCACAACTCCTGCATGAACTCTTTTCGTGAAGACGGCTCCTGTAGTTCAGTGTGAGACAGAAGTGCATTCCGGCTACTTCCCATTTTGTCACACTCGTTCGAGAGGTGGCTCAAGGGGCACCTGGGTGGCTCAGTCAGTTAAGCCTCTGACACTTGATTTTGGCTCAGGTCATGATCTCATGGTTTGTAGGTTCGAGCCCCGTGTCTGGCTCTGTGCTGACAGCATGGAGCCTGCTTGGGATTTTCTCTCTCTCCCTTTCTCTCTGCCCCTCTCCCCTCTCTCTTTCTCTCTCTCGGAATAAATAAATAGACATTTAAAAAAAGTGGCTCTAGAGTTAGGCTTTAATAAGTTAACCCATTTCACTGTTCTTTTCCATTAGGGATTTTCTTGAGTGAAATCAAATTTTTTATTGCTACTTTTATTTATTTTTTATTAAAATTTTTTATGTTTATTTATTTTTGAGAGACAGAGCGTGAGTAGGGGGAGGGGCAGAGAGAGCCAGAGACATAGAACGTGAAGCAAGATCCAAGCTCCGAGCTGCCAGCGCAGAGCCTGATTTGGTGGGCTCACAAACCAGGAAATCATGGCCCAAGCTGAAGTCGGACCCTTAATCGACTGTGCCACCCAGGCACCCCTGAATTTTTTTTTTTTAAATGCTAGTACATGTCAACAATAAAGAGTCCAATGACTGCCAGTGTGGTTTAGCGCCGCCGTCTTCACGAATGCCTATCAGTTAGTCCCTCCACTTACTTTCATACCATCAAGTATCAGTTCAGGTGGCAACACAGTGGGAAAGATCAATGACGCATTAGTGTTATTATGGAAAGAGTTGTGACCTCACCACCCCCGAAAGTGTCTCAAGTTCAGTGCCCACAGCCCACACAGACCCGCTGGTACAGAGGAATGTCTAAGCAGGGCGAACCTAGGGGTGAGGAGGCTGTTTTGGCAAGAGACGAAAGAGCCTGGCTTTATAGGATGACCGCAGAGATGGAGAACAGGGAAGGAGTGAGAAAGGTTGCAGGGGTTATAGACATAAAATGTGGTGGTAGAAGCCAACGAAGACTTGAGGCTCACTGAGGTTTTCAGCCTGGATGAGCTAGTGGATGGCGACGCTGCTAACCATGGTGATGACTTGGGGAAGGGCCCCTGTTGACGATTGAGAAAGTTACCGCTCTCGCCACAAGAGGAAACTCTACCGTCATTCTCCCACTTGGTAAAGATGTATTCTCGCACTGATGAGAAAGAACAAGATACTGCTGGCTGGGTCCGTGCGGCAGTCTGAGATCTGATTTTGCGCCGGTAGCGAATAGTGGGCCTTGGAAACGCGAGCACCTTCTGCACTGATGCAAAAGACGCTGGTGTCTGTGCTTCCTATAATAGTGTCTTCTCTTTCTGTGTTTTTAGGAATGGTGCAAAAGCTGGACCAGAAACTTCCAGTGGCCAACGAGTACCTGTTGCTCTCTGGGGGAGTCCGGGAAGGCGTGGTGGACCTGGACTTAGATGAGCTGAATGTCTATGCCCGGGGGACAGACTACGACATGGACTTCACTCTTCTGGTACCAGCCCTTAAGCTGCATGACCGTAATCAGCCTGTGACACTTGACATGCGCCACTCGGCTTTGTGCCACTCTTGGCTGAGCCTCCGGCTCTTTGACGAGGGGACAATCGGTAAGTGGAAAGACTGCTGCTCCATCGTGGATCACATCAATGGTGCCACCAACTACTTCTTCTCCCCAACCAAAGTGGCCGACTGGTTCTATGACTCCATCAGCATTGTCTTGTCGGAGATCCAGAAGAAACCCCAGCGAGGGATGCCAAAGGTGGAAAAGGTGGAGAAGAACGGGACCATCATCTCCATCATTCTGGGAGTGGGGAGCAGTCGCATGTTGTACGATATCGTCCCTGTGGTATCTTTCAAGGGCTGGCCCGCGGTGGCCCAGAGCTGGCTCATGGAGAACCACTTTTGGGATGGGAAGATCACGGAGGAAGAGGTCATCAGTGGGTTTTACTTGGTGCCTGCTTGCTCATACAAAGGCAAGAAGGACAATGAATGGCGGCTGTCCTTTGCCAGGAGCGAGGTGCAGCTGAAGAAGTGCATCTCCAGCAGCCTCATGCAGGCTTACCAGGCCTGTAAAGCCATCATCATTAAACTCCTGTCCCGGCCCAAGGCCATCAGCCCCTATCACCTGCGGAGCATGATGCTCTGGGCCTGTGACAGACTTCCTGCCAGCTACTTGGCCCAAGAAGACTATGCGGCCCACTTTTTGCTGGGCCTCATCGATGACCTACAACACTGTCTGGTCAACAAGATGTGCCCCAATTATTTCATCCCTCAGTGCAACATGCTGGAGCACCTCTCGGAGGAGACCGTCATGCTCCACGCGCGGAAGCTCTCGTCCGTCCGCTCGGACCCGGCCGAGCACTTGCGCACGGCCATCGAGCACGTCAAGGCGGCCAACCGGCTGACGCTGGAGCTCCAGAGGCGGGGGAGCACCACCAGCATCCCCTCCCCTCAGTCCGATGGAGGGGACCCCAACCAGCCTGATGACCGTTTGGCCAAAAAACTGCAGCAGCTGGTGACTGAGAACCCGGGGAAATCCATCTCTGTCTTTATTAACCCTGATGATGTCACAAGGCCCCATTTCAGAATTGATGATAAATTTTTCTGAGCGTGTTGCTGCCTTTTTTTTTTTTCTCCTTTCTCCCTTTTTCCTGGTTCTCAGACGCTCATCCCGTGTAGTGCGGTTTGTGATGCTGACTTTGCGTTTTTCGCACATCCAGCCTAGATTGGATCTGTTAAGAACACGTTTTACGTTTCCTGGTTCTGCAGGACGGTGCAGGCTCTGAAACAGTACATGACTATTTCATATTCTGCCTCTGATTTTGTTGTTTACTTTTTGTAGTTATTGTCGCATTGGGTTTTGGTTTTGGTTTTGGCTTTTTTTTTTTTTTAAAGGAGAACTTGAGCCATAGACGAAAATGCCCATGAATTCTCTTGCTTTTGTACTATTTCATGCTTTGCGCAAATTCGTGAATGGGGATAAGGGCAACAGATCTTTCTGACACTTCAGGATTCTGTTGTGGGTTGTTGGTTTTTTTTTGTGGGTTTTTTCTGTTGTGGGTTGTCTTTTTATTTTTATTATGAGCTTTCATCACTACAGATATTTGAGAATCATCCAAACCCGGAAACTACCTGGTATATTAGCTGGATTTGTTCCCCTTGACCAGTAACCAGAGTAGTTTTCACCTTTCCACCAAACAATGTAGACTTTGAAAGTGATAATGCTGCCCGTTCTGTTTTAGAGCAGCTTCATTGAATGTAATTGTCAGCTCAGAACTTTGGATGGTTTGGAGGGTGTGTTTGACCACTTTCCAAACAGAATTAAGGTTTCCAAATGGTAGTTTTAGCGTGTGTAATTATTTGAAGCCTTATTTAAATCCTATTAAAGAACATACCATTATAATTGTTATTTGCACTAATGAAATCTTGGCCATTGTCAGAGTTCCAGTGTGTGTGTTTCAGTAGACATTGACATCCACTGTTGAAATGCTATCATTTGGTTTTTCATTTAACCCATTTCTCTCAATCTGTAGAGTGGTTCTTCACATTTGTTTCCTTCTCCTTTAATTGTGGGGTCCTGTTTTGCCCTCTTTGATACTCCTGGTTCCTGTCTTACTGAGGGAAGTTTGTAAAGCTTTACACCTGCTAGGTGACCATCTGAAGGTGGGGAAAATATACTTGATAGAGTAGGTATCTTTGTAGGTACTGCTTTGGGGGTTATAGAGGTAAGCTTTTTCGTAAAGTCTCTTTGCTTCTCCTGGGAGTTGTGGGGAAGACAGGCAGAAAGAATTTATAATCCCCGAATGGAAGACACCATGCCTGTTCAAAAGCAGGTCTTTCCATAGAGCAGGAACAAGGACCTATCTGTGGGTGGTCGCTTTGTTTGGAGATGTCTTAGCTTCATGAATGAAATCATTTGCCGGGTTTAGGTACCACGAGGCATTGGCTCTCTATTTGGTACGGACTCATGGCAAACTGTGGTGCCTGAGAGGTCAGGGGCCCAGCCGATATCTCAAAGGCTGACCATGATATCTACCATTGGAAGGGTCAAGCAGCATTTTGGATTTGATCTTGAGGGTCCAGACTCACAAGTTGGATTTTGGCCAATTGAAATCAGGCATATGCGGTCTTGGGTTTTTGCATGGGAATTAATGTAATGCTTATTACTGAAAATGAAATCATCCAACCATCTTAAGTCAAACACAAAATAATAAAAGAAACATACTGGCCTCGGAACTTTGTTGTCATTGCTGTTGTTTGTTGGTAACCGGGGAACTGCTTTCTTATTAGTAATACCAGGGGGTGCTTTTCAGCAAATACAGCCCTTGGGTTTTCTATTGTCTTTCAGACCAGATGTCTATGTAGTGAGCACCTGATATTCATTTGCCCTTGCCCTCAGTTTACCTGCTAGTATCTATCTTCCCTCCACATGTTCTACATCCTTCTCAGAAATGAGTCCATCCCCAGCTCCAGACATGCATCCTGATTGGTATAAATCAACTGACATAACTATTTCCCTGGCCACAATTATTAATTACAGATTAGTCCCATGAGGTAAGCTGTCCCAATCAGGGAGGGACATGTTCAGGACTCTAGCTCAGAATGCTGGGAAAGAAGCAGGCCTCTGGGTGTGGAGGAAAAGCAGCTGACCTCTGTCCTCTGACACCTATCCCGTAATCCTAACTGGAACCGGCCTTAGGATGGAATGACATTGTGTGATACTGTGGAGAGAAGAGAAAGAGGAACATGACCCACCAGACTCTACCCCCACCCCCACCGCACCCCACATCTAAGGCCTCTCCTCCCACTGGGTTTTCTTGTTAAATGAGTCAACATTTAGTTCTTTCAGCCGGTTTGAATTCGGTACAATTCACCAAAATATTTAAACTGACATTCCAAACCCTTTCAGCGCACTTAAACTATTTCAGTTGATGTGGATCCCTTTTCTTTTCTTCAGACGGGTATCTGGGATGTCTCCTACAGTTTATCTAAAAGCTGGTTTCTACTATCTGATTTGATTAATCCCAAAGAATACCACAGCCTCTGTAACTAATAAATATGCACCTGCCAAAGTATGTTAAAACTTGTTCTACTTCAAATAAAACATTAAAAAAAAAAAAAAAAGGCGCCTGGGTGGCTTAGTCGGTTAAGCGTCCGACTTTCACTTAGGTCATGATCTCGCGGTTCGTGGGTTCCAGCCCCGCGTCGGGCTCTGTGCTGACTGCCAGCTCAGAGCCTGGAGCCTGTTTCAGTCTGTGACTCCCTCTCTCTCTGGTCCTCCCCTGCTCATGCTGTCTCTCTCTCTCTCCCTCCTAGAAATAAATAAAACATTAAAAAAAAAAAAAAACTTGTTCTACTTCGACCATTATGTCACACTTCCTAGATTAAAAGAAATTGTCATAAACCACTAAAGTAGCAAGCATATTCAAAGGCACTGGTTCTCTTTAAAGTCAGCTACAAACTGCTGTAACTGTGCTTTGAAGGGGCCTCTCAAACATAATTAGCAACATTTACAATATGTTTAATGCTATGTTTGCAGGCAAGGTTACATTCCAGATGTGATAAAAAGCCTAGTTTCAGTGATCCTTATGGCATGTTCTTCCTTTTGCCACGCCTGGTTCTAGTAAAGAACACTCTCTACAAATTCTGGGCTAGACTTTATTTTAAAAGTCCACAGGGTCCTGAGATCTAGTAACTTTAAAACTGTAATATTTTTTTAAATTCCTGGAATTCTCTATCAGCCCCATAAACCTAGGACTCGGGTCAGACATTGTTGAGGGTGGGTAGAAATGGAATGTAGTCTGATACTTAGTAAAATCTTTTTTTTTTTTTTTTTTCTGAGAGAGAGAGAGACAGCGTGAGCAGGGGAGGGTCAGAGAGAGAGGGAGACACAGAATCTGAAAGAGGCTCCAGGCTCTGAGCTGGCAGTCAGTATAGAGCCCAATGTGGGGCTTGAACCCACGAACCGTGAGATCATGACCTGAGCCAAAGTCAGATGCTTAACCGACTGAGCCACCCAGGTGCCCCCAAATCTTTCTTACCTTATCTGAAACTTAGTAAATCATTGAATACTAGCCTACTCTCCTCCTGAAGCCCAGAAGATCGGTGAAAATGCCTTCTGTTTCGGGTACAAAAGGAAGTGCCTTAAGGCCGGAGTCACAATTTCAACATAGTTCATAACTGATTTTTTTGGTCATGGGAATTTACAAGCTACGCCACGACAGGATTTCAATCCTTTTGTAGCACGATTCTTGCACAAAGAGTCGTGACCCCAAAGCTTTTCTTTCCAGGAAGCAACTTTATTCCAGCCGGCATCGCTCAGTTGGGTTCATACCCAAAGAACTGAACCCCGAACATCACGCGACGTGGTGTTTTATATATTTTTTACTTCTTTGTCTCCCATATATGGTAACACACAAACATGCAGTCTGATTAAATAGTCTCATGTTACAAGGCCGTGAGGGATGTTGTCAAGTACCCTAATAGCAAGGTTGCCTTGAGAGTTCTTTTTTCCTTAGGGAGGGAACCCTGCCACACTGACGAGACCTGGTTTCATATATTTCACAAGTTGATTATTTCTACCCTCTGCTTCTCTCATTTGAAATGAAAGATTCGAAGATGTGAATAGACGTTGGTTTCAGAATAGAAGGAACCAAATAGGATCAGATATTATAAAAATAAAAATCTCCCTGAACTTTCTACATAGAATTATTTCTGGAGGATTCTGGGGCTAGTTGAAGAGCCCCTGGTGGCTTCTGTTACACCCCTTACACACATGCACACACGCTTTCACTTCACTGATTGGAAATTTCTTTAGACTATTTGGTAACACTTCCAGGGAGGATTAAGCCCATTGGCTGGTCACAGCTAAATGTTGATTCTTTTGGATGGGATCATTACCTTGCTGAGAAAAATTTCCTGACTTGGAGTTCAGCCTTGGATGCGATTGCCGGGAAGGAAAAGGAAGCCTGTGCTTAGCAGCAGATGCAGAATCCTAGGGTGAGGTGGCTTCCTGCTGCCTCAAAGCTCTGCACTGGTCTTTGGAGAAGTACCCAAACTTCCATCCTGATATGCTCTCCCTAGAACCTCCTCCCTTGAGCCACCCAACGGGGTATTTGGATGGCTATTTTGTGTTAGGGTCCCCACCCTACGGAAAGAAAAGGAAACCTCAAGGCAACCTTGCTATTTGGGTGCTTGACAACCTCCCTCACAACCTTGTAACATGAGACCACTTACTCAGACTGCATGTTTGTGTGTTACGATAAATGGGAGTCAAAGAAGTAAAAAATATATTCAAAACCACGCCACATGGCGTTCGGGGCTCAGCTCTTTGGGAATGAACCCAACTGAGCAGTACCTGCAGGAATAAAGTTCCTTCCTGGAAAGAAAAGCCTCGATGGCACAACTCTGCAAGAATACTGCTACAATTTCACTTCCCAGATGGCCATTATTAGGGGTGAGGGAAAGACTTAGTTTACACTTTCCATCATATTATGACCTGGAGGGTAAAAAGCTATTTGCCATTAAATAGAGCAGTAACTATTCAAATACTAAAGGCAGGATGGGCACCATTTCCTGTTGCTGTCACTTTATTAATATTAGGTAAATAATATGTATTTTTAAACTGACTCAATGTCATTAGTGCTCCTCTATGAGACAAATCTTCTTAAAAATGTACCTCTTAGGCTGCAATTTCCTCAATAGGTAAACAAAGAATGTGTGATCTCAGCATTGTTCAGAATAGTTATTTGCCGTTGAAAAATTATTTGCAACATGTCTAAAATTCTACCTTCTGTTAATTAGCAGGAAAAGTAGACTTTTGGTGGTTTGGAATAGTAAGAAAAGCCCAATACTAATCCCCCATGTAAAAGCACTGTTGTTCGAGTAACTTTAAAGACAGACATGTTTACCCTTGATTTAGCAGCTGAGATGAGAATGTTTGGATATTTGGACCATTTTCCCTCCTTTCAGGGTGAGTGGACTCCTACTGTGACTTTGGTAAGGGTGGACACATTGATACATTTTTCATCTACAAAATTTTCCACCAATTAATCACAAAGCTAAAGGGTGGTAAGTATGGGTGGAAGATAAACTTTGATTTTACATCCTTTGACTTTGTATCTTTATCTGCAATACGCAGACGTGGGGTAGCTGTTCCCTTCCTTTCTGGGTTTCTCAATCCAAGGTCCCGTGTCCCGAGGGCACCTGGGTGGCTGAGTTGGTGAAGAATCCAACACTTGGTTTTGGCTCAGGTCATGATCTCACAGTCCCTGAGATTGAGCCCCACGTCAGTCCCTGCGCTGGCAACATGGAGCCTGCTTAGGAATCTCTTTCTCTCCCTCTCTCTGCCCCTCCTCTGCTCGTGCTCTCTCTCTGTCTCTCAAAATAAATAAACTTAGAAAAAAAAATAAAAATCTTATTAATTGAACCTGTATATATAGTGGGGCGCAGCAAATATGTATCGGGTACTTTCTAGTACAGATGGTCTTGCTAGATACTTTGTACTCATGAATCCATTTAAGTGTCATGATAACTAAACACCCATGGAAATCAAGACTCAGAAATCAGACAACCCATCCAAAGCTCCATAGATAATTAAGTGGTAGCACAGAGTCAGGATTTGAACCCATTTGTCTGTTTCCAAAATAAAGAACTTTCCTGCAATGCCACTCTAACTCTGATATTAGACTCTATTAATTATTAGGATAAATTCCGTTATGTGCATTTATTGAGGACCTGCATTTTGATAAAAGGCAAAACTGAAATAACAGAGCCTGAAGCAAACTTCAGAGATTTTATCAGCAGAATAGACAGATTGTTTGGGGAAAGTTAATTCCTGTCACTGACAGATCCTAGTAAAAGAGAGATAATCACTTTTGGGAAAGTTTCTGGTTGGGATAGGAAATGAACAAATGTCTCCACCATGATTTCAATTCCTGAGCTCACAGGTGTGGGCTGTGGGAGAATTGTTACTATTAGCAAAACACTACTCTTTTTCAAGATATAGGGAGAGACTTAATTGTCTTCAAAAAGAAGAAAAAAATGTGTAGTTGGGGACTTAGTTACATTTTTCTTTTTAAGCTAACTAGATCCAGTCTCACCTCCTCTTTGAAGTGATTCCCCACAAGGCTCCCCGAGAGCCTTGACGGATTCTTTTTTTTTTTTTTCATTGTTTTTAATGTTCATTTATTCTTGAGAGGGAGAGACAGAGAGACAGAGCATGAGCAGGGGAGGAACAGAGAGAGAGAGAGAGAAGGGGGCACGGAATCTGAAGCAGGCCCCAGGCTCCAAGCTGCCAGCACAACCCTCCACCCTTGAACCACACTCCACAAGCCTCCAACCCTTGAACCACAAGATCATGACCTGAGCCGAAGTCAGCCACTTCCAATGATTAACTGACAGAGAGCCAGCCAGGGCCCCAGAACTTGTTACATTTAAAGATTAGCTACAAATGATAGGTAACCGACAACTTTAATGCATCTGTAAGCTGGCATTGAAGTAAAAAGAAACATATGTGAGTAGACCAGCTTGTCCTTTTGAAACAGTATTTCTGGGGGCACCTGGGTGGCTTAGTCGGTTAAGCGTCCAACTTTCGCTTAGGTCATGATCTCGCGGTTCGTGGGTTCGAGCCCCGCGTCCAGCTCTGTGCTGACTGCCAGCTCAGAGCCTGGAGCCTGTTTCAGTCTGTGACTCCCTCTCTCTCTGACCCTCCCTGCTCACGCTGTCTCTCTCTCTCTCTCTCCTAGAAATAAATAAAACATTAAAAAAATTTTAAAACAGTATTTCTGTAATTTAGGGGTTTTGTAACTACGATGGTTGAAGCAGGGTGATTGTCGAAAAGCGCACCAGATGCCGAATAGAAGTGAGGCAAGATTTTATTTACGGCCGGGCCAAACCTGATCTCCTGATCTCACGGAGAAATGCAGAGAATGGCCCCAAACAAAGGTGGCGGTGAGTTTATATGGACTTCAGCCAGGGAGACTACGTCATTATTTAGTTAACCAAATACGTTGTGACACTCAGGTGTTAGTTTTGGCAGAGACCTATCAACTTTAAGTTCTTTGTCTTGAAATGACCAACCGTCATTAGACATTTGGGAAGCCGTGGGGTAGTGACTGCGTGACAGACCACCAGAGTACAATGGTGACGTGGTGTTCTGTAACCTTGCGTACAGGGTGCGGGTGTGGTCAGCCAGAACAGGGAAGTACAAGCCTGCTAAGCGATTTTACAGAAGCGGAAATAGCATGTTCGTATTTAACCGTGCTTGAGGTTCACCTACACCAACGGTGTTCTTTAAAATTTCTGGACATTGGACAGAAATTTGGTTGCCAAAACTTACTAAAAAAATCTTACCACTTGCATTTTATAAATCCATATCCTTACCATTTACAGTTATAAATCTTTTCATAGTAATAAAACTCTTAAACCAACGTTTATAGGCTATTACCAAGTTAAAGACTGTGAAGTGATTTTAATGATGACTTAAATTTTTATTTCCATTTTAATGACGGACCCAAGGGACAAGATGGCATTTCTTGGTTCTGACAATCTTGAAATAAACAAAAGTTTGTGTCTGATTCTTGTTTCTTCCAGCCTTCGGCACAGGCTGTG
Source organism: Proteles cristata cristata (assembly GCA_017311185.1). NCBI lineage: Eukaryota > Metazoa > Chordata > Mammalia > Carnivora > Hyaenidae > Proteles > Proteles cristata. The sequence continues at coordinate 28,164 of JAESUZ010001578.1, forward strand.
CTTCACAGACTGAAGAAAATATCTGTCATCGGGAGCCAAACTCTTCCTTATTCATGGGAATAAGCAAATGCAAAGAAGTCTTCCATTTCACATGATAAAATGAAACGCACCTGATCTTTTGTGGTGATTGGCAGGTACTTTCTGTAATGTGTATTGAAATTCACCAAATGACCATCCTCTGAAGAAGACGGTGGTGAAAGAACATTCTTTAGAGAGAGGGAAAGGTCAGGCTGACTGACGCAAGAAGCACCAATAGTGAGGGCACTAGACCAAGAGCTGAACCACGTGGGTTCACTCAGGCCTGACGTTAGTCGTGTGACTCTGGACAAAGGCCTTTCCTACTCTGTCTTCTTCGTTCTTCACATTTGTAAATTGAGAAGTGAGTTTTTTGACTTCTAAAGACCCCTCTTTCTGTGAAGAGCCATCGGCTATAGAAGAAAAACAACCCAAGAAGACAGAAGCTGGAGACACAAGGGAAGATTGTCCAGTGACAATTTCTGACTGGTAAATGGGATTGGCAGGCCCAGGCCGGAGCTCCGGATCAACTGAGGCAGGTACACATGGCAGGAAGTGCTCAGATACGCAAGACTAATGGTCGGATCTTGCTTTCTCTTACCCCCCTGGTCTTCCTCTCTCTAGGGTGGAATCATTGTTATGAGAGCTCCCCAAGGCCAGGCTCATGTTCATAGGTACAGATCTCTCTGGGCCCGCCATGCAGCCGTGTCTGTGGTATTTTATAAAGCTATTGCTTACAAAAGGATTTTACTGGAAAATTGAAACCTTTTTTTGACTCTCAGATCACTAAATATAGCTCAAGCATTGTCCTGACGTAACTCGCATATCAGTTTTATTTTCAGGCTTTTTTATACAAAAGTTCTGAGAGGAAGGAAGCCATTTGGGGGCTTATGTGAGAAGAAGGTAAGTCTAGATTGGGTATATAATCCGTGTAAATTTGATTTCTACCTACTACATGGTCACCTCATGGTAAAAACCGCTGGGGCCATGTCTGCCATGATAATTTTGTCACTCTGACAGGGTCGCAACATGACTCCAGCCAGTGGATCCTCTCTTGCTGTCAAATTGACTTTTCAGTCATTCTGTTGTTGTTGTATTTGAGAGAGAGAGAGAGAGCAAGCGCACGAGAGAGAGCGAGAGCGAGCGAGCAATTAGGAGAGAGGGTCAGAGGGAGAGAGAGAGGGGAAAAAAAATCAGAAGCAGGCTCCAAGCTCAGCACAGAGTCTGATGCAGGGCTCCATCCCACAAACTGTGAGATCATGACCTGAGTCACAATCATGAATTGGACCCTGGACCAGCCGAGCCACCCAGGTGCCCCCATTTTATTGTTTTCTTTATGCTGAGAGTATGGAGAAGGATCATAACAAAGTGTAACAGAGACCAAAACAAAGGAACATTGACCAAGAATGACTTCCTCATCTTCCCCATGAAAGTCTTGGCCTGGAAAGTCCTCTGAACTTTGGCATTGAGTGCCCGTTTATTTCCCATGTGCTCTAGGCCCAGACTCAACCCTTTTTACATTGTTTTTAACAACAGCTATGTAGGACACTGAATAGCCCCAGGTCATTATATAAAATTCCCTGTTTTCTGCCTCCCACAGTTAAATATCTTACAATCTTTTGAAAAACACAAAAACCTCATGCTTCAAACTTTCCATGTAAGATCCTTAGACATTCCCTTTTCACTTGCCTATTATTTGTTAGAGAATCACTATCTTCTAAATATTCCCACCAGCCAGGCAAAAATATTTTGACAAGATTTCTCTGAAGTTTGTATTATGAAAATTACAGGTATTAGAGGATATTAAAAATAACCTTACAGGCTATGCTTTTTCAAACTACACATTCTCCTAATTCCAAAATACCATTATGCCACATCCCTCTCCCCATTAAGAATCATTTATCTTCATAGGAGGACAGGCAGATGTTGAAGGACTTCCTAAATTTATTCTGCTTAAATTGATCACATAAGAGAACCTGTCTTAGTTGGGGGGTGGGGGGGTGGGAACAAACAATTCACAAAGAAATATTTTTATAGATAGTTAATCTACCGATTTTAAGTACTGGATTCCCATTGTGAAGAAGTGCTTCATGGAGTTTTATGCTGGTGAAATGGAGTGAAGTTGGTGAGGAGAACATTAGCCTTAGATGATCAGATAAAAAAAAAAAAGAGGTTCTAAACACACACACACACACACACACACTTGCACAGAATGGTATTCGGTTAGTTCAACAAAATAGGAAACTTTGTTCTGCACCTGCCTCTCGGAGTACTCAATGAATAAATGCAGCTACACTTAGTGACCTACCACTACCTAGCCATGTGGCTTTATTTTGGTTACCTTTTCTCTCTACTTCAGTCTTGTTGATTATTATTTGAGAGTAATTTGCATTGGTTTTTCAATGCTCACCTTAGGAGACACCACAGTGTGCTGGTAAGTGGGCTCCAGATGCCTTGCCTTTGGAATCTCTCAATTCTCATCTCCGTCATACATTAGAATCTTCCATGAGAAAGCATTGGAAGAAAAAGTGTCACACTCTTTTTTTTTTTTAATTTTTTATATATATTTATTTCTAGGAGAGAGAGAGAGAGAGAGAGAGACAGCATGAGCAGAGGAGGGTCAGAGAGAGAGGGAGACACAGACTCTGAAATAGGTTCCAGGATCTGAGCTGGCAGTCAGCACAGAGTCCGACGTGGGGCTTGAACCCACGAACAGCGAGATCATGACCTAAGCAAAAGTCAGACGCTTAACCGACTAAGCCACTCAGGCGCCCCAAAAAGTGTCACACTCTTAACAAATGGTACGTGGCGTGTGATGAGATTATTTCTAAAGGTCTCTCTAGGTTTCTGAAGAATCAGTATTCGAGAAAGCAGATGTTAGACCAATGCACTGGGAAGCGAAGATGAGCATATTACATCTCAACGCTTCATTATTCATTCAACAAATATTTGGTGAGCATCTAGGCTCATCAAACATTTATTGAACACTTCCAAGAAAGAGAACTGGTTTCCAATCACCAGAAGTGTTGAGCCTAGCGAAGTGATGGTCAATGTGAGAGAAGACATCCGCCCTAGATTCTCAGATATATATGAAAAAATCCTATGAAAATTTCATAACTTCGAAGATGAAAACATCCATGGAACACTGTTTTCCCCTACTTCAGTCCACATTGGCGCAGTAACTTAGGGCTTCTCAACCTTGGTACTGACATTTTCAACCAGACAATTCCTTGTAGTGGATGATGGCCCTGTGCAGTGGGGTGCTGTGCAGAACCCCGGCACTCTATCCACTAGATGCCAGTAGTGTTTTGCCCCTCTCAACTTTGACGACAAAAATGTCTTCAGACTTTGCCAAATGTCCCCTGGGGAGCAAAACTGCCTCTGGTGGAGAACCATTGGAGTAAATAATTCTACTCTACTGTTCATTTCCTGCAGGGAGAGACAATTTCAGGTTCATTTCTAGGACTAGCCCAAAGCAAGTAAATGCCTAGGAACTGTTGGCTAAATTGAATTGGTAAGAACAGCATGTTGATGAGTCTTTCCATAGCTCTTCATTAATCCCTCTCATGTTTTAACTATCAAAATACTTGCTCAAGAAGTGAATCAACCAACATTTTCCAAAGTTTCACATGCTGCCAACAGGGGCTGGGGGTATCTTTGAATTGTAGCTTCTCTCCTCAAGGCACTTACAGTGTATATAGGAAGATACTAAGCACATAGGTGGATATAAATTAGCAGAAAATGGAGTATACAGAAAAGATTAAATGAAAGACCAGATGATAATGATCACAGGAGTTTGGCTTAGGGAGAAATCTTGGGCTGGGATGTTTAGGGAAAGTTTTGCAGGATAAGAGGATTTATAAAACCAGGGAGATGGTTGGGAAAGTGTTGTGGGATGAGAGAAATTCTCAGTGAGGCATGGAGGGGCCACACTTTATTATAGGAATAAAGGATAAGAACTACAGGTAGTTCTGTTCTTTAATCATCGAGGTCTGCAAAGTGCTACTGGAACTGTTATTTGAACTTGGAAAATATATCTGTTGCAAATTTGCGTGGAAATGGAATCTTCTTGCGTTAGTGTTTGACAGCATGGGAAGTGCATAAAGCAGTTTGATAGCATTTGAAATTCAAACACTAATTGTCATTGAAATTACTTTATGCTGAATAAGTTCACATATAAGCACCATTTTGCCTTATTTTTGTTGAATTCATTAAGAACTGCTATCAAGTTTAGGGGCCCCCTGGGTGGCTCAGTCAGTTAAACATCCGACTTCAGCTCAGGTAATGATCTCACAGCTCGTGAGTTCGAGCCCCACGGTGGGCTCTGTGCTGACAGCTCATAGCCTGGAACCTGCTTCAGATTCTGTTTCTGTCTCTCTGCCCCTCCCCCACTTGTGCTTTGTCTGTCTGTCTCTCTCAAATATAAATTAAACATTAAAACAAAACAAAACAAAAAAAAGAACCTTACCAAGTGTGTAGCAACAGCTATTTTCCAAGACCACACAAGGTTAAACAATAGCCGTTGAGAGCAATTCTCATTCAGAAAAATTTCAATGTTAGCTCTGTGCCCGAAAAAGTCACAGACACAAAAATGTTTGCCAGGGCTAAGTTATTGACTGGCTGTGTGGTTGGGCACTTAAGGATATTCACCTTCTACTTCTGAACAAAAATTCTTGGAATTGCCAATGGTTAAGTCTACAGGAGCACACAAAGTTCACTGTTGATGCCACTGTGTGTATAACACAGGATCCTTCAAATAATGTCTTCCAAGTACCTGCTGATGAATAGTACAATGAGTAATAATAAGCTTAAAACATTACAGGTTCACAAGTTTTGTACATTTGTCCCTCTAAGCTTTGGTTCTGCTCCCTACCTAGTTTTGCATCATCAGCTGTCATACATCTTGGCAGATTCCACTTCAGATTGTACAGAATTAGCTTTTTTGTTTTTTGGGTTTTTTTACCTTTGCAAATGTCTTCACCTGTAGTTTTCCCATCCAGACTAAAAGAGGTCATGTCAGACTCTGCACTGATTCCTCAAATAAACAACAGCCGAGCAATATTGATCACACCTATGAACTCCTCCAGAGCCAAGGAAACCCGCTCAAAATAATTAGTCTTGTTTTTAAGTTGGCTGTCGATTTTGCTCTAGATGTCATTTGCCTTTTGCTTAGATTAACCTCCCCCATGTTTGTTTTTACTTCCTCTAGCACTGAAATTCCACATTAAGAAATATTTTCGTATTGACCATTCTGGGAAATATTTCCTAGTGCCCAGGAGATTCATTTCAGCATATATGTCCTAGGCTTTTTTTTTTTTTAGAAAGCTTTCTCAAGATATAGTTTTAAATATTTGGTTTTGGTTTTGACATTTTTCTTCTGGGGCTCTGCTAATCTCTTTTCTTGTTCTTATTTCCTGTTTTATTTTTTGTTTGTATCTCTTACAATTTTAATTTTCTTGGCTATGCTTTCTATGTGTCTATTCTTACCTTCCTTCCAATTTACTTTGTTCTCTTTTTTGGGGGTGAAGCAGTGTAAAACTTACAGAAAATTTGAAAGTACGATACAAAGGTATTTTTCCCTGAAACTTTTGAATTAAGTATAGATATGATGCCCCCCAGCACCAAATACTTATGTGTATTTTCTACTAACAAGGAAATTTCCTGCATAACCTCAACACACCTGTTAAGTTAAAGAATTGACACTGATTTGTTATGACTATCTAATCAGACTTCATTCAAGTTTGGTAAATATCCCTAATAATGTTTTTTACTGCAGAATGATCCTATGCAGATTCTTACGTTGCTTTTAATTGTCATATTTCTTTAGTATACTGTGATCCAGATCCATTTTCCCATCTTTCCTTAGCTTTAGGGCCCTGACAGTTTTGAAGACTACTAACTAACAAATTTGTAGAATTCCCTCAATTTACACTTGCCAGCTTTCCTGTTAAGTTTTTCATCACTGGCAATAAAACATATGATCTATGATCTATGCTGAGTTATTAATGCATTTTATCCTGTGGCACATTATTTACACTTTCCTATTATTGGTAATGGAACTTGGCCTCTTGATTAGAAAATTGTTTGCCAAGTTTCTCCATCATAAGGGTAACTCTTTTTTTTTTTTTTAATATTTTTTTATTTATTTCTAGGAGAGAGAGAGACAGCGTGAGCAGGGGAGGGTCAGAGAGAGAGGGAGACACAGAATCTGAAACAGGCTCCAGGCTCTGAGCTGGCAGTCAGCACAGAGCCCGACACGGGGCTCGAACCCACGAACCGCGAGATCATGACCCAAGCGAAAGTCAGACACTTAACCGACTAAGCCACCCAGGCGCCCCAAGGGTAACTCTTAAAGTGTTTTGTAAGGAGGTACTTTCAAGCTATGTAAATATCCTATTCCTCATTTTCAAGCTATGTAAATATCCTATTCCTCATTGTATTATTACTTAATTCATTTATTTCCATTAGGATGGACTTGTAGACTTTTTAAATTTAATGGCTTATAATCCATTGTCATCATTCTTTATTTTGAGGTTCAACCAGTCCCAGATTTGGTCAGTGAGAGTCACTTAATGATGGCTTCTGCGTCCACTTGCCCTGACCCCATAACTCATTGAGTACTTTTTTATTTTTCAGGTACAACAAGATGTTCCAAGATGTTCTCTTGTACTTTCCCTGCCCCAGGCTTGGAATCATTCATTTTCCCAGGGGCTCCAGTTCCTCTTAGTAGAAACTGGTAATTAGAAACCAAGATCTGGGTGCTGGGATGCTAATTGCTACTTCTCCCAGGCCCTCTCAGTGGAGAGAACTAGGGTACACATATACATACACACATACACACAAATCTATATTAATTTCTCCGTCTATATTTTGAAAATCATAAAGTTATCCCAACACTTTCAATTCCAATCTACCAACACAGGGCTCATTTCAGTTTCCTTCCCTTTCACCTTTTCATATTGTATCTTTACTCTCCAAGAAAACTGGCCTGAATATATTTATGTGATCAATCTTTCTGTATACAACCAATCTTCTATTCCTTCTGCCCCTTCTTAACCATTTCTGCCTCCCCAAGTAGATGCCCTCCTTCTCTCACTTGAGCTCTGACATGGCTGCTGCTCCCCTCCCCAATAAAACACTCTCTTCACCCAATAGCACACCTTCTCCAGGCTAACATGAACCACACACACATGGACACACTTACTGCATGTGGATGCCTACCATGCTTTGCCTTGTCTAATAGTTTTGGACTAGGGCTCCTGGGTGGCTCAGTCAGTTAAGCGTCCAGCTCTTGAGTTTGGCTCAGGTTGTGATCTCACAGTTCATGGGATCAAGCCCTGCCTAAGGCTCTGCCCAGACAGCGCAGAGCCTGCTTGGGACTCTCTTTTTCTCTGCCCCCTTGTCTGATCACATGCTCTCTCTCTTTCACTCTCTCTCTCACTTCTCTCTCTCTCAAAATAAATAAATAAACCTAAAACAATAGTTTTGGGCAGAATTGAGGAATGAGAAATTTTGTTTGTTTCTTAATTATTTCCAGTGATCTCTTGCTTCTTATTTCATGTCCTCCATGTAATTTCCAACTATTTAAACTTCTGAGATTTTCTATGTCTGATTTGTGCTGTTCTTTCAAAGGTGAAATCATTTTCTTAATGTCATTTAGTTTATTTTGGATTCTTAGATTTTATGTGATTTGTGGGCACATTCTTCTGTATTTTCATAGCCAAAGTATTAAAAGATTTATTTTAATATTTTTTTCTTGTAATCTGTGTTTTATGGGGTTAAATTGTATTCATTTTTTCCCCTTTCATGTTAAATAGGTGAGGTTTTTTTCTGAGCTTTAGAAGGAATCGCCTTTTGCGGGGGAGGGCTAGAGTAAGGCACCTTTCTCAGCTTCAGAACTCAGTGACTACCTTCTCTGTTAATCGCCATGAAAAACTTAAAATATGGCCTCTGTGGATTCAGTAACATTGGAATCAAGGGCCACGTTGGATTCAGTAACATTTTTCTGCCTCTCACTCTGTGTACTCCAGCCTCCTTTGCTTCCATATTGGGGGTGGGAATCTCTTCTCTCTAGGCTCTTGCTCTACAAACTCTCTGCTCTAGAGACTACAGCCTTGGTGTTTGCTGTTTCAGAACTTCTTGGGAGGTGCTTCCTTAGAGTCTTTCTGCTATTTTATCTTCACTGTCCTGCTCTGTGTAACTTGATTTTTGTTTCCAGTACGTTTCCTCAAGATGGAGTTTATCCTTCTGCACATGAATGCATGAAAGTTATATCTGAGAATTTCAAGGTCCCAGGTGGTGTTAGCAATTTTTTTTTTTTTGTATTTACCAAAATTCTGTCCTTGTGAGAATCTTTCCCTGTTGGTATTTCCCTGAGCAATCTATACATACAAATCTTCACTATATTGGTTTCTCATCAGGACAGTATTTTCTCTTCTCTTGGATGAACATTTGGTAATTTTTTAGCATTGATAGCTTTTAAGCTATGGTGGTAGATTGTAAGACACAATAGTTAGTTCAAGCAGGTTCTACTGTCACTGATGGTTTTGTCACAAATGGCTTTTAGGGGGAATCTTGTTGAAGACGTTGTCCCATCTTACCCTCCCCACCCCACCCTCACCCCCAAAATTGGTGAATGTGTTTCCTTTTCTGGCTGTTGTGGTGGAATTGAAAACTCCATCCTGCAGTGCCAACCCAGGACAAGTGTCTTGGGTTTTGAATGAAGTGAATTCTTCCTGGGCCAGTTATTTGCCACAGAATAAAATGGAAGGACCTGGAATCCTCTCTGGTTTGGAATGAAGCCCCACAGTGAAACAGGGTTTGTGTCAGTCAGGGATTAAGCCCTATTCTGCACTTTGGCCAAGAAAGATTAGACTCTCTCCTAGTCTTTTTCACAAGGTAGCAGAGCTGACAAGTTCAAAGCTTCTTTTATTTCTTTCCTCATTTGTTCTTAATTCCTTTGCTCTTTGTGGTGTGAGAAGGGATTCAATGATGTTCTCAGGTGCTGTTTCCTGATCTCCAAACAAAAGGTCATTGATTCTGCCCCCTCTCCTAGGCTTCTCATATTTTAGAGTCAGTCAAGTCAACCACTTCCCCTTGAGCTGTGTAGTGAGCATGCTCCCTCCACAGCCTCTCTTCGCTGAGTCAGTTTTCACAACTGTTGGCAGCTCTTCAATATATTTGACTTGGGACATTGTTGTCTCCTAATTTTGTCTCAGAAAGGATTTTTGTCTTTCTTCATCTCCATTGTTGCTTTTAATTGATAGCTAAAAAAAAAAAGAAAAGAAAAAGTGAACAGAGATGTCTTTACTATTTCACAACCTTTCGGCTGTGGTTTATGTTCATGTGCAATAGTATTAATAAGGCTTTTTACCTAAAACCTGCCAATCTTTTCATTTATGATTACTGAGTTTAAAGTTATTCTTAGAAAGGCCTTTGATTATAAGAATGTTAATGTATATTTCCTTTTGATGTTTTACTTTGTACATTTAAAAAATATTTAATTCCCTAATCCTACTGGAGTTTATTGTTATGTAATGTTTAACATTTTTTAGTGTTTATTTATTTTTGAGAGACAGAGAAAGAGACAGAGCATGAGCAGGGGAGGGGCAGAGAGAGAGGGAGACACAGAATCTGAAGCAGGCTCCAGGCTCTGAGCTGTCAGCACAGAGTCCGATGCGGGACTTGACCTCACGAAAGTGAGATCATGACCTGAGCCAAAGTCAGACCCCAACTGACTGAGCTACCCAGGTGCCCTGTTCTGTAGGGTTTAAATCACAAGTTTAATTTATGTACTGTTATGAATGGTTGGTCTCTTTTCTCCCTATCGATTGTTTATATCTGTCTTTTCCCCACTGTTATGTAATGCCACAAAATGTATCAAATTCTAATGTGGACTTTCTGGAACTCAATGTACTATTTTATTCCAATCATCTGTCATTCTGTTTCTGTTTCAGATCTACAGTGTCTTAATGATTTTATATTGAATATGTGTTTTATTATATGAAAGAATAATCTTATCTCACTCCCTTTATTTCCCCAAAATTTGTGTTAGCTATTTCAGCTATTTTTGAGCCATTTTGTTAAATTGATTAATTGATATTTTATACCCTTTCAGAAACATGGAATTCATTTCCATTATGTCAGTATATCAGCAAAGTATTCTGAGTTTTTCCACAGTTCTTATTACTGTAGATATAATCTCCATTCTTGTTCCATTATATAGTTTCTTAATAGTTACTATAGCTAAGAGAAAAATTTAATATCAAGGTAAGGCTGGCCTTGTGAAATTAATGGGAAAGAGTGCCACTAAAAATTCATTTAAAGAGTTGAAATATTAAGAATTTTCTATCCCTTGAATATTTAAGGAAATTCCATTAAAACCTAACTAGGACTGATGCCATGTTGTGGGAGGGCTACATTTGCATTTTTAAAAGTTTTTAATAGATTTTATAGGGCATAAGAGAGACAAAACCATCCACTTAATTTAGACATTTTATAAACATCATATGCCAGGCACTGTACAGTGTTGGGGATACTGAAATAAGACACGTTCTTTGCTTCTTAATGTCTCCAGAATTTATTTTAACTGAATAAAGTGGCAAAGAAGCTAATATTAAATAATAATTAAACTAGCAAAATAATCTGAATTACAGTTCTTTGGACAAATCCTTTGTTTGATGTTATCACTACCTAAACTAATTCTGGAAGGTTGACTGCACTAATCTTAAAATTAGTCATTGATTAGCTTTGTATTTGGGTCCCAATGTCACTTTCAGAGCAACATCTGACAGTCTTATCTCTGTCCCAGCCCAGCATACCAAGGGATACTCTGCAATACTATTAAGGCCAGTGATTCATTGAGTAGGTGTTTGAATTGCTTTAAGAAACACTGTGTTGATTACCCACCAGGTGCTACACACACAGTAAATCACCCTTTTAGAGCTTATGAAACTCACATGAATCCTTTACATAGGTATCCTTCTGTTATGTATAGGTGAATTCACAATTTTTTTTCTTTCTTAGAACATCCTGGGGCGCCTGGGTGACTCAATAGGTTAAGCATCTAGCTCTTGATCTCAGTTCAGGTCATGACCTCACAGCTCACGGGTTTGGCTCTGTGCTGACAGTATAGTATGGGGAGGTCATCGAGGGGACGTGACCTGCACTTGACCTGCGAGCAGGTCCTTGGAATGTGCATCTGCCACCCATTCCCACAGTGGGGCTGTTTGAAGGACACAGCCTTCAGAGAGTGAGGTGGTGCTGTTATACGCAGATCGCAGTATCCTCAATGACCAGAGACCACCGGGGAGACCGAGTCACGCATACAAAGGCAAAGGGCTTTATTACGGGCTCGAGCTCGGGCTCCCAGACCTCACCAATGCAGTGGATCCGTGCTGAGAGCTCCGAACAAGGGCAGAGTAGGGTTTTTATGGGGTTTGTGATGGGGGAGTTACAGAAGTGGTATGGAAACAGTGATCCAATCATAATTATACAATATCATTGAGAGCAGGTTTAACCATACACATTGTCTAGGGTATTTTACTTTTGGCGAGACCCAGTTACAACATTTAGAGTACTTTTAAATTCAACCAATTACAGAGCGAGCCTAGAGTCTTGTTCGGCGACTAATGGGTTAACTTTAACATTAGGCAGCTGAGATTTATCTATAGTTGCTGGCCTTTCTTGATTGGGCGTTGCCAAGGTAGTGTAGTGGAGTGAAGTGGTGGGCAGTTTCTTCTGCCTTGGGCAGTGTGTAGCTGCCTGATAGTTTCAGGGAAACTGAAACTTAGGCCTTCTAGTTTAGAGGGGAAACTTAAAGCCTATGATGGAGTCAGTCTGGTTTAGACTTGTGTCCTTACAGTGCTGACACCTTCGGGGCCACGTATGTGACGAAATCCATGAGATTCTGGCAGCAGTGAGGAGACTGGTCTTGAGGAGCCCAAGACAAACCTTGTATGTAAGTTTCTTACCACCTGCAGGTCTGTAGAGGTCTGCTCCTCCCTCTGTCTCTCCTTGACCTCTGTGCTCTGGCCATTTTGCAAACCAGCAGTCATGGATCCAGGCTCCTCACTGCAAATGTCTGTGAAGAAAACACCTACTTTTGAATTTACCCAGCTGCCGCCGCAATGAGTGACGATCTGAATGTCTGCGCCTATATTTCGCTGTGACTACATTTCCTTTCGAATTACCTTGTAACTGAGTTCTTCCTCTGTTCCTTGCAGGGGCTCCTAGCCTTCCGTGTTAAAGTTGAACTGGAAGGGTGGCATTGTGAAGCCTCCCACTTTGATTCGGGCGCAGGTCATGATCTTATGGTTCTTGAGTTCAAGCCCCGCAAGGCGGGGCTCGGCACTGATGGCATGAGCCTGCTTGGCATTGTCTCTCTCTCTCTCCACCCCTCCCCTGCTTGTACTCTAAATCTCTTTCACAAAATGAATAACATGAAGGGAAAACGATCAACTGGAAAGAGCCACCATGCCTGTCTTCTAACTCAGTATTTGCGTCCTGACAGATACTACAGCAGCTGCTCCTTCACGAAGACCTCTTATTTTATCTTGCTAACCTTCTAGCTTTGTCCAATTTTATCCCAACTTGGTATTTGTATTCCCCACCCCCTCCCCCAAGGGAAAGAAAAATAGTCTTTGTAATGAGAATAATCACAGATATAGTTTTATATTATTGAGATTATAATTATCACTGATAAATATAATTTCTGCTGTATTTTATTTTATTTTTCAATTTTTAAATATTTATTCATTTTTGAGACACAGAGTTTGAGTGGGGCAGGGGCAGAGAGAGAGAGAAAGACACAGAATCTGAAGCAGGCTCCAGGCTCTGAGCTGTCAGAACAGAGACCGACATGAGGCTCAAACTCCTAGACCAAGAGATCACGACCTGAGCTGAAGTCATATGCTTAACCAACTGAGCCACCCATACGCCCCTGTATTTTGTATTTTATAAGGAAAGTAGAGCTTTGAAATTATTCCATGCCTTTGGGAAGATAGTCTTTAAGTGAGTGAGTTAATTCTTTCAAGAGTAAGCATGTAATTATGGACAGATAATGAAAATAGAGTTCATTTTCATACTGTCTATATTGTGAAATGTAATATCATTCAGAAAAATGTATAAAATGTAAACATAAATATACAATTTAACTTTGACATATTTTTATAAGGGTAAACACCCATTTAAATACCATCCAGATCCAGAAATAGAACATTGCTGATACCCTCAAAACCTATCTGTGCTTCTTTTCAATTACAACCCCTTTTTGCTCTAACAAATTTAACTTTGCTAAATTTTATGATAAGCTCCTTGTTTTCTTTATAACCTTTCTGTATGCTGCTGCACCTTTAGATGATATAGTTTAGTTGGACTGTGCTTTTGAACTTATATAAATGGAATCATTCTTTTGTGTCTTATTTCTTCCACTCAACTTATGTTTGTGAGATTCACCCATGTTGCTTTGAGAAACTGTACTTTGTTAATTTCCAAAACTCTCTAATACTCCGTTACACAAATAACCACCACTTATTTAACTATTTACTGTTGAAGGATATTTGACTTGTTTATAGTGAATATTATTCTTAATAATACTGTGATGAACATTCTTATCCTGGAGTCCTCCTGGATACTTCCATGCATACATTTTTGGACATAAATCCATCGGTACAATTGTTAGTTATAAATGTTTCAAGTATCTTCTTTCTGTGACTTGTCTTTTCATTCTCTGGATGATATTGTTCGATAACCAGAAGTTCTTAATTTTATCTTAATATAAAATGTATCAATCTTTCATCCTGTTGAACAATTTCTTCCTGGGACCTGATGGTTGAAGCCACTTTTCCATCTTCTAAAATGTTTATAATTTTTCTTTCCAAGTGTGTGTCTATAATCCATCTGGAAACATTAGGGTTATTTCCACATTTTTCCCATTTTTGGCATTCTGAATGGTTAGGGATAAAGTTCCTATGTACATTTTGTACCTATTAATCAGAGATATGCATTTGCACCTTCTGGGTTTACATCTATGAAAATAATTTCTGTTTCAGATGATAGCAATATGCCAATTTATATGTCCATCAGCAATGGATGAGACTTCTAGTTTTTCTTCAACTATGACAGCACATAGTATTGTGGGCCTTTTTATTTGTGGTCATTTGGTGGGTGTATATTGGGTTCCATTGCCATTTTAAAGCTGCCTTTTCTAACAGCTAATGACTTTGAATAATTTTTCTTTTGTAGATTGAATGCATGCTTGCACATTTTCTTTGGTCAACTGTCTGCTCAATTTATTATTTGCTCACTTTTCAAATTGGGTTGTTTGGCTTTTTTCTCATTAATATGTAGGTATTCTCTCTATATCCCAGAAACAAATCTGTTATTATATAAATGTAAGCATCTTTCTCAGACTGTATTTTGGCTTTTCACTCTCCTAATGATGTCTTTGGTGAACAGAAGCTTGTTTGTAACAAAATCCAATTGCTCAAGTGCTTTTCTTTTATAATTACTGTGTTCTGTCAAAAAAAATCTTCGCCTACGCAAAATGTCGTGAAGATAGTCTCTTTTGTTCCTTCTAGATACGTCATTGTTTTATCTTTTACCATTTACATGTATAGCATATCTCAAATTAAATTTGTGTGTGAAGTAGGAAGTTCAGGTTTATTTTTTTCCCTTATGACTACCCAGTGGACCCAGTATCATTTATTAAAAAATCACCCTATCTCCTTTGAATTGCAAGGGTTCCTTTGTTGAAAATGAAGTGACTACACACACACACACACACACACACACACACACACACACACACACACACACTTCTTGATACTTAATGCTGTTTTATGGTTGATTTCTTTACCCTTATGCCCAAAGCCACACTGTCTTAATTATGGTGACTTTAAAGTAAATCCTGAAATATGGAGGTATAAGGCCTTTACTTTTGTTCTTCTTCTTGAAAACCTATTCTAGGTTTTATGTACTTTCTTATGGATTTTGGAATCCGTTCTTAACAATTTTCACATACACACACAGCCTGCTGGGATTGATTGGGTGATTTCCATCTACAGATTAATTTGGAGGAAAGAACATTAAATAATTTGTAGAGAAGATGCAATAAAAAATACTGCATTTTCCATTCTGTTAATAAGGTATACCTCTGCACTTAACACGTCTTCTTTAATTTCTCTTACATATATCCTATATAAATTAGAGATCTTGCACATATTTTATTAGATTTATTCCTAGGTATGCATTAGAATTTTTTTTATTTTGGGGAGAGTGCAAGTGGGTGAGGGGTGAGACAGGGGGACAGAGGTTCCAAAGTGGGCTCTGCACTGACAGCAGCAAGCCCAATGGGGGACTCACACTCACAAACTGCAAGATAGTGACCTGAACCCAAGTGGGACACTCAGCCGACTGAGATGCCCAGGTACCCCTGTATTAGACATTTTTATGCTATTATAAATGGTATTGTTTTTAAATTTAGTTGTCTAGTAATTATATTCTTATTATGTTTTCAGTTAAGTCTATTTCTCTTTTTAATATGGTATTAACTTGAGAAGATTCTGTCCTTTCTAATCTTTACCAGTATCATGCACTTAGACGTCTTGTTTCACAATTTTCTTGTTCTTTGTTTACTTCTTTTCTGGGTTTTTAATGTCTGAATCGAAATGCTCTTTCATATCTACAATTTCTTGTTTAATTGTTTTAAATTCATATCGGAGCATTTTGGTACAGTTTTCTTCGCTTGCTGATTGTTGCTTTGGTGAACAATTATCATTGGCTAAATATTTTGATTCATACTTTCTGTTTATTCTTATGATAGCTTTGTATTAATGTGGCCTGCCAAATTCTGTTCATTTTAAAGTCTGAGATTTTCTTCATCAAGCCATGCAAGTGCTTCTATGAAGAAGGCGTGTGGGGTATGCAGGGTCTTAATTTGTTCCTTAAGTATGTTTCTTCCATTTATGTCCCTTCTGTCAGTTCAGTGACTACCAGATTTATTAATAGATGGTATCCTTTGGGAATAAGAGTATTATACCAAAGACTCAAAACAGTGTCATTTTAGTAGGAAAAAAACCACCACCTTGGTTTCGACCAATGATTTCAGAATATGTTTTTTCCTATATATGCGTTTTCTTCAGTGACTGCCACCTACACTAATTCAAAATTTGGGGAACATCAAATTTAGGAGAGAACATTTCTCTCAGGTATGGAACTTTCAACATTATAATAATCTATTTAACTTATTTCTCTGCAGGCTTTCTTGTGAGCCTCTAGTGACTTCTAAATGTCTCCACTCTCTGTTCAGTTCCTTGGTTTCTGTTCTTTCTGTCACAGCTATTGGAATGCATTTATTTAAAGCTCCCCGTCTCCGTAATGGTAATCTGGGAAACATTCTGCATTTATGTACAGTGGTTACTTTCATTAGAAACATTCAGAGCACTTTACAGGCATTGTCTGGTGGAGAGTGTTATTCGAAAGGATGCCTAGCCATTAAGATTCTTTCTGCACAACTTCATTGTGCTTGCTTTGGCCAACAGGAAAGGAAGAAGAAACTAAAGTCCTAGGAAGGCTGGAAGACTCATCTCCTATTTTATATTTATACTTCTTCTCGGATTCAGCCTTTTGGGCAAATTATTTGAAAGTGTTGAAGATGAACCTAAAACAGAATGTCCAGAGCGTGAGGAAGCCCAACTGACACCAAATCATTGCAGTACTGTCTATGGGGTCTGAGATGCTTAGAGATTGGCTCCGTATTATGGAAGACGGTTTCAACCCTGAGGTTTAACTTACTATTATATCTAAGGCTTGCGGTTGTTCACAGTGACAAGGATTCTATTCTCATAGATCCATCAATTGCTTTGATGCTTCCTTTGATGTGGTTCATTACATCCCGGAAGCAAAGCCTGACTGTGTTGGCCAGGGTCCCCTAGGGGGCAGCAGAGTAGCAGTTGCCATCTACTTGGTGCTTACTGGAGTCTGGAGTCCCGGGATTGTGGGGAAGCCCAGTCTGAGAGGAAGACCAGGAGACAAGAGTAGAAAAGTGTCAGGATGTCAGGATCAAGGAAATCTACACAGATTTGCTCTGGGGACAGAACTGTAACTGAGCTAGAAATGAGAGCTGGACTTGTGGCAATTCAATTAATAGCGAGGGTAGTATTTACTTTTTTCCTTATTTTAATATTTATTTTTTTAATCTAGTGTGGCCTGGGTACCTGACCTGGGACAGGTCCTTGAGGCATGTATTAAGGATTTTTCTGTTAAGTGTGGTATTGAGATATATAATTAAGTACAATGTGTTAGGTGCCTTGAAGAAATGCACCAAGTGCAGGAGGAATTCAAGAGCAGTGACTTTAAGGTAGGGAGGTGGTGGTGAGGAAGGCTGCATATTTGGGTGAGATCAATACCAGGCCTTAGAGAAAGAATGAGTAGTAAGAGAAAGAATGGGGACAGGCTGAAGGGTATAATGCACATCTGGACAATGGGGAGCTGTTTGGTTGAACTGTAATATAATGTCCATATGAGGATGTAGGGAAGACAGGCGGTTAACTTTGCCCTCCATGCACCTCTTCTTGAAAGCATAACAACTTTTAATGTACTCAGAAGGTAAGAACCATGAACCCTCTTTGTCAATGTTGGTGGTTTTCATGGCTCTTTGGGGATGTTAAGAGGCCGACAACTAACTGGGTTTGCAGAAAATTGGGAGGTTTTATTAACTGGTTGAAGCCAGAAAGCCCCAAGGGAAACTAGCAATATGAACCCTCACTTTGCTGCAAACGTTGCATGGAAAGGACATGGGGGTGGGGAGGAGGGACTTTACCAGGAAAGATGAAATATGTCAATTCATAATCCAATCTTTGATCATTGTTCCCCTTGCAGCTTCTCTTTTTGAGCTCTAGGCATCTAGAAATTCTGGGGCTAAATTATTGACATATCCAGGATTTTTAGATATCTTGATGCTTGGGTCCTTCCCTCTCACTTAGTATCAATATGTAAGACAAATATTGAGAAAAAACCATAAATCTTACAAATCAACTAGTGGAGAGGCAACATACATTCTATGAGTACCTGTCATCACTGGTTAGCTCATTTGGTATTTGATGTGATGTGGGATAGGGGTAGTAAATGGCTTTATTCTAGAGTTCCAGACTCCTAGTACTTAAGCGAAAGATCCCTGAACCTCTCCTCAATTTCCATTTTCAACAATATTTAGACGAACACTACTGTCTGGCGGATAACAAGCATGTGATCAATAGTTGTGAAATAAATAAATGAATGAACTCATCCATCAATCAGCTGGACTCTATAAAAACAAAGACATTTGTGAGCATTCCTAGCCCTGAATGTGTTGCTCTTTAGCCCTTGCCTAAAAACAAGTGAGAACATTGATGCTTATAAGAGAAAGTCATAGAGACATGCTAATTGTTCTCTAAAGCAGAGCTTTCCAACCAGGATACTGTGCACAGTTTAATAATGCATGTGCAGCAAGAAACTGATCAGCTTACAACTGACCAGGTTCCAAAGCAGCTGAGGCTCCTAAGCCAATTGTCTCAGGACATAAACAGTATCAGCTGAGGCTCCTTAGAGGTCAGCATGATTGGAGAGGAATTTGAGGATACGCTCTTGGTGCCCACAAACTTAAAGAATGAAAGCCAGCATTCTCAGCTCTAACAGGAAGTCCTGAATGTCCAGCTAGAGGAGGTGTTCTTCCACTTAGATTTCTATCTCTACTGCCAGCTGTCTGGAGTCTGAGCTATCTCCAGCATGCCTGCTCTAACAACTCAGGTACCGACTGCCCGTTAAAGCCATAACCCTGTTTTCAAATGCTTGATACCCAAAAAGTGTTATTCCATTCAAACCCCAGCTCTTAGCTTGTTAATGCAAGATAAGGAAAATTTGTTAGATTCTTTAGATGTAGTTTCAACTGTTTTAAATATTTAGATGGTTATCTAAAAAACCAGTGGTTTTAATTTTTTTTTAATGTTTTATTTATTTCTAGGAGAGAGAGACAGACAGCGTGAGCAGGGGAGGGTCAGAGAGAGAGGGAGACACAGACTCCGAAATAGGCTCCAGGCTCCGAGCTGGCAGCCAGCACAGAGCCCGACGCGGGGCTCGAACCCACGAACCGCAAGATCATGACCTAAGCGAAAGTCGGACGCTTAACCGACTAAGCTACCCAGGCTCCCCAGTAGGGATAAATTTTTTATCACCCGCTCTTGTGAATGGTTTCTCATCTTGATGATTACCTAGACTTTGAGGAGCTCATCATTAAGAAGTCTTCTCAGGTAATCCACCGACGGCCATTTCAAGCATCAAACCTGAATTCACAATTTTATATGCATTGACAAGATTTCACCTTTCTCTCCAAATTTCAGAAAAGATTATATTCACACATTTTATCAATTTCAATACTTAATATGTTTTCCTAATTATTGGTTTACCTATCTTATATATTAAAAAGAAAATCGAACAATTCGTTCTTACCAAACCTCTAGAGGATCTCCAAAATAACTTTCAGTGTTCTTTAGGGTGTCATACAAATATTATCATTTGCTTTGAGCACCAAGATGTACACAGACACCCCCTCACATACACGCATAGGCAAAATAGGAAGAAAACATGCGCTGAGTTTCTGGACTAGTTTTACGACACTCATCCTGACTTTTTTTGTGTGGGCTCCTTGAGAACGGCCTTTAGGTCTAATGATCTAAGTCTTCACAACGTGGCTTATGTCAAAACTCAGAAAGTTGCCGCATTTTCAGTGTTTCAGATATTGTTCATTAGATGATCCAGTTTGCATTGTGTGATCTGATAACAATTTGTTTTTTCATCCAATAAGAAATGAGCAACCCCTTGGTTGCTCATACAATGTGACTGTGAGGGAAGTATGGCATGTAAGGAGTCAGAGGACCCAGAATCAGGGGAGCCCTGGATTCTCAAGTCTAACTCGGCTGCTAATTTGCCCTGTCATGTTGGGCAGATATTTTCCCATTTTCCAGGATTGTTTTCCTGATTTGTAAAATTAAGAGATTTGGACTAGATTTCTGTTATTCTATAGTTCTGGTGAAATTCTACATTTCTGCTGGAATAAATTACTAGAAACCTTAAAATACCTTCAAATTACCCCTGATTAAAATGATCACTGAAGGCTGAGTCTACAAGTTATTTATTTATTTATTTATTTATTTGTTTTTTAAATGTTTGTTTATTTTTGAGAGAAAGAGAGAGACAGAGAGAGAGAGCCACGCACACAAGCAGGGGAGGGGCAGAGGAAGAGGGGGACAGAGGATCCAAAGTGGGCTCTGTGCTGACAGCAGAGAGCCTGATGTGGGCTCAGACTCATGAACCTGAGCTGAAGTGAGAGGGATAACCAAGTGAGCCAAGTTATTATTATTTTTTTTGATGCAGAAAACTTAAGGGTCTGATAAATTGTTGACATAGGTGGTTTTAAGAATGGAAAGTATAGTTATTAGCTTTTGTTTAAATAGAGGAGAGGCTGGTAAATGTTTATACATCATCATTTACCATGCCATTTAGGTAAATCTGTGTCTAGTCATTAAAAAGAAAAAAAGGAGTCTGAGTTAGTTTATAACAAGGGAGAGATAAAGTTTTCTACAATAGTAAAATTTCTGTTTTAATAGTTCCAAAGCCAGTTGAAATTCCCTTTATTATAATTAAATGTACTTCATAAAATGATTTGTTGCAGAAATTCTATTTATTTTTTTCACTTTTTTTTTTTTTACAAATAGTTTATTGTCAAATTAGTTTCCACATAACAATCAGTGCTCATTCCCACAAGTGCCCTCCTCCATGCCCATCCGTCCTTCCCCCCACATCCACCAGTCCTCAGTTTTTGTCAGCATTCAAGAGTCTCTCATGGTTTGCCTCTCTCCCTTTCCCCCACCATTTTCCCTCTTCTTCTCCCCCTTGTTCCTCCGTCAAGTTCCTCCTAATCCTCCTATATGTGCAAACATATGATATTTGTTCTTCTCTGCCTGACTTATTTCGCTCAGCATAACACCCTCAAGGTCCATCCATGTTGCTACACATGGCCAGATTTCATTGTTTCTCATTGCCATGTAGTGTTCCATGGTATAGATAAACCACATCTTCTTGATCCATTCATCTGTTGATGGACACTTAGGCTCTTCCATGTTTTAGCTATTGCGGAGAGTGCTGCTATGAACATTGGGGTACATGTGCTCCTATGCCTCAGCATTTCTATACCCCTTGGGTAAATTCCTAGCAGTGCTATTGCTGGGTCATAGGGGAGTTCTATTGTTAGTTTCCTTAGGAACCTCCACACTGTTTTCCAGAGGGGCTGTACCAGTTTACATTCCCACCAACAGTGTAGGAGGGGGCCCGTTTCTCCACATCCTCGCCAGCATCTAGAGTTCTCTGATTGGCTCATTTTAGCCACTCTGACTGATGTGAGGTGGTATCTCAGTGTGGTTTTGATTTGTATTTTCCTGATGAGGAGGGATGCTGAGCATTGTTTCATGTGTCTGTTGGCCATCTGGATGTCCTCTTTGGAGAAGTGTCTGTTCATATCTTCT
Source organism: Proteles cristata cristata (assembly GCA_017311185.1). Lineage (NCBI taxonomy): Eukaryota > Metazoa > Chordata > Mammalia > Carnivora > Hyaenidae > Proteles > Proteles cristata. The sequence goes on from JAESUZ010001578.1 coordinate 49,736, forward strand.
GCCCATTTCTTCACTGGGTTGTGTTTTTCGGGTGTGAAGTTTGGTGAGTTCCTTGTAGATTCTGGATATCAACCCTTTATCTGATATGTCATTTGCAACTATCTTTTCCCCTTCGGTTGGTTGCCTATTAATTTTCTGGGTTGTTTCCTTGGCTGTGCAGAAGCTTTTAATCTTGATGAGGTCCCAGTCGTTTATTTTTGCTCTTTTGCTCTTGATTCCCTTGCTTTTGGGGATGTGTCAAGTAAGAAGTTGCTGCGGTGGAGGTCAAGGAGGTTGTTTCCTGCTTTCTACTCTAGGGTGTTGATGGTTTCCTGTCTCACGTTCAGGTCCTTTATCCATTTTGAGTTTATTTTTTTGCATGGTGTGAGAAAATGATCTAGTTTCATTCTTCTGCATGTTGCTGTCCAGTTCTCCCAACACCATCTGTTAAAAAGGCTGTCTTTTTTCCATCGGATATTCTTTCCTGCTTTGTCAAAGATTAGTTGGCTGTATACTTTTGGGTCCACTTCTGAGTTCTCAGTTCTGTTCCATTGGTCTGTGTCTGTTTTTGTGCCAATACCATACTGTCTTGATGATGACAGCTTTGTAGTAGAGGCTAAAGTCTGGGATGGTGATCCCTCCCGTTTTGGTTTTATTTTTCAGGATTACTTTGGCTATTCGGGGTCTTTTGTGGTTCCATACAAATTTTTGGATAGTTTGTTCTAGTTTTGAGAAGTATGCTGGTGCAGTTTTGATTGGAATTGCATTGAATGTGTAGACTGCTTTGGGTAGTAATGACATCTCAACTATATTCTTCCTATCCATGAGCATGGAATGTTTTTCCATTTCTTTGTGTCTTCTTCAATTTCCTTCATAAGTTTTCTATAGTTTTCATCATACAGATCTCTTGTATCTTTGGTTAGGTTTATTCCGAGGTATTTTATGTTTTTTTGTGCAATTGTGAATGGGATCAGTTTCTTGATTTCTCTTTCTGTTGCTTCATTGTTGGTGTATAAAAATGCAACCGATTTCTGTACGTTGATTTTGTACCCTGCAACTTGGCTGAATTCTTGGATCAGTTCTAGTAGGCTTCTGGTGGAGTCTGTCAGGTTTTCGATGTAGAGTATCATGTCATCTGCGAAGAGTGAAAGTTTGACTTCCTCTTTGCCAGTTCTGATGCCTTTGATTTCCTTTTGGTGTCTGATGGCTGATGCTAGGACTTCCAGCACTATTTTAAAAAGCAGTGGTGAGAGTGGGCATCCCTGTCGTGTTCCTGATCTCAGGGGGAAAGCTCTGAGTTTTTCCCCGTTGAGGATGATGTTAGCTGAAGGCTTCTCATAGATGACTTTTATGATAAGTAGGTTCTTTCTATCCCAACTTTCTCGAGAGTCTTTATTAAGAAGGGATGCTGTGTTTTGTCAAATGCTTTTTCTGCATCTATGGACAGGATCATATGGTTTTTATCTTTTCTTTTATTGATATGATGTATCACATTGATTGATTTGCCAATGTTGAACCAGCCCTGTAACCCAGGAATGAATCCCACTTGATCTTGGTGGATGATTCTTTTTATATGCTGCTGGATTCGATTTGCAAGGATCTTGTTGAGAATTTTTGCATCCGTATTCATCAAGGATATTGGCCTGTAGTTCTCTTTTTTGCTGGATCTCTGTCTGGCTTGGGAATCAGAGTGATGCTGGCTTCATAAAATGAGTCCGGGAGTCTTCCTTCGATTTCTAATTTTTTTGAATAGCTTGAGAAGAATTGGGATTAATTCTGTTTTAAATGTCTGGTAGAATTCCCCAGGGAAGCCATCAGGTCCAGGGCTCTTATTTTTTGGGAGATTTTTGATCACTGATTCAATTTCTTCACTCATTATGGGTCTGTTCAGGTTTTCTATTTCTTCCCGTGTGAATTTTGGTAGTGAGTGTGTGTTTAGGAATTTGTCCATTTCTTCTAAGTTGTCCAATTTGTTGGCATATAATTTTTCATAGTATTCCCTGATAATTGCTTGTATTTCTGAGGGGTTGGTTGTAATAAGTCCATTTTCATTCATAATTTTGTCTATTTGGGTGCTCTCTCTTTTCTTTTGGATAAGTCTGGCTAGAGGTTTGTCAATTTTGTTTACTTTTTCAAAAAACCAACTCTTGGTTTCATTGATCTGTTCAATTGTTTCTTTGGTCTCTATGTTGTTTATTTCTGCTCTAATTTCTTTTTACTATTTCTCTTTTTCTACTGGGTTTAGGGCGTTCTTGTTGCTCTGCCTATAGTTCCTTTAGGTGAGCTGTTAGGTTTTGGACTTGTGCTTTTTCTAATCTCTTGAAATAGGCCTGGAGAGCAATGTACTTTCCTCTTAGGACTGCCTTTGCCGCATCTCATAGATTTTTTGAATTGTTGTGTTTTCATTTTCATTTGTTTTCATATATTTTTAAATTACATCTCTAATTGCCTGATTGACCCATTCATTCTTTAGAAGGGTGTTCTTTAACCTCCATGTTTTTGGAGGTTTTCCAGACTTAATTGATTTCAAGTTTCAAAGCATTATGATCTGACAGTGTTCATGGTATGATCTCTATTCTTTTATATTTACTGAGGGCTGTTTTATGTCCCAGTATGTGATCTATCTTGGAGAATGTGCCATGCACACTTGAGAAGAAAGTAAATTCCCTGGCCTCAGGATGTAAAGTTCTATATATATCCATCAGATCCATCTGGTCCAATGTGTCTTTCAAGTCCATTATTTCTTTTTTTTTTTTTTGATGTTTTTTATTTATTTCTAGGAGAGAGAGAGAGAGACAGCGTGAGCAGGGGAGGGTCAGAGAGAGAGGGAGTCACAGACTGAAACAGGCTCCAGGCTCTGAGCTGGCAGTCAGCACAGAGCCCGATGGGGCTCGAACCCACGAACCGCGAGATCATGACCTAAGCGAAAGTCGGACGCTTAACCGACTAAGCCACCCAGGGGCCCCACAAGTCCATTATTTCTTTAGTGATTTTCTGTCTGGTTGAACTATCCATTGCTGTAAGCGGAGTATTAAAGTCCCCTGCTATTAGCACATTCTTATCTAGAAGCTTGTTTCTGTTTGTGATTAATTGTTTTAGATAGTTAGGTGCTCCCATATTCGGTGCGTAGACATTTATGATTGTTAGTTCTTCCTGATGGATGGACCCTGTAATTATTATGTAGTGCCCTTCTTCATCTCTTGTGATTGTCTTTAATTTAAAGTCCAGTTTGTCTGATATAAGTATAGCTACTCCGGCTTTCTTTTGATTTCCTGTAGCATGATATATATTTCTCCATCCCTTACTTTTAATCTGAAGGTATCTTCCAGTCTAAAATGAGTTTCTTGTAGGCAGCATATAGATGGATTTTGTTTTTTAATCCATTCTGCTACCCTATGTCTTTTGATTGGAGCATTCAGCCCATTTACATTCAGTGTTATTATTGAAATATGTGGGTTTAGAGTCTTTGTATCTTTTGTAGGGTTCATGTTTGTGGTGGTGTCTCTGGAATCTTTGTTCCTTGCAACCTTTCCTTCAGAGCATCCTCCTCAGGATTTCTTGTAGGGCTGGCTTCACGGTGACAAATTCTTTCAATTTCTGTTTGTTTGGAAAGGTTTTTATCTCTCCTTCTATTTTGAATGACAGGCTTGCTGGATAGAGGATTCTTGGCTGCATATTTTTACTGTTCATCACATTGAAGATCTGCCATTCCTTTCTGGCCTGCCACGTTTCAGTAGATAGGTCTGTCACCACTCTGATAGGTTTCCCTTTGTATGTGAGGGCCCTTTTCTCCCTAGCTGCTTTCAAAATTCTCTCTTTGTCCTTGTATTTTGCCATTTTTACGATGATATGTCGTGCAGAAGTTCGATTGTAGTTACGTCTGAGGGGAGTCCTCTGAGCCTCTTGTATTTCCACATTTACTTCCTTCCCCAGGTCGGGGAAGTTCTCTGCTATAATTTGTTCCAGGACACCTTCAGCACCTTCCCCTCTCTCTTCCTCTTCTGGGATTCCTATGATACGGACATTGTTGCGTTTGACCGTATCGCTGAGCTCTCGAATTCTTCTTTCATGTTCCTGGATCAGTTTGTCTCTTTTTTTGTCAGCTTCTTGTTTTTCTATAATGGTGTCTTCTACATCACTTATTCTCCTTTCTGCCTCTTCAATCCATGCATTGGAGGCCTCTAATTTATTATGTATCTCACTTATAGCATTTTCTAATTCTTCATGCCTATTTTTATTTTCCATTCTGTCTGTAGCCATAGTTTCTTTGATGTCCCCTATGTTTTTTTCAAGCCCAGCTATTAATTTTACCATTATTATTCTAAAATCTTGTTCAGTTATGCTGCTGATATCTGTTTTGAGCAGTTCATTAGCTGTCATTTCTTCTTGGAGTTTCTTTGGAGGAGAGCTCTTTCGTTTCATCATTTTAGTTAGCTTTCCGGCTCTTGTTGGTTTTAAAGACCTGTTATGCTCTCTGTATCTATGAGCACTGCTATATCCCAGAAGACTGTTTGACTTTCCAAGGCCTATCCTTTCAGAGAGTGTTTTTTGAATGGTATCTCTTGGTCTCTCTTGTTGGGACCTTGGTTATTTTATTTTCCTATTCGTAGTGATATTTGGGACTCTCCACCGTGTGTACTCTGGCTTGTTTCTTGAGGTAGCCCTGGAAAAGAAAACAGACAGACAAACACACAGGGAGCAGGAGCACACAAATGCACAGGCTAATTCAACTAACATGAAAAGCGAGAGGGAAAACAAAAAAGTTAAGAGAAAAGACGGAGGAGGGAGGGCAAATAATAGGGAGTATAAAATACATAAAAGGGTCAAAAAGGGGAAAAGAAAAGGAAAAAAGAGAAAATCGATGGACAAAGAACGGTTTAAAGCATATACCTGGATTTCTCAGCTACAGTTAAATAGCCGTGTATATGCAGTGCTGGTTGAAGAGCATAGAGAAAGAGAGAGAAGGCAGGGTGGGATGAGGCAGATCTGGAAATAGAATGAACAGGCAGAAGGGATAAGAAGCTTTTTTCAAAGAGGTAAAGGGTAGAATATGGTTGGATAGGTGAGAGAAGGATGCTGGAATTATCCAGAGAAACTATATAGTCTAATTACTCCTGAGAGAAAGAGATGATAATGTAGGTAGGTGTAGAATTTACATTTATAGAATGGACTCGTTGTGATTGTTTAAGCAAGCCGGCGACCAGAGTTAATCAGGTCAGAGTTCTGGGGAAAAAAGAAAAGAGAAAGAAGAAGAAAAAAAAAAGAGAAAAAAAAAGGGGGGGAGAAGGAAAAAAAAAGAAAAAAAAAGGGGAGGAGGGCACCTCTCAGGCAGGGATGGGCGTGGCGTGATCCGATGCCTCAGGCGGGGGTTCTGCCTTGGCGGTTGTGGGGAGGAGAGTGACGGTGCTCCAGTCCCTTCTTGAACCAAGAGCTGCACCTGGCTTTTTTGGGCGTGTCAACTCTCTGTGCCGGGGACGCAGCTGAAGTTGGTTGCACTCTTCAACCCAGGCCAGTTCCAATCTCCAAATCCCAGTCCGCGCGCCCCGCTAAAGTTGCCTTAGACACAGCTTCCCAGGCAACCCCCTCGGGCTATTCCAGGCCCCCTGCCGAGCTCTGGGGGCGGAGTCAGGATCGCTGCTTCCTCCTCTGGGTCGGGCTGGCGCGCATGCGCGGGGGCTTGCCTGCCGGGTGCTCTGAGCCCGAGCCCGCTGGAGTGAGGAAAATCGGGTCCCTCTATGGCTCGTCACCCAACACATGAACTCACAGGCAAATCTCCCAGTTTTTAGCTCCTTGCCTTCCCTCCAGACCCCAGCCCACCAGGAGCGCGGATGCCTAGTGTCCGTGCGACTCTTTCAGGGTCCCCAGCCGCCCCAGAGCTACAATGGCGGCAGGCGGGCCACCACTCTGAAGTCCCGCCACCAGGAGCGGCACAAAGCAGCCGTCTTTGCGCTCAGCACCCCCGGGACCGGTTGGCGCGAGGGGACCTGGTGTGCAGGTATTTGGCAAGTAGTCTTTCTATGCACCGAGTGGAGGATTTTCCCCCCTGAGCGGAGGTTTTTCTGTTTCGGACTCTCTCCTTTTCCCCTCTCACTCCCCGTAGAGGGTAGAGGGGGATCGCCCCCCATCCTGGAGTCTCCGATCCCCACCTGATTTTACCTTCCCCGGTTCGCACTCACGTTAGAAGGCTTTCTCAGTGGATTCTGCGTCCTTTTTCTCCCAACCTCTCAGGTTTTGTAAGGTTTCCAGTGGCTTCAGATCTTTTCTGTGTGATGTATGGGCGCGAGTGGAAGTACGGAGCTCCTTACTTCTCCGCCATCTTGCCCCCCTCCAAATTCTATTTATTTTAAATCAAACTGTTTACCATGGGGAATTATCCATGCTCAAAAACTGATAATTCACCTGGAAATTTTAAAAATTAACCTGACCAATTTTCCTTAGCTAACTAGGTCCAATACTGTGTATATTCTCTTAGAATGAGAATATATCTTAGGTGCTGTACCCAGTAAGTAGTCATTTCACAAGTAAAATAGATGTCTGTAACAGATTAAAGGGAGACTAAATATTAATTTGTTACATTATTACTAACAATTCTAATCTTTCTTTTTTTAAGTTTATTTACTTATTTAAAATTTTTGTTTACGTAGTTTTGAGAGAGAGACAGGCAGCATGAGTAGGGGAGGAGCAGAGAGAGGGAGACACAGAATCTGAAACAGGCTCCAGGCTCTGAGTTGTCAGCACAGAGCCTGATGCAGGGCTCGGATACATGAACTGTGAGATTATGACCTGTGCAGAAGTCAGACGCTTAACCAATGGAGCCACTCAGCTGCCCCTAAGTTTATTTCTTTATTTTGAAAAAGAGGGAGAACATGAGCAGGGGAGGGGCAGAGAGATGGAGAGGGAGAGAAAGTGAATCCCAATCAGGCTCTGAGGTCAGTGCAGAGGCCTACATGGGGCTCGAACTCACGAACCCCGAGATCATGACCCGATACAAAATCAAGAGTCTGACGCTTAACCAACTGAACCACCCAGGTACCCTAAGAATTCTAATCTCAACCTTTTTGTTGAAAATTGAGCAACTTAATTCTCTCTCTCTTTTTTTTTTTTTTTAAATAAAACTCTCACATTTGGTGACATATGATGTGGACCATCTTTTCATGTGCTTATTTGCCATTTGTACATTTTCTTTAGTGAAGTGTCTGTTAAGGTCTTTAGTCCATTTTTAAAATTGGTTTGCTAGTTTTCTCTTTGTTGAGTTTTAAGAGTTCTTTGTATAATTTGGATAACTGTCTTGAATCAGATGTGTCTTTTGCAAATATTTTTGTGGCTTGTCTTCTCATTCTCTTGGCAGTATCTTTCACAGAGCAGAAATTTTTAATTTTAATGAAGTCCAGCTTATCAATTCATTTTTATATGGATTGTGCTTTTGGTGTCAATCTAAGAGCATTGTGCTGAATCCAAGGCCATCTAATTTTTATTTTCCTATGCTATCTTCTGGGATTTTTAGTTTTGGGTTAGGTCTGTGATCCACTTTAAGTTACCTTTTGTGAAGCATATATATTCTGTGTCTACATTCATTTTTTCCCATGTGGATATCCTGTTGTTCCAACATGATTTGTTGAAAAGGCCATCTTTTCTCCATTGTGTTGTTTTTACTTCGTTATCAAAGATCAGTTGACTATATTTTTGTGGGTCTATTTCAGGGCTCTCAATTCTGTGCTATTGATCTATTAAAAATTCAAGCAACAGTGAGATGCCATTTTATACCTGTTAGAATGGCCAAAATCCAGAACACTGACAATACCAAATGCTGACAAGGACATAGAGCAACAGGAATTCTCACTTGTTGGTGAAATGGAAAATGGTACCGCTACTTTGGAAGGCAGTTTATCAGTTTCTTACAAAACTAACAAATTCTTACCATATGATCCAGCAGTTTCAATCTTGGTGTTTAACCAAGAGCTGAAAATGGATGTTCACAGAAAATCTGCATGTGGATGTTTATGGTAGTTTTATTTCAAATTGCCATAACTTGGCAGCAACTAAGATGTCTTTTGGCAGGTGATTGAATAAATAAACTGGCACATCCTGACAATGGGATATTAGTCAGTGCTAAAAATAAATGAGCTATGAAACCATGAAAAGACATGGAGGAAACTTAAATTCATATTACTAAGTTAAATAAGCTACATATACTGTATGGTTTCAACTGTATGACATTATAGAAAAAGCAAAACTATGGAGACAGTAAAAACTATAGAAACAGAGTTTTGGGGGGCATTAATGGGAAGGGAGGGATGAACAGGGAGAGCACAGAGGATTTTTAGGGCAGGGAAAATACTCTGTATGATATCATGACAGTTGATACATGTCATTCTACATTTGTTCAAACCCATGAAATATACAACAGCATTAATGAACTCTAAGGTACACTATAGACTTGAGGTAACAATGGTGTTTCTCTGTAGAGTAAATATTGTAACAAATGTACTCCTGTGGTGGGGGAAGTTGGCCTTGAGAAAGACTATGCCTGTGTGTGGCCAGCGAACATATGGGCTATCTCTGTACCTTTCTCTTGATTTTTCTGTGAACCTAAAACTGCTCCAAAGAAGTCTTTGAAAAACAGTCTCCGGGGCGCCTGGGTGACTCAGTCAGTTAAGTGTTGACTCAGATTTTGGCTCACATCATGATCTCACGGTTTGTGAGTTTGAGCCTCGCACCTGTTAATGCAGAGCCTGGTTGGGATTCTGTCTCTCCCTCTCTTCTACCCCTCCTCCACTCACTGTTTCTGTCTGTCTGTCTCTCAAAATAAATAAACTAAAAAAGATTAGAAAAAAATAGTCTCTCATCCAGACTGGCTTTAATTAATCGACTGCATTTCTAGAAAAGTAAGACAAATCTCATGTGTGGTTTATAATAATTCAAAACAACTGATAAATCTTCATGATATGAACTTCCTTGCTCATCACTGAGCTCCCAGGAGAACAAAACTGCTGTGACTATTGGCACAAGGGAAAGAGTGTTGGTACCCTCATCTCCTCTTTATGCTAGCTCTACTGCTAGGTGAGAGATACTCTGACCTATCAACTCAGGAACAGGGTGAGGTATTACTAGAAAACAAAGATCCTCTGATACCAGTAATAGCACATGCCCCCACTGTTGTCATGGGCATCCCCTCTAACTGAGGGGAAAGAAGTTGAAAAAAGTTAAAAAAAAAAAAAAAAAGCATAGGTAAACTGTGAGGGAATGTATGAAATATATAGTTATCACATATGTAGTAATCATATTTTCAAGAATAAATGCAAGTATTGGTCCTTTCATTTGAAACTGAGGCTGTGTTGGGGCACCTGGGTGGCTCAGTCGGTTGAGAGTCCGACTTCGGCTCAGGTCATGATCTCATGGTTCATGGGTTCGAGCCCCATGTTGGGCTCTGTGCTGACAGCTCAGAGCCCAGAGCCTGTCTTCGGATTCTGTGTCTCCCCTTCTCTCTGGCCCTCCCCCACTCACACTGTCTCTCTCTCTCAAAAATAAATAAAACATTAAAAAAAAAGAAACTGAGGCTGTGTTAAGGATGAATTTATGTAAAACAAATTCTATTTCCACACCATTGTCAACTGTTATAAATGAAAAATATATGGACATATAAAACAGTGCTTTCAATACCCTGAATTAATAATTTCTTTTTGTTTAGAAAAGGTTAAATTAGTTGCAATCTCCCCAGCATACTGGCATGTAAAATATGAGTGGAGATCTGCTTGGAGTTGAACTCCCAAGCTATTAATTCCCATTGGAACATTATCCCAAGCTCGCTGTTATCTTTCAATTATTCTAGGCACCCCAGAAAATAATCTTTCCCTTGATCATGAACACCAGCCTTGTGCTCAGGGAATCCAGAACTTTATTAGCGGAGTGGAAACCTAGAGGTAAGGACCCCTTTTCTGTAAGTGCCCTTTTTCTCATCAACTTGCTTGTTAGGAGAATCATTACATGGGTGCTCATAACTACCCATTGACTCTGACTGTTGGGTTCAGAAGTGGGCATATATAACGTGAGCCAGGTGAGAGTCCTTTCTCTCTGAGAGTTTTGATCTTTGGTCTAACAATAGGGTCATTGTCCCTCCATGGGCTGAAAAGTTACGTATAGAAAATCATTGATATTATCAGCTGTGTTTTTCAAAGTGTAAAGAAAGGTGATTATTAAAAGAGGATACTTCTAGAGAGAGGCAGTAAAAAGAGGTAGAGGACATCCTGTAGACTCAAAAGTCCCTGATAATAGTCTAACTATTCCTGAAGCCAGTTATGGCTTTGCCATTCAATTATTTTCTAAGATATTTGCATATTATTCCAATATATCCTTACTTTGCTGAAGTCTGCTGGGATTTTGTCACTTATACCAAATAGAACCTAACATAGCTTCCTTTGATTACCTTGTGTCTGATTATCAACAGTGTCTAATAGAACTAGATGAAATGCCACATTATTAGACAGTGATATCATATAATATCCATGGTCTCTTCAGAATGGGCTTGAGATCGAAGCCAAAGACTATGAAAACCCATCTGCCAGTAGTTCCCTACTTACCAGTAAGTTCATAATTTTGAATATTGAGTTTACTTGAAATAGTGCATATCCAGTATTTGGTATTCATATCATACTCAAGCGTGAGAAGAAATATAGATATGGTTGTAAATCTATGTGTGACATAGTTGCATATCTCTTTAGGAGTGAGAAAAATTAAGGAAAATTACCTTAGAGGTGGGAATTTTCTTAGAGATCATGTAGTTCATTCTTCCTATTCTTTTTAGGTAGATAAACTGAGGCAAGAATGAGGAATTGGTGTATAGTAGTTAGCAATGTGGCTATGGTTTCTTGATGTCTGAGTCAGTATTTCTTATGGAATTCTCTGTGAAAAGAAGAATATTCACTTGTTTCTCTCTCTGGGTCTCAGTTTGTCCTCTGTAAGCTGAGTGGGTTATACCGGATAATCACTAAGACTCATTTTGGCTCTAATATTCTATGATTCAACAATTTTATGATACATAAGATCATTATGCAATGTTTATATAATGTCAGAGGACTTTGATTTTGTTTGAAAATCTGGATTGAAATTCTACTCATAAAAGAGAAAGAAAAGACCATGAGAGAGAAGAAGAGCTGGGCCAGAAGGACAAAAAGCCCAGGAGTGACACAAATGAAGAGCAAAATTTAATTGATTTATTTGTTGGCAATTTACAAGTTGAGACTTTATTGGTTTTTTAGGAGTCATCTTGCTGCTTACATCTGGCTTCCAAACAGATTTTGCTATTTAGTTTAGTTTTTTTTTTTTTTTTTTTTTGCATTTAATCTAAGCAGAATGCTTTTCAATTAAAAATACATAAGAATCAGGTTCAGGAAATAATTCAATGAAGAACACTTACAGCTTCAGCCTTAAGGATGAGATGTGTTCTATTTTAAAAGGCTTAGCTATAATGATAGTATTGAATTAGTCATATCTTAAAGCAAGTTATAGGGAGACTATTAACAATAATGTGTTTCTGGGTAATGTAGACCTTGCCATGACATTTTTAGAAAGACAAATTCAAGCACATTCGTTTTTTTGAGGACTTTGGTTCAAATCTGCGTTCTAGTTCTTATTATCTTTGTGTCCTTGGGTGAGTTATCCAATCTTTCTAAATCTCAACTTCCTTCTATGTAAAATGAAAATACTATTTATACTTAATTTAAGGGATTTTTGTGTGTATTAAATGAGAGACTGTGTGTAAAGGACTGAGCATGGTACTTGGCACCCAGTAAGTGTCCCGTGTCTCCTTCTAGAATAGGCTCTATTGATGTATGACATTGAAACTGTACCTAACTTTCATAAAAGGGAAACTCTTCAACCCAAGTGCATACCAGCTTCTGTTTCTATTTCCATAAATAAATACCCTTATTAAATCAAGCACGTGAGTCTTTAACAATGGGAAGAATTCAATCCAAGCACATATTTTAGATAATTGAAAATGGTACTTCATATTTATAGAGTGGTTTGTGGTTTACAATATATAAATAAAAGCTTGGGCGTGTGCATAATTTTTATTTTTGTCTGTCCATTAAATAACCATATTATTGTTGCCACTCTTTAGATGAAGAAACTGATTTAAAGATTTAATGTTTACAGTAGGTGGTTGGTATTTGTACTGGCACTTGAAGTCAGATCTTCTACTTTGTGGCTCAATGTTCTACTTAGTGTTTATTAGGAACAAAGCTGCATAATGGGCACCAAGAGAGATAAATTGTAGTGTTCACCCATTGTTTGGCTCACCTAGCCCTCCTCCCTCCAGCTGGAAACTCCCAGAGTTTTCTGTGAATTGCAGCCTACCCACTGATCTCTAACCCTAAGTGACTGGAATCTTCTATATCACCTTACTGCAGCCATAGTAACTAGCCCAAGGAATCACCTGATACTAAAATGGGAGACTCAGACATACTTTAACAGACTGTGCCACAGTGAAGAGGAGTGGGGAGAAGAAGGCAAAAAAGAGAGCGAGAGAATGAATACGTGTGTGTATGTTTATTTAGGGAAAAATGGACACCTGATGCCTCCCAAGCCAATTCAAATCTTTCCCCTGAGAATCTAAACTTACAGAAGAGAAAGTTATCTGGGTGTATGATCTAAAACAGGTAGCACTTGGGAAATGATAGCAGTCACATTCTGTCATTGAGGAGAGGAAAAAGTCTGTCTAAGGTGAGAAAGAAAAAACAAGTAGCTGTTTAGAAGCCAATCAGTATGAAACAGGGAGTTTCCTAGAGGTGACTTCTAGTTGTCCTCAAGCCCAAATGCACTCTTTCTTCGTGTTTTGTGACCTATTCCACTATCTTTACAATAAATCTCCCCTTTTGGTTAAGCTAGTGAGAATTATACTACATCTACAAAGATGTAGAATTAATACCAGCATCAAGACTAAAGACATAAGGTCTCTGCTTCTGTGAGTTAAAAGAACAGCATTAGGGGCGCCTGGGTGGCTCAGTCTGTTAAGCATCTGACTTTGGTTCAGGTCATGATCTCATGTTCATGGGTATGGGCCCCTCATTGGGCTCTGTGCTGACAGCTCAGAGCCTGGAGCCTCTTTCAGATCTGTGTTTCCCTCTCTCTCTGCACCTCTCCCTCTGCTCACACTCTTTGTTTCTCTCTGAAAGAAAGAGAGAAAAGAAAGAAAAGAAAGAAGAGAAAGAAAGAAAGAAAGAAAGAAAGAAAGAAAGAAAGAAAGAAAGAAAGAAAGAAAGAAACTACCACTAGTATTCCCCAAATGACTAAGATTAGGCAAGGTGCCTAAGAAGCATTAGGGAGCTTGTTAAAATGCAGATTTCAGGGCACCAGTCCTGCAAGTTCGAGTTCAAAATGCCTGCCATTTGGCCTAGAAATGTGTATTTTTGACAAGATTTTCAGTTGATGCTGGTTCACAGCCAAAATTGGAAACGTGTGCAGAAATGCTTTTATAAATGTTTTGTGGACATGGCCATGTAACTTAAGGATGGTTTAGGTCATGTCAGTTACAGAATGTGGGTCATGTGGCAGTCTGGGTAAAGGTAAACATTTCCTCTCAGGGGCTTACTATCCCTTTGATGTGTTAGAATGAAGAGGAGAGAGAGGGCAATGCAGTCAGACTTTTTTAAAAGTTTATTTATTTATTTTGAGAGATGGAGAGTGTGAGTGGGATAAGAGCAGAGAGAGAGAGAGAGAGAGAGAGAATCCCAAGCAAGCTCTGTACTGCCCACACAGAACCCTATGCAGGACTTGAACTCATGAAACCCTGAGATCATGACCTGAGTTGAAACCAAGAGTTGGACGCTTAACTGACTGAGTCCCCCAGGCGTCCCCAGACTTGGGTTATTAAAGGATTCGGTGGGAGAATTTGGGGAGAGCTAAGATCAGATTGCAAGGAAGGTAGGAAAGAAGGTAGGAGTGGTGGGTGGACAGAGGAAGAGGAGTCACTCCTCTGGCCACCTCACAAAGACAATCCGAGCATTAGGCACCTCTGGCCCGGAGCAAGGGGAAAAGCAAAAGGAGAAACACAGGCTCTTCTGAGGGGAGAATTCATTTCCATTTCCTCTTCCTTGACCTGGTCTATGCTGACAACCTAGCTCATAGATGTAGAGGATATTCCCCTGATCTTTGCCTCTTGATCTCGTGGACTAATGCCAGATGGGCATCTTGGGAGGGATTACTTCCTACCCCCAAACTGACCCTGCCATAATTTACATTTACCTCAGTGTCTTTCAGAAGTACAGGCCATCAGCAATTTATGAAGCAGCTCTAACCACAATCAAGCTTCAAGGGCACTCACGAGAAGCTTTTCCATCAAGAAACACAAAACAGTTCCATCGATCTTCCTAACACCCTAGAGGTAAGTGTGAGAACAATAAAAATGATCCTGGGGATGGAGTGGGGCGAAGGGATGGGTAAATGATTCTCGAGTTGTTTCCTGGCTTTGCCAAAAGCATTGCTGGGAAATAGAAACTGGGTGGGGTTAAATTCCCCATATCTTAGAATGTCATTACTGGAAGAAGACTTAGAGATTATCCAGAACCTAACTCTCTGAGCCCCGGGAAAAGGAAGAGGTCTGTCTCTGTTTATGCATCTAGTTGGTGGCAAAGCCAAGTCTAGAATGTGGGTCTCCAACATTGAGCTTAGTGTGCAATAAATGCTTTATAGCTAGCAGGCCATCGGCCTGTGTGCCCCAAACAAAATCACTTCAAGTAAAACTCGTGACTGTGCATAAGGCATGGGAAGGTAGCCAGTATGAGAACAGAACTGTAACAACAATGGTCTTCGCCGGCCCAGGCTACCATCATGGTACCCGACACAGGGTGGCTTCCACAACCGAAACTTACTCCTTGCAGTTCTGGAGGCTAGAAGTCCGAGATTAAGGTGCTGGTTCCTGATGAGGTCTCTTCCTGGCTAGCAGGTGGACAGCCACCTTCTTTCTGTGTCTTCACAGGGCAGGGAGAGAGAGAAAGACAGGAGGGAGTTGGGGAGGGAGAGGAGAGCACCCTGGTGTCCCTTCTTATAAGGGCACTAGTCCCATCAGATTAGGACCCACCCTTCCAAACTCCTGTAACCTCAATTACCTCCTTAGTGCCTTTATCTCCAAATACAGTCTCTGGGGGGGAGGGGCAGGGCTTCGAGGTATAAATTTGGGGGGAACACTATTCAGTCCACAGCAATACCCATGTTCAGACTCACCCTCATCCTTGCAAGTCCCCATGGTCACACTGACTATGCAGACAGAGGCAAGTCCTTGTTCTTTTCACTGTCAGGAACAAAGAGAATGCTTTTGAAAGGAAAGAGGAAGAACAATATCTGTCAGTAATGGCACCTTGAATCTATTTCATCTTCTCTGGTTTTTTCCTTATGAAGACAGAGAAAATCCATAGGAAAAATCAGCTAACAGTGATGGCTTTCTTAGAAAGAAAAGGGAAAACATCCATGTTAGTTGACTTGCGCCAAGTCATTGTACAAGCTGAAAAGTGATACAGATCCACCACCCTGTATTTGCAGTTTTGAAATACAAAAAGCTCTGCAATCTGATTGTGTTTTTATAGTCAGCCAACCTAGCTGGTGACAAAAGTCAACCTGTCCTGAGGTGAGGCTATTAATGTGAGCCTTTATTTATCCCACTTATTGATAATGTTTATATGTTTTGCTGAAAAAAATACTGAAGCTTTGACAATGGGGTCCTGCCCCAGATCATGAAGGAGCACTTGACTCTGGGGTCCTGCCCCAGATCACACAGGACTATTTGTAATATATTAAGAAAGATACTGAACCACTAACTTTGCAAAATCAAAATGGGTGTGAATTCTTGAAACACCTGTGTATTAGGAAAGGAAATCAGAGCCTGGACTGATTCTGTTCCAAGGACTGAAATTATATGTGATATGACGGGGGAAAGTAAGTAAGCTTAAGCAGAAGAGATTGTTAGCCCAGAGTTGCCAGGAAATGAGCTGATGCCGAACCCTCTGGGCAACTGTGGGTGAGAAGGTGAGTCAGTTGTGTGGAGCTGCCGATCCTACCTCTGTCTGACTCCAATTACTGCAAGTGGGGTCATGGATTTCTTCAAATGAAGTTTTTAGGTCAAAATATCTGGATGTGGATTGCATACACATCAGAGAAGGAGAGGCATGGTGATTTGAAACCACAGTAGAAGGCCATCATTTCAGGAATTTGGCAATGCTGCCTCATCTAGCAGGTTGACCTCCAGGGAGAAGTGGATTTTCTGCTATTCCCTCCTTATTCATCTCTTCTTGTTGGAACTTGGCCCAATCACTTGTCTATATGTCCCCCCTCCTTTGTTTTTCATTTAAGTGTGGATGGTGTGAATAGCTTTCCTTACCATGCTCTGGATCAATACATAAAATATCATTAAATGAGACTTTAAGTCCCACAGAGGCCGATGGCTACTTGATCGCACAGCTTTCGGTTACAGTGTAGCAACTTCTGGGCTGAGAGTTCGGAGTCATGAGTTTCATCTTGGATATTAATTTCCAGGGTGACCTTGAACACATCACTTCCCCTCTCTAGACTTACTTCCTCATTTAGAAAATAAGACGCTTGGAACTGATGATCTCTGAGATCTCTTTCACGGTTAATCTGGAACCTGCAAATAACAAGGTGAATGATAATGACAACGTGGTCCCAGTTTATCTAGCAATGATTGTAGACAACTTCACATCCATTAAGTCATTGGATACTTACAACAAACCTGTTATGATGTGCTGGGCAACTAGGTATGATTATTGTCTTCTGAAGAAGTTCAGAGAGGGTGGAGGTTAACTTGACCAAGGTCACAGAGCAAACCGGTGTCTAATAAAGGCAGGGCTAGACCAGGCCTTTGGACTTTCTGACAGCCTTGCCTGTGTTCCTTCCACTCCCCCTCACTACTTCACTAGTTTCAGAGATGCCTTGCTCAAAGTATCATGGGGTCACCTAAGTGGCTCAGTTGGTTAAGCATCTGACTCTTAACTTTGGCTCAGGTTATGATCTCAGCGTTCATGAGTTCAAGCCCCACGTGGGGCTCTGTGCCGACAGCATGGGGCCTCCTCGGGATTCTCTCTCCCTCTCTCTCTGCCCCTTCCCCCTCTTGCTCTCTATCTCTGTCTCAAAATCAATAAAAATAAACTTGAAAAAAGTATCACGAAAAGGCATGAACACCGCGTGTTCCCAATGGAAAAGAATGTTACTTATGACTTGTTGTAGGCAGAAAAATTACTTCTACTTTGTTTGGATCTCAACAGTTGTTGGCATTTAGGCACTGGGCAGTTACAGGAAATAAGGCAGCACCAATGAAATGCTCACGTTGAGTCCAGTAGGGGAAACAGAAGGAGGCAAGGGAAGTGTGTGGGAAGAGGTGCCACGGTCAAGTGAGACAGCAGTGGCATTCCCAGAGAATCATGACCTGCCTCACGTCCAAAATGTTTGCAAAGCCTACTGTGGACCAATGCTGAATAGCATTTTCTGCATCTGACACCATTGTATTTGGGGAGAAAATAGCCGGAAAATGTTTTAGCTTTGGTTAGTCAAGATGCTGGTTTTCCTCATTAGCTGAGAAGATTTTGGCAGAAGTAATGTCAGAAATGTAAAACAGAGAAGGACCAAAGGAAGAGACTCAAACTCCTCAGGGCCTTGATTTCCTCATCTGTAAATGAACCTGGCATTCAAGACCCTCTGCTTCTGGCTCTGACCTTCTGTAACACCACTCCTCCATCTACTTTCCTCCAGAATACCCAACTTTTCTCTCTTGCCCATGAAGCAACTTGACTCTGTTCTTGCTTCTTTAAGCCCCTTTCTCTGTGACTTGTTCTCCTCACTATCCTAACTTCCCATTTTTAAGGCCAGCACAAATGCTATGGAGCTTTCCCTGAACCCCCCAGCTAGAAGTGGGGACTCCTTTCTAACCTACCAGACATTTGGATGACACTTAACAATTTCCCCTATTTGGATGCTTGGGTGGCTCAGTCGGTTGAGCATCTATTTTGACTCAGATGATGATCTCGTGGCTTGTGAATTGCAGTCCCACATCAGGCTCTGTGTTGACATCTTAGAGCCTAGAGTCTGCTTCAGATTCTGTGTCTCCCTCTCTCTCTGCCCATCCCTAGCTTGGACTCTCTCTCTCTCTTTCTCAAAAATAAATAAACATTAAACATTTTTTTTAATAAAAAAAATTTTTTTTTTAAGTTTCCCTATTGTACTACAGCTGTTGTTATATATCTTGTGCTGTTGTCTGACTGGGACACACATCACCATGTTCTGTCCCCTCCCCAGAACTGTCACTTAGTGAAGTAAGAACTTAATAAGTATCTAAATGAACGAAGGGATGAATGAGATCTAAGGACCCTTCTAACAGGAACTCTCTATGACTTAAAAGCAAAGCAGTATCACAACCGTTCTGAAGAAAGGTTAACAACAATCCACTTAGAAGTAAGACACTTTTGACAAAGTTACAATGGTGACTTGTCCAATCACAGATGAAACTGTTTTGGCTGAATTATTCTTTTTTTTTTTTTTTAAACCCATTCAAAGGTGGACACCATGTAGTAGAAAAAATACCGCCTGGGGGTTTTTCCTGGGGAGAGTCAATTTTGAGATCCTGTTTGGTTTCTTACCAGCTGTGTGACCTTAGGCAGGTCATGCCACTTTTCTGAGTCTGGTTTTTTCAGCCACAAGACAAGGGGATCTGTTTCACAGGGTTGTTGGGGGGAGTTAATGCAATAATGGACGCAGAAGTGCTTTACAAACTGAAAAGCACTCTATGTGTAAGAGAGGGTACTATCATTATCGTTATTATTATTCTAGTACTCATTTCCACGGAATATAGATGTGGTCTCTAAGGCTTCTTTGAGCCTCTAAGTGTACAGACTGTATCTAGAAGTTTATATGACACAAATATGGGGTTGAACAACAGCCAGCCAGTGCTAATACCCCTGGGTCCTTAGCTCTGAGCTCAAGAGCTGTTAGGAGCTGGATTCATCATTCCTCAATCAATTTCCATTCACTCATTCGTTCAACGAATGTTTACTGTATTCCTGGTATAAGTTGGGCAGCACTGTAGACAGTGGGTAGGCCACTGGTATTGCTAATGTCCTGCTACAATGTAGGAAATGCAGATTCACAGAAGAAGGGACATAACTGCATAAATAGACGGGATGAGGGTCAGGAGCACAATTTAGAGCTGACGGTGGTTAGTGACCTACGTTGTGATAAGTGTAATTGTATTTCATAAACTGAACCTGGACACCTTTGGTTTGAGCCACATATCTTCTTTTTTTAATGTTTATTTATTTTTCAAAAGAGAGTGTGAGTAGGGGAGTGACAGAGAGAGAGGGGGACAGAGGATCCGAAGTGGGCACTGTGCTGACAGAAGCATCCGACGCGGGGCTCAAACTCATGAACAGTGACCTGAGCAGAACTCAGGTGCTTCACCGACCGAGCCACCCAGGGGCCCCAGAGCCACATATCTTCATCTATAGCAAACTGTGCCTTTGCCTTATTTCCCTGTAGCGAGAAATGATGTCAGCGGCCGAAAGGCGCATTATGTGACCCAAGTGCCATGGTTAGATTTCTGAACTGCTTTGGTCGGCTCAGTTTCAGACACTTCGGAAAGTTGAAACGTAGTTATTGATTGAGAGAGATTGGAGTCTGTCCCGGAGCTGGTCCCTGCAGAGCCCCGCACCTGTGCAGATACATTTCACAGAGGTGCGGTTTGCCTTTTATCCTCTGGAGAGAACAGACTTTTTTTCTTCCAAGTGCAGGATTTTTAAGATGCCGGGATAAAAGCTCTCCTTTCATGTGCTGGTGACTCAGAGAGCAGGGAGTCAGCAAGGATGTGACAGGCCAGTCCAAGGTGCTGCGCGGGAGCATGAAGCCTTGTTCCCGTTTTCAGCCTTTGCTCTCAAAGGCATTTGCTACCCACGGGCTTAGTAAGCTTCTACGGTTTTGGAATATTCCAGCAGTTTTAGCCAGTACTAGGAAAAGAACATCGATCACTTGTACCATTTTCAGGGATAGGATTGTGGATAATCGATTTCTCACATTTGCTGAGGGATTGTGGACCTAGAGAAAGATACAGAAATGACAGGCACTTCTCCCTCCAAAAGTTCACAATGGGATAATTAGGAACTCATTGAACATACAGCTCTGCTAGAATTTTGTCTGTACAAATTATGCTCTGCAACGAATGAAAAGGATTTAGTGGATCCGGGAAAACATTTTTGTTTTGTTTTATTTATAGAATAAGGTATTTGGGATAACTTTCTAGGTAACTGAGAAGACCATGAGAAGAAAGATTGTTCAATGGCTATCAAGTTTCAGCCATGCAGGATGAATAGGTTCTAGAGATGTGTTGTATAACATACTGCCTATAGTTAACAATATTGTATTGTGCACCTAAGCATTTGTCAAGAGGGTAGATCTCATGTGAAGCATCCTTACCACAAACAAACAAACACATAAATGAACAACAACAATAAAAAAGGGATACAAGAAAACCTTTGGTGATAATGGATATGTTTATTACCTTGATTGTATTGATGGTTTCAAAGATATATACATGTGTCCAAACTCATCAAATTGTATACAATAAATATGTGGATTTTTTTGTATATCAATCACACCTCAATCCATCTGTTAAAAGAAAGATTGGATAAGAAGGTACATTCCAGAGGTGAATAAAACAGGGAGGCAGAAGCTGTTCTTGGCCCCTAGAGTGGTCCTGTTAGGATAGAGTGGAGGGTACAGTGCATAAGTGCTAGAAGAAAAGGTGCTCATGGGCTACCCTGACAGCAAGCTTAACTTCTGTTTAATTGGATAAGCAATGCTATAAAACTTTGAAAGTGCTATTTGGAATCATTTAATGATTGCTCGTATACACCCTAAATCTCTGGTCTCTAGTTAGTTACTGTTTCACGATTTACCCAGGCTCAGGTATCATAAATTGCTCTGATCAACTGGACACCTGGCCTCTTCTCAAATAATAAATGACATTGTAACTTCTGATAAATGAAAGGTCAGAAAGATCTACTGCAGTGATTTTTCCAATGACTCCTTTGGCTGGGATTTGGTGTGATTACCATTTTTGGCAAAATGGCCCTAGAAATCAATAACCATAATGGGTTATCAGTTTGAGTATATAAATAATATTCTAGGGGTAGCTGGGTGGCTTAGTTGGTTGAGCATCTGACTTTTTTTTTTTTTTTTTGAGCATCTGACTTTTGATTTCAGCTTAGGTCATGATTCCAGTGTTGTGGGATTGAGTTTATACCCAGTGTGGAGACTGTTAAAGATTCTCTTCCCCTCTACCCTTCTCCTGTGTTTCTTCTCTCTCTCTCTCTCTCTCAAATTAAAAAAAAATTTGGCTTGGGTGAGATGACAAAAAAAAATGGAACTCCCATATCTTCCCTGTGACTATAGTGAATCATTGAATCATTTTGAATATAATAAAATATACAGGTATATTTTTGGATTTAGTTTCTTCTTGTTCTTCAGTTGGTTGTTGCAATATTCTCAGTGATTTTGGAATTGGTTTATTTATCTAGTTTTCATCAAAATAACATATTCACTTAAAAAAATTAATTCTAGTGGCAGCTGGATGGCTTAGTTGGTTAAGCATCTGACATCAGCTGAGATGATGATCTCACAGTTTGTGAGTTTGAGCCCCACATGGGGCTTGCGGCTCTCAGCACGGAGCCCACCTCACATCTTCTGTTACTGCCCCCCTCCCTACCTGCTTGCACTCTCGCTCTCAAAACTAAATAAAACATTAAAAACATTTAATTCCAGTATAGTTAATATATAGCCCTATATTAGTTTCAGGTGTACAATATAGTAATTCAAGAATGTAATACATTAGTCGGTGCTCATCATGATAAATGTACTCTTAATCACCCATCCCCGCCACCCCCCAGTAACCATCAGTTTGTTTTCTATAGTTAAGAGTCTGACTTTTTGTTTATCTCTTTTTCTCTTTGCTCACTTGTTTTGTTTCTTAAATTATATGTATATATATATATATATATATAGTATTTATATATATTCCGCCTCTTCTTTATCCATTCATCTATCGATGGACATGTGGGTTGCTTCCACAATTTGGCTGTTGTTAAGAATGCTATAATAAACGTAGGTGTGCATATATCTTTTTGAATTAGTATTTTTGTCTTTGGGTAAATATCTAGTAATGGACTTACTGTCATACGATAATTCTATTTTTAATCTTTTGAGGAACCTCCATACTGTTTTCCACAGTGGCTGCACCGGTTTGCATTCCCACCAACAGTGCAAGAGGGTTCCTTTCTCTCCACGTACTCACCAACATTTGTTGTTTTTTTGTGTTTTTTATTTTAGTCATTCTGCCAAGTGTGAGGTGATATCTCATTGTGATTTTGATTTGTATTTCCCTGGTGATGAGTCATGTTGAGCATCTATTCCTCTATCTGTTGGCCATCTGTATGACTTCTTTGGGGAAATGTCTGTTAATGTCTTTTTCCCACTTTTTAATTGGATTATTTGGGTGTTTACTTGGTGTTGAGTTATATACGCTCTTCATATATTTTGGATACTAAGACTTTATCAAATGTGTTATTTGAAAATATTTTTTCCCATTTAGTAGGTTATCTTTAAGTTTTGTTAATTGTTTCTTTTGGTGTGTAAAAGTGTATTTTCAAAAAAAAGTGTATTTTCATGTGTCCCAATAGTTTCTATTTGTTTTTGTTTCCCTTGCCTTAGGAGATATGTCTAGAAAATGTTGTTATGGGCGGTGTGAGAGAAATTACTGCTTGTGCTCTCTTCTAGGGTTTTTATAGTTTCAGGTCCCACACTTAGGTCTCTATTTGTTTTTGTATGTGGTGAAATAAAGTGGTCCAGTTTCATTCTTTTACATGTTGCTGTCCAGTTTTCCTCACACCATTTTTTGAAGATACTGGTTTTTTTTCCATTGCACGTTCTTGCCTCTTTTCTTGGAGATTAATTGACCATATAAGCATTTTTTTTCCTGGACTCTCTATTCTGTTCCATTGATCTATGTGCCTATTTTTGTGCCAACGTCATACTGTTTTGGCTACTTTGTAGTATATCTTGAAATCTGGAATTGTGATACTTCCAGTTTTATTCTTCTTTTTCAAGATTGCTTTGGCTACTGGGGTCTTTTGTGGTTCCATACAAATTGAAGGATTATTTGTTTAGTTCTATAAAAATATTGTTGGTATTTTGATAAGAATTAAATGTGTGGATTGCTTTGAGTAGTATGGCCTTTTTAACAATATTTCTTCTTCTAATCCACGAGCTTGGAATATCTTTCTATTTGGTTCATCTTAAATTTCTTTTTTTTAAAGTTTAATTATTTATTATGAGGGAGGGGAAGGGCAGAGAGAGGAGGAGAGAGAGAATCCCAAGCAGGGTCTGCACTGTCAGCGCAGATCCCAATGTGGGGCTCCATCTCATGAACCATGAGATCATGACCTGAACCAAGATCAAGAGTCAGAGACTTAACCAACTGAGCCACCCAGGTGTCCCAACATCTTTCATCAATGTTTTATAGTTTTCAGAGTACAATTCTTTTACCTCCTTGGTTAAATTTATTCCTAGATATTTGAATCTTTTTGGTGCAATTTTAAATGGGACTATTTTCTTAATTTCTCTTTCTGTTTCTTCATAATGCATTCACTTTAAAGTCTTTATGTTTCAGGGACACCTGGGTGGCCCAGTCAGTTAAGCTGCTGACTCTTGATTTTGGCTCAGGTCATGATGTCATGGTTTGTTTGTAGGATCAAGCCCCATGATGGGCTCTACTCTGACATTGCAGAGACTGCTAGGGATTCTCTCCCTCCCCCCCGCCCCTTCTGTGAATACACATGCACACGCAGTCTCTCTCAAAAAAAAAAAAATCAATAAAAACTAAAAAAAAAAGCATTTCTGTCTCAAATCCCTCAGTTAGTAAGTATATATGTTATATATAGCTCTACTCTTTCTAAAATACCCAGCATCCCAAACTAGTGAAAGAGCAGTATAGAATAGTGGATTGGGCCTGGCTCTCAGGTGCAGGAGGAATGGACTCTATAGGGCCTCTGCTTTGTGATGTTGGGCAAGTCACATACCTGCTGTGGGCCTCAGTTTTCCTTCAGGAAAATCCTCTGGCTTTCCTGCCTTCCACTAGCATCTAATGATGTCTGTTAGATGTGGTGCTCTGTGCTAGATATCGTACATATCATTCTGTCATGCTTTTCCCAAACCTTAAAGTCTAACGAGGGATACTTAAGGTCCCCCAGCAATTTGAGTAACGAAAAGGGAATATCCAGGGTTGTAGGAGAGCCCAGGATGAGGAAGCATCAAATCACCCTGGAAGATACAAGATGCTTCCTGGAGGGGTGGACACTGGGGCTGAATTTTGAATGAATTTAAGAGAAAGGGGCATGAAGTCATCCAGGCAGGGAGAATAGCATAGATGAACTCACAGAGGCATGACACACGTCATGTACTTGGAGAGGAGGATCAGCACGGGAGGAGGTGGGACAAGGGGCTGGAGACATAGGATGAAGGCCCATTAGGCCAAGCTGTGAATACCAGCAACTACCTTTTGTTGACTGAACTGAAAATACAAGCATATTCGTATGTTTTAAAGATTGGCAAAGTTAGTATTGCAGAGAGCCTAGCTTTTAACCAAATAGCCATTTCAAATGCTTAGTATTTCTCAAAGGTAAACAAATATTTAAAAAATCTGCTGGCTTAACTGAGACCTATTAACAAAGTCAAGAGCTGAGGAAGTACGGAAATGATGTCCTTCCATGATATAAAATTTTGCAACTACTCATTTAAAGGTTCACCAAAGAGCTTTACTAAATGAGTCCACGTATTAGCATATTCTTGAGAGTAATAAGAGTTGAACTGCTTAGTGGTATTTATCTTAGTGTAGTTCTGCCGAGCATAGACGTTCAGGATATTTTTCATTTCTCGGCACAATTTTATAAGAATTCAAATTAAAACAATTTTTCACAGTTACTGTAGCAGTAACATATTAAAACCCTAACAGGAAAAAAAAGGGGGAGGGGAGTTAAATTTAGAAATTGCAATAGAAGAGAAGTGTGGAAATTCAGTTTTCCAGTGATTCCTGATTCCGACCACATAAGATGTTCAACCATTTTTGTTAGCTTTATGTATTTGGTAACCTTGCACACCTTCAGAATGATCATTCACAGCCTGGAAGAGTTGTAAGGATTAGAAATCATGTATATACAGTGCAGAGTTTATAGAATAAATGGTTAGAAAATTGTACTGTCACTTTTTAGGCTCTGGGCCAAGTGCTTTCCTGACCCCACGTCTAGAACAAGACAGATGGGCGAAGGTGAACCAGTGGGACTTTTGTGGGAGTAGAAGTGCTGGGAGAGGTCGAGCTGTAAGGGCTGCTATCCTGAAGGTTGTTCTAGAACTCATGGAGTTAAGGAAGAGAGATACAAGCCCCGCTGGGAGGTCAGAAGTTGGGTCTTGCATCATGCTGATTAGGGAGGTGGGGATGTGAATGCAAGTCAGATGCAAAGCTGGTGGCAAAGTGGAGACAAAGAGTCCAGTATCAAACTGCTGAGTGGGTGAGGTCAAAAGATGAAGATCTAAATTTGCATGCGGCCCAGATTTCTTTTGTGCAGTCTTAACAACTAGGAAAGTCAAGGTTGGACCCTCAAAGAAGCTGCAATGGAAAGGGTAGTTTTGAGGGCAAGCGTATGTGGAAGATTTAGTCTTTGTAGTGAATGAGCTGATAGACAGGATAAATAAACATGAAAAGCAGTCCATGCCAAGTCTAAGGGAGAGCATGCTGAAAGCTTTAACGGAGGTAAATATGTTACACAGGAAAGTCCTTCCATCTAGTTCCCCTGCCCCAAAACTTGAGTAACCACCCAGAACGGCCAACGCCATTGGAGCTGAAATTAAAATTGGCCTCTCAGGGATAATAATGGACCTATTCTAATAGGAACCCTGGGACCACTAGGCATCTCTCTCAGTTCAGCACTGCTTTTCGTCTCATCTTCTCTCCACTCCAGCAGCACCAGACTAGTTGCTTCACCTCAGATCCACTGTACGTGGTCTCTTGGCTTAGAGTTCAATGTGGAAACTTCTGCCAGACATGGCTTTCTCTTCTTTGCTGGACTGTTGCATCCTTTAGTTGTTCTCTGCTTGTTCTCTGACTAGTAAAGAAATGAACTCCCTCATTTGGACTCCTATAGCACTAGTTCAAATACTGGTCAGGGGTTTGTATCCAGCAAGTAAGAGGGTAGTCTTACCCACCAACTGCATGTCCTGGAGGCCAAACATTTGAATTCTGAAAGTTCATACAAATCATTCCTTCTTCCCTCGACTGTGTTGGGATACTGATTCAACTCATGTAAATCTTTAGAGTCAAGCAGGGAGATTGTTAGTGGGGCTGTGTGTGTGTGTGTGTGTGTGTGTGTGTGTGTGTGTGTGTGATGTCAAATAAAGTGCCTTCCTAGAGTCTTAGTTCCTTATTGGTGTTGTTATGGGGATTTAATAAGATAGCCAATAGTGGATAAGATATAACCCAGCATGATGTGAGGCAAAAATTAAAAAGGTTGTTAACTTCAATGTACCACATTCATAATATAAATATAAACCGGTCAAGTACCTTATACTGAGTTTTAGGGGCAAGCTTTGCCTCAAGAAAGAAGTATGATTTCCTACATTATCACATTGTCCTTTTGATAAATTCTCTGATGTCACAAAAGAACAAGTCACTCCCCTAGCTTAGCCATTTTCCTGGACTGATAAAATGGTGACATTTAAATCTTACTGGATATATAATCCACAAAAAAAGATGCTTAAGTTAATTTTACAAACGTATTTTTCTCAGTTCTGATTTCTCTTCTAAACTCTGATTTTCAGTTTATCATGAAGATGGATGAATGATTCCAGTGTTTTGCCCTTTTTCCATTTGTCAGCTTGATTGTATTCAGACTCCCATGGTCCTCCATTCAGGGCCTGAGTGATACTTCCTGCATGATCTTCACCCTTGAAAATAATTAAAAAACAAAACTTAAGTGTAAGAAGGCATGATTCTGTTGGTGACACTCCCATAGCCATCTGTCCTGCCCAAAAAATGCCTGCTTTATGTACTCACAAGACATTAGTCTTTTGGCAAATAATCCAAAGCAAATAATGCTGAATGTAATAATAGCAAATGACTTGGCATGTACATCAATGTGGAAATAAGCTTTACAGATGCCCAGTAATGTACCTGCAAGAATACATCATCTTTTAAAATGGGCATCTCGAACATACTTAGGTTCAGCCAAGAAAACACCACATCCATTATTAGAAAGGTAGAGTGGTTCTTTGTATTCTGTAAGGATTATTGATAGATGATTGCTATATTTAGCCGTGGAAGCTAACAGCTCACTTAAGGAGAAGAGAAAAGCCCTCTGTTCAGGGAGAAAACCAAGAATTGAGGTATTTTAAGTTCTCTGCCCAAAAGGAGAAAAATAATTGGGACAAAATTAAAGAAAGTGGGTAACAGGATCAAATAGTCACATTCAGTTATACTCAGGACTTGAAACTGGAAAATCTAAATCTATGGAATATTTGTCATTCATTAATTGGTTTGTCCAAACTATTCCTTCTTCCCTTGACTGAGTCAGGGTATGGGTTCAGTTCATGTAGGTCTATGGGGCCAAGCAGGGAGATTGTTAATGGGCTGTGTGTGTGAATGTGTGTGTGTGTGTGTGTGTGCACGCGCGCGTGCGGTAGTGGGGTAAAAGTGGGCAGCTGGGGAGATGGGAAATCCCAAGACCAAAAGTAGAAGAAATAGAGATTGAAGAAAGGTCAAGTTTAAGAAGACAGAAGTGGAAACCTTTGTTTCTACAAACTGAAGATTTAGAGAGAAAAGAAAAAGAATAGGGTAGGTTGATGGGAAACACTGAGAAGTCCTGAGCACCTGGGGGGGCTCAGCCAGTTAAGTGTCCAACTTCGGCTCAGGTCACGATCTCATGGCTGGTGAGTTTGAGCCCTGTGTCAGCATCTGTGCTGACAGCTCAGAGCCTGGAGCCTGCTTTGGATTCTGTGTCTCCCTCTCTTTCTGCCCCTCCCCCACTCATTCTCTCTCTCTCTCTCTCTCTCTCTCTCTCTCTCTCTCTTTCTCTCAAAAATATGTAAACATTAAAAAAAAGAAAGTCCCAGGAACAATCTGAACCTTCATTCACTTAGTCACTCATTCATTGACTCATCAATGAATTCAGAATATGATCATTCTATGCCTACAATGTACTGGGCTATATGTTATATGATAGGAATACTCTACTTTATAGACAAACATACATATAAATACCAGGCATGAGTGAGGAATACTGAAAATACTATGAAGATTGAATGACAGTTCCTCAAGAAAAGTTTCCCCTGGATTTTGAGGAATAAGTAAGCTTCCAAAGCTGAGAAAGAGTGAGCCCAAAGTTTCCATCCAATCCTGTAGCTCTATGAAATTGAATTTATCATTTTTTTATTACAGCCCTCCATCATACACTTGTAGGGGGTGATAAAGAAAAAAACAATTAAAAATATAGAGGGAAGAAAGGGGCAGTGGGCAGGTAGGAGACTATTTTGACGGGATTTTTAACTCCTAAGTGAATGGTTGAATATCATTAGTGGATTATTCTTTCTTCTCTTCCATCTATTCTCTGGTTAGTACTCAAGTAGTTCATATTTCATCAACATAATGAATATCAGGTGGTAGTGAGATAGTAGTGAAAAGGACTGACTTTGGATTCAAGCAGTTCCAAATTCAGATCTAAGAGTTTTCACCTCTGCGGGGCTGTTTCTCATATATAAACTGAAGAAGTTGGGCTAGAGGAACCCTAGAGGCCCTTTGGATTTCAACAGCAATGCTAAAAGGAATGTGGCCGCCTCTGGGAGATGGCCAAGGGTTCACATGCTTTCTAACGGGGACCGATGCCATGGTCCACACACACAGTCCACCAGAGTAGGGGGTTGGATGGGGCCTCACAGTTTGTATTATTCAACCCTTTTCTTTTACAGAGAAAGAAACCAGGATTAAGTCTCAGCCCTTTCCAATATCCTCCTTATAACGGCTATGAATTATTAATTATGTATACCTTGCAGTTCTCAAGAGAGAAGGGAAAAATGCGTATTCAATGAATCTGGAAGAGATTGGGCAGGGTGATTGAAAGGTTTGCCAGTCATAATATATAGGAATACCTTTAAAATCAAATGAAAAGCAATAGATGTTTTAAATAGAGATAGACTTTAAGTAACTGATAGAGGGCCTAGGAACATCAGCGGCATCACGGTCTTAAAACTTCATGGCCTAGAAGTTTAGTATTTAAGAGACCCTCTGTGCAGAGCAGCTGGTAGGTTCCACCTCTAACTACAGCTCTCGTCTTTGCTTCCTTAACATCTAATTCAGTAGAATCATCTCAGTGGGATAAAATGATTAAAGAGGTAAAAACCAAACCAAACCAAACCAAACACACAGTGTGTAAAATTATGGAAAAAAAATTTTAAAGATGGAAAATATAAAATATCCGTTGTCTTTATCTTCTCTTCTTTTCTTTCTTTCTTTCTTTCTTTCTTTCTTTCTTTCTTTCTTTCTTTCTTTCTCTTTCTTTCTTCCTTCCTTTCTTCCTTTCTTTCTTTCTTTCTTTCTTTCTTTCTTTCTTTCTCTTTCTTTCTTTCTCTCTTTCTTTCTTTCTTTCTTTCTCTCTCTCTCTCTTTCTTTCTTTTCTCTCTCTCTCTCTCTCTCTCTCTTTCTTTCTTTCTTTTGTAAACTGTAGAGTGTCGGTATTATTAGCCATTGGTCATGAACCTTTAAGTCCCCGTTAATAATACCCTTGGGCTAATACACCTGTGGGATCCATTGTGCTATTGTATTCTTTTGCTGTTACTTAATTTCAGTTGGCTGACATTACTTATTAATCTTTTTTCTTCTTTTTAATAGCAAATTTTTTGGCACTCCTATCGTGACCAATTGTTTTATTTCTGCATTTTACTTTGCTTGGGTAGCCACAGCTGCTAAGTGAGTTGGGATTTGAATATAAACATAAACCAGAAAGGCTTTCACCAAGTAAGAACATTGGTAATGAAAGAAATATTTGTTATTAGTCATCACACAAATGATACACTTGTGCCACATCTATAAGGCATCATGTAGAGCACGTGATGGAGGTTGTTCATCGTTCACCACGCATTTAGTATAGTGAGCATGGTCTAGCCCTTCACCAAGAACTTCTGGTTGTGTTTACGAAGGTAATGAATAGAGCTCTGAAATAATAGTTTGCAGATTAATATACCCAGGACAAGTTCTCCAACCAAAGAACGTGCACACATGTACCTACCATTATGGAAAAAGCTGTAGTGAAATGGGGCACCAGCAGATTTTACATCTAATTTTGGGGGTAGCTTGCCACTTGGCTTGGGGAGAGTTGTTTTCTCCCACTGTGGGCCTCAACTCACTTTTCACTTTTGTATAATGGATGTTTGGATTACAGGATTTATGAAATATCTTCCAGTGGTGAAACTATAATGTCAACACTGTAATACAAACAGACTAGTGGTATCCCCTAACACTGAGGGTAGAACCCGGCATATAGTAGGTTCTCAAAATGTTTACTTAATGAATTAATGACATACTTCAGCTATATTGATGTACTTTTTAGGACTACGTATTCACGTGCTATTTTTACCAGAAAAAAAATATTAGCATTCATGTATTTGGAATTTGAAGGAGGGCATAGGCTAAAGAAGTGGCTTTGTTACAAATGATTACATACCTTCGAGGCAACATTTTTATGGTGCATTTTTAGACTAAAGCTTGCCGTATTTTGGTCTGCTCTTATCACTGGAACTCAAGGATTGGGTTGGTCTTTATAATGATCCCAACTAGATTTAAGAAGTTAATTGTGCATGTCTTTTGCCATGTGATTTCTTATGCCTAGAGTGAAAAGAGGTAATCAGTTGATCAGTGTTTCCCAATATTCTGTTTGGACTGATCATTTCAACCTGTGTATAATTGGGGACCTAAACATTCATGAGATTGGCACATCCCTTTTTAAGTGGGTATTATGCCAATGTAACAGGTGGGCCTTGAAATTGTCAGATGATAGCTTGTCTATAAATCTCTAATATTGTCAAGTGGACAAAGTCTTTAACAAGAAATGTCAAAAGTGTTTGTCAGTTGGCTTCCAGATGCCTTACCCATGCATCATTACTCTGCTTCACCATTCTGCAGGTCTCTATAGACTCTAGAGAATCTCTAGAGAAATCACTGTTGAAGCATGTGAATGGGTGATTCCTTGGCAAAATATACGCAGATGACTTGCATTCTCTTCTGCCTTTTCCCATCATTCATAGACTGTTCTTTACCCCTGTTATGTATCTGCAGACAGAATTATTTCTATTGAGACTTTATCACTTACCATTTTCTTCTCAGGAAGCCTTTTATTTCATCTTCACTCAAGAAAGAGAATGGAAACCTCACACATAGTAGGTAATCAAGATATGTTTGCTCTCAGAGGGATGCCACCTAATCTTTATAGCATTGTTATTCTCACATGACTTAGGCATGTTGACTCATTGGCTTTTTTTTTTTTTTTGTCCCTTGAAATTTTTGTCATGAACTTTTTTTTCCCTTCTTTTATAACTAATTTCTTTCAGTCTCCTAGGCTCTTTGTGAAGGTATAGCCCTCCTATTTGCCTGCCTAAGAGATACTTGAACCTAGGCCTAATTATTTATAGTCTTTGCCCAAGACTAAACACTGAGCACATTTGTTAGCTGCCTTGTGATAATCTTGCTGCCTCATCAGGTCATTTACGATCCTGTTTATGCCATCAGAATTGCTGATTGATGCCTTTCATTTGCCAAGTAAACTGGCTTTGTGGCCGTGGGG
The DNA here is from genome assembly GCA_017311185.1 of Proteles cristata cristata. Lineage (NCBI taxonomy): Eukaryota > Metazoa > Chordata > Mammalia > Carnivora > Hyaenidae > Proteles > Proteles cristata. The sequence continues at coordinate 81,637 of JAESUZ010001578.1, forward strand.
AAATAAAAGGTTTATTTTATCAAACTTATTCACATACTTATCAACTATTAAATAAAACCTTCTATGTTCCATACACTTTTCTAGATGCTGGAGACACAACATTGAACAGATGGACATAGCCTTTGTCCTTGTGCAGCTTACACTTTGGTGACAGTTTTGAAACTGATGCCCTCAGGAGAGACTTTGACTATTTTACAGCGAACACTCATTTCTGAAGGTGAGTGGACTTTAGTATTGTCAACCAAAGAGAGTTCTAAATGGTCAATCATTATTTTGCATAATAAGTCATCAGTTATAAAAGATGAATAGTTAGAAAATAGCGGGTCACCAAAAGGAGTCACAAATTCCTCTCAATTTATATCCAGTGCTCTGGATATAATGAATATGAATATTTGGGAGACATAATGAATATATTGGAGAAAAATTCCATGTGTGGTAATTGATTTGACATATTAGCAAGGCTCTAATTTAAATTGTTAATTGCAATGTAGTACACTGTTGTGAATTAACCCAATCATTTGTATTGTTTCTGTACATTCTAGTAAGAACCAAAGCTAGAGGATCTGAATATGCCTACCTAGCCAATCAATTACATGGGTTAATCAGAATTAGGCTGGAATGTCAATATTGGTGGTGCTACTCTCATTCATTGGTGTAATAGTAGTAGTATGGCCATATTATTGTCCAAACAAGGACAGTTTTTGAAGATGAAATAGGGCACCCCAATATTAGGGTCATTCCACCCAATTCTTGGCATTTTTTTTTTTTAAATGTTTTATTTATTTCTAGGAGAGAGAGAGAGACAGCGTGAGCAGGGGAGGGTCAGAGAGAGAGGGAGTCACAGACTGAAACAGGCTCCAGGCTCTGAGCTGGCAGTCAGCACAGAGCCCGACGCGGGGCTCGAACCCACGAACCGCGAGATCATGACCCAAGCGAAAGTCGGACGCTTAACCGACTAAGCCACCCAGGCGCCCCTCTTGGCATTTTTAAATAGCAAGTTACCAGCAAGTTAGTATATTTCCCCTTTACCAAGTTCATCATCAAGAAGGTTCATTTTAACTAGGTCAAATAATTTCTTATTAACACTTTCAAGAAGCCCTTCTGTCTTTAAATCCTTTCCCACTTTGTGTGTGTATTGGGGAGAGAGGCGAGAGGCCTTCCTTCCTTTTTTTTAAGGGGAGCAATTTGAAGGCTTCTAACCTCTTATTTATAAAACCTATGGGCTAGTTAACTGCCCAACCTCTTCTGTGCTCCCATTACATCTTGTGATAATCTCTACTTTATACATTATGGTATCTTTTAAAATCATTTATGTCTCTATCACCTTTATGCTTCTGTAGGGCAGAGATCATGTTTTATTCATACTTTAACCTTGCTGTACCTATGGTTGCTCATTTTAAAAATAGAGATAAGAATAGTACTAGCCTCATAGAATTTTACAAAGATAAAATTAATTAAAACTTTTGGAGTTCTTATTATAGTGTCTGGCATATAAAAAGGTTTTAGTAATGCTAGCTCAATATTATTATCATCATTATTTGTTATCATAGTGCCCATAGTGCCCACAAACACATATATACTACATACTGTTAATTCATAAAACATTTATTGGTATTTCCTATATTCAAGACACCATACACTACCAAAATGAGTCAGGAGCCTATTTTTTAGTAAGGATGGAGAAGAGGAATGAGATATGGAGATAAATAATTATAACACAAACTAGAAAGTAATAAGTGATCTAAGACAGGTAAAGATACACCAACATTGTTGTTTCTTTTTTTTTTTTTTAAATTTTTTTAATGTTTTATTTATTTCTAGGAGAGAGAGAGACAGCATGAGCAGGGGAGGGTCAGAGAGAGAGGGAGTCACAGACTGAAACAGGCTCCAGGCTCTGAGCTGGCAGTCAGCACAGAGCCCGACGCTGGGCCCGAACCCACGAACCGCGAGATCATGACCTAAGCGAAAGTCGGACGCTTAACCGACTAAGCCACCCAGGCGCCCCAACCAACATTGTTGTTTCTAACAGAGAACATTTTCAGTTTGAAAGGTTCAGGAAGACTGTGGGAGGGAGATGGAAGTACAGTTGAATCTTGAGGAAAATAAAAGATTTGCATATGTATACATTTATGTTATTGGTGTAAGGAGGTGAAGATATTATAAGGATGATTATGTAAGTAGAAGTATGGAAAGGGAAAATCTTGAGGTTTGCTTAAGATAATGACAAGTGCTATCTAAGTGTTAAGCGTGGAGAAGACCTGGAAGGTAGTTTGGGTTCAGATAATAAAAATGTCTAGAATTTTTCATTTTTCATTTTGATTTTTGACTTCCCATGAAATTTACTTATTTTCCACTTAATAAAACATCTGGGTTTGAAAAACTCTGGATGAAAATAATGAAAATTCATGGAGTCGGAGGTTTTCCCTATTGCCATTCACTGTAGATCATGAAGAGGTGGCTATATAAAAAGTCATCTTGGAGTAGATGGCTAGGTGGGCAGGGCCATTGGGTTCTGAGCCTGGGTCTGCCCTGCTGCATGTCTCTTATCGAGTCAAGTACTCTTCCTATCCCTCCATTTGTAAAATGGCAAATATTAAGGGTGTCTATAGATGGTTCTAGTAGTATCTTCTTTCCTGAAACTTTTGGGAGGGAAAGAACATGTAATGGGTACAGTGTTAGGAGCAGAAATCATTTATCCCAATGAAATAGGTAATTGTTCCTAAGCGACAACTCTACTCTCACCCTTATTCTACTTCCTAAACCCACCAAATTTTAAAGAAACCCCGAAATTTGTGATTTTTCCAAATATTTACTTGGGTATGCAATGGGACAGCCTAAACGTTGATAGACCCTAGGCTGTGGCCTCTGCAATTCCATACTTGAGTGTTTTAATTCCCCAGTGCTGAATGGAGGCAGGCTTTGCTGAGCCACAGCAGTTCAGCCAGAGTCCTCCTCTAATAAATGTCCATGTTTGGCTGAACCCTCATGATTAATATTTGTAATCATGGCCTTAAGGCATTGGAAAATCCCAGGATGCTTTCTGAGTCACCAGAAGGAGACTGAATTATAGTCTGCCTCAGGTTTCTTGTTGGGAGTCATTTTACTCTATTTCAGTGGTTTGATAATTGGGATTAGAAGTCTACCGTGGAGGGATCTTTGTGTAACCTGGAGTGTGTGATTAATCTGCACATCTCTCTCTTTAACCACTCCAGATAACAGAGTGTTCTAGAATCCTTTTTATGCCTGAAAATTAGACTTATTCGTAAGGAGAGAGTATTTTCTCAGGAGAATTTAGACTATTGAAAAAAAAAAACCCAGATAATAAGTACATACTTTTGTCCTATTAAACATTTTGCTTTAATAAATATTCTGTTAGGCAAGTAGTGCTTCAAGGGATGCTGGCTTTGCAACCTTCCCTAGAACCTCATAGAAAAACACTCTTCCTCTGCACTTTTATAAAAATGATTATGGGTACAGTGTTAAAGTGCGTGATCACTCCCCACCTTTGCGGACTTTGCCCCTGGCTAGATTGTTGAAAAGAAGCTAAAAAGAACACCTCACAACGTCCTCAGTGGCTTTGATGGGAGAACTTTAGAAGTGTTGGAGCCTGTTGATGGAACAGTTTTGAGGTGAAGGCCAAAGAGATCTTGGGGAAGCAAGCAAACTCCGAGTCTGAGTAGCAGAGAAGCGGGAGAATATTAACCTTTAGTAGTTTCAGGGATGACACCCATCTCATCCCCAAACAAAACAAAAACAAACAGGAGAATGCAAAGAGAAATATAAAGTCAGGGGAAGTGGGTAGAGGAAGGGGAAGCATACATCTAGAAAGTTATTGCAGCAACGAGGAAGAGAACCCCAAATTGTGACCGCTAAATAGGATTCATAAATCTCCTCTTCTCTCCCTTCTGCTTCTGAATAAAGCCATACCCAGCTCAGAGACCCTAGCCTCCTCTAAGGCTTCCGTAATCCATCCTGGAAAATCGTAAGCAACTGATGAACGATCCCAATCCAATCCATTTTCTAGTTAGCAAAGGAAAATCCGGTCCTGCGTTTATTTTTAGCAGCGCTTCCCAGTGACCGAATGCTACAGCTCCTCAGCTGGGATAACTGAGGACCGTATTGGGGAGAGCAGGGAAGGGGGGCGGGGGAGCGGGAGGCGGCGAAAAGGGGAGGGGGGACGCCCTGCGCATGCGTGCCAGCGCCCATGCAAATCTGCTGTACATCCAGAGAGCAAAGTGGGATGATCTGTCACTACACCTGCAGCACCACGCTCGGAGGACAGCTCCTGCTCTCCGCTTCCAGACCCAGGTAAAAAAAAAAAAAAAAAAAAATAGAGAGAAAAAAATCTGAGCGGTGAGTGGGCACCATGCATGCAATTCAATACGAGATACACGTCGCAGCCCATCCCCTGTAGAGGCAATCTGCTGCTGCTAAGTGTCCTTTGGTGCCTGATTGCAGCTTCAAGGTTTAAGAAATCCCATCTTTCAGGAAGCCTGAGGGGAAGGAAGGAAGTACGGGCGAAATCATCAGATTGGCTTCCCAGATTTGGGCATCTGAAGCGGGCCCACATCTTCCGGCCAACTTCCATTGAACTTCCAGCACTCGAAAGGGACCGAAATGGAGAGCAAAGGTATGTGGTTGTCCCCATCGGGGAACTTCCCGCTGCATGTGCGTGTGGCCAGGGCAGTCCTCAGCGAGGGGACTGCAGTGCTCGGGGAGCGAGCATCATACTAGGTCGATAGGAGGAGATGCTATGTCCGTTGCAGCACCAGGGGAGTGTAGCAGGAAGGCGACTTCTTTTTAACTCCCACAGCTTGGAAGACAGTGTTTAATACTCCATCAGTTGCGTAGTGAAGTGCGATGAGTTTTTTTTTTTCCTTTTTGGGTGGGTGGGGGGGAGAGTCTTTAGATGATGGGGGAGGAGAGATGTGTTGGTAAAGCAGTTTCTTTTCTGTAGAATGGATGGGCTCAAATAAATACATTTCCTTTGCTTTAGGATTGCTGACAGGCATGTTTGTATCTGATATACAGTAATGCATTGCTATTAAAAAATGTTTGGATTTCTTCACCCCCACCCCATAAAGATGGTATTTCTGGGCGTGTATGAACACATCCTCCTGCATTTTGAATATATATCAGCAGAGAAATTGGGTCTATTTGAAACAGTGTGCGTTAGAACTGACCTCTAAGGAGAACAGTGTATCAGAGTACTGCTTGGCTCCCAGCGTGATGCATTTACTAGTTCTGGACATGTATATATTAATATTCTCCTCATAAGCAAATCTGCGTACTATACACATACAAACTGGTAAATGAACTATAAAAATCAACTTGTGATGCCATATTTAACAAACAAAATGACCATTACAATTGTAAGGCTGATTATCCTTCGGGTTTAACTCCATCTATGCAGGTTTCTTCCTTCTCCTCCTCCTCACCCCTTCCTCCTCCTCCTTCTCCTCCTCCTCTTCCTCCTCCTCCTCCTCCTCCTCCCCCTTAAAACACCCACCAGGTTGCAAGAACCTTGAGTGATGTGGACAGATATCCAGTTGGAATATTGGATGCATTTAATTCTGGTGAAATCAGAAGAAATGATGTCAACTTTTATGAAACTATATTCATTACCCAGAACTCGAGAAGCTATATTTGAAACAAGGTTTTATTTTTAAACCCGGAATGTCAGTCATCGTGGCAATGTGCTCAGATCGGGGAATGGTGGGGGTTACCTATTTCTGAGCTGGTTAGTAAAGACAGAGTGTCGAAAGATAGCAGGTGTATGTTCAGTAAAGTATTTTAAGCATTTAATTAGAAGAGTTAAGTATTTGAACCTAGAAGAGCGTTTACAGTATGAAAAGAACTGAATTAACATGGATATAGACGAGTTGGCAATTTTCAAATTAGGCAAATTATCCTTATGGTTTGCTGATGGGCATTATGATCAATAATGATGTGCCTACATGGGAGACTCCATATCTCTTATATAGGTGAGGCATATATTTATTAACTCTTGTGTAACCCGTTTTTAAATGAGAAGCCAGTTTTAACTCCTAGAGATCTGTGATATTCTAGTTGATTATTCATGGAACTTAAGTTAACAACAGAGTCTCATTTTAGTCTAAAGCAGTTTTTTTGCACTTAGATGACACCTGCTATTTGGTTATTAAACTTTGTTATTTGGCAAGGGTTCTGAGTAACACTTTTGCTTCCAGTTTATACACTAATTCTTGATCCATCGTATACAGAAGATGTATCTCCTAGCAATTGTTTTTTTATTTCCCTTCTTTGCCCATAAAATATGCTACATGTCACTCAAAGTTCCAGGTGGTTTATATCTCAGGTTGATAACAGTAGTGTTCTAGCTATTAAGTACTGCCAGTCTGGGGAATTTGGAATGGAGAAAGAGTCTCAGAAATTTATCTGAGAAGAATCAGGCCAGAAGTTGTATGCCAATCCAGACTGCAGTGATACAGTCGTGATTCACAGCACTGACCCAAAGACAGTAAAGAATTTTGCCTTTATTGTGGTCATTCTGCAGTGGTATCATAATTACCTCAGGCAAAAGACACATTGAAAGTCCTTTTGCATTTAGTTCTTAGACTTCCTTTAAAAATAACAAAATTGCCAGGTAGGGATCTTTTTAAGAATGGCTAATTACTTACACATTAGCCTCACTTTCTAAGTTGAGGCAAATGGCACAGCTAACAATGGTAGCTGACTTGAAATTTTTATTATAGAAGAGTAAAAAAGAGTACATTAAAAGAAGTATATCCAGATCTCATTCTCATTGCTGAGAATACATACTTTACGCTCTCACGCGCAAACTTCCTCCCTCAGCGGATTTAAATCTAATTCTAGGAAGACATTCTCAAATGTAAGTACATATAATTTTGTTTTCTGTTAGAAACTCTTTTAACATAGATTCAAAGAGTGTTATTGCATGATTCAGTTGAGGGTTCAAGAGTTCTTCATTCCAGAAAAAAAATCTAACGGCCCAATTAATCTTGACTCTTGTTGCCAGCATTTGACAACCTTCCTCAGAACACTGTCTAGAGTCTGCAGCAGAACATCAGTTTACAAATAGGATAAACATTTCTTTTCTTCCTTATTGCTTTGCATCATTTCCTATCATCCAGGGTAAGAAGGAGAGGAAAAGAAATCGATTGACCTAGCTATCAGTCATGGTCTAATTTCAGTGATTTTTATGCACCATGATAATTAATATTGCCTCAAAGATTTCGGTTGGTGCACAGTGTGACCGGCTTTGACAGAATTTGTGCCTTGCTGTGGTTCACAAACTTTGCTGCACGTTAGAATCATCTGGTATGCTTTTTAAACACCCTCGTACCTGGCCAAACCCATACCACTAACATCAGAATGTTGAAGTGCCTGTAAGACAGGCACAGATATTTTTTGAAAGATGCTAGGTGCAGCAATGTTTAGGCAGCACTCATTTAGATTCTTGATAATCACCATGTGATTTGAAGACTAGCTTTTTAGAACTGCAGAATCTGGATCTTTATTCTAGGCGTCCTGGACCAGAATCAAATTTTTAACAACATCCCCAGGTAATGTGCATGCACATTAAAGTTTGAGAAGCATTGATTTAGAGTGAGGAAAGAGGTTCTCTGTCCCTCTCTCTCATCTTCTTTCCCCCTTTTCTGCCTGCATCACACCTTCTCTTTGTCTAGTTAGGTTCTAAACCTCAGGCTGGCGTATTAGAAACACCTGTGGAGCATTTAAAGCATAAAGATGCTTAGGGCACACCTCTAGACATTCTGATTTAATTGGTTCTGGGATGGAAGGTAGATATGTTAGAAAAGCTCCACAGTGATGCCAATAGCTAGCCAGAATTAACCACCAGTCTAGGTCCTTGCTACTCAAGGTATGGCCCATAGACAAGAGGCATTAACATCATCTGGGAACTTGTTAGAAATGCATAGCCCCAGGCCCTACCCTAGACTTACTGAACCAAATACGCATTTCGGTAAAATCCGCTGGTCATTTGCATGCACATTAAAATGGGAGAAGCACTGGTCTAGATCTTAGGGAACCGATTGCATCTAAGACTGCCACCTCCGTACAGAGGATGTGATATCCTCTAATCAGCACGGAGGCTCCTGGATATGTGGTCATGTTATAGGTCTTTTGATTGCTTTCGGAAAGAATGGGAATGAGATGCAAAAGAAATTCCTTGTTTTACGGTTAGATCAGAAAATGGACTCACTTTTAAATACCCCCTCTGCTCTTCCTCAAGCCATTTAACTTTCAACCCCTGATTGTCTTTAAACATTTATTCTGTAGGTCCATTCTGAGCTTCTGACAATGTCCTGGTATTAAACCAGGGTGGTGTGATATTAGACTGCTTAAATCAAGGTATTTCTTAGGGTGAATATTCCTCAACCTCTTCCCTTAGACCTATGGCCCTGTTTAACTCCTTTGAGATTTATTTGATGTGCCCCTCGCTCCATAAAATCTTCCCTGAACTCCCTCGCATCTAATTGGTATTTTGTTGGCATACTTTATGTGACCTAAGGATTGTTTGTCCCCCACATAATGCATTTCCTACAATCAACATTGTAATCTTTGTGTTCTTTAAACGAGTTTTATTGAATAGCTGCTATATTCTCAATGTGCCTGTTTCTGAGGCTGTAAAAGAAAATTAAGATGCAATCCCTGATCTTAAAGATCTCCTTCTCATGTCTCCACTAATAGATTAACCTTCCTGCGGGCATCATCTGAACCTCTAACACTCCTGCAGCTACCCAGATACCCACTTCTGATAAAACATTTTTCTTTACCATAGCAGGGGCTCTGGTTACATATGTTGACTTGAGGGGCCTGACTTAGTTTACCATGCCAAGCTGATCTACCAATCCAGTAGATAGTAAATCAGGAGAGGTGAAAGATGTTTGGTTACCAGAAACATCATTTTGATTCCAGAACATAGAAGACAGTAACCTGACCTGCTTTCTCTGTAGAGAACTGCACATGTATTCCCAGTGACGATTCAACTCTGCTCTGGGTTTCACATCAACCATTAGAGTTGAACCAGGGGCATGAACCAATATAGTTAAGGCATAGAAAAGTCATTTCTCTGAAGCCAGAGCGGTTCACTCTGCAGGAGAGAAAGAAAATGTGTATGTAGTAACTAGAATAGCAGATCTGGGAAGTGATTTTAAGAAAAGCTATTTTGTGCTTAAAAAAAAAATCCCAAACTCTGATGCCATTGTGGTGGGATAAGTAAAGTATAATGGAGTAAAAAACAGAACAATAGAATATGCATTGGGCATGAGTTCCCTGTTACTACCGCAGCTCTAATAGGTAACCTTGGGTAAACCATTTCTCTCTCTGAGTCTCATCAGTGTTAAATTTTAAAGGGAGTTCAGCTCATTGAATTCAAAATGTTTACTTAGGTGCTGGGGATATAAATAGGGCATTGACTTGCCCTCTAGAAGCTTCCTTTCTAGAGATACATGAATAGGCTCAAGGCTATTGATTTCCAACCTCGTATGTCTTTTCCTTATTCATTTTTCAGAGTTCTAGTGGTTGCCCAGAGGCTAGAATATAAAGTCTTACAGTGATTAATGGCCTCTATAGGGACACTTAACATTCCACAGTAGTAGTGCCTACCATTTGTTCCTTTTGGGTTTATCTAAACAAAATTACTGTGTGGGGAAAACATCTGAACTCAAGTTAAATATCTATTCTAAAAGCGGTTCTGGCTGACTAGCTACCTTGCCAGTAACCTATTGTCTGATTTAGGTGCTTAATGTGAGGTTTGTTAGCATGAGGAATGAGTCTGGAGGTGGGTAATGGGGCCGTCCCCTTATCTCTGGCTCTGTATGCCTTAAATTTTTTTTTTAACTTTTTTAAATTTTTGAGACAGAGAGAGACAGAGCATGAGCTGGGGAGGGGCAGAGAGAGAGGGAGACACAGAATCTGAAACAGGCTTCAGGCTCTGAGCTGTCAGCACAGAGCCTGATGCGGGGCTCGAACCCACGGACTGCGAGATCATGACCTGAACCCAAGTCGGATGTTTAACCAACTGAGCCACTCAGGCGCCCCTCTGTATGCCTTTAAGCTTTTGAAGTACTGACCCTATTAAGTATGCTATTTTGTACCCATTAAATGGACCAATAGTGATAAATTGGATTTTTTGACTTGTCATATTTTAACAGCCATAAATAACATTCATGAGACACTTGGTATTCTTTCACAGGGCTTTTAATACATATCATCTCCCTTCAAACCCTGTGATTAGGAATTTTAACTTCATTTTATAGATAACAAAAACAGGCTCAGAAAGACTAAGTGACTTAGGCAACTCATCTTTGTTTCTCTGTAAAATAAGAATTGTGCCCACCCCAAACCCCGCACTATAATATCATGATTATGAAATTAAAGTCACACCAATAAAGCATGTAGAGTTCTTTAGAATCATCCATAGTCCTTTGTTATTATTAGATGTGTTTGTCTTTTCCCTAGAATGTGAGATCCTGGAGGGAAGGAATTGGTCCTTCGCTATCCATTGTAGTTTTAGCAGCAAGTACGTCACATAGATACACAACAAATCATCCCCGTTGATTTCTGCAAAGACTTTAATTTACTAACAGGGATTTCTTTTGTGCTTATTCTACTTTCTATAGTACCTCCTTAAACACCTGAATTTGCATCTATTTTGCTAGGACTCAGTTGTGAGGCAGTTATATAACATCCTGTGGGTTTTGGGATGGAGATAGATTCCGGTGAGTATTACACCTTGAATGGGTTTAAAATACAGACTGTGTAAAATCTGATGACTAATAGCATTCTCCATCAGGGGTGTGCATCAGAATCATTGGGTATGCACGGTACACGGTACTGGGATATTTAAGAAGCACCTCAGATGGTTAGATTGTGCATTCTCAACTATGAATCAATAGATAAGCCATGGGGGGTGGTTAATATGAAAATATAACGTATACCTGAGTCACTTATCAGGAACACTACAGGACTCCCACCGCCTGGATCTTGACTCTTGTTATCTTTAGTGTTAAGAGAGGGACACATAGACAAGAGACCTAATTCCTGTACCATAGGTTTGGGATAGAAAATAGGTCAATAGATGGTGAGCGTCTGATGCTAAGGCACATCGCTTCCCCCAATATCTTCATCTCTGCATTAGCATCTTTGTGCTCAGAACATGGTGGATTTTTTTCGAGGATCTGTGTCTATAGTTCTAATTTTAGTTTGCTCTTCTCTCCAGTTAGTTTTTCAAACAATCTCTGTGTCTTTGTCTTTGGGAATGTGGGACTCCCACCCCAGAGGAGGCCATGGGTTTGCTCCTGTGATAAACTGGCTGTACCGTGGAAGAAGTCCCACCTGTTGCTCTTCCACAGATCCTTTTCCTTTTCCCCTTCTTTACAAATCATATACTGGCTTCTTAACTGAAACAAACCCAATCACTGGTGATTCAGAGAACGCAGATAATTGAAAGTGGGCTTTAAACTCTGCAAAAGAAGGAAAGGCAGCTGCTATTTTGTGGTTAGGGTTTTGACGCTCTCTCCTCATTGTGGACTGCCATTAGCCTGAGAAGCAGCCCAAAGGGACTGGACTGCAAAAAATCAAACTCAGAAGCTTTTACGGGCCATTCAGAAGATAACTAAACATATCAGATTCCCTTAACGAGAAGGTAAGAGGAAGCAGCAATGCCAATCTGCCAATAATGTGTCCATCTCTTCCTACCCCATTCATTCTTACATTTATCACCCATATGAAATGGTTTTTCTTGAATCCTCAAATCCTGATAACATTCAAACAGGTCGAGCAAACCTCAACACAGGGCAAATTGGGACATTATTTTTCAATGTTTCGGAAACCAAAAACCTAGGTATGTTTCTGGCTTCAAAAAAAAAAAATGACATAATCATTCTCATTGTTAAAATCTGGAAAGTTTAAAATTAAATTATTCAAGCAGTGTTCTCCTAAGGCACTTCTTTCATTTCAAAATATTTTTTAACATTTCTAGTTCTATTTAAAATTGAATTTGACTTGCTTCTTTTTCTCTTCTGGGATTTAAAGGAGAAATATTTGCTATGTGTCAAGAGAAAGGTTACCACGTAAATCACACTTTAGTTGCATGTCTACAAATGACTTAAAAGGAGATGACACAGGTACTTTTTACCTGTGGACTTTGCATTGGCATCAGCGTAAAGAAGCCAAGTGATAATGCTCATAGAGCAAAACCCTGAATAATACTGAGTCAAGGGAGAGAAGCAAAGCAATTTTAAAACAAGACAGTTGGTTGATTTATTTAAAAAGCAGTATACATTGATTATGTAGTGTGTGTTCAGATTCTCTAAGGCTGAATTTTTCAAACTGGAGCGTGCACAGTAGTGGGGTTGCAAGTTGGTTGGTTCACTGAGGTACAGAAAACATTCTTCACGTCGGATGAAATAAAACTAAAGCCATGAAACAGACTCTTCACGACGGAGAATAAACGGGGTTGATGGAGGGAGGTGAGCAGGGAATGGGTTAAATAGGTGGGGGAGGGGATTCAGGAGGGCACTTGTGATGAGCACTGAGTGTTGTATGTAAGCGATGAATCACTGTGTTGCACACCTGACACTAATATTATAGTATATTAACTATCTTGACACAACCAATCAATCAAGTACTTTGATTAAAAAAACACAGCAAAACTACTATTGGACTAGATGCTAGGAAACCTCGATTCAGGTTCAAGCCCCTGTATTCAATGGTGGAAACTGGGGAACCTCTCTTCCTTCTCTCTTGGGCTCGGTGTTCTAAGCCTTTTTTTTTTTTTTTTAACTCTATTTGCCTATTGATTTCTATTTTCTTATTACAGAGAAACTGCATTTTCAGCTACTTCGTATTCTTCCTTTACTTGATCCTTTTTAGATTTGACGTCTACGGAAAATAAAACAGGGTGGTCATAACTACCACATTAATTTTTAAGGTTGCACTGTAGGTCTGAGCTAGCTTTTCAATACTGTGAGTTGTGTGATTCACGTTGCTGGGTCTATAACTGAGTTGAGCAATTAATTTGGTTCCAAGTGAGAAAGGACTAGGATGAGGAGGTCAGTTGCTACTTGGTTGGCATTTGTAGATTGCATGTTTATAACCACATACAGGCCCAGGTAGGGGCCGCAGGGGGCCTTGTGGTGGCAAAGACCCTGGCTTTGGGTCTGAAGTCTGAAGTCTTGGATTTGAGTCCTGATTCCTGCCCCAACTTTTAATACGAGTTTGAGCTGGTTAGTTCCTTTCTCTGTTCTTGTTTCTTCATCTGTGAAACAAGGGTGGATTCGAGGCAAGATGCATTTCATCTCTGGGATTGTCAGAACCAGCATTTGTGAGGTATTTGGGAAGGTACTACAGCAGATAAATTCTGTTTAAGGATTTATGGTTGGTGCCTTGGTCTCCTAGTTCTTTGCCTATCTGAGTGACATTTGCTCAACAGATTGTATGTTATGATTTTTTTTTTACCCTCACATGTATCTTCTTTACAATTAAGATTTGTTTATTTATAAATCAGTTATATGTGAAGTTGATTTCGTAGATATATTTTCTCCTTTCTCCCAACTTAACCAGCACCTCACCCCTAAAGCAAAGAAAAACAGGATAATGCCAAGAAATCCAAGTGCTGAGAGTTTTACTGACATAATAGGAGATTTGATTTTCTTGTAGCCTTCAATCAGCAGTAATATATCATTAAAAACTAATTGCTCTCAGTCCTTCAGTCTTCAGACAATTAAAAAACCAATAACTATCTCTTCTGATGTTTGATTGGCTACAGATCATTTCAGATAGAAGGTACATTTTCACTTCCAGATGAAAGTTATCCAAAGGCTAAGAGTTTCATGGTTAATAAGCTGAATTTCTTGAATGTACAAAGAATGAAATATAGTGATGAGGTGGAAATATAACATCGTTAACATGTTTCTGAACATGAGTTACAAACAGAAAATATTTGTGATATGATGATCATTATAAAAACCAGTGATGTGGTTATATGTACTGATTTAATTAATGTAAAATTCGCAAGAAGTGGCAATCTTTGGGTACTTGATTAGATTACGAATTGATTAGATTATGAATGGGTTCTCCCCTCCCCCATTTTCAAAACTTTCACCAATATCTAAGTTTTTGTTGTTAATAACACATAGGTACATTAGGTATTGGGCTCAGTGATACACTCTTAAACAAATATACTCAAACTGACAAACTGAACTCTGACAAAGCATGATCTCTCCATGCTTTGTGGTTTTATGCTTTGTTCATGTGAGACATTGAAAGGAATTTTGAAGAGATAATTGCCTTTTGAAATAATGTTAATGTAGCTTTTGCTATGTACCATATATGTGTAAAACACAATATATGTGTTTTACACATATTGACTCATTTAATCCTAATAACAATCCAGTGAGTCAGGCACTATTGCTATTCCTATTTTAGGGAGTAAAAAAGTAAAACCAAACAAACAGGGAGAGACTGTAAGTAACTTGCCCAGCTCACAGCAGACTGGTTTCATCCTCTGTCCGTGAGTTTAACCCCTACAGAATGTCTAAGGGATATTTCGCTCTAGTGTGGTGAATCAGTTAACCTGTTGTTATTGAAAACTAGCCCAACTGTGCACACGCATGTTAAGTGTGTACACTTCATTATGTTTTAGGATGCCTGATCTCTGTAGGGTCAGTCTCCCCCAAGCCCTGGCCCAATGAGAGGAGACTTGGGAAATTACTAGAAGTTCCTGCCTGGTATCAGGTGGGTATGAGAAACAGCCCTCTGCTCTTGTGTGCCTTCTTTTGACTTCTTAACCCAACAGGTTAACTAAGCATGAGGTTACAACTTCCATTTTTTATTTTTATCTCACCTCAAATAGCTGTCCTGCTTATCTGGGAAGCTCAGTGGTAGGGTAGAAAGATTATAAGACTTGAAATCAGGGGCACCTGGGTGGCTCATTTCATTGAGTGTTCGACTTCAGCCCAGGTCATGATCTCGTGGTTCATGAGTTTATGCCCCGCATCGGGCTCTGTGCCGACAGCTCAGAGCCTGGAGCCTGCTTCAGATTCTGTATCTCCCTCTCTCTCTGACCTTTCCCTGCTCATGTTCTACCTCTCTATCTCTCTCTCAAGAATAAATCACCATTAAAGAAAGAGAGAGACTTGCAATCAGGCATACAACTAGCAACTTGTTAATCCGCATGCCTTGAGCAGAATCTATCTCTGTGTCTTTGCCTTCTCATTTGTACAATGGCTCTTTCAAAATTAATGGGACAAGGAAAGAAAAAGAAAATATATATAAAGAACCAAGTCTAAAATGAGTAGGCACTAATAACAGCTGTTGCTGTGGAGGTTATTATTTGATCCTTAGGCTTACTCCTTCCTCTGTTCCTGCGTGGGGCTGGATTCTTTTCTCAAACTCCCCATTATTATGTTAGCCTTGTTCCACAGAACTAGGTGCAGCTTTCGGTGTCCTTCATGCCACATGGACACTCCTGATACATGACAGGATCCCTACTTGATGCTGGAAGCTGCTGCCTTTCTTACCCTTAATGACACATTCCTTCCTTCCCCGTCATTCCCCTCCTCCTCCCTTGACATGGGCTGTGATGGATCTAGAACTGGTTCTATGCCTCTTCACTCTTCTTTAGGCTGCTCACCTTGCTGCCGTGAGTGGTTTTCTCCTTTCTCCTGCCTAATTCCCATCCACTCATGTTTCCTTGGGTGGAGCCACCAGAATGCCATGCAACAGTGGTATGTTGTTCCAAGCTGTAGTTTTTAAGACATAGTGTTTATATCATGCTATAAAAATTAAAGAGTAGTGACGCCGATTGGTTAATCCATTGATCTGATTGATCAGAATTTTACTAATTTGTCCCCATTGTCTGACCTAAAATGAAGTCGTTTCCTCAGCTTGTGTAGACAGCCTAGTCTAAAGTTCTCTTGTTCTTTGTTACTGAATATAGAAATAAATGTGTATTTTGCTCATATTAGAGGAATGTCAGAATAAGGGGTCATGGGTAGCATTCTCATGAGGAAAACCTATAGCTTAAAAGAGTAAGTGAGATTATGTCTAGAAAACCACCCCAATATAATTACACTGGTTAGTTAGTTAATACAAAGTTGTTATTAATAATGTAAACAAATAATACATGTATACAAATAATCTATGTTTGGATGTATCCATTTATTCATTTCTCTGTGCCATGAACATTGGGATTGAAAATGGAGGGGGAGCCTGGGTGGCTCAGTCAGTTAAGCGTCTGACTTCAGCTCAGGTCATGATCTCACAGTTCATGAGTTCAAGCCCCGTGTCAAACCCCTGTCTGGGCTGACAGCTCGGAGCCTGGAATCTGCTTCAGATTCTGTGTCTCCCTCTCTCTCTCTGCCCCTCCCCCACTTCTGCATACACACACATACACATACACACTCTCTCAAAAATAAACATTTTTAAAAAATGGAAAAAAGTCTGTTTCTGACCTCACAAAGACCTCATAGACGAACTTTTGAAGGTAGACACAAACAGGAATCTGGGAAGAGCTGACAGCTGGCGATGCATGTGAAAATTTAGACTAAATTTTAAGTTTACTCTTAATATCATATCTTCTGTGTGGATTGCTCTGGCTAGGTGTTATAGGACAGGGACCCATGATTATTACAAGGTTATACCCTTTGCTGTTACACCAGATATAGAAATATAATCTATGGGGATACAGACAGGAGAGTTGGCATTTGAGATTGATCTTGTGGAAGGGACGGAAGTGAAATATTGGAAAACTATTCCAGACTGATGGAATAGCATACACAATGATATGGTACAACTTGGAAAACATTAAGTGGTGAGTTAATTCATTCATCTAGCAATTAGTTGTTATGCTGGATAATGTTACAGGATACTCTTACTGTACTGAATATAGCAGTGACAAGACAAAGTCCCCACGCTCACGAAGCAGGTAGATCTGGGGACAGGATACAGTGAATGACGAATCATGAAAGATTAGAGGAAATTGTGGAGGCCTGTTACAAATTACATAATGTAGGTGATGATAACTTGCATTTCAAAAACATTAATTAATATAATTATCTTTAAAAATTAGATTCCCAGGGCTTTTAGAGTATAATTCTCCTTGCAAAGCTTCAGTTACTCCCTTGCTTTTCAAGAAAACATCCACTTTACAAAGCAAGGCATACCTTTAAGCACACTGCCATGGCCAGGGAAGATACTGTGATCTAGTATTTCAGTCTATGACTTTTGCCAATCTCTGATGCTGAGCCACTTTCCTAAGCTAATGGAACAGTGAATTTCACTTCTGTTCACTTTTGGCTCTCAATCCCCTGAAATGTTTGCATTGCAAATTGTAAATTGGTATTTAGGAGAAAGGTCCAGAGATTCATTTTGAAATGTGTCAGGTTCAAAAACCATACCCTGAAGGTCTATAAATTATGATCAAGTCTCAGAATTATGATTATAGGGCAAAAATGACACAAGTAAAAATATACATGTATTTTGCAACTATGTTCTATCAGACTCTTCAAACTCCCCTGCTCTCTTAATATATGAAGACTCATGTAAGAAATATGTTTGACTTCAACCTTACCATCACTCTTTCAATGACATATTTTGTTTTTCTAGCTATTTTTCTTTCTTTTTAAAAAAATTTTTTTTCATGTTTTTTATTTATTTCTAGGAGAGAGAGAGAGAGACAGCGTGAGCAGGGGAGGGTCAGAGAGAGAGGGAGTCACAGACTGAAACAGGCTCCAGGCTCTGAGCTGGCAGTCAGCACAGAGCCCGACGCGGGGCCTGAACCCACGAACCGCGAGATCATGACCCAAGCGAAAGTCGGACGCTTAACCGACTAAGCCACCCAGGCGCCCCACTAGCTATTTTTCTTTAGGGAAGATAAGGAAGTTAAAAAGAGCAGTTTCTGAACCCAAATTCTGTTTTTGATTTTTGTCCGTACATTTCCTAGGTGAAGAAATTGGACTAGGTTCCTAATCTCCCTAGCTGTAGATTTTATCATCCATATAATGGAGATAATAACAGTATCTATTAAAGGAGCTGTTTTGAGTATTAAATGAGATAACGTATTAAAGTGATTACTACACTGCCTCGCATATAGTAAGGACTCAACAAAACATAGCTATGATAATTAAGTATCTCAAAACTGCCTCATTATAACCTCTGGCACAAAATCATAGCCATGGTTTTTGCTGAGTCTGATGGATTCATGTTTGCTTAATTATTTAAATGAATTCCAAGCACAATATTCCAGTCTGAACTTTTAGGTGTAACTCAACATAGAGCTATAAAATACAGTAATCCCTCAAAGATACCACTTTTGGGTCAAAGTCTTCAAACCATTCCAGGAAGGCCCTTCATGTCTAACTGGACAGCAATAATCAATGATTGAAATCTAGACTACCGTCTTGTATAGGGAAGGTCTCATCCTGGCTGGTGAAAGACTTATTAACAAGATTTTGAAATTGAAGGTCAGCAGATGATTTTCATCTAATAGCCATAAGGAGCCGTTAGACAGATGGCAAGGACAGCCTTGTCTTTTCTCTGAGCAACCTCTTTTGATCTTGACTGGCCGTTGAATCATGTCTCGGTGAGGGTGTTGGGAACACACTGCAGCCTCCTATGATACTCATTCCTTTAAGAATGTTTCTAGAACAAGAGAGTCATAAAGACAGTCCCTCATGAATAAAATTTGAGGCAATTTCTTCCTTTGCTTTTTGTTTTTGCTTGTTATTTTTGTCACAGTTCTAGAAAGCATATTATCCAAGATAGTTTCTTGTCTCCTCCCACATGTTTTTCTCTCCAGAAGCAATCACTTTCAACTCTTTCTGATATTTATCCTCATATTCTACATAACATAATATTCTTGCTGCCTCTCAATTTCTCAGATCTATCGTTGATGTCCCATGATGGAGATGAACTTTCCATCTCTTTTCATGATCACATTCTTACCCCTACAGGTGTCCTTTCGGCCCGCCATCTCTCCAAAGCTGTTACTTCATTACTTTGGTTAGATCAGTATTTATTAAAAATTTTTTAAAAATAATTTTTATTTATTTCTGAGAGAGAGAGGCAACATGAGCAGGGGAGGAGCAGAGAGAGAGGGAGACACAGAATCTGAAACAGGCTCCAGGCTCTGAGCTAGCTGTCAACACAGAGCCCGACATGGGGCTCGAACCCACAAACCGTGGGATCATGAGCTGAGCTGAATTCGGATGGTTAACTGACTGAGCCACCCAGGTGCCCCTGGTTAGGTCAGTATTTAGTCGTTACGTTATTATGACCTTGTAAATACTTTTTATGACTAACCAAGATAAACTTCCTTTCCACTTCAGATTTTGTGTTTTTTTCTGTGATTGATAGCTGTCTTGTTTTTTGATTGCTTGGTTGTCAGTATACTTTTCACTATTTAACTACAAGTCTCTGAGAGTGTTCTGAATCGCGTCTCAAGACACGCAGTCATACAGATAGTCTATCAAGGTCATCTTCTTGAAGTGGTCTCTCTCAGAACTTTTTGAATTGATTCTTCTATACCTGCTCTTTTCCTCTGATGCCCTGTGCATGCGTTTGACTCTGGAATCTTCCTTTCCATCACCGTGGACAATCTGTACAGATCTCTATGCTTAGATCTCTTGTTCTCCTGTATCCTCTGTATTCTTCACTCCCTTATTTTTGGGGAATAAATTTTCCAGTGGCTCCCTGAAAGAAAAGATACATAGTAGTTAAACTTGCAATATCTGAAATATCTTTACAATATCTGAAAATACCTTCATTCTTTCCTCATATTTGAATAATAATTTGATTAGGTATAGAAATGTAGTTTGAAAATAACTTTCCTTCTGAGTCAAAAGGCACCACTATAATGTCTTTTCCCTCTTTCACTTTTGTTGTTCTGGCCTGATGCCATTCTGATTCTTTTTTTTTTTTTAACATGGCTGATTTTTTTCTCTTTGAAAACTTACAGGATCTATTCTTTACCCCTGAGTTCTGAAAATTTATGAAGATGTGCCTTGTTGTTTAATATTTATCCATTAGGCTGGGCACTTAGGAGGCTTCTTTATGTTCATATTCTTAACATCCAGAAAACTTTACTGAATATATTTTTTTCTGGGTAATTTCCTCTTCTGTCCCTTTTCATTCTCCTCCTTTGTTATTGTTTGATTTCAGCTTTTTGGAAATCTTATTACTGATGTATTGATATCCTGAATTTCTTATTTTGTGTTTTTGTTTTTTATATATTTTATCTTTTATTTTCCATCCCTTTTGCATTTTCCCCTACTTTCCAGGTGATAGACTCAATTTTATCTTTTAATCTTTCTGTTAATTATTTTTTAAATTTCTGTTATCAGACTTTTAGTTCCAAGATCCTTGTTGCTTTTCTTTGAATGCTTGATTTTATATTATGCCGCTTTGTTTCACTGAGGCAGTATTTTCTAATACTTTGTTAAGGATAGTAATGATAAATTTTAAAGAAGTCCTCTCCTTCTATAGCCATTGTTTCCAGTTAGCTCTTTTTTTTTAATTGCTTGCTTTAAATTTTCTCTTTCATGTTAGAGACTTTTTATCAAAAAAAATGTTTGGTTTCCTCTTCATAGCTAAGAGTTGGTGTGGTGGTGGTGGGGAGGGGGGGCTGAAAAGGTGACTGGAAGGAAGCTCTGTGCACATGGATGGGCTTATTGAAATGATCTCAAATGTAGGGCAATCACAGTGGGCTTCTCACTGTGGAAGTACTGATTATCAGTATTTCTTTAATTTGCCTCTTAATATTTACAAGTTCCTCAAAGATTTTGTCTCCTGACTGGATGACAAAGATGTGGCTGCTGGAATTATGTGGGTCTCAGCAATCAGCATATACATATTCAGTTGATCTCCCAGTTCTCCACATGGTTCTACCCATTGTATGGGGAGCTTCTGTTTTATTTTCTACAAAGAATACATCTCCAGTCTTCTACGGGGATTGGAGAGGGCAGGTGTCTGGATGCCCAATGTTTAGGAAAAGGTTTGAGGTTATAATTCCTTGTTAAAAACAAACTTCACCAGAACTGGATATTTTACCCCACATCCCATTCACCTTATTTCTCGACAGACCTGGTGATACCATGTCTGAACTTTTGAAGATTCTGTAGTCTCAGTTTGGTTGCTTACTGTCTTTCTGCATGGCTGACTTAGAATTCAGCTTTCTAGGTCTGCTAAATCCTTTATATCTTCATTAGCTGGTTTTCTATTTCTCAAGTTGTTGTGATCTTGTCTCATGTTTGCTCCATCTTCATAGATCTCTCTCTCTCTCTCTCTCTCACACACAGACACACACACACACACACACACACACACACACACACACATTTATTGTACTTTTATTGGTGTTTCAAGTAGGAATGAAAGTAAAAACTTGTGTTCATTTTCCCCATCTTTAGCCAGAAGTCTCTTTACTTGTAAAAGGTGCTCTTGCAGAAAGATAATCTCAGCTCGGAGATGCTGGAAACAGCGTTCTGTAGAATTTTCACAGTGCCCTGGCGGGTTCCTCCTTTTTATCCAACATACTTAGAGTGTCAGACATCAGAGTCATGAAAGTAGTCTTCTTATGAGAAAATAACATGTAAGTACCTTAAAAGAATTACAAGATTAAGAGGGTTACCAAGATCATGACTAAATTATTTTTTAAATTGCTTTGACATAGTAATTCATTTCTTCTTCCACTACTTGGGCATATATTGGGCACTCATTCTGAGTCATGCACTGCTGGGCATTGAAAAACATTGAATAAGAGATAGTATGTGACCTTGTAAACCTTCCACACTAGCATGGAAGATAGACCCCATTGCTCAAGATGCAATATGGTCAATGCTGTAATGGAGTTATTAACAAGTGGTAGAGAGTCTAAGGGGTGGGACTGTGTAAGTCCGCCCTCAAATTCATGGTTGGAAATGTGTTTGAGCTCTCACAGTTCAAGCGATAATTTCCAGAAAAATCCTCTTGCCAATTCATAACTGGCAAAGTTACTAACTTTCCAGCACTGTAAAGAGTCTTTATGGTCAGAAGAGACTTTAAAATTCATTTTTAGCTTCTTCATTTTACCTGGAAAAACTGAGACCCAGAGAAAAAAGGCTCAGTCATGATGAAGTTGAGACTCAAACTCTTATTTCTTGATTCCCATACTAAATTTCTATCCACTAACTCCTATTGATGTCCTACCCTCTCTAGAAATATGATTAATTTTTTTAAATTGGTGGTTCTAAGTTTCAGATATGGAAGTGTCAGTTTTGAAAACTCCTGAGGATTTCTTTTACAAGGAGGGTACTTATTGGGATGAGCACTGGATGTTATATGGAAACCAACTTGACAATAAACTATAAAAGAAAAATAAAATAATTTCAGTAAAAATAAATAAATAAATAAATAAAACTTTGGGGAAAAAAAACAAAAACAAAAGAGCATTTCAAATGAAGGAGCTCTGCTTTGGACATAAGTACAAAACTCCAAACTCTTTCACGTAATGTTAGAGAGACAGAAGGCTTGGAGTTGTCATTATTTCCTTTGAAAGCAGAGTCAGAGGTTTTAAACTGGAAGAACAGGGCTCTTTTAATTTGCACAGAGTAATATTGATTGAATTTGAAGTCACTTACCACATTCAGGGATGACTTCCCAAACAAAGCCCTGGTGATGCTATTTTGCAACATATTTTTGAGAGTTTTCCATGTTTACATTGTCTCAAAAGCACACAACAGATGTATAAACATAGAATTTAAACATTTCGGAGAGGCGGAGAATGTTGTCTTCAGTGAACGCTTCAGAATGTAATGCATTCTGTTAAATTTACGGTTTCGTAACTTAATTAACTATTAGCAAGTGATGTGTTGTGGGGAAGCGAAGGCCTATACAATATATTGCTCAATAGTC
This sequence comes from Proteles cristata cristata, assembly GCA_017311185.1. Taxonomy (NCBI): domain Eukaryota; kingdom Metazoa; phylum Chordata; class Mammalia; order Carnivora; family Hyaenidae; genus Proteles; species Proteles cristata. The sequence goes on from JAESUZ010001578.1 coordinate 104,554, forward strand.
AGTTCTTTATCAGCAGTGTGATACTAACAATAATTACATCACTCATTAAAAACAAAACACCACAACTTGAAAGGGATCTTATATTATCTTCCCAAAGGACATTAACTTTTTATATATACAACTAATTAGATTGTAATTTTCTCAGTGAAGTTTGTCTTGCTCCTCCTTTGCTGGGAAAAGTCTTTCCTTCCTCTGGCACTCTGAATGTTCCCACAGTGTTGATTTCTTTCTACACTATAGTTTCTTTGAGTACATGTCCAAGCTTGTCATCTAGGCTGTAAGCAATGTGAAGGCAAAGTTTATATCTTTCTTCTTTGTTATTCCAGTAATTTGGCACATATTAAATATACAATAGAAAGTTGGCTGAATAAATAAAAATAGAAAGCCCTTGATACGTAATATTTACTTATTTGATTTTCATAATGGTTTTCATCGTATCCTGGGTGTAAAAAGTAGCTGAAGACTCAAAACTGACACACACATAGCTTATAGCCTCCACTGCCCCTTATTTCTTTTTTGAATGGTACTCAGATTTCACTCTGAGCTTAGATCTAGCCTCTGTGTAATGGGTCAAAGAACTGTGACTCAACTTCCAGTTGCCAGTGGGGGAGAACTCTCAGTCTTCATCCTTTGAAAACCTGGTTAGGCATAAAAACTTCCTCCACCACCTTGTTAGAAGCATTTTTTCCAGGCATTTTTCTTTTTAAAGTTTAATTACTCATTTTGAAGGAGAGAGAGAGAGAGACAGACAGATAGACAGACAGCACAGGGGAGGGGCAAAGAGAAAGAGGGAGATTCCCAAGCAGGCTGTGAGTGCAGCACCCAATGGGGGCTCGAGCTCACAACCATGAGATCATGACTTGAGCTGAAATCGAGTCGGATACGTAACCAACTGAGCCACTAAGGCTCAGTTTTTAAAAAGAGAAAAAAAAAAAACCAGTGTCTTCTCTGTCCTTCTCATCCTGTACGGTGGGCAGTGGCATGATTTGTTATTTTCTGTGCATGTGGTTTGTCATCAGTCCTGGGTCCCCTTCCTCCTGTTGGGGCCAGGATGTGCTGCTCCTGTCAGCTCCCACGAAGACTGTTCTGGACACTTCCTCACATTCTACTTCTTCTTCTTCTTTTTTTTTAATGTTTTATTTATTTCTAGGAGAGAGAGAGCCAGCGTGAGCAGGGGAGGGTCAGAGAGAGAGGGAGTCACAGGCTGAAACAGGCTCCAGGCTCTGAGCTGGCAGTCAGCACAGAGCCCGACGCGGGGCTCGAACCCACGAACGGCGAGATCATGACCTGAGCGAAAGTCGGACGCTTAACCGACTAAGCCACCCAGGCGCCCCCCTCACATTCTGCTTCTTGTCCTTCATTACAGTCCTGACCTCAGTGACTCTGGAGGTAGATTGTTCTTCACAGACCTTTTGTGAGTGCCACCAAAGAGACTTTTGTATTGGTTCAAAAGGGTGGCCACGACTATCATAACATGTTTTTCAAGATACCCCAGGATTTCTACTTTTTGGAGGGTTGAGGATGGAAGCATTGTAGTTCCTTCGGCTTAAAAGCAGGGGCTAAATAAAAGGTAATGAAGACCTTCCTTGTCTAAGTCTAAATCACTTTGCTGGACGTGCATTTTGGTGGCTGTGCTGTCCTTTTTCTCAGTTCAGCTATTACCTTTGCATGGGTTATTCATCTGGTTAGTGTTAAAATTCCTTCAAATTCAGCATTTATTTATTTATTTATTTTCCACAGACGTTTCACAAGGTTACTGAGTCAGGCCCTTTAGAATTGTGGCTTAGTAGGGTACAGGTGAAGATCATAATGGCATCATTCTTTTACTTTGATTGCATCTGTGGAGCGGAGCTTGCAATGGATTCATGTATGAACAATTAAATTTGTAGTAAGAAAGTGTGCATTCAGATTTAGCTGTGTGACCTTGGATATATCACTTTACCTTTCTGTCTTTCTGGGCTTTAGTATTGTAAGTGGGAATAAATCCTGTCTCTGAGGTTGTGAAAGGATTCAAGGAGAGTGAGTGTATGCAAAGTGCTTTGTAAAGTATATAGAACTGTCTCAAAGCAAGTTGTTATTAATAGAGGTCTGACTATTCCCAATTGTTTCTGCTTGGTCAGTTAGTTCTGGATGAATAAATCGGAGAGGACAGGAAGGAAGGAAACAATACTGAGCTAGGAGTCGGGTGATCTGGAGTCCCTCCTGGTATTCAGCTCTCAGTCACTGACTTGATGTGACCTTGGCAAATTCACTTTACCTCATGCACTTATGTTGCGTCACTGGTAATATGAGGTGGGCTAAAGAAATGATGATCTAGGTACTCTTCTCCAGTTTAAAAAAGTCAAGGGTGCCTTTCGAGTCTAGCTAATAAAAGACAATTATCTCTTTAGGAATGTCATGATGTTTATGTTATTAAATCAGAAGCCTTACCAATTGTGAACCCAAATAATATAATTTTTAAAAATTTTTTAATGTTTTATTTATTTTTTAGAGAGAGATAGAGACAGCATGAGAAGGGGAGGGTCAGAGAGAGGGGGAGACACAGAATCTGAAGACAGACTCCAGGCTCTGAGCTGTCAGCACAGAGCCCGATGCAGGACTCAAACCCACGAACCATGAGATCATGACGTGAGCTGAAGTCAGCTGCGTAACTGACTGAGCCACCCAGGCACCCCTCAAATAATGTATTTTAACTGCATTTTTAAAGGAATTCTTTTACAGAAAATGCCAAAGCTTAATTTCTTTTTAAAAATTTATTTTGAACGTTTATTTATTTTTGAAAAAGAGAAGAGACAGACCACGGGTGGGGGAGGGGCAGAGAGAGAGAGGGAGACACAGAATCCAAAGTAGGCTCCAGGCTTTGAGCTGTCAGCACAAAGCCCGATGCAGGACTTGAACTCACTGAACCAAGTGGGACCCTCAAGAAACTGAGCCATCCAGGCACTCCACCAAAGGCATCCCACCCCTTTTTGGTGCTTTCTTTCTTAAGCACCAAAAAGAAACTGATGGAATCTCCTATCCACTGAATGTTACTATTGTAGTCTGGGAGGAATGTGTATGTATATAAAGATAAGGCTAAATATTAACAAGTGAAATTTTGTATGAGAAATCAATGATGTCCACAATGCCTAAAGCCCATTCTGTTGTGCATGCTCTACTAGCTTTACTTTTTTGTCCTTCATTCAGCCAAAAAATTTATTGAGTATCTGTGAAAAATCTGCACTATGCTAAACACTGTAGATTCGCAAGCGAGTAAGGCAATCCTATTAGAAAGGATCTGGTGTAGAGAAGAGCATGTGTTAAAAATGATGAGAGGTGAAACAAGGTTCCAAAAGTTCAGGATAAGGAGAGTTTAATTTTTCTGAGGAGACCGAGGGAAGGTAAAAATATAGCATCTCTAAAACACTTTGTAGATTATAAATGTTTTCCCATGTACTGTCATGTTTAAATACTGTATAGACTTTGACAGATATGGAACAAGATAACATCTTTTGGAAGTCAGTGTGAAATCCTCTGAAAGTCCTGAAGCCTAAGGAATGTAGAGAAAATACATGTTTTTAAATATGTAAAAATACATGTGTTTTTAAACAACATAATACATGGTTGTTTAAAAAATTAAGGTGGAGAGCCACATTGTTATGGTGAATTTATCTAGTACTTGAAGCACATTGGTGTGTGATCTCAAAACCAGAAGAAACCTTAGTTCAATTATCTCACTTTACAGATAATGTATTCATAATGATATGATGATTCATAATGATAATGAATACATTATCTGTAACTTTTTTTAAAAAAAAAGTTATTTTAACGAGTTATTTAACTGGTCTCCTGGACCAGTGTCTGCCACCAGACTACAGACCAGAGTCTGTTTAAAGATTGTAGCCCGTAGACCTACATTTGATATGAGAGATTCCTAAAATGGTATCAGTCTCTGGTTTGCTGTTCACACAACATTTTTCCATGAATATCTTTTAAAATAATCAATGCCATGTTCAAAGTTACATGTGTGATGCTAATATTTCGAGGAAGAGTGTGACTCCTTTGTGGCACCGTATGCTTTTAATAATGGATCTGCTCAAATAGGATAAGTGACTTCCACTCATAAAATGAGGAAATATGGTGCTGAGAAGGCATTCCTTCCTCTCTGCTTCATATTCCATGACAAATCTTTAAAAAATGAAATATTTCTTTTTATTATGATGCTATAGGAATTTGCTTAGGTTTGTTTTATTGCAAAGTAAAATTCACATTTTATTTTATCTCAGCACGTTAAATATAGCAACCCTTAAATTTCAGTAACTGTGGCTATAATTTATTTTATTTAAAGAAGTATAATGGCCTGGGTTTGTGATTATGATCTTTGGTTCTATATTCTCTGGATATTGTTAAAGCTTTGTGTCCGTTTTCAGAACTTGCAGTTTAGAAGACTCTAGTAAAAAGAGAAGAGAGTATGCATATGAAATGAACACCTTAATGACAGGGTAAGGAACCGAAGTTCCTTAAAATGAAAAAGGGAGAGCTCAGGAAATGTGCTAATTACTACTCTTAGCTTCAAAGTGATTTTCAGAGGAGCACCGCTGTTTCCCCTTGCACCCAGAAAGGAGAGATTTGGTTCTGTGTTAGTGGTGATGGGGCATAGCATGGATTCGGGGCACTCTTGATGCACCTTAGCTCATTACCCAAGCCAGGAATTCATGACCATTGAGTTTTACATTACCCTTTTTTGTGTCTAAGTAAAATAATCTCTCAAATTACCTTTAAGTTCTCTTGTTACTTTTGGGGGCAAAGAGATTCAAACCGATTTCTTCTGCAATAAAAATAATTAGGGACCATGAAATAACCGAATCAAAGGATGTAGGATGTGTCTCGCCGACCCATCATGCTACGGAGGCAGAACCAGTAATCTAGGAGTGAGTGGTAAAGGGAGACCTTACAGCAAGATCTTACTGTGTTTAGGCTCTTTCATCTCTCTGCTCTTCCAAATACTTGACTTCATTATATGACATGTAATGGATTTGCTTGGTCATTACTTAAAATTAAAGTAGTAATTGGGATGGAAGGTCAAGCTCAAGATAAATTGGGAAATGCAACTCTTTCCAAGTATTGCAAGTGATGGCTTATTCTGTCAGATCAGTGGCTTTCTGCCAGGATGGCTGAGGAAGAATAGATTTGTTGATGGTAGATGATTAGCAGTTAGAAATTATGGAAGATTTGACATGCGTCCTAGATCCTTGTGCTCTACTCTTATAAGCTAGAAATAAACGTGTGCACCTCACCACAACTGAGCAGTTATTACTTGGAATTCTGCACACCCAGCAGTGGTATTAATATCCCACCAGGTATAGCTTTCTGAGAGCTGTGATCACCACTGACACAGTTCTTTCCTGTGACTTCAAATTGTGAATGAAAGGAAAGGACAATGAGGTTCAAACCAATATCCTTGCTGTAGAAAGCACCAATATATAACAAAACAGTAACGTTCCAAATGGCATGACTGTTATTTTTTCCAACCCCTCATCTGCATTTAAAACCTGAATCCAGAATAAAAAAAAGATATGGCTGATATTTGGCAGTAGGTAAGGATAAGAAACCAGAAATGAGAAGGGAGGAAAAATCATTTGAAAGTTATACATGTGTTATGTGATTTCATGGGGAGATGGTGATGGCATGTTTTTTTTTTTTAATGTTTATTCATTTATTTTTGAGAGAGAGAGAATGAGCAGGGGTGGGGCAGAGAGAGAATCTCAAGCAGGCTCCATGCTGTCAGTGCAGAGCGCAACGGAGATCATGATCTGAGCTGAAACCAAGAGTCAGATGCTTAACTGACTGCTACCCAGGTGCCCTAATTTCTTTGATCTCTTGAGGACTATTTTTTAAAAATGTTTATTTATTTTGAGCTGGGCAATGGCAGAGAGAGACATACACAGAGACAGAGACAGAGAGACAGAGAGAGAATCCCAAGCACGAACTGTGAGATCATGACCTGAGATTGTTGGTAGATTTTAAAGAACTCTCTAAATCTTCAGACAGGATGAGGGAAGATATCTCTCTCATGACACATAATGATCTTTACAGCATTAATATAAAAGACTTTTCCTGAAAGGGATTCATATCTAAAAGACTGGAGAACAATATGATAAGCATTCTGAGAGGCTTAGAATCTGGTGACCACAACTCAGGTCTTCTCTGTAGTACGTGTGGTTTTTCTTTGTAAAGTGAGAGTGACCCTCACCTTTTGGGGAAAGATGAAAAAAAAAGTGATAAGATCTCTGTTGATATTTGATCATCTTTGGCAAGTATCTAATCCTTTCAAATCTTCAGAGAACCAAAGGTAAATTGTAGAACTGGTAGGAATGTTAGAATTCATCATTCATGCTCAATGGAGGAAAGCAATCTATCTTTTGGATTAATATTAAACTTCTCATTAAATTTTTGTCTCTTCTATCCTTGCTCTTGGTAGTAAGTAAGCTCTCCTGGAGCCAAAGTCTATGTTTAGTAACCCTTATGGCCTTCAGTGATAATAACAGCTAATACTCAGTAAATATTTTTGATATTATTGCTGTGTATGAAGGCACTGTGATTTTAACATTTATTATTACAGAAGGTTGGTGGTTGGAAGACGCTTAAGAATCTGGTGTAATTCCTATATTTTGCAGTGGAAACTGAATGTAGAAAGAGGACAATAACACTTTATGAATCTATATAGCTGCAGACCATAAACCAAACTTAACTATACAAGCTTTATTTATCTCCCAGTCCAGAACACTAAATTCTAAAGAAAACAATTTTATTAGAAAAATCCACACATGGTTTTTTTATTAAGATGTAATTGACATATACCATTTATATAACCTTCAAGTGAACAACATAATGATTTGATATTTGTATACACTGTCAAACGATCCCCACACAGAGTTTAACATTTTCCATACAAGTTACCATTTTTTTCTTGTGAGAAACACTTTCAAGATTTACTCTCTTAGCAACTTTCAAATATGCAGTACAGTATTATTGACTAAGGTCATCATGCTGTACATTCTATCCCCATGACTTATCTCTTCTATAACTAGAACTTTGTACCTCTTGACCTCCTTTGTCCATTTCACCCACCCTTCAACCTTCCTCCCCTCTGGCCACTACTAATCTCTTCTCTGTATCAGTGAATTTTGTTTTTTAGACTTCACATTTAAGTGGAATCATATAGTATTTGTCTTTCTCTGTCTATTTCATTCCACCTAATACCCTCACGCTCCATCCATCCTGCCACCAATGGCAAGATTTCATTAATTTTTTTTTAATGGCTGAGAAGCCTTCCATTGTATACACATACCACATTTTCTTTATCTACTCATCCATTACATTTAGGTTGCTTCCATACTGTGGCTATTATAAATAATACTGTGATGAACATAAGGGTATAAGTTTCCTTTTGAGTTAGTGTTTTCAATTTCTTTGGATACATCCCCAGAAGTGGAATTGCTGGATCATATGGTAGTTTTATTTTTAATTTTTTGAGGAATCTCTGTATTGTTTTCCATAGTGGCTTCACTAATTTACACTCCCACCAATAGGACACGAAGGTTCTGTTTTCTCCACATTCTTACCAACACTTGTTTTTTCTTGTCTTTTTGATAATAGCCATTCTAAGAGGTGTGAGTGATAAACCATTGTGGTTTTGATTTGTATTTACCTGGTGATTAATGATTTTGAGCATCTTTTCATGCGTCTGTCAGACATCTGTATATCTTATTTGGAAAAATGCCTGTTTAGATCCTTTGCCCAATTTTTAAGTAGATTATATTTTTGTTATTGAATTGTATGAGTTCTTTACATACTTTGGGTAGTAACCCCTTATTGGATATATTATTTGCAAATATTTCTCCTATTCAGTAGGAAGCCTTTTCATTCTGTCGATGGTTTCCTTTGTTGTGAAGTGTTTTTAGTTTGATGTCATTCCAATTGTTTAATTTTGTTTTTGTTGCCTTTGCTTTTGGAGTCAGATCCAAAAAATAATAATTGCCAAGATTGATGTCAAGGTGTTTACTGTCTGTGTTTTCTTCTGGCAGTTTTATGATTTCAGGTCTTACAATGAAGTCTTTAATCCATTTTGAGTTAATTTTTGTATATGGTGTAAGATTTTAATCTTTTTTTTTTTTTTGGCATGTGGCCATCTAGTTTTCCCAACACCATTCATTGAAAACACTGTCCTTTCCCCATTGTATATTCTGGCCTCCTTTGTCATAAATCAATCGACCATATATACCATGGGTTTATTTTTGAGCTTTTTGTTCTGTCTCATTGATCTGTGTGTCTGTTTTTATGCCAGTACCATACTATTTTGATTACTATGGCTTTGTAATATAGTTTGAAATCGAGGAGCATAGTGCTTCCAACTGTGTTCTTTTTTCCCACAATTGCTTTGGCTGTTCAGGATGCTCTGTGGTTCTATAGAAATTTTAGAATTGTTTGTTCTATTTTTGTGAAAAATGTCATTAGAATTTTGATAGGGATTGCATTGAATCCATAGATTGCTTTGGATAATATGGACATCCTAACAATATTAATTCCTCTAATCCATGAGCATAGAATGTCTTTCCATTTATTTGTGCCTTCTTCAATTTCTTTCATCACTTTCATAGTGTTCAGTGTACAGATCATTCTCCTCCTTAGTCAAACGTATTCCTAGGTATATTATTCTTTTTGGTGCACTTGTAAATGAGATTGTTTTCTTAATTTGTTTCCCTGATATTTTTTGATTAGTGTATAGAAATACATTTTTAAAATTTAAATTGTAGTTAATATACACTGCAATATTGGTTTCAGGAGTAGATTCCAGGGATTCATCATTTACATATAATACCCAGTGCTCATCATAAGTGCCTTTCTTAGTATCCATCACCCATCTAGCCCATCTTCCTCCAACCCTCCTCCATCTGCCCTCAGTTTGATCTCTATCATTAAGAATCTCTTGTGGTTAGGGCGCCTGGGTGGCTTAGTCAGTTAAGCGTCCGACTTTCACTTAGGTCATGACTCGCGGTTCGTGGGTTCGAGCCCCGCATCGGGCTCTGTGCTGACTACCAGCTGAGAGCCTGGAGCCTGTTTCAATCTGTGACTCCTTCTCTCTCTGACCCTCCCCTGCTCACGCTGTCTCTCTCTCTCTCTCCTAGAAATAAATAAAACATTGAAAAAAAAAAAGACTCTCTTGTGGTTTTGTTTCCCTTTCTCCTCTTTTTAAAATGTTGTTTGCATACTCTGTAGCTTTACGGAATTTGTTTATTAGTTTTAACAGTTTTGTGTGGAGTCCTTAGGGTTTTCTATATATAAAATCATGTTGTCCACATATAATAACAGTTTTACTTCTTGCTTTCCAGTTTCCTTTTCTTGCCTAATTGCTATGGATAGGACCTCCAATATTATGTAAAATAGAAGTGGTGAGAGCGGGCATCCTTGCCTAGTTGTTATTGTTAGAAGAGAGGCTTTCAGCTTTCCACTCTTGAGTATGATGCTAGCTGTGGGTTTGTGATATATGGACTTTATTATGTTCTGTTTTCTTTATATCTACTTTACTGAGAGTTTTTTAAAAAATCATAAATGGATGTTGAATCTTGTCAAAAATATCTTCTGCATCTATTGAGATAATCATATGATTTTTATCCTTTTTTGTTTATGTGATAATATCCCATTGATTTATAGATGTTAAATGATTTTTGCATTTCTGGAATAAATCCCACTTGATCATGGTGTATGATCCTTTAAATGTATTGTTGAATTCAGTTTGCTAATACTTTGTTTGGGAAATTTTGCATCTCTATCCATCCAGGATATTGGTTTGCATCATTCTTATTTTGTGGTATCCTTGTCTGGTTTTGGTATCAGGGTGATGTTGGCCTCATAAAATGAGTTTGGAAGCATTCCTTCCTCTTAAGATTTTGGAAGAGATTGAGAAGGATAGGAATTAAATCTTTGAATATTTGGTAGAATTCACCAGTGAAGTCATCTGGTCCTGGACTTTTGTATGTTGGGAGGTTTTTAATTCTGATTCAATTTCTCACTAATAATCAGTTCAATCAGGTGTTCTAGTTTTTCATAATTTAATCCTGGAAGATTATATGTTTCTAGGAATTTATCCATTTCTTCTAAGTTGTCCAATATGTTCCCATATAATTGCTCATAGTAGTGTCTTGTGATCCTTTGTGTTTTTTGGCATGAATTGTAACCTCTTATTTTTCATTTCTGATTTTATTTATTTGAGTCTCCTCTCTTTTTTTCTTACTCTAGCTAAAGCTTTGCCAATTTTATCTTTTAAAGAACTAGATCTTATTTTCATTGATCTTTCCTATTGTCTTTTTAGTTTTATTTTATTTATTTATGATCTCATATTATTATCTCCTTCCCTCTACTAACTATGGGCTTCCTTTGTTCATTGTTCTCTTAGGAACAGATTTTAAAGTCAGATCATTTATTTGAGATTTTTCTTGTTTCTTGAGGTAGGTCTGTATCTCTATGAAATTCCCTTTTAGAACTGCTGATGGTATGTTTGTATTTTCATTTCCATTTGTCTCATGTTATATATATTTTAAATTTATCCTTCGATTCTTGGTTGACTCATCAGTTGTTCAGTAGCATGCTGCTGAATTTTGACGTATTTGTGATTTTTCTAGTTTTCTTCTTATAATTGATTTCTAGTTTCATATCATTGTGGTTAGAAAAGATGCTTGATATGATTTTAATCTTTTTAAATTTATTGAGACTTGTTTTCTGGCCTAACATATGTTCTATCCTGGGGAATGTTCCATATGCACTTGAGAAGAATGTGTATTCTGCTGCTTTTGGATAGAATATTTTGTGTATGTCTATTAGTCCCATCTGATCTAATGTGTTGTTCAAGGCCAATGTTTCCTTACTGATTTCTGTATGAACAGTCTGCCCTGTGTTGCAAGTGTGGTATTAAAATCCTCTATTATAATTGTATTGGTGTCAATTTTTCCATTTTGTTCTATTAATTAATTTCTGTATGTAGGTGATCTTATCTTGGGTATATCAACATTTACAAATGTTATATCTTCTTACAAATGTTATCATTATGTAGTGCCTGTCTTTATCTTTTATTTTTTATTTTACAGTCTTTGTTTTGAAGTCTATTTTGTCTGCTGTAAGTTTAGCTATTCCAGTTTTCTTTTAATTCCCATTTGCATGAAACATCTTTTTCTATCCCTTCATTTTCAGTCTGTGTGTGTTCTTACATCTGAAGTGAGTCTCTTGCAGGCAGCATATAGATGGGTCTTGTCTTTTTTCTTTTATCCATTTATCCATTCTATGGCTTCTGATTGGGAACCTTAGTCCCTTTACATTTCAGTAATGAATGATAGATATGTACTTATTGGCTTTTCATTCATTGTTTTCTGGTTGTTTTTTTGGCTCCTCTCTGTTCTTTTCTTCCTCTCTTGTTTTTTACCCCTTGTAGTTTGATGGCTTTCTTTAGTGCAATGCTTAGATTACTTCTCATTATCTTTTTTTTTAACGTTTATTTATTTTGAGAAACAAGTGAAAGGGGAAGGGACAGAGAGGAGGGAGAGAGAGAATCCCAAGCAGGCTCTGCACTGTCAGCACAGAGCCTGATGTGGGGCTTGAACTCACAAATTATGAGTTCATGACCTGAGCCAGAACCAAGAGTCAGATGCTTAACCAACTGAGCCACCCAGGTGCCCCTCATTATCTTTTGTAAATCTAGGTTTTTGCTTTGTGGTTACCAAGTGGCCCACATATAACAACATATAAATAAATAAATAAGTTATTAGCAAATTAAGTTTGATCACATTTCAAAAACTCTACATTTTTATCCCCTTCAGGTTTTCTGTTTTTCATGTCACATTTTATACCTTTTTGTTTATCCCTTAACCAATCATTAGAGTTATTTTTACTGTTTTTCTCTCTTAACCTTCATATTAGCTTTGTAAGTGATTAATTCACTACTTCTACTGTATTTTTACCTTTACCAGAAAGATTTTTACTTTCATATGTATTCTTATTTCTAATTAGTGTCCTTTCTTTTCAGCTTAAAAGTCTCTTTAACATTTTTTCGTAAGGCCAGTTTAGTGGTCATGAACTCCTTTAGCTTTTGTTTGGTAGGAGACTATCAGTCTTTCAATTCTGAATGATAACCTTGTCAAGTAGAATATTCTTGATTGGAAAATTTTCCTTTTAGCACTTTGATTATATCATCCTACCCATTTCTGGCCTGCAAGTTTCTGCTAAAAAACCTGGTGATAATCCTATGGGAATTCCCTTGTATATAACAAGTTGATTTTCTTGCTGCTTTTAAGACTCAATCTTTAACTTTTCTTATTTTAATTGCAGTGTGTTTTGGTGTGGATATTTTGCAGTATTTTTATTTGGAACTCTCTGGGTGTTCTGAATCTGGATGTCTGTTTCCTTCCTCAGGTTAGGAAAGTTTTCGGCCATTATTTCTTCAAATAGTTTTCTGCCCCTTTCTCTTTTCTCCTTCTGGGACCTCTATGATGTGAATGTTATTCTTTGATGTTGTTTCATAGGTCCCATAAGCTATATTCACTTTTTAAAAGTCTTTTTTCTTTTTGTGGTTCTGTTTGGGTGTGTTCTACTGCCCCTGTCTTCCAGATCACAGATCCTTTTCCCTACTTCATCTAGTCTACTGGTGAATGCTTCCCATGTATTTTTTATTTCAGATATTGTACTCTTCATCTCTGTGACTTCTGTTTGACACTTTCTTATATTTTCTATCTTATTGTTGACATTTATACTGTGTTCATCCATTTTTCTCCTGAGTTTGGTGAGCATCTTTATGACTATTACTTTGAACTCTTTATCAGGTAAATTTCTTATCTCTGTTTTCTTAGTGTTCTCCCTACCCGAGGGTTTGGGTTTGTTCTTTTTTTTTTTTTTTTATGGGGGGAGGAATATATTTCTGTTTCCTCATTTTTCTTGACCCCTGTGTTTGTTTCTATGTATTAGGCAAAAACAGCTACTTCCAGTCTTAAAGGAGTTGCTATGTGTAGGAGATGAAGTTTATTTTTCAAACTTGCCCTAGCTGTTGGTTGTCCCTCAAACCTTTGTGAATGTCTAAGTAGCCTGATTTATTCATAATAGGTCCTTGTTGTTGAACGTTTGCCTACATCTGTCAGTGTTCCAAAGGGAGAGATCTCAGCCAGCATCTAGTTTTAAGCTGATTGGAAGCTGGACCCTTAGACAACAGCTTTTAAAATATGTGTTCTATGGGAGCACGATTGTAAAGTCTACTGGCCTCTAGACCAGGCAGTATCAAAATGACTGCTTGGTGATGGTTGTAAAAATCAGGGCTTTAGACAAGTGTATAAGTTCTTCTCTGGTGGGCACTGGTAAGATATAGCACGATTAAAGGAGAGAGCAAAGATGGCGTTCTCTCAGCCTACATTCCCTACATTCCCTCTGGATGTATATGTGGCGGACCTGAAGCTTGCACCTTAGGCGAAACTCCAAGATAAGTAAACAGACCTTTTGCATAGAAAGACTGGGAGTATGTTTCAGTCTTCTGTCTGTATGGGGCCCTGGTGTGGTAGCCTGCCAAGAACTATCTCTCTGATTGTTTTAGTTTCATGGTGCCCAGAAACTCAAGCCACCAGAGCCAGGTGTTCAAGGGCTGTCTCCCGTGTGGACTATGCATGCTTTCAGGCTTTAGTGAGGCAATAGGAGAGCTGGGGGCCATCTGCCAGCAGGGGAACTGGGAAGCACAGGGATGGGGCACACCTACAAGCTTTAGCAACGCAACATGCCTTCACTGGCATGAGGAAGGTAGAGAGTGCAAAAATGGTGCCCAGCAGCCTCTCTGTCTCTGAGAAGAGTCCCAGCGGATCCCTGCCCCTCTGGCAGATTCTTTAAGATCAGCAAATGAATTTCCTTCACATATGGTCCAGGCTCTTTTCAAGCTGCTGCCTCTGTGCTGGGTCCTGGGGTAAGTGAGCCTGTGTGTGAGCCCTTTAAGAGCAGAATCTCAGTTCTCTACAGTCCCTTGAGTGTTCTGGACATAAGCCCTGTTGGTTTTCAAAGCCAGATATTCTGGGGGCTTGTCTCCCTGGCGCAGGACCCAAGGCTTGGAGTGCATTGTTGTGGGTCATGAACCTCTTCCTCTTCAGGGAGAAAGTTTGTATTGTGAGAAACATCCTGATGATGGGCCACCATGACAGGATGGTTTTTTGGCAAGACTGTGTCTCTGCCTCTTTTAGTGGTCTTGATGTGGCCACTTTATCCTTTGTTGTAGAGGAGATGTTCAGCTGGTTTTCAGGTCTTTTTGAGAAGGAATTGTTCAGTATGTGGTTGTAGATTTGATATTTCTGTGGGAGGAGGAGAGTTCAGCATCTTCCTATGCTGCCATCTTGAACCACTCTCCTTCACATGTTTGGTTGTGAAGATCGACTGCATTATCTGAGATTCAAGGCTTTAGAAACCCCATTACTAATTAATTAAGTAATTGATTAAAAGGTTTATTTACTCATTTGCCAATTTTTCTTGAGACCTATAATATGCTAAGTAATGGTCTGCAGAGAAAAGTGAAGAAAACCAACAGAATTTCCTGATTTCGTGAGGTTTGTCTTTTGTGATAGGGGAGACACTACCAAATGAGTAAAACATTTAATGTCCGATGTTAAAAAGTTCTGTGGAAAAAAAATAAGCAGGAAAGATGGGTAGAGAAATGCTAGGAGACATTGAAGGGTTTGTTTTGAATTTTAATTAAGTAGGTCATGGAGGGCCTGAACAAAGAGGTGACATTTGGACAAGGACCTGAATTAGGTAAGGAATAAAGCCATGCAAGCAAAGGAACAGAAATCCTCTGAGGTGACAATATGCCTGGATGGTTTGCTGAGTAGCAAGGAATTCTGTGGAGTCAGTGAAAGAGGGAGTGCTGGAGGTGAGGTTTGGTGAGGCCATAGTATGTGTTCATCCTGATGCCACATTTCTCCTGACCGGTGGATCCCATCTGAGTCTACATCTCAGATGTGCAAGAGAACACCTCTTTCCTTTGCATAGGGTGCTTTCTGCCATAACTAGTTCCTTGAGACAATTAACATTTGGGTCTATGGGGTTAACAAAGAATGCTCTGGAATTTTGAGTTGGGGCTAGGCATTGACCTGTGAATGCCCTTGTATCCCAGAAATTTGGGACAGTACTACTAATTTCCCCTTAAAAAATATAAACATCTCTTCTCCTGTTGCAAGAGCCTCACTGCTAATAGAAGAGACAGAAATATAAGCGAGTTTGCAAGAAGTGAAATCCTGTCTGTACCTGTTTCCAAAAAGCAATGTGAATCCAATGGATACCTCTGAAGAACTGTTGGAGATCCAGAGCCTGTTTCATTTTTAAGAGAGCTGGTTTTTCCACAAAGTTCCTCAGGCTCCCTCAACACACACACACACACACACACACACACACACACACACACACACACAGAGTAACCTTTGGGGGTTCATTACATTGCTAAATCATGGCATTGGCCAGCTGCCTTCTGGAAAAAAGCTAATCCCACTGCTTCTGTCGGTGGGAGAAGTCAGCCCTCCGGCTGAAACCAACTGCCCTGAGAATAAACTGAGAGGTAGGAGAGGGGAGGGCAGCCCTTAAAAACAGGTTCAGATCTCTAGGAAATGCTGTACTGAAGCAGACCCAGAGAAAGCATCTATTTCCATTATCGGTAATCATAATAGCATTTCATAATACATGACACTTCATATAGAATTTCCCTTTCCCTTGCCTCAGTCTCTTCCACAATCTTATATGGCCATGTTATCAAAATGAGTCCTACAAACCAGCAGATCTGCATCACCCAAGAGCTTGTTAGAAATGCCCCCATATGGACCTACTGAGCCAGAATTTGCACTTACTAAGTCCCTTGGCCTCATGAAGTTTCAGATGTGTTGTTATAAGGTCCACAGGACAACCATTTCTCCTGATTACAGTAAGGAAATGGAGGACCAGCATGGCTGGGTGACTGAGGCAAGGTCACCCACTTGAGCGACAGTGAAGGCAGACTCATGGTCAGGCTTTATGGCTCCTGACCCAGTAGTGTCCCAGCCGCAGTCACTTCTTTCCCCATGATCCCCCTGTGACTTACCCGTGATGAACTAGCATGTGAAAGAAAAACAACCCTTCTTCCCTGAGTCTGGACTATCACCTTCTCTGATTTTCTTTGCCAGCTGTCTTGGGACTCTTCCTTGTCTGCTTGTTGGTTCTAGAAATGCAAACACCTTGGAAAGCTCTGCAGCATTGCCCACGTGGAGCCAACAATGAGTGAATCTGATAAGAAGTGCTGGCATCAGTCACTTGCACTGGGCTTCTCTGCAAAAACCTGCCAGCTTCATTAAAAGAAAGGGGTAAAAATTTGGAGCAAGACAATGAAGGGAACACAGCTGAGACATTCTGATGAGTACAAATGGGTTTTTTCCACTCTTGTTCATGGTTATAAGATAACAGATGATGCTTGGTTTAGTAGCATTGAAAAATATCTGTATAAAGTTCTCTTATGTTGGGCCACCTGGGTGGCTTAGTCAATTGAGCATCTGACTTTGGCTCAGGTTGTGATCTCACGGTTCATGGGTTCAAGCTCCATGTTGGGCTTTCTCTCTCTCTCTGCTCCCCCCACCCCCACTCATATGCTTGCTCTTTCAAAAATAAATGAACATTTAGAAAAACTAAAAATAAATAAAAATAAAGTCCTGTTATGTCTGCAGAGGGATTCCCAGCCACCATTTTTCAGGGTTTACTACAGTCTTGAGAATATTAGCATTCCCATTTTAAGGATATAAAATTATGCCTAGGGATTACCTGGGTGGCTCTCTCAGTTAAGCATAAGGCTCTTGATTTTGCATCAGGTCATGATCTCATGGTTCGTGGGATTGAGCCCCGTGTTAGGCTCTGTGCTGACATTGTTGAGCTTGCTTGGGATTCTCTCTCTCCTTCTTCTGCCCCTACCCCCATGTATTCTCTCTCAAAATAAAATAAACATTAAAAAAAATCTATGCTTAGATGTCACTTAGATGACACTTAAGAAGTGAGTACTTTATTCTTTGCTGACTTATTGATCTGATAGGTTAACTGAGTCCAGTGGGTAAATAGTGCTTTATCTATACAAATCATGCTCTGAGTGATGAGCCTCAGAGAGTTTGTGGCCATTGACCGCTGGTATGGAGTACTTGTCGTGCCTGAGGCGTGCACATCTTTATTGCTATCAAGAGATCTTCTTGGCTTGGGTTTTCCTTCCCTGAGTGCTGCTATTTGCCTCCATCCTGCTCTCCCCTCAGCACTCTCCTCCAAATGTCTTTAGTCCTGAGGGAAAATCCCCCCCACCATCTAGATGTTCTTACGAGACCCATTTCATAGTCCCTCAATGATTTCCTTCTTTTCCAAGAGCTAGGACCTTCAGCTAGCTTCTGTTTTTGTCACCAGAAGAAATCCCTGAGTCAAAGAAATACGACTATAAGTGACCTACTTCAAAGAGCAAAGGAAAATGTAAGTTAATATTTTAATAAACAGCAGCATCATGTTCACAGAGTACCTGAGGCATAAGGTGGTGAAGGACAATGGTGGGGTCACCCTGGAGACTTCACTGTGGGGAGAGGGAGGGGCAGGAGCATCTTTCACTAACTTGGGGGACTTTCTTAAGGTCATAAGGGCCTACATTTTGTTCGATCCCAACTTTCCCACTCCTCTCATCATATGTGAACTTGCCTCTATCTGTGCCTTTCTTCCCTCCTCCTTGCTCCGAACAAGAGTTGACTCTTTCTTCATTCTAAGTTTATCAACCTTTACCCTGGGTCCTGGCACCTTCTCTGTCTTGTAGGATACTGTGTTGGCACCTACTTGTGTCTCTGGTTTTTCACCCTCTCTCTCTCCGCTGACTTCTCAGCTTATCAACATGCTCAAGAATATCCTATTTAAAAACAAAATCAGCCCACCAAAAGTCCTTCTCTTTACTCTTCACCTCTTTCTAGCTCTTTCCCAAACTCTAGTTTATTCACAAAATCTGATTGTGCCACAGACTTGCTTGTAGGACTCAGGGCTTCCTGAGAACAGCCTGTGCAGCTCCAGCCTTGGAGACAGAAGGGTTCTGCCTCTTATGGTATATTCTAGAAAAATAGATCATAAGCCTTTCTAAGCTTCAGTTTCTTCATTTCTGAAGCAATAATAGTGAGGCCAATCTTGAAGTGCTTTTGTCAGGGTTCAGTAAAATGTAGGTAAACTATTAAATATAGCTATTTATACTATAAATACTACTATAATATATAATAACATTATATATATAATATATAATAATATAATAGTATATAATGATATAAATAGTATTATAAATACTATTAATGTGTATATATTAAATATAAATACAGTTTTTGTTTATGTAGCGAGCACTAAAAATATGGCAGTATTGTTATTGCTCACACATATATCCATGTCCTGAACACATACCCTTCCCTGTCCCATCCCTCCAGTTTACTTTGCAAATTCCTGCTCTTCTTCTACTACTGTGCCCTGTAGTAATACCTGCCCCTATTTCCTTCTTCCTTTCCCTTCCCTTCCCCTAGTCCATTATGTTCTGGCTATTATCTCACGGTGCCTTAGAAGTTGTCTTAGGTTTGTAGAATCTTCTGCTTCCCCCTCAACACTTCTCTGGGAGCTCCTTGAAGTCGGAGACTATGGCTTAAATCTCCTATCTCCACATCCTCATCCAGGGCCTGACATGTTGTGAATACTCAAATACTCGATGCTCGTTGAATTTAATTTTAGTTCACACACTTTCACACGCACATAGTATTTACTATGTGGCCAACACTTTAGAAATATTAGTTTGCTAATAACAATACTGTGAGGTGGTCACTATTGTCTTCATTCTGTAGATGAGGGCACTAAGTCATAACAGGTTAAGTTACCCAAGGCCACATAGCAAGGAAGTAGAAGGACTCAGATTTGAACCCAGGCCATACCCGTCATTTGTGTCTAGGTTTAATACTGTCTGCCCTGGGATGATATTATATACCTTGTCTGTTGGAAGGATCATCATGGAGACTATGAAAGATATGTGAACTTTGTAAATTACAGAATGTTGAATGCATAAGGAAGCTGAGTTCTTTGATTCCAGTTAAAAGTGCTTTAAAAAGGTATGTCATAGTAATGACTAAGAAAAGGGCATTATAAACATAGTACTTTATGGAAATGTGATTTGTCAAAATACTTTTATACCCTAATTTTAAATTATTGAAAGAATAAACTACAATTCACATTTTCTTTTCCATCAAAGGAAAGCAAATATTGGAAAGTAGTTTAAACATATGTCACCTACGGAGTGGGGTCCCACAGCTATTTTTCTGCAAGGACCAGTTCTACTCGTGAGCAGCTGTTTAGAGCAGATGAACTTCCTAAAATGGCCCTGGAGAGAAAAAAGCAAACAGGCAGCTGCTTGACCTTTTTCCAAATGAAAAAAATAAACCCTGATCAGTTGGTCTTGATTGGCATGGGTAGAGTCAAGGAGTCTTTGATGAGTTTTTATAACAAATCACCCATGATGATTACTCACTGCTCACCAACATTATACCACAGAGCTGGTGGGTCTGATGTAGCTTTCCATTTTAGCTCCATCAACAAAGGCAGCTGTGGATGGTATGTGCTGTTCTGTGCCAGTGGTGACCTATGGGTAGAAACGATCCAGGGGGCTTCTCAGTGTTTCTGCAGATCCCCTGTGTTAGGATTTCCTGGAGAGGTTGAATCATGCAAGTTTATCGGACTCACGTTGGACCTCCTGATTTGGAACCTCAGGGTGAGGCTCCCAAGATGTCACACAGAGAGCAAGCACCCGCAAGGTGACTCGTAGAGCACACAATTTGAATATTGCTCTCTCAGTCAGTTTGGGCTGCCGTAACACAATACCATAGATTGGGTGGCTCAAATAACAGACATCTATTTCTCATAGTTCTGGAGCCTGGGAAGCCCAAGATCAAGGTGCTAGCAAGATTTGGTTCCTGTGAGGTTCTTCTTCCTGGTTTATGGACAGCCACCTTCTCATTGCATAGCCACGTGGTCTTTCCTTGGTACAACAGCATAAGAGATAAAGAGATAGATATGTGGAGTGGGACAGGGGGCAGTGGGGGCAATCCTTGTGTCTTTTTTGTTTTTTATAAGGGAGACAGGCTGTAGACTGTCCATATTTAAATATATATTTTTTAATGTTATATTTATTTAATTTTGAAAGAGAGCGGGAGAAAGAGACAGAGAGAGGGGACAGACGATCTGAAGTCAGCCCCACACTGACAGCAGTGAGCCAGATGCCAGGCTTGAATCCATGAACCCTGAGATCATGACCTGAGCTGAAGTCGGATGCTTAATGGACTGAGCCACCCTTCTGTCTTCTTAAAGGGCACTGATCCCACCGTGAGGGCCCCACCTTCATGTTTTTATCTAAACCCGATTACCTGCCCAAACCCCATCTCCAAATATGCCATTGGGGTTAGGGCTTCAGTAGTCGAATTTGGGAGGGCCACAGCCACTGAGGTCGGATTGTGGTCTTTGACAGTCATGGATGATGGGAATGGCTCTAGAGCTTAATTTGACCTTTCCCAAAAGGGTGAACCAGGTCCTCTTTTCTTCTTCTAGTGGTGATCAGTTAATTGATGTTTGTAACTGCACGGGGGCTTGGAGATTGAGTTTGCCTTAGAACGAAAAGATACTCTTAAATCTATTTTGGCTCAGTTGTGTCAGTGATTTCAATTCTGTTCCTTGTCCCTGTAGGAAGGAAAAAAAGAAATGAATTTTATGGATGACCAACATTTGAATTGCTCGAGAATGATAAAAATAAGCCCCGCAGAGTAGTGATTAAAGACATGATGTATGAGGCAGGGCTTTCGTCAACCCCTGAATGATGGCTGCTGCCCCCTAGAATTTTTTTTAAACTTTGTAACAGCTGCTTAATATAGCAGGGGAACGTTTCTTTTTAAAGCCCTGTTAGGAGGTGCTAGTGCAGATAAATGTGTCCTCTTTGACATCTCGAAGCCGTTTTCATGTCGTTCATCACACCAAGATAACCATGATGTTATAAGACAATGGCAGCAGCTGATCTCCTGTGATCAAGTAACACTTAGGACCTGCTGCCACCAGAGCCCAGCACCAACTGTATGTCAGAGAGCGCTGTAGCTGTTTGGGGTCCACTCATTTGTCTAAGGACATATGCAAACTGTAATTATTGTCCAACGGGTACATCACACGCAACACTGTGATTTCTGACACTAACCACCTGCAGTTCACATTGATTCCACAGGTTAAGGGCATAGTCTTCAACAAGACTGCCTTGAGGTTCCCCAGGTCACCTTCGCTTCTAACCAATTGGCTCTAAATTCATAGAGTCCTCCCAAGTCCCCCTTCAGAGTAGATAATTTGCTAGAACAACTCACAGAACTTAGGAAGGCATTGCTCTTTGGATTATAGTTTTATTATAAAGGGTATAAAATGGGTTCAAATGAAGACACACATAAGACTAGGTCTGAGAGGGTCCCAAACATGGGGCTCCCTGGAAGTCTTTCTGTGGGATCAGAAGCACCACCCTCCTGGTGGCATATTGGTGTGTTCTCCAGTGAACACCTGAGCTGAAGTGTCCAGAGTTTTTAAATAGTGTTTTATTACTTAGGCATGATTGAATGAACCACTGATCATGTGAATAGCTTATTCTCCAGCTTCCCACTCCTCTTGAACTGTAGCCCCAACTCCCAACCCTCTAATTACACAGTCGGTCTTTCTGGCACAGCCAGCCCATCATGTTATTGCCTTAGATTAAACTCAGGTGTGGTTCAAGGGACCACCATGAATAACAAAGGCATACTTATCATTTGGAAAATTCCAGGGATTTAGCACTTCCATGCTAGGAACCTGGGGCAAAGACCAGATGCATTCTTTATCACACAATACATCAACTTCCAGAAAATTATGTTTTAGATGAAATAAGTTTTAGCCAGTGGAACCTCATCCATTGTTGAGGGAAGAATGAAACTTAGAGCTGAGTTAGTCCCAACTTCTTCCTTGCAAGATGAGGAAACAAACCCTGAGGTGAAGGGCATCGTCCAAGCCTGTGACTAGTAAACGGTGGAGGTGGAACTAAAATCTGACCAAGTTTGAGTTTTCTTACTTCAGGGCCAGAGATTTGAAGCCAGGATGGACAATGCCTTACAAGACCTCCATTTATATGAGGAAAAAAGGGGGAGGTTGGAGGAAGATGGGGGAGAGAAAACATACGTGTTTGTGTGCACTCAAGCATGTGTGTGTTAAGGAGCTCATAGTAGAGGATGTTGGACATTTGCTGTTTACCTTGCTTGCTCCAGGCTGCCCTGGTTCATGAAGGGCTTTCTAGACCACTTCTTGGGGAATTACTGAAACATAAAGCTTCGGGCGTGTGTCCCTATTTCTCCTGACCTAGCAAAAGCTTGTTATAAAGAAAAGAAATCAAGACCCTGACTTTTGGCTTTGTTCTGACTCTTGATCGGCTCATGAGAAGATGATGGGGAAACAGTCCTATTTCCCATTGTCTTAACCCATCCATTTTTATGAAAAGAGTGGGGAGAGGAGTAGCATCACATTCTGGCACTGTTAGAATGTCTATGAAACAGTCTGAGATTTTTTTCCCCTGGCACAAATCAAAAGAAATGTAAAGAAAACTTGAGATCATCATATCGTGACCCTAGGCTTGCCCCTTTTCTTCCTTTTCTAGACTTAGGGATGGGGCTGACTAGATGATATTTATGATGCCAACTAGCCTGCATGGTGAGCCTGTGGGTAGTGACCATTGTTCCCTGTATCCCTGTCTAGTTACTTGCTTAGGCTTCAAGGAGGATTTGTATAATGCCTGGGAAAGAAAACAAAAAACAAACGAAAACATGTCTTCCAGCTAGCTGACATCTTTCCTTCTTCATGCACTTTCTTTTTTCCTTTCTAAGTCTTTTTGGTCAAGGAGCAACTTTTAAAAGTAGGTGTCCTCTGCTGCTAGACTTTGTATTTTGGGGGGAAGGGGTAGGGAGATGGGAGACCTCTATCTAGCCCTTCTCTCTTGAAGATGTCTTCTTCTTCTGGCTTTTGATGCCTCCTGTATTCTTGTGACTTGTATGTCTCTAGTCCAGAATTTTCTCCCCAACATAGACCCAAAGCACCTCAAACTGTATTGGCTCTGTGGAGTTCCTTATTGTCTCCCTGATCACTCCCCTGGCCATTTTCTCAACTTCCCAAATGGGACCACAATCTATGGGAAACTTAAGGTCATCTTCAGGAGCTCCCACCCTCACTGACCTCATGCACTCCTTTCTTAGCTCTAGTTTATTAAATTTTTTTGTTTAAAATTTCTTTAATGTTTATTCATTAGAGAGAGAGAGAGAAAGAGAGAGAGATGGAGCTCAAGTGGGGGAATGGCAGAGAGAGAGGGAGACAGAAACCAAAGCAGGCTCCACACTCCAAGCTGTCAGCAAAGAGCCCAATGCAGAGCTCAAACCCACAAACCATGAGATCATAACCTGAGCCGAAATCGGGTGCTTAACCAACTGAGCCACCCAGGAGCCCCTCTTATCTCTAGTTTAAAGATAAGTGTCTCTGGTTCTACTGTGTCAATTCAGACACTCATTACCCCTTACCTTGTCTTCTGCAATGAACACCTCATTGCCCTATCTTCTTCAAACAGTGTCTTTCTCGCCTGTACGATTTACAACAAAACACAGATTCTATGGTCTGGCTTATATTGAGCTCAGTGGCATACACTCAGGAATGGCACTGAATGAAGGAATGAAATGTTTGCAAGTGCATTCCTCAGCTGACTACATTATTGCACAGCAGATCTACTTGAGGACTTAGTCGGCTGAGCCCAGGACCAGACTTTCATTAAATATCTTCGTGTAAATAAATGATCAGGCCTAATTTAGGGCAGACTCTAAACCTTCCCATTCTGTGATCCTGGTCGCTCATGAGCCTGGTCCTTAAAGATAAGATCACTTTTTAAAATTATGATGATGATGATGATGATGATGATGATGATGATGATGATGATGGGTCTAGGTAGCATTGAACTATCTGGTAAATGGTAGGTGCTATTTTTTGTTGTTGTTGTTGTTTTTTTAGTAGACTGAATGAAGGCAAGAATGCCTCTCCTCATGTATTTGAGAGCTAGGAGACCCTCAGAGAAAAGTTAAAAGATTCCATCCATTGATAAATATAGAAGCTAGGGTTAAAGAGAGGGAAGCAAGTCACATTGTGCCCCTGAGCTTGTCTGGCTGGGCTGCTCAGATGCTTCTCACATCCCCTGTTGGGTTTCCTGCTGTGCAATCACTGGGCTTTTCAGTGCTTTTCCTCTGTCTGCACCAGAGCACACCTCACAGTCTAACCTCTTTGACTCTCTCCATGTAATGACCTGAGTCACCCCTGCAAGAATCCTCTTCTTCACTTTCCTTTCCTGCCCCACCTCCCAACCTGCACCCTTGCCCGAGTCCATGTGGGGTGACCCCTCCAGCTTCCTTACCTCTTTCAACCTGGGCCCTGGGTATAGTTCCTGTTCCTTCTGTACCATGTCCTTCGGTAGCTGGCATTGCTCCCTTGGTTTTATTTTACACCTGGATGTGGCAAGACCATTCCAGTCATCCCCCACCCCCTCCAGTTCTTTGTTCAAGAGATTCAGAGCAGTGATGCTCACTTCCAGATGTTGCTGAGGGCCCTACAAAATCCCTCCCCTGCGATATCTCTGTGTCTGCCTTTTTTCTTTTTCTTTTCTTTTTTTTTTTTAAATGATATATTTATTTCTAGGAGAGAGAGAGGGAGAGAGACAGCATGAGCAGGGGAGGGTCAGAGAGAGAGGGAGTCACAGACTGAAACAGGCTCCAGGCTCTGAGCCGGCAGTCAGCACAGAGCCCGACGTGGGGCTCAAACCCATGAACCGCGAGATCATGACCTGAGCGAAAGTCGGACACTTAACCAACTAAGCCACCCAGGCGCCCCTGTGTCTGCCTTTTAAAAACTGTTTTCTTAGCAGTGATGCACTAGAATACATGGGGCAACCTATTTTTTTTTTTCTATTGACAGAAGGAGCCCACAGTATGCAAATCGTTGGCTATCATGGAGCCAAAGTAAAGGTTTGCTTTTGTTATTTCCATCTTTTAAAATATGGTGTTTTACTAGCACAAGGGCGCACCTGACGGCAAAGGGAATGACACAGAGAGTTTTATTCTCCTCCAGCTCAGGAAGGATTACTGTCTTCTGGTCCCCCACCCCTCTGCCTCCGAAGCCCCACTGCCTATTCAGCTGTGCCCCACAGTATTGCACAGCTGGTGGAGAAGCCCCACAAAGCATTGGTCATAGTTTGGAAGCTTTAGAACAGTAAGATGTCAGGCCTTTAGTTTTGATCCCGGGGTGCGGTGATCCAAGCAGCATGGGGTTGATGAGGGTTGGGGCTTTCCTGGATGAGAAAGTAAATCCAAATCTCTTTATGAGCGAAAGGTTGAGTTGAACTGCTTATCTTTTGGGTCAAGTCCAAGACTTCTGCTTATCTTCCCACACTCCACGTTGCACATCTCACACTCCAGCCTCACCAGATGCTCACATGAGCCATGCGAGCCCGACCTGCCATGCTTCCAATATTCCTGCCACAAACAACCTTACTCCCCTGGAGCGCTTCTTAGGTATCTACTTAGTTCATTTTTACTTAAAATACTTATTATCCTCCAAAGCTGGGATCTAGAACAGTGCTTCTCAAAAGCGTGGGCCCCGATCCTGTAACGTGAGTCACACCCTGGAATTATTAAGAATGCATATCTCAGATCCCAGCCCAGAGCTCCTGAATCAGAAACTCTAGGGTGAGGCCAGGCAGCCCGCATTTCAGCAAGTCCTCCAGGAGGGTTCTTGACTTTAAGAACCAGGGCTCTCAAGTGAATTCCAGGTCCTCCTTGTCCCTCGTGAGCAGCATCAAAGGTCCTGTGATACTGAGTGTAGGAAGCTGAGCCTACACTGGCTTTCAGGAAGGCCCTGCATCCTGTATCATGACCCCGATTTCATATATTTCATGTGTTTACAGAGAAAATCTTACTAAACTCAAGGATGTATGGTGGGCTTTGGGGAAGTTTCAAGCATGGTTCCGCTATGAGTTTTGCACATATATGATCTGGGAGGAAAAGAGGGAGGTTTAAGATTTGTAAACAACTATAAGGCAGAACACTGTCAAATGGTCTAAGAGGAACTGAGAACGTCAAGTACAGGGAGAGGGTGTTTCTTGGTTAGGGTGTGGGAACACTGAAAAGTCACCCAACATCAGTCATTGAATGCAGGTGATAGGAGGACAAAGGCCGAGAGGGAGTAGTCCCCAACCTCAGAAAGCTCGCAGAGGGGAAGTTACAACCACGTTCGTGAGAGTCAGGGGAACCAGCAAGCTCAGGTGGTGTTGAGAAGTGCAGTCCGCAGGGAGACACCTTCTGCATATACTGTTTACCCTCTCCATGAATTTGAGCGATTTACTTCACCAGTCTGTCTCTGCCTCAGTTGCCTCATCTGTAAAGTGGGAATAATAGAAGGATGTACCACACAGAGTTGTGAAGATTAGCACACAATAAGGGAGAACATTTGAGACATTTAGCCTGGCAACTAGTAAGGGCCTAGCAGACGTCATTAAGCACTGAGATAGCAGCTTGGATACAGTATACCCAGAAGAAGGTGCTCTAGCATAGCTGTGCTTAGGATGTTTTACTCTTGGTAGGGTAGATCTAGAAAGCATTTCGACAGTAAGCCTAGCTGGCGCAGTAGAATCATTTCATATTGGTCAAGAATATAGTGTTAGGACTTAATCTGGAAATGATTCTGGTGTCTCCTCTCCGATGAATGAAGTCTCAGTCAGTCTGTACCACACTTATGGGCCAGTGCCACCTAATTCAGAACTCTACCCCCGGGCAGTCCTTTTAGGGTATGTCCTTGGTGGAAGTTGGAAAACCTGCCAGGATCCATCGTTGGCATTATCCACAGGCCTCTGGACAGGGCAGCTGGCCTTAAAAAACATAAAGAGAGAGCGCGGTCACATTGCATCTTATGGTCTGCTCTGGCACAGACCGAATGGCTTTTTTTCAATTTCTGAACTTAGAGTTTCCTATTCTTTGGAGTCATTTGCATCTTCCTGTTGAAAGAAAAAGAAAAGATGATATACTGCAGTAGCCAGTAAAATAGAGAATTACTCACAGTGAAGCAATTGGAAGAGGATTTTCTCTATGTATGTATATATGAAACACCCTAGGTCAGAGCTCAGAGTACATCGGTTCATGTTCTAGAGTTTACCTGGTACAACATCTAGAATTTCTCTCTGGCCTGGCCTTCTGCAGGGGTGACATAAGGAAAGGGGCAGAGGGGTGAAGTCATCTCAACTCTGAAGTTCACAAGTTATGATAAATACTGGACTCGGGTTTACCTATAGAACTGGGCTCAGTCAACTCTTTGCAGGGACTGAGGGAATTTCACGCTGACTGTCTGGAGAGTCACAGTTGGAAAGGTGAGGAAGGAGTAAGGCTACTGTTGGCATGTTGTCTTTTTTTTTTTTTTTTGGTAATTATTTATTTTTTAATTATTTTTTGTTATTTTTTTGGTTTTTTTTGTAATTTTTTACTGTTTATTGGTGTGTGTGTGTGTGTGTGAGAGAGAGAGAGAGAGAGAAGTGGGGAGGGGCAGAGAGAGAGGGAGACACAGAATTCAAAGCAGGCTCTAGGCTCTGAGCTGTCAGCACAGAGCTCAACGTAGGGCTTGAACTCAGGAGCTGTGAGATCATGACCTTAGCAGAACTCAGATGCTTACTCAACTGAGCCATCCAAGTGCCTCTGCATGCCATCTTAATGTCTGTGTCAGAATAATGGATTTTTTGTAGTGCCCAAAGTCAAGCCATCTCTGTAGCACATATTTGGGTTGGGGCCAGGAAGACCGCCTATCACTACAGAAGGAGCAAATCTAGACTGCAGACCAGGGGCTAATTACACACTGGAGAAACGGTGTGTCTGTCCCAAGCCCATTGCACTAGTTTGCTAGGGCTGTTCTAACAAAGTACAACAAACAGTGATTTGATCAACAGAAATTGATCATTTCAATGTTCTGGAGGATAGAAGTCCAAGGTCAAGGTATCAGCAGGGTTGATTCCTTCTGAGGAAAAATCTTTTCCATGCCTCTCTCCCAGCTTCTGTGGCTTGCTTCCTTGTCTTTCCTTACTGAGAGGAAGCCTCTCTCTGTCTCTCTCTTCATCTTCACATGGTGATTTCCCAGCATACATGTCTGTCTTCAAATTTCCCCTTTTGGTAAGGACACCCATCATAGAGGATTAGGACCTATCTTCATGGCTTCATTTTAACTTGACTCACCTTTGTAAAGACCCCATCTCCAAATGCAGTTACGTTTTAAGGTACTGGGTGTTAATATTTCAACATACACACTTTTAGGAAATATGATGCAGCCCATAGTCAATTATAATGAATCCACTCTAAGTCAGTGCTATATGCAGTTAACTCGAGAGAGCTGTGGACCGTGAAAGCCTGAAGAGTGATGCCAGATCTGCCTCTTTGGCAATTTGACTTAAACACATAGATTCCAAGGAAGGGGGAGCTTGCTGTTCTCTCAGATTTCTTTCATCTCTAGTCTTCTAGGACTCTTCACCTCTTTCTCCAAAGTACTCCTGCCCTGTATAGGCGGTCTCATGTTGGTTAATAGCATCATACTTAATACATACTTAATACATACATAATAGCATCTTCAGGCTTATAGTGGTGTGAGCTGTGTCAGCGGCTGGCCCAATGGAGAATTCCAAATACCACAACAGGGGAGGAAGAACTGATTCATGCTTTTATTTGAACTGTCAAGAATACTTGTGAGCTTCTAGTTTTGTGCATGTATGATGGACATCTTCATTATCCTATAGCTCCCCGTGTGAACAGCCCTGGTCAAGAGCGTAACCTCTCCAGTCTGATATTACCTAGGATATGTCAGCCTGAAGGGATCTGACCACCAGAGGTGATGTCTTGGGTTTGGGACCCTATGGAAAAGATTAGCCATTCCTTTTTTGTCCTCCTCCCTCCTGTTTATTTATTATTGAGACAGAAAGAAACAGAGCATGAGTGGCTGAAGGGCAGAGAGAGAGAGAGAGGGAGACACAGAATCTGAAGCAGGCTCCAGGTTCTGAGCTGTCAGCACCAAGCCTGACTGGGGCTTGAACCCACAAACCGTGAGATCATGACTGAGCTAAAGTTGGACGCTTAACTGATTGAGTCACTCAGGTGCCCGCAGCCTGCTTAGCCATTCTTGAGTGCCTTGTGGGGTAGTTCCTTCCGGGGAAGGCTGAATTTCACACATTTTAGTAACCTATTTTTATATGCACACATGACCTTTGGACTCTTAATTTATTTTTTAGTGTTGTGTATGCATACTTTATCAGAGCGTTAATTTTTGAGTGTTATAGCTTACTATCTGTGTGTCTTGGGCAAAGCACTTTGCCTCTCTGACATCAGATTCCTCATCTATAAAATAGGTATAAAAACCTCCATTCGATTTCCTTCTTAGGATTGTGGAAATGAATCAGGTGAAATGGTAGGTAATGAGCAAAGGACTTTATAGATAGACTACATATGTTCCTGTTCATATCTTTTGTCTTAGGATGGTAATTAATAGCCTCTCCTTCTAGTCTCAGAAATGTCTGAGTTTGCATAACAAATTGTATGATCACCTTAGAAAATAACGAATACAAGAATTATAGGTTTATCATTCATGCCAATATATAGATGATCTTAAATCTTGGGTTCTTACATAATCTCACTTAAAAAAAATAGAGACTCTTTCCTTTGCTCACTTTGAAGGACACAATAGCCATGTGAATATGAGCTCTACACACCCATGCCTATTCACATTATCAATGTCATGGGCTATTGTGCAGCCCAAGTAGGTGCTGCTGATGCTCTGTCCCAGGAACTGTCCCATCCCTGTCAGTGTCAGGCTGTCCACAGGCTTCTGTCACTCACCTGATTCCCCCCAACCCCCACCACTTACTCTATCCCTGGGACTGGCTATAGTTAATACCAGTTTTTTTAGTGCAGCCTCTCCTGTCTGCTCCCAAGGACAAGTACTCAGGCCCTGTCCATTTGGAGGATAAAAACACTGATCACACTGGTAGACAGATGGTGACAGAAAGAATAAAAACATGGCTGCGAAGCTTAAGAAGGGTTACATGTTCCTCCAAAGTCTTTGTTGTATATTTCTCTGCTCCCTTGCTGTGACAGTAACTGCAAACCTTGGTAGGCTTCTGTCCTCTGTATTTATGCCTACGGCTCAAACGCACCACTCTCTCCCTTTCTTTAGAGTCCATTTTCTTTTAGAAAAAAAGCACACCTCCACTAAAATCTTGTACCTCACCTAACGCTGAATAACAGCTTGGGCCTTTCTGTGAATGAACATTTTCATCTCTGAGGATTTACAGACTGGAGAATACTCATTTAACAGGGACTTTTATTCATCTAACTGCATTTTTAAAATTACTAGTAGCATTGAAATTTTTAGCAGTGGAAAGCAATTTAGGGATTACAAAATCAACTGTACTCCGTCCCCTATTGCACAGTGGAAGAAAATGGATGCCCAGAGATTAGTAACTGTCTTTTAATCACAGAGTGACCCTGATGCTAAGTCTCCAGACTCAAGATTTTTTTGTTTTTGTTTTTTTAAATTTTTTTCAACGTTTATTTTTTGAAGAGAGAGACACACAGAGACAGAGCTTAAATGGGGAGGGATAGAGAGAGGGAGACACAGAATCCAAAGCAGGCTCCAGGCTCCGAGCTGTCAGCACAGAGCCCAATGCAGGGCTGGAGCTCACAAGCCATAACATGTGCCGAAGTTGGACGCTTAACTGACTGAGCCACCCAGGCACCCCAGATTGTATAGTTTCTAAAGGAGTATTCCAAGTGCTGAGCCTCTTCCTTCTGTAGATTACATTGGCCATATTTTGGCATCAACACTTCTAGAACTCATGGTGTTTTGATTATTTATAAAGCAACTGGCCACAGCCTATGGCATGTAATAATTTGTCACGAGGACAATAAACACCACCTGGGTTGTTCTAGGGATGAAATGAGATAGGGTAGGGTACCAAAAATTTTCAGCATGAATATGAACCCTCAGGGCTGCAAAGCTGCATGTCAGAGTGACGACTTAGTGCGAAAACCTAATTATGAAATACCCAACACTGACATTGGAATGAGCTGGATTCAAGGCCTGGGTGATTTGGAAAGGTCTCTCCGTGTAGCCTTCGTGAACAATGAAGGTCTGTTGTAATTCTGTGTAGTAGTGTTCTTTGCACTTTTCTTGCTGACACCAGAGGCTTCTTTGCTGTTGTCCCCTTTCTGGGATTCCTCAAAGCTAACCTGCTGGTACAGACATGTAACCTGTAGAGAGTAAATCAACGATGAGGACACCTCCACATGCTTAGGAGACACAGGGAGGTGAATCATCTGGATTTACTCATTTCAGGGATAAAAACTATCTTTCGGATCCTCAATTTCCTACTGAGGCCCGGTTCCAGCATCACCTCTGCCTAGCCAGAGCCTTCAACTTGAAGGGTCACTCATTATGCTAAAGCACGACACTTCGCCTCTAAGCGTGCGTCTTCTTATATGGTGCTCTCATCTATGCCTTATTTTTTTCTGTACCTCCCAGTGTTCTTTGCCCAGAATCTGACACATAGAAGAAGCTCATGAATTGTGTCCTGAAATGGAGTTGGGAAGGGGAGACAGGGTGAGGGGACTCCGTGTATCGGGGCCAGCCCTTTATCTTCTAAAATACTTCGAACTCTTCTTGTTGGTGCCAAGTGCCAAAGGTTCTCAACTTCATCCTTGTACCTGAGCTGCATATTTCTGTGGCTTCAGTGGATTCCTTGGCAGCACAGAAGCTCGGCAGCTGAAACATTTATGGAAATTCAAACAAATTGGTGAATAAAGGGGACTAAGAGAAGCCCACACAGTCTTCTCCTCCCGTGCTCTATTTCTTTTAAAGAAGTCTGTTTGTGTTATCACTTCAACAGTTTGGTAAATAACTGTGCCTTCTCACTGATCTGTCCCCTTGTGCTTGAATGGTAACATGTGATGATTAGTCATGGGGAAAAGCTGTATGCGTCTTCCAAGCTGCTTGATGATATGTATGCAGGAGTTTGAGGTAAATAGACATGAGTGCAAGCTTTGAGTGACAATTTTAGTATGTATTCATTGACTAGAATTTTCAGGTTTGTTTGTATCAAACTTAAAAAAAATGTTCTGACACTGTAGCGATTTTCTTTTTCTTTTTGGCAGCAGGAAAACCTTATTTTTCAATACTTTTATTAAAATATCCAAGGGCTCAGTTGGTTAAGTGTCTGACTTTGGCTCAGGTCATGATCTCGTGGTTTGTGGATTCGAGCCCCGCATCGGGCTCTGTGCTGAGAGTTCAGAGCCTAGAGCCTGCTTCAGATTCTGTGTCCCTCTCTCTCTGCCTTTCCCCTGCTCGTGCTCTGACTCTCTCTCTCAAAAATAAATAAACATTAAAAAAAAATACAGAGTTGTTCTCAAAGCAGTGGGGCTGGGAGATATTGGAGGGGGTTGTCTTTCTTTATCATCTCCCACCCTAGCCCAAGCCCTTTGCACACAGTTATAGGACTCTATGGAACACAGAAAAATCTCCATATTTCCTATCATGATCACTCATGCAGCTTATTATAGAAGACTATTGGACTGGAGGTCAAGAAATGTCAATTCTAGTTCTGGCTTGGCCATTAACTTGCAGTAATGTTGAGTAAGCCAAGCTCTCTTTCTAGGTCTCAGATTTTGTTATGAACTCCTTGCTAAGGCAATCTAAAGGTTGATAATTTTAGTCCAGTTTATAATGAAAAGTTACCTTCCTATAACAAATTCACATGACATTTTAGCCCTAGGTATGGGCTTATATAGCTTCAGATTTGTTGGACAGTTCTGGAATTTTACTAATTTTTGTTGGCTAAGAAGCACAAGATACTTTGCTGAATGCCTTCACTTCACAGCAGCCTTCAGCTTCTCACCTAACTAGAGTATTTCCAATTTATAAAGGGCTATCACATTCATCCCTCCTGCGACCTTTAGAGAAGGAGTGAGTACAAGGGACAGGGAGGGTATTTCATGCCTATCTTACAGTAAGGGAAAAGGCTAAATAACCCATTGGCTCCAAGTTACACATCGATAAGTGAAGATGAATATTTCTACCTACTCATCCAGAGCCTCTACTGTGTATTGGGTCAGCTTCTGATGGCTGGGAAGCTGGTGGCTAGGGAATATAAGCAATCTATGACATTTCCATAGAAAGCCCCACAATCTTTTTGTCTTTAATAATTGACTTCTATGGGTCCCTTTTTCCTAACACAGGTACAATGATAAATGGAGAGTATAATCTCTAAGAAGTCTCTTAACTCTTCATCTCTCTGAACCTCCACTTCTGTCTCCTCCAGTACATCTTCTCCCCAACCAAAGAGATTTTTCTTGAAGCACAAAAGTAATCACACCACTCTCCTACGATCTTCTTGGTGTTTTCCTACCATTCTCTTGGAAGCTCTGTAGGCAAGTCTAAATTCTTGCTCTTGGTAGGTTAAATCATTCTCTTTCCTTCCATCATTTCCATGCCCTCCATTTATTTGTTCAAAACTGACTTTCACACTCATGATGTTCTAGTTTTTATGCTAGGATGAAGATGACAGCTGGTAAATGAAATAGATCTCAATGATGCCCTATCTGAGATAACCATCTAGAGTCTAGCCAGCCAAATGTCATACATTTGACACAGCTTAGCCCAGTTTGCCTTCCCGTTTCATACATCCCCCCTCTACCTGGCAAACATCTGCTCATCTTCAGAAATCAACCTCTGTCACCTCTAGTAAGCCTTTCCCTGACTCTCAAGGAGAATTGAACTTAACTTCCTTTTGGCCCCCATTATACTCTGTATAGAGGTCCATGATAGCGCTAATAACACTATAACCATATTCGTTGGTGTACTAGACTGCGGATACCTTGAAAGTAGGAAACTCAATAAACATTTATTTAGTGCCTTGACAATTTTGTGAGTCAAAGTAATGCACAATCAATAAACCTCCGCCTGGGAACTCTCATCCATTTACTCTGCTTACATTACTTTTAGAAAGGTTTATCTGCCTGTAGATAGATTCCAATATATTATCCTTTGTGTTAGATCATATGTTAGATCACTTGCCATTTCAGTAAAATATGCTGAGACTCTTGACTGTTGCCATTGGCTTGAGTTGACTTTCAGAGAATCATAAAAGGTGGCAGCTAATGGATGGGTGAACCAGACAGAGCCTTATGTACGCTACAGCCATTTACACCCTAGAGAAACCTTCTATTGCAGACATATAGAGGGAGAAATCATTAGGTACGGTCTGTTTGTGACCAAATTAGGTTATTTTAGATCATCTGCTGTTATCTTGCAATTTCAGCTTTACTAAAAAAATGCAGGATTTATTTTTAGGGTTTTAAAAATTACAGATTAAAAAAAAAATAGCATGCCTAAGCAAAAGACGAGAGGCTGAAAATGCCAAGATAAAAAACTAAACATTTAATTGTTTTCAGGATTCTTTAGAAACTGTTGTCGTTAGCACGTATTATTCAATGAATCAGTAGAAACCTACCTACCTTCCATTTTCCAAAGTAAAAAAGAAAATTGATAACACGTGAAGATATCATCACTGCTGGATACTGAAACCAATGCTGTGAATTGCTGCATTTCTAACAGATGCTTTATTCTAAATTCAACCCCTTGTGCGCTCAGTTGAGAGGTAACTTTTTTGTCTCCAGACACAGGCTCCAAGTTACTACCTTTGCCTTAACCCCACCCATCTCTAAATGCATCCACATCTCTTTAGCACTTGTGGTACCTTTTGGAATTCTGTTCATTTCTGCTAGTTTGTGTGTTCGATGTGTTTGCTTTCTGTCTTGTTTTCATGCCTATTCAATCAATTTTTCACACTCTACCAGAGTGAGATGTATCATCCACCCATCTGTCTGTCTCTCTGTCTTCCCTTATTCTCAAACTAAATTATGTCACTTTCCACCCCCTGCACTTATCTTGTAAAACTAATCAAGATTTATAATCCTATATTTAAATAGTGTCTATATTTGATTTATTTAACTCCTGGCTAGACTGTGAGGTCCTTGTGAGGAGGGATCCTGTCTTTTCTGTTCACTACTGCTAGCCCAGTGCCAAGGTAACCACTTGGCAAGTCTGTTGCTCATTTAAAACAATAAGTGCTCACATTCAGTGCTTCTCCATTGATACTCCTTGTCTAATTGAAAGCACACTTGTTTTATTGGGGTTATACAGTCTCTCCGTCTTATTATAAAGACACCGGTTTTATACCTCATGATGGATTTATTTGGTTGGCACAAGATGAATTATTAAGGTATGTTCCAATGAGAAGGACATTGGGTTCACTTCAAAATTCTAGTGACTTCCTTTTCCACATATCTTGAGAAAAGTGGAAGCAGACAGTGTGTAGTTAAGCATGTTAGTGTCCTTGTTTGTACACCCTGGATTGGCTCTATCACCCATTAGTGGCAGGACTTCGAGCAGCTCACGTGGCCATTCTGACCCTCAGAAACTTCCTATCTGATGTGGGGGGTTGGATGACATGTCAGTGTAATCGGGTTATCTAACACAAGTGAAATGCTAGGTCAATTGGTACAGAGTACAGGAAAAGTGGTTGTTGTTATCATTATTGTAAGATCTATGTGTACAGGCAAAAATGAAATCCTTGGAAACAAGTTGGAAGTTTTTTTTTCTTTAGCATCCCTTCTGCCAAAATGTATATTGATTGCAACTGGAAGGAAACCACAGTGAGAGGGAAAATGATGCTGAGTAGGAGTCAGATCCTGTTTAATATTCTGATAGCCTGAATATGTTTCTTTATTTTATAATAATAATGTAGTTTTTAAGTAACTTCTCTGACATGAGGGCCCGCTCAATCAGGAAGGCTATGAACTGCTGAAAGGCTACCTTCAGGGAGATGACCAGGCAGGGGCCGATGGGATTGGACCAATGTGTTTGACTGAGGGTGCTCTGCTGCTTAAGGCTTGATATACTTCAAAGGAAGCCAGTCGTGTGGCCTGTGAAGGACCAGAGAACTACCCACCTGTTGGCCTTGGACTTCGTTTCTTGAGAGCCTACTATGTGCTGCACTCAGTAGGAGGCACTCTGACAAAAGTATTACTCTTGACCTATAGAACATTTAGGAAAACTGATTCTTGAAGTGGTAATATGACATTCCCTGAGCTACAGTGATGACCAGGTCTTCCAGTTCTAAATCCAGGGCCCTTTTCATTGCATAGACCCTACCCCCATGCCTTGCTACGTGTAATTGTATAACTGTATTTACAAAGTACTTCCAGACAGATTACCTAACTTGATTGCTTGATCTGACCTCAACCTTTCCAAGGTCCGTTCCTGCATTATGTATGGCATGCCTGAAAAGCACATTGTGTGAGAACAAGCACTCTGGCACTGTGTCCTTCACCTTTGCTACCTCAAGCCCTGAAGGAGGTTTGCCTCTAGTCTAGCTAGTTTGGTAGAAAAGTCTGGAGCACATAAGTTTCTTGAGAATCAGGTCTCCTAAGGATCTTCGGAGATAAATTATACTAAACAGGTAAGTATTTATGCATTTGTGGAGACCACCATTTGATTAAAAGCTGTGATTATGACTTACCGCTTCAAGTAGTAGCTAAAACTGTGACTCTAAAATGGGATAAGGGAAAACATTGGTAGAAAAAGTTTACCATGGGGGCGCCTGAGTGACTCAGTCATTTAATCATCTGACTCTTGGTTTCAGCTCAGGTCATGATCTCAGGGTTTGTGGGTTCGAGCTCCACATCAGGTTCTATCTGATAGCATCGAGCCTGCTTGGAATTCTCTCTTGCTCCCTCTCCCTGCACCTCCCCTGCTTGCTCTCTATCTCTCTCAAAATAAACAAATAAACATTTAAGAGAAAAAAGTTTACAGTAAAGTTTTGGTCCTAATCTCTAGTGAAAATGATACTTGGGGACAAAGGAGAAGGAGCACTATTTGTGGAAGTCCCAGCTTTTGGCATCAAGTATGTATAGACATGGACAGAGTTTGCACTATCTTTAAGAGAGTCTGAGCACACCAACTCTCCTCTTTGTGGGGGACCCAAGTCATCCTGCTCCAGAAAATGAAAACCTAGAAAGTCAGCTTGCCTTATAGAAAAGGAAAGGGCAATACTTTAAGCTAGGTAGCTTTCAAGTAAGTGTGTGGGGAAGATCATTGCACAGTGTTAATTAATGTGATGGCTAATGTAGTTATTGAAGTTATTGGAGGCTGTTAATTTGGATTTTACAGCAATTCATATTTATGAAAACGAACTTGTAATAAAAATGAAGGGCAGAAATAAGCTAACGGGGGAATGCTTGGCCTATCCAGGCAAAGCTTCCTTTATAATAAGATTTCACCTCTAGAAGATGAAGGTAACATTCTTTTGGGGATATTTTATTAAAAGCTAATTGTGATTTTCTTTTAAGGTCAGTTGCTATTATTCCCAGGAGGATGACCTTGGGGCTACTTCCTTCTTTCTCTGATCTTTCCCTTCCTTCCTTTATACCATTCATTCCTTCCAGATTCATCCAGGTGTGATGGAAAGAAGGCTGTGGAATATGGAGTGAGAAATGAGGAAGTCTACTTCGATGAGTCAGATGCACTGGGAGATTAGTGAAAAGGATTTTTCAGTAGTGATGGGGACATGTTGGGGTGAGAGAACGTTCTAAAGTAGCATTTTTGCTACTCAGTGTTAAGTAGGAGACATCAAATGGGGCAAGCTTGATGTTAAGTCACTTGCCCATATTCATACAGTTTGTCAGGTTGTAAAGCCATGATGTGAACTGGATCTGTCTGGCTTGAAGGCAGAGGACCCAAGGAATTCCTGGGCCTGGCTTCTGGATAGCAGGAGGCTCCTTCAAATGTCAGTCATTGTTTTATTTGCCAGATTGATTACATTTTGTTTGGAACATGATAATCCCAGACTGGTCGGTCTTCAACTCAAGAACTGTTTCCTTTATTTAATTGATTTTTGCTTCTATTCCATTAGCTAAGACTTATTCTTTAGGAATACAAATTATCTGTAGAGATAAATCTATAGCCTTTGTCTCTGTATTTAGGATCTTCTCTTTGTAACTTTTCATATTTTTCTGACTTAGAACAGAATTTCTTCTTTAGATCAATGATTTAATTTTTTATAGTGCCAGTTTCATTCTTTTCCATTTCCAGTGTGGAATTAATTTGGCTTTTGCTCCTTTGCTATTCTCAGCCAGGTTCCTTAATAACTTCAGACTGAATGTCTCTAAGATATCTTTTAATCTCATCAATCTTCCCTTATTCTAGCAAGCCCATTACTTCACGTATTTATCTGAAAACACAGAGCACATATTCTCAGGTTTTTTCTTTCCTCTCTTTTTTTTAAATTATGGTTTTCTTTGCCTTCAGAGAATCCACTTTTACAGTATGGGTCCCACCTGTGCTGTTTTGGTTTTAGTTTTGGTTCCCTTTAAGCACAGGTCCAAGATAGGACTTTCCCAAAATTTAAGCTCCCATGTTCTCCCTTATCCTCTTAATATTTTCCATGTGGATATAGCAGGTTCTGTCTCCTAGGAATTATGTTAGAGGCTTTCTGATGTGCAAAACTGTTCACTACTTTTTAGGAGATCAATTAGTAAGTAAGGCTCTGCCTAAATAAGAAAGGATCTTCCGCTTCCAATGCACAAATATTAGTCAGGGGTTTCCAGAAACACAGAACCAATAAGATTTTGGCTGACATGATTTTGGAGGCCAAGAAGTCCTGTGGTTAAAGCTGGGTGTGATTCAGTCTGAGTCTGAAGGCCTGAGAACCTGGAGCCAGATTTTTGGGGGGGAAGATGGATGTCTCAACTCAAGCAAAGAGCAGATGCACTCATCTGCCTTTTTGTTACATTCAGACCCTCTAAGAATTGGATGATACCCATCCACATTGCTCCATCTAATGATTCAAATGCCAGTCTCTTCCAGAAACACTCTCACAGACACAGCCAGAAGTAGGTTTTGCCAGATACCTGGGAATCCCTTAGTAGCCCTGTGAAGCAGACACAAAATTAACACCACAGCCTGTCCTTTGGCTGTGAAAAGTTAACTTTTTTTTTTTTCCCCTGAGTGATCTGAAACAATTTCTAATTCCTATCATTCCAGAAACAGAGTATACAACTGTCGAGATTCTTCCTGTCTTCCCCAGTGCCCACCATCAACTTTACATTCCTTCCTTACTTAGACTTTCTATACCAAAGAGCATTACTGCCTTCCAAATTTCATGTCAGGGACCCCACTCATGCTATATAAGGAAAGGAGTAGAGAGGAGAAAGGAAATCATCTTGGATGGCATAGTAAACCACCATTTTCTTGTATGTGTGGAGAGATGGATGCTATATTTTTGATTTCTGCATCTGTGAAATGAGGGCACACAGTAGGAGGAAGTCAGGGCCTTTGCTAATTTTCAAACTCTGTGTAGACACAACAGTTGGGGATGAGACCACATGCCTGTGTCATATAGATGTGTATCAATTGCTCCCACATGCTGAAAAATTGTTGTTACATATTATGAGTTTTTATTGCTCTTGCGATGTCAGGTCATATTTTGTGTGTGTGTGTGTGTGTGTGTGTGTGTGTGTGTGTGTGTTTTAATACACAAATATGGAGAGAAAAAATTAAGTGCCCTAAGTGTCAACACTTCATTCCTTGTGATGTCTCATTAATGGATCACCAGATTTACTTTCCATACCTGTAATTTCCTGGAGTCCTTTTAGAAGAGAAGGTATCCATTCCTTAGCTCTTGTTTTCGTATCAGTGGAAATGTAGTGTCTACCGGTGAATCTAACACTCTTTTGGCGATTTTCAAATCTAATTTGTTCTTCCTGTGGTCCACTCAAGGCACGTGGTGGAGCAGCTCCCCATCCTATCTAGGCTACCAATCCCTGGAAGACAAGGGCCAAGTATGACTTGCTGTGCATCCTGAGCACTTTGCAAAAAGCCAAACACCTGGGCTTTTAGAATGCACTAAATTACGGTTCCTAAGGGCAAGTGCAGAGACCTATTAAGATT
Source organism: Proteles cristata cristata (assembly GCA_017311185.1). Lineage (NCBI taxonomy): Eukaryota > Metazoa > Chordata > Mammalia > Carnivora > Hyaenidae > Proteles > Proteles cristata. The sequence goes on from JAESUZ010001578.1 coordinate 144,751, forward strand.
TCAAGGGAAAATACAGCCACGTTTTCAATCACTGTATCATCAGCTTCTAATTGGATAACTATTTGGAGAGGTAGCCAATGAGTTTTTTGATGATCTTAACTGCGGTGGTAATTTCATACTAAATCTCCCCCTGGAGACATAAATTATTTTCATTGGAAAGTTAAGTTACATTACACCATGATTTAAGAGAAAAGCAGAATTCCTCTCCCTTCTCAAGCTAACCCTTTATTTCCCAAATAAACCAAATGGACTGCTTCCTAGGGCAAAGCTAACACACTGTAAAATTTCCACTAGTTAACATCCTCCAAACTCTGTTTTGCTTTGTTCTCCATGATGATCCTAGTGCAAAATCTGCAGCTTGCTCAGCTTTACAAAGCCATGGCGGAATGTAATAAAACTGCTGGTAGCAGCATTTGGGTACCCAAGGGAATATTCTTGCAAACCAGCAGCTGATGTGGAGTTGACAGAGGTGAGCAGCGAGCCATAGAGGCAATGCAGCACTCATACATGCCAAGTTCTAGGTCCCCGGCCACTGTCAGTTTCAGAACCAGCTTTCAGCCTGACAAAGCATCAGCCCAGTGTACTGGCTATTTTATTGATATAAAACCATACAGGAAATCTTTTTAAATGTGGTATTCTTTGAAAACAATGGACTGATTATTTAGTAGATTTGTCATGTTTTTTTTTTTTTTTTTCTTGCAATCTTCAAGAATCACTGATGTGTCGGATTGTATTTTGTCCTGGTTAAACCTCACGGCATCTCTAGTTTGCATCTGTGGTGGCAAAGTGCTGATAAGCGTCCCTTCCATTCTCCAAAAGAGTCTTGATGGAGGGAAAAAAAAGCCCCAGTGGTGCTGTGGGCCTTGCTGGAGAAAAAGTTTCCCCAGAGTAAAATAACCTTCGAAACTCCTTATTCTCTTGCTCCTTTATTCGTTTTGGGAATTTCATTAGTATTTTGATAATCTTCAGGTTGAAAGTAGGAGCTGCATGTATAAAAACGTAAGGCATTGTTTGGCTATGAAATGTGTCCTATTGATGAATGTGGGTTTAAGTGTTAGCCGACTAATACTTAGTGTGGTGGTAGCACTACATAGAATACAGCCAACTGTAGGATTTTCTAAATTACAATGATTAAAATATCCATTATTGTTTACCTCATGAGTCTGAAGATCACAGATTCAGGAAATAAAGCCAAAAGGAATCTAGAAGAGATAAAGCTGATACCTTAAAGCTTACATCTTCTCAGTCCCTCTTCCCTTCCTGTCCCCCACATAGGATCACATTAGGGGAAATTCCTTTCAGATTTTATTATTTTAATTGTAGATATGGTTCTAGTAGAGCTAGTGATTTATCTTTTCATCCACAGAAGACGGAAAGCATCTGAAAGCAAGCACACCAGCTATAGTTTAAAAAGGCAGGTAAAAAAAATTTAAACAGGGGCGCCTGGGCGGCTCAGTCGGTTAAGAATTCGACTTCGGCTCAGGTCATGATCTCACAGTTTGTGGGTTCGAGCCCCGCGTTGGACTCTGTGCTCACAGCCAGCTCTGAGCCTTGAGCCTGTTTCAGATTCTGTATCTCCCTCTCTCTCTGACCCTCCCCTGCTGTCTCTCTCTCTCTCAGAAATAAATAAAACATTAAAAAAAAGAAGAAGCAGTTATGAGTTGGCTAGAAGCAGCAGAGAAAGAAAAATGATAAAAACCAGCAGGAAAACTCAAAGAGCATTGGGTCCAATCAAGTGAAGAGACAGGAAACCCTGTACATTTCATTAGATCCAAAGGACACAGCAGCACGGGACAGTGCGGGTGTTCATCGTAACCGTCCTGACAGGTCAAGAGAGGATTAAGTTATGTTCAATACAGTGTGCCTAGTAAAGAATGGAAATGTACAGTGCATTTCAAGAAGCATTCTGTGTGAGAAAGTCAACATTTTTGTGAACTTGAGAAAAATCCCTTTCAACTCACTAGAGAACATTGGTATCCAGAATAGCAACTATTTTATGATTATACATTTAGCTTCCTGTGGTTGATAGGCACTGGCATCCTTTGTTATTTATAAGTTCGGTGACCTTGGGCCTGCGATTTTATCTCTCATAGCTTTAGACTTCTCGTCTGTAAAATGATTGTAATAGTATTTACCCCTCAGGAGTGTTCCATAGATTCCATAAGATTTATTTTTTTTTTTTTGCATTGTACCTCCCCCAAAATGTGTATTTAAAAATTGTGGCTCTTTCTTACTTCCAGCCTTCTGTGAACAAGGCCATACGTTGGAGCTGAGTAGTACCAAGCATTACAGACCATACACTATGTTTTTACGATTCTACACTTAGGTTAGGTGTCTTCTTATTGAATACTCTGAAAAATATTATGTGAGCTAAACGCATCAATGCTGGGGAGATTTCACCATAACCTTGGTGTAGCTGGCCCTGTTCTTGGATTTGGAGCAGGATAATTCTTTGTTGGGGTGGGAGTTGCCGTATGCATTGTGGGATATTACTCCCCAGCCTCTGCCCACTAGATGCCAGTAGTACCTCCCCCCACCCACTTGTGACAACCAAAAAGGGCTCAAGAGACATTGTCAAATGCACCTTCAGGGCAAAACCACCTTGGCTGAGAATTACTGTATTAGAGAAACAGATGTATAAGTATCAAGCATAGAGTTCTAAACTACAATTGCAGGTAAGTACTGAGTGTTTTCAAATTCTTGTTCCCTGGGTGCGGAGGCTTCGGTGACATGGATCTACTTTATTGCCATTATGGAGATGTGTATCATTTCCTTTATAATTTAGATGTTCTTTAGTGACAACTAAAGAAGACAGAGAAAGGATTGGAGTGGAACAGTGCATCTCCTGGAGTTTTTTGAGAACGAGGCTCCCAGATGAATTTCAGTCACTGATTTTCTGGATGGCTTTAAATTAATCAACATACATTTAATGAGCATGTAGCCCTCCCCCCTCCATGTTTAGGTGCTGTGCCAGATATTGCAAGGGAAAGAAAACTTTTTTTCTCTGAACCACTTGGAAAAGGGAATTTCTTATGTGATGTCTAACATTTCTTTTCTAGTTCCCTATGTCTGGAGGCTGGTGGTGGTAGCTCGTCCAGTTCCAAACAATATGACTTTCCCTCTAGCTCCGTTAATCCTTTGCTCTATTGTCCTCGTTCCTTGATTCACCTCTCCACTCTCCACCCCTGCTGCATAATTATGCAGGGCTCCAAACATCATCATCTTCTTTCTGGCATGACTCAGACTCCTGATCAAGTTCCATTTCTGGTTGCCTCATTTAGGGAAAATTATCTGCTTCTTTTAGCCCACATTAGTGTGGAACACTGGTCCATCTATTACTCAGTTGGTCTTTAATTCTAAAATGCAACCATAATCACATTTTTTTGGCTCTCTATTCAGTCCATGTTTGGGGGATTCATCAGCTATGATTCCACTGGTGATTACCAGTAGCAAGAGATCTGAAATTATAGTGACTTAGATGAAATAGAATTAATTTTCTCTTCGTATCCAAGTCAAGAGGTAAGCATCCCAAAGCTGGTAGGATTATACTGTAATATCGTCAGTCTCTCAGTTTTCCTCTGTATTTCTATTCTGCCATTCCTACTGTGTCACTTTCATTCTCAAGGTTGCTTCATGGCCAAAAGATGTCCATCTGTTGTAGCTCCAACCATCACATTTGAGTTTCAGGCAGAGGGATGGAGAAAGAGAAGGGCAAAGAGAGGGCCTGCCAACAGAATAGTTTCTTTTTCTCTGCAGTCTTTCTTACAATTGTTTTGTTTAAATTTTAAAACCTGTCTACAAAGGGGCAGCTGGCATATGTAGCTGGGCACATGGCTGCTGCCAATGATATAAAGACTGTGTTACTAAGGAGGAAGTCGAATAGATAATGCTCAGGCAGCATACACCTCTGTCAGAGAATTTTGAGAGGAATTCATATCAGATGTTATATATACGACACATGAGGTAAGACTTCAATAAGATGTTTCATATTCTGCAAAGCAGATATTTCTTATCACATTAATGCTGAGTTATTATTCCTAACATGGTTTCTTTGTGCTTAAATACAGAGCTGGAGGGATTTTTTATCATTGCTTCCGCGAATAAAGTGGAAAACTATAACATTACTCTGAAAAGTGAAAGATGTGGTCAATCAGTTCAGTTGACGATTAGTTTTTTTCCTCCACTGATTTGTTAGAAGTGGCTAATTAGCTGTGGGTTTTTATGTACAGCTAGAGTGTATCAGTGAAGCATCATGAGGATACTATTTCTTTGGTATATATGAAAATCATGAACAGTTCTGACATTCAAGGGGAGATGTGGTACTCAGGTCTGTTAAACTGTGATGTAGTATGGTATGGGAGAAAGAATGGACTGTGTTCCACAATCCTCTATTCTGCTCCAACTTGGCCATTTCCTGGCTCTGTCCTTTTAAGGTTCCACTTTCCACTTATAAATGTTTTTAAATGTTTATTTGTATTAGAGAGGGGGAGGGACAGAGAAAGACAGAGATAGATGTGAAGCAGGCTCCAGGCCCTGAGTTGTCAGCACAGGGCCTGATGCGGGGCTCCAGCTCAACAACCGCGAGATTATGACCTGAGCCGAAGTACACCACCCAACCGACTGAGCCACCCAGAGGCTCCTCCATTTTCCACTTATAAAATGGGGCTATTTGCCTTTAACCTTCCTAGTATTTGTCTTGTCCTTTCTCATAGATATATTGTATACTCATCTATGTCAAAACACTATCTTAGGACAGAGGCGTTTTGAGCCTTAAATGAAGTGTGTTTCAAAGCATTCAAAATGCTGTTGCACTGCTAGTGTTGATTTTCTTATATAGATCCACATCAGATTTTAGTCATTCTTGGCCACAAAGAAACTATTTTTTCTAAAAATATCCTAGTAGCAATCAATTACCTCAAAAAGAATTCTCCTCTCCTGTGTGATATTGGGACAGTGTATTACCCGTTAATACTAGTTAAGGAGGACACAGGAAACTCAACCAGATAACCTAGATTTACCCCTCACCCTCTTCCTGGCCTCCCAGACTTCTACAAAACACTTCCTTTGTGCTCACTTCTAAATCTAAAATCCACAAGTGTTTATGTAGTGGCAAAATCCTGAGATCCTTCACATATTTGCTATGCAACTGTAAACATTTATAAAGTCAGGGTGTCACCATCACTTAAGAAGTCCAACATGAGGAACGGATATTGGAAAGAAAAGAGTTTTATTCATTTATTCATTCTGGTTTAATGAAAATTTGATCCATTGTCGTTTTCTTAATTAGAAGTGATTTGCATCAAGGTTTTCTTACAGGGCATACAGGAACTAATTAGAATATTTTTAATAATACAGATCTGTACTGTGTTCCCAGAAGGCCACAGAGCTCTGTAAAAAAGAGAAATAATTCATTGTCTGGTCTATATTGTATGAGAAGAGATCGAGGGGGAAATGGTGGCATTTGTGCCTAGCTTTGACAGGTTTTGATGGGTTTTGATAGTTGAGCACTCTGGGAAGAAACTCCTCAGGTAGGGAATGGAGGAGTTCCTGGAGGAGATTAGGGAAAAGTGAGAGGATTTTGTGAGCATAATCCTGATTCCAAAGAACCAGAGCATAAACTCCTTGAAAACCAGAACACCAGCTATTGCCCATCTCCACATCCAGCCTCATCATGCTGATAACAGAGACCTTGGTGATTAGTTATCAAATTGGATTAAAACCAGTTCTGAGCCAAACCAAAAGATTTCAGGAAAACAAGTGTGCCCACCTTTTCCTCTTATCATATTTTATTGTGACTTGGGTGTTTCTTAAAGAGTACCTCACAGCTCCCATTTGTGAGCCATTTGAAATATGGTGTTACAAACTGGCTAACATTAAGTCCTATGCCACAAAAGAAGTTTATCCCTACTCTCCCTGGGATGCCATAGATGACATCTGCTCAAATGAACCACAGATGCTCACATCCCCCTTCCAACAGTTCTGAGCCGTGGTTCTGCACCTCCACATAGATTCCTAGCTCATTCCCAAGCAGTCCATTTTACCTTTGCCTGCCAGACCTACTCTCCATCACGTACACACACAAAGTTAGTCTGCAGACTCCGAAGGTGGGCCACCTAACTCTGGGACTAGAATGATGTTTTACAGTGAGAGACAGACATCCACACTGGCAAAATAACTGTTTTAAGGCTGTGGTTCTCAAACTCGAGCAGATAGCAGAGTCACCTATAGTTCTTGTTCATTGAGTGCTAGGCCCCACCCCTGTTTCTGATTTGGTAGGTTTGTGACCTGGGTCTGAGAACTTGCATTTCTCTGAGTTGCCAGGGAATGTCAATGCTGCTGATGTAGAGATCGCCCATTGGGAGCCATTCTTTATGGATATTATAACTGCAAGCACTGCAGAGCTGGTCTGGTTTTCTCTCAACAAAGGTGGTGCCCACTCAGTCTTCCTCTTGCCTTACTGACCAAAGAACTATCTCCCAGGATGAGTCTTGCCCTCTCCATCCATCTGAGCTGTCCCTCACTCTGTCCTTTTCACATTGCCATGCCCCCCTTCCCGTGTTCACTCGTTGAATGAAATACTCACTCTTCAAGGTCCGGCTAAATGCCAGAGGCTCTATCTGACTCTCATAAACAGCATGAATTGTTATGTGCTCCCATGGCTCCCCACTTATTTCTTTATGAGGCACATATAACATCTGCCCACATCATCTAGTTACACTTACCCATTTTAGTCTCTCCTGTAAGTGTAATGGCTGGAAGTCCAGGAGGAGAGGGTTTGAGTGGGATTCGGTGTTCCCTGGCATCTAGCAGAGTGTCTGGCACGGAGTATGTGCCTGGAGAATATTTCTTGAATGAATAATAAGACTTTTAATCCTTTTTCTTCTCACTTAGCAGCATCCTCTGCATGAATAGTGTGACTGGAGGGAGAGAGAACATTAATACAGAATGAAATTGAATTTGAAATCTAGAGACTGATGATTGAATCTAAGCTCTGCATTTATTAGTAGCCTGACCTCAGGGAGTATGCTGAACCTTTCTGAACTGTGGTTCCATTCTCTGTCCAGCGCAAAGAGGCCGAACCCTCAGAGATGTCTTGGGGGAGTAAATGAGACACTGAACCTGAATGCTTGTACCAACTGTAAATCCTACAAATGTGAACATGATGCTAACTGGTAAAAGTTTTGTGTGTGTGTGTGTAAAACAAAAGGATGTCTATCTACCAAAATGACCCAAAGTACCAGTGGTTTTCACACGCTTTGTGTAATAGACTCTATGTTCTATTGGCCAGTATTAAATGTGTTGCCTATATGAAAAAGTATTTGGTTTTGTATATGGTTCGTTTTGTCTTCAAAGGTGAGGTAAAAGGATAGGAGGAGGAAACAGAGAAGCAGATCTATTATTTGCCAGTTACCAATAACTGTCACTGAAACTCCCAAATCATTTTCTATGATATGACAATCCTAGAACTGATAGGTTGTGAGAGCTGGAAGGTCCCCAGTAATGTTGTGTAGGCTTCTCATATGATAGGGGAGGAACCGCAGTTTAGAGAGACTTTACCCAGTTGGTTGATACCTATTTCAGACAACCTGAAAATTCTGTCTGATGGCTGTGAAAGACATCTATTGGTCTAAGAAACTCGCAGTGTTCAGGCCCTTCTTAGCCTGGGACTGGCTATCAGCCCATTGACCCAAGTGATTTGGATGTCTTTGTGAGATTTTACTGCATCTCCCCTTTTAGCTCCTCATAGATGTCTATGTCCATATATATAAAGGACAGATGTATAGATTTCAGCTAAAAACTCTTATTTCTTGATGTTTTGGTTGCGAACATCTTCCTGAAAAATTGGAACGTTAGAACAGAAATAAGTTGAACTTATTATCTTATTCATTATTTTAGGATTAAACCTTGATTCATGAAACCTGTTATTTATATTTTATATTTATGTGGTTCATATTTTTTTCCACAAAACATCAGGATATATGGTCTGAGGATAGGACTGAATATTTGAAGTTAGGATTATCCCATTAGAAATATCTCAGTACTCCACATATAATTTTATTTAAGATTTTAAAGAGCCATTATGCTTTACACTATAACATTTCTTTTTTTTTTTTTTAAGCATTTCATTCTTTAGGTCATGAATACTCCAGCTTCATTCATCAACTTTCACGGAACATTTTCTGTGTACCAGGGACCGTGCAAGTTGCTAATCATACAAAGTTGAATGATGCATAGATCTTGCTTGGAAGAAACTTACAGACTGATGAGAAAAATGTACTTGAATGTGTATTGTTACAGGGAAGCATGATAAATGCAATAATGTAGTAAATAATAGGTGGAGGGTTGGCCCACACAAAAGCAAGTGGGCAGTTGTTTGGGTGGCTCATGAAGGCAATACAGATGGGAACTCTGTTTCGGAATGAGTAGGAGTTCATCAGAAGAGGGAGCTGGAGAAAGAAAGGATAGTGATTCTAGTGGCAGAAAGAGCAGGCACATCGGCATGATGTGGCATATTCAGGTGGCTGTACACCAGCTGATCTCTCTGGAATGCAGAATATGTGTATATATTGGTGGTAGAAACTGGGGATGAAGAACGAGGTGGGAGCAAGTTTCTGAAAGGCTTTGTAAAGGGTTTGAAGTTTATTCTGCAGGAAAAGAGGAGTTTTGACTATGTTGAATTTGGGGGACATCTGCCATGGTCAGAGTTATCCTTAAGGAAGAGGAACTCCCTGTTCTCTTTGTCAGTTTCTGCATGACACTTTTGGGTTCTACTTCTTTGTAGTCTACAGCAGAAAAAAAAAAAAAAAGATTTCCTATATCAGGTATACCAGAGAGGGGGAACAGATTTACATGTGGTCAAGTTATCCAAGATAAAGAATTTCCTTTAAAACCAACAATTCTCCCCCAGCGCTGAAACTGCTAGTAATAATCCTATCAGGAGTGGACTGTACCACAGAATAACCCTAAAAAGAATTTTGTAAAGAAGAAAAATGCTGCCACTTACATGAAAATAAACCATAAGTGAAAACATTAAAATGAGATTTCAGTATATTTTTAATAACATACAAAACTGAAGATATTTATTACAACCCAGAGTTAAAATAAGAAGGGGGAAACTAGATTGCCAAGGTAACCTATGAATGAAGAATTCAAACTGTTATTACCGAAGCAGAGAACGCTTACAGGGAAATTAATCAATAATGAGATTTGTACTTGGGGAGGGCCAGTCCCTGCCTGCCCATTGAGTAGAAATTATCATTTGAGTCACCCTGTTTATCCGAGTGGCTTGCTATTGTATGTAGTGACTGGGGTTGTGGCTTTGGGGATTAATCTCTGTTGACAGACGGGGGGTAGATGGGATCACTTTATGTGATCACTGTAATGAATTTTCCACTGTCTGGGGATTATCAGTTAAATCAGATGGTGGCCACTTACTGGTGTATTGATCCAAGAGCTGAGATGACTCAAAAGCCTTTAACTTTGATACCTTGGTTGTGTTGGTTTTCGGTGTGATGCAGGAATCTCTCCCATGTAGAAACTCCCCTTTATCCATACTCAACAATATCTACTCTATCTCCCGGAGAGAAAGATGACTTGAAATCATATTAAGAGTGAGTCCATTGATCTACTTGAGAATCCATTTTGGAGATTAATCAACTCCAAGTTCGAGGAAATCCCTAACTGCCAAGTAACCCAATACTGCAAATTTAGTTCTTATTAGATTGCAATTCAATGGAAATCCTGATCTTAAGGATAAATTATTCTACTTTTTGTAAGCATTATTTTCTCCCAGATATTTTCCTCTCTTGCTCTTTCCTGATGCCATTTCTCATTTTTCATATTTCTCCTTCTTGTGGAGCATAGAGCAGAATTACAAGTAAATGACCTCAATTAAAGTAATTATTGTTTATTGAGGAGATGCTTAGCTAGTTGGAGAAGGAGGAAAAACCAACAAAAGCTGGCAATTTGGTAGGTTTTAAAAAATAATTTGTTTTTGGCAAGAGGAGAAACACCCATTGATGTGAGAATTCAAAATTCAAAGAGATTTTAAAAAATTCTAAATATTTTTTTTATCCCTATAAGGGTATGATAGTTGAGGCCTGACCATATAATGGGAGAAGACACTCATCTTGCATACATATAGGCATCTTAGGGTCTTGATTTTCTTTGTAAAATGAACAAAGGCAAAGAAAAAACCAAAACAACCAACAAAATCAAATATTTTTCAAAAATACATTATTTTCTAGACCACTTGTCAGTTTTTATACCACAGACCATTTTTTGTTATACCACAAACCATTTTCACTTTTCTGTCTGATATTTGTATATATCTTTTTATCCCATGACAATAAAATAATATTAATGATAATACTAAAAATGATGATAGAATACTGTGTCATGTCAGAAATGCACTGGGCATGATATCAGTTGGTATAAAATTTAGTCATTTTACTTACTAAAAATGTGAGTCTGCACAAAATGGCCTTATCCTGTTAAGCCTTAATTTGCTCCTCTGTAAAACGGAGCTCTTTTCTTTGTACTACTTACTTCATCGAGTGGATTTGAAGATCAAAGTTTTCAATATATATGAAAATAGTTTGAGACCTATTAAATACTAAACTATTTTTAGGATTCTTTTCAATCTGCTACTTCTTAGGTGATTCTACCTAGTTTGCTTGCTCACTTCATTATTTGTTTACTTATTTATACATCCATGCATTTACTCATTTATTTGCACCTTATTTTCTAAGGAACTTGTCACTTTGAAGAGTGGCAATATATACATTCATGTATCTATTTCTCCCTAAATGTCCATAATTAAGGTGTCTCAAGCCACGTTCCCCAAGTTGAAATAAATTCCTGGTAGCCATTCTTTGATTACTAATTATCGAAGGAATACCAAAAAAATATTGATAAGACTACTTGTTTCTTAATACTTCTTTGAGTATTTGGACATAATAACGATCAAACATCTTGATAAATCACAGTTTCTTAAATTAGAAATACATTAACATTTTATTTATTTATTTATTTAAATTTATTTCTAGGAGAGAGAGAGAGACAGCGTGAGCAGGGGAGGGTCAGAGAGGGAGGAAGTCACAGACTGAAACAGGCTCCAGGCTCTGAGCTGGCAGTCAGCACAGAGCCCGACGCGGGGCCCGAACCCACGAACCGCGAGATCATGACCCAAGCGAAAGTCGGACGCTTAACCGACTAAGCCACCCAGGCGCCCCAATACATTAACATTTTAAATCTACCTTGGCTGTTGGGTAAACTTTAATATTGGGCAAACTTTAATTGCTCTTCATTTTCTAGACTGAGAAAAAAAAAAAACCCACCTGATAGGATTAGTACTGGAAGGATAAATTGTGTGTGAAACACATCTTCTGGTTCATTGACAAATATGTCATGTGGATAGAACCCAAAGCTTCATTAAAGTCCCAATGTATTATGGCTCTACTTCATTTTTTATCTATCATCCTTAGCATTCAGCACAAGGGATGACACTCCTTGATGGTATCTTTACAGGGTAGTAAGTGCAAGGTTTTATAAGACACATTGACTCTGTCTTCTTCACATTATTTATGTGAAGGATTACTGAAAGCTTTTTCAGCATGTTCCCAGGTAAGAAATTTATCTTATGGAACTGAACTTCCAAAGTCATCATTTATTATAGACATAACTCATTCATCCAAAGCTCATCAAAGATACTATGAGTTAAAAGTAATTAATTTTAGTGAAACCCTATATAAGCAAGCTGTCTAGATCTATCTACCTTTAGGTCTATCTATCACCTGTGGAGGTTGAGAGAACACAGGTAAATGCCTCCAAGCAATTTTTTAGTAAGAGCTTTATTGAGAGGTAATTCATATACCATAAAATTAACCCTTTTAAAGTGTACTATTCAGTGGCTATTAGTATATTCATAAAGTTGCACACCCATCAACACTATCAAAACCTAGAACATTTTCATCACTGAAGAAGAAAACCTCACATGCGTTAAGCAGTTACTTCCTACACCGCCTTGTCCCAGTGCCTAATGTAAAAAATTAATTTACATTTTGTCTCTAAGGATTTTCTTAGTAGCAACATTTTGTATTGATGGAATCATACATTATGTGGCTTTATTGCACTCAAAATGCCTGCAAGTTCATTTAGTTGTAATACGTACTGGTATTTCATTCTTTTCGTGTCTGAGAGGTATTCCATTGTATGGATGTATCAAATTTTGTTTATCAGTCCCATGAGATCTTCACATTCACCAAAGTACTTCATGGACCCTTCTCAAACATCTCAGAAGAGAACACTTCTGGCAGAAAAATTAGCTATGAATAACAACTTATTTTTTTATATCAACTGAGAGAAAAGAACTCTTCTGTAGATACCATACTGTGGTGGAAATGATAAAAATTTAAGTTTCTTTTGTAGGCTTTGCTTCTTCTGCTCCCCTAATTAAATATGACTTCCTGCTGTGATTGGACAATTGATTGATTGATATTATATATCTCTCAATCCCTGGATGAATGGATCTGCTTAAATTTGCCTCTTCCTACCACACCATCCTAGGTTCATACAATATGTTCCAATCACAGGGGTCTTTCAGTATCTTGAAGACAGTGAATTCTAGCCTCAGGTCTTCACATATGCCGTTCTCTCTTAGAGTGTTCTTTACTTAGCTAATCCTTTATCAGGTGTAATTTTCAGTTTAAGTGCCCCTTATCTTAGAGAGTCCTTCACCAACTGTCCCCTATGTCCCAACCTAGTATAGATTATATCACCCTTCTATCTCTCTCTCTCTCTCTGAATGAATGACACTCAATGCCTTTCCTCTCTGGCACTTAACATATTGTGTAATTGTAAATGCATTTGTGTGCTCCAGACTATAGCCTCTCCTAGGATGTTGGCTTCGAGAGGGCTGGATTTTTTTTTTTAATGTTTTTTAATTGCCATACCCCTGTTGTCTAAAACAGTTTCTGGCACACAATAGGCATTCAGTACATACTTGTTGAACAAACAATTGGCTTTAATTACCAGCTGTGCCCCAATGACTCCCTGCATGGCATCCCTTTCCCAGACCTATCTGATGATCCATTCTAGTGGGGACTGCCATCTTGACATCTCTGTTGGGGTGTTCTTCAGGATACTCCAAAGTCAGCATTGGTAAAACTAGGCTCATTATCTTTCCTCTCCAACTCTGCTTCTCCTTGCCATCTTTAATGATTTCTTATGATCTAAGCCAGAAAACTGAGTATCACCTTAGATTCTTCAGGCCCTTACTACCTAATTGTTTATAATTTCCAGTAGATGCAGTCTTTTACACATTCCATTAATATGTTTTTATTTCCATAGCCACTACCTTAGTTCAAGTTCAAGTTCTCATTTTCTCTCTGCTGTGCAGTTGTGATATCTTCCTAACTTCTCTCTCTCCCTACCCCTTTTCTTCCTCCCTCCCTGGTCTTATTTAATTCCTACTCTACACCACTGTGATCTCTCTAAATCTAAAAGGTGACTGTGTCACTCTGCTTCAAGTCTGTAGCACAGGTGAGGTGCCAACCTCATTGCTTGGCCTTCAGGACCCTGCCTGCCTCTTCAGCTTCAGCAACAGTCATTCTGTCATGAATTCCAGTCATGCCAGACTGCTTTCAACCCCCCAAATGTACTATTTTCTTTAAAAAAAAAAAACAAAAACATTGCACTCTTTCCCAAAAGATTTCTTCTATTCGCAACCCCCTCTTTCTCTTACTACTTGCCTAACTTCTAGTCATCCTTTTAGATTCTGCCCAAATGCCACCTATTCCTCAAAGATTAGGCCCACTGCCCTCAGCAGAGTTCAGGTTCTCCCTCTGTGCTCAATGACACCATGTACTTACCTGAATAACAGCTTGTAGCACATTGCTTTCAACATTGTGGCAGATGTCTTTCCCACATGCTTAGATGTGAGCCCTGTGAAAGCTAAAGCTGTGGTCTTCTGTGGGCTCAGACTTTGGGTGATGACAGACATGGCTTCTGATCCTAACCCCTACTTGCAGTCTGGGGGCTTGGGTGAGTCATTTAACATTTTAAGTGAGAAGGTATGTGTAGAGTTCCTAGTACAGAGCCTGAGATACAGTAAACATTTGCTATTAATAATTATTGATCATATTATTTTTAATAGTGGTAGAAGTAACTGTACTATTTTAGGTGTAGGACTGATATATGGCAACATTTTTTGGATCAACGATTAAATAAAAATTCACTTCAATTTTGGTGAATCACAGTTAGACACCAGTAAAGTAAAGTAGGAGTAACAAAAAGTGGTGTGCCTGGGTGGCTTAGTTGGTTAAGTGTCTGATTTTGGGTCAGGTCATGATCTCGTGGTTCATGAGTTCAAGCTCCACTTAAGGCTCTGTGCTGGCAGCTCACAGCCTGGAGTCTGCCTCAGATTCTGTGTCTCCCTATCTCTCTGCCCCTCCCCAACTATTACTTCATCTCTCTCTCTCAAAAATAAATAAAACATTAAAAAAAATTTTTTTAAAAAAGGAGTAAGAAAAATCCATGAGCTTTGTCCATAAGGCAACTTTATAGCACAAATGGAGGAGATATGACAATAAGGCTTTTAATCTATAGTGTTAGAGAGAGAGCTGGGTGAATCAGGCTCTGTTTCACCCCAATTCTGATGAAGGTCAGATCTGAAAATTTTGAGGATTCATACAAGACTCCATAATCCATAAGTTATGGCCCAATAAGCTATTTAATGAAGTTATGTATTATTTTTTTAAAGGAATCTTCAGAAATATATGTATATGACGTTAACAGGAACAAAGTACCCAAACACATATTTACATTTTGTCAATGGACGTCACCAACGAAAAATGGTTATTAGAGGAAGCCATATGATTGAAGGGAGATGTATGGGCATTAAGTCCCAGAAAACTCCAGATTTCAGATCTGGGCAAGTCACTTTACTTCTTCAGGCCTCCATATTTTATGTGTAAAACTAAAAATGTGGCCTGGTAATTCCTTTAGATTCTTTAAAATTTTTTTTAACATTTATTTATTTTTGAGAGATAGAGACAGAGCATGAGGAGAAGAGGGACAGAGAGAGAAGGAGACACAGAATTAGAAGCAGGCTGCAGACTCAGCTGTCAACACAGAGCCCGATGTGGGACTCAAAGTCATGAGTGACGAATCATGTCCTGAGCTGAAGTCAGATGCTTAATGGACTGAGCCACCCAGGTGCCACTCTTTACCCCCCCACCACCCCCCCAGGTTCTTTAAACTGAAAAGTTCTAAGGTTGTAAGAGCTACTTCCTCTTCAAGTATGGTATCAGTGATATCTCTGAACAAGAAAATGCCTAAGCAAGTAAGACCCATTTTAGTAAGACCTAACTGATGCTGTAGGAGTAAAAATGTCTTTTTAAAATTTTCTATTGTTTCACCAAAATTCAGGTACCAAAAACTCTCTATCATATAATAGTCTTTTCTATTGTTTTCAAACTTTGATCTAGCAACAGTAAATAGTGTATATTTTTCAAAATCCTATAACTCTTATAAAATAGTGAAAACCAGAAGAGTGAATGAATAAAACAAGGGCTATTGGAAATGGCCACCAATCAATGCATGGGAAATTCAGAGGAGTAGAGCCTTGGAGAGTAGTAGGATATGAACATGAAAAGTAAGAGGGGAGGGCATTCATATCATTTAGAAACTACAAAGAGGAAAATGCATAACATGATGGTTTGGGAGTGGGTTGAGGGACTGTGAGCATAATTTGCATGAAACAGAGCTGATAAGTGGTAAGATTAAAAAAATGTAGGGTGAGGCCAGACTGCAGGCAAATTGAATGCATACCCGATCTTTCAAGACTCACATTGAACAAAATTCCCTTTGGCAGCAGCTTCATCACTGACTAAGAATTCTACTAGATGATCTAGAATTCAATCTAGATTCCATCCAATCATAATGTTCTTCAATTTAATAATTCTCCAGCAGGGGCACCTGGGTGACTCAGTCAGTTGAGCGGCTGACTTCAGCTCAGGTCATGATCTCACCGTCCATGGGTACAAGCCCTGCGTTGGGCTCTGTGCTGACAGCTCAGAGCCTAGAGCCTTCTTCGGATTCTGTGATTCCCTCTCTCTCTGCCCCTCCCCCGCTCGACCTCTGTCTCTCTCTGTCTCAAAAATAAAATAAACATTAAAAAAAAATGATTCTCCAGCATGCTTGGGTCAATAAATGATATTCATATTCCAGCTAGCTATAGATAGAAAGAAGAATGATAGATACATAAATACATAGCTACAAAAATGATGGATAAATAGATAAATGATAGGTAGATACAAGAGATTCACAATTATTTCTCTCTCTCTCTCATCTGTTGTCTGTTCTAGAGATTTCCCAACTGTTTTCAGAAAATTGGAAGAGTAAATACTTGTCTTAATAGTTTTAAGTCTAATTCTGAATTATTTTTTAAGAATCACGTTTGCTGACTATGTGCAGAAAATTCTTTTGTGCAACATCATTCTTTCAGGAGGCACGTATTGACTGTGAATATATAGCAAGGTAATTGCTACTGGGAAAAAAATATAATTGACAGCTGGTCATAGCATTCAGTAGTAAAAAAGCAATAAAGGGAAAGAAAACCGGAGGACTCCAGATGGATTAGTCAGGACACTCCTAGCCCCTCCTGGGTTGCTACCAGTGCTGGCATGGTGACAGCGGCGATGTCGTCCGTCTTTTTCTTGAAGCTACAAGTAAATGGCCCATCAAAATGGACTTCGTGGCAAGTGCCACACTGCCCTTAGATGAACATTTCATTGGCAATTCTCTTTTCCTTGGGGACAATTGCAGTCGTGTGAAATCTTTCCTCAAATAGAAGCAGTTTTTACTGACAGCAGATACTGCCACTTAAATTATTCTCTATTACTTGGGAAGTATAAAAAAAACCTTTATTTTTTGAATAAGTAATATTTGTACATGGTATATATTTCAAATGAAAAAATGGTGACTGTGTCTTTACTCCTTCTTTAGTCAGCCAGAGATAAAACCTGTTTTAGGAAGCCTTTCAGAGATCATCATACATAGGAAAGAATCAGAAACCTGTGTTTATATCATCCTTTATGTGATTTGGCTTTTTCAATCTCAGCTGTGACTGTGTTTGTTTCTTCAGAGAAAAGTGCTGCTTTCCCAGGGGCATCTGGATTCTGGGTTAGGGCAGGATGCTTTTGCTAAATGCTCCATGCCTCCTGAGAAAGTAATTTGAATATTCTGAGCCTCAGTTTCTCCCTCTGAAAAGCAGAAATGGTTCTTTCCATGGGCACCTCATATGCTTTCTGTCAGAGATTAAGGAAATAATAGATGTGGAAATGTTTCAAACGGCAAAGAACTATATAAATATGGTTTGAGAAGGGAGTGGTAATTGTTGAGAAGTCAAGAAAAATGCTCAGACATTTGATATCTTCCATAAAATAGTTTGATGAGCTCAGGGATGTGTAAACAAGATATGGAAGGATATCAATCAAATTTTGATGATCTCTAATTCATAAATGAAAGTTAATCTATTTGCAGACACACAAAAATATAAAACATATTTCTCAGATATGTCATTTAGCAAAGGAATCAGCAAATCTTCTGTAAAGAAATGGAGAATTAATGTTTGAGGCTTAGTGAACTTGATTCTGTCATAGTATGAAGCTGCTGTAGATGATAAGCAAACAAATGAGCGTAGCTGTGTTCCAATAAAACTTTATGGACATTGAAATTTGATTTTCATATGTTTTTCACCTAACAAAATATATTATCCTCTTTCTTATATGTCAACTATTTAAAGATAAAAAAACCATGTTTAACTCTTAGCCCGTACAAATAAGGGCTACAGGCTAAGTTTGGTCCATAGGCCACAGTTTGCCAACCACTAATTTATAACAAATTCATATATAGAAAAGTGAACTTTTTGCAACCGAAATTTTGATTTGCTTACTCACTGTTTTAAAGAAAATATTTGATGTTTTTATTTTATATAAGACTATGAGTATTTGTAGTTTCCTACTGTATTTCTTTACTTGCTTATGTATTTAACTCAATCCTAGTTGATTATTTTTTTATTGAAGTGAAATTAACATACAGTACTGTAGTAGTTTCAAGTTTGCATCATAATGATTCAACAATTCTGTACTCAGTGCTCATCATAATAGGTCTACTTTTAATCCCCTTTGTCTATTTTATCCATGCCCCACCCCCACCTGTCCCCTCCCCTATTTAAACCACCAGTTTTTTTCTGTGTTTAAGTCTGGGTTTTTTTTTTTCTATCTCTTTTTTCATTGTTTGTTTAGTTTCTTAAATTCCACATTTGAGTGAAATCATGTGGTATTGGTTTTGCTCTGAGTGACTAATTTCACTTAACATTGTACCTTCTAGGTCCATCCATGTTGTTGCAAGTGGCAAGATTTTACTTTTTTATGGATGAGTAATATTTCATTAAATAGATAGAAGATAGATAAATGAATGAATAAGGAAGTTAATATATATATATATATATATATATCTCTGTGTGTGTGTGTATGTGTGTGTGTTATAGTGGAATTACTGGACCATATGGTAATTCTACTTTTTTATTTTTTGAGGACCCTCCATAGTATTTTCCACCATTCTGCACCGATTTACATTCCCACCAACAGTGCACGAGAGTTCTGTTTTCTCCACATCCTCACCAGCACTTGTGGTTTTTTCTGTTTTTGATTTTGGCCATTCTGATAAGTGTGAAGTGGTATCTTATTGTGGTTTTGATTTGCATTTCTTGGATGATTAGCGATGTTGAGCATCTTTTCATGTGTCTGCTATCCATCTGTATGTCTTCTTGGGAAGAAAATATCCACTTAGGCCCTCTGCCCATTTTTTAATTGGATTCTTTGGGGGGCTTTTTAGTGTTGAGCTGTAGAAGTTTTTTTTTTTATATATATATTTTGGATACTAAACCCTTATCAGATATAGTATTTGTGAATGTCTTCTCCCATTTTGTTTTTGTTGATAGTTTTGTTTGCTGTGGAAAAACCTTTTATTTTGGTATAGTCTCAACAGTTTTAATTTGGTTTTGTTTCCCTTGCCTGAAGAAACATATCTAGAAAAACGTTTCTATGACTGATGTCAAAGAAATTACTGCCTATGTGTCTTTGAGGCATTTTAAGGACTTATTCATGTTTTTACCATGTCCTGTGCCAAGGCTGACTTGACTGTGTGAAGGTGGGTCAGCTTCCCAAAAAACTAGGGACGTACAATGTCTTAGGAGTTTTCCTTTTCTCCCAGCTTGTGGTTTAATGATTCTGGATTACCACTTTCTGTTGCAGTCCATTTTTACTTGCACATGACATATAAAGTGCACATATGAAAGCCCTTCTCCCAGCAAGCTTTTGGCTTCTAATATTTCAAATGCATTTACAGCTAGTTGTTGATTTTTTTTTTAAATGTTTTTTTAATTTATTTTTAGGAGAGAGAGAGAGACAGCGTGAGCAGGGAGGGGTCAGAGAGAGAGGGAGTCACAGACTGAAACAGGCTCCAGGCTCTGAGCTGGCAGTCAGCACAGAGCCCGACGCGGGGCTCGAACCCACGAACCACGAGATCATGACCCAAGCGAAAGTCGGACGCTTAACCGACTAAGCCACCCAGACGCCCCATCTAGTTGTTGATTTTTGCATCTTGATGGATCCAATTTTCCCTGGTTCTGAAGTTTCTTGTATTAAATGAGATGTTTTAGATGTTCATTAATTCTGAAATGCCTCCTGGGTATCACTTGGCGCCATGCCATATTATCACTGCATTGCCCCTTAGAATCTGAAAACATTTTATTTCGGTGAGATTTTTCCTATCCAATATTGCCACAAATGGGAGCTATAACTCATACTAAATGAACACATCTACAAAACACAGAACTAATATTCACCTTGTGGGCATGTGGTGAAACTTAATTAGTTAATGCTTCTAAACAACTTTCAGATTCATGGATAAAATGTATTATTCAGTTGCTAAGAGCTATTATTGTTTATTATTTCCTCTAGGTATTTCCCAGCAGGTGCTTTGCTATTAGAATTTAATGGCAGTAATTTTGAAACAAGTTGATATTTGTGTTTGTTTGCAGAGTGCATGAAGCTACAGGTCACATTTTAATAAAATATCCTTCTTTCCCCCAAAGTCATTAGGTACTCAGTTTTAGCCTCCTTCTCTTAGATGCTCATGTAGTTTATTAGTATTTAATAGCAACATCACCATCAGTGTAAGAAAGGATCAGTAGAAAAAAAATATTTCCAGTTAGATTAAGTGATTGAAAATAGATCTATGTTAATAATTTTCTTAATGGTAAGGCTGTGTCTATATCCAATAATTTACTGATAGTTATAAATTGACCTTTTATGTTTGTCAACATTATAGTGTTTGGATAAGAACCATTGGAAACAGATCCTAAATCACCCTTCTATAATATATACATGAGAGGGGAAGGACTTGTGATTTTTAGATGCTGTTATAATAGAAAGAACACCGGCTGCCAGCAAGCTACTCCTTTAGTGACTTGGTTGTTCCCCTTCTTTGCAAATTTCTTCTCTTTCCGGGTCTCAGTCTCCTTATCACATTAGATAGTACTGTTGGTTTTCAAACTATGCTCTTTGAAATGTAAGATTCAGAACACATGCTTCAGGGTTTTTAACAGCATTTAAATATTTTCCAACAAACATTGGAGATTTAATATTCCCAAGGACCCCATTTACTGCTTTTTCCTCTTGTAGATGTTAAGATTCCTTTTAAATCAACATCTGACAATTTTTATTGCATAGGAAAGATTTCAAAGATAGTTTCTGATCCAAAAGATCCCCTCCAGCTCTGGCGTCTTACGATCCTGCAACTCAAGTAAAGCTGAAACACACACACACACACACACACACACACACACACACACACACTCAGAGCTATTAAAAACAGTCTTTGAAGATTTCAATCGTAGGTTCTGAGACCAAAGACAAGTTTAATTCCTGAGGCTTATGCACTACAGAAGCTCTGTTAAATAAATAAAGTATTCAATGAATAAATAAGTAGCATTTGAAAGGCAGGCAGGCAGGCAGGCACTCTCTGAAACTGCTACTAGAATGTTTGACAAATACCTGCCTTAATTTTTCTCAATATATTATTCCCTCCTAAGTGTTTGGTGCAGCCAAATTCACTTCCAGGGTTCTCTGGATTCACTAAGTCACGTGGGTGGGATTCAAATGGGGAAAAGCTGTAATATGCCTACTTAAGTGCCTACTGTCTGCGGGAGTAAGTTAAGGCACAGAAGAGGATGGAACTCGATAATTTGTGCTATATTAGCACTTTCCATTTCACAAGGTAGAAGCTTTTAAAATGCTGGTCCCAATGCCTCTTTCTCTTTCCCCCATAGAACACTCATGGTTCTGACCCACAGAAATAATTTCAGAAGCAAATGTTAAAAGCTAAGTTGGATCTTTCCATTGTAATATAGAATAAAATGGTTGACATTTGTGTATATATTAAATATATATATATATATACACAGTGTGTATATTTTTTATATGTGTGTACATACACACAAATATAATAAGGCAGAAATATCTTAATTGCTAGTGCAAACATGCATTTAGTAAACAAATAAACAAACAAAAAGTAAGTGCTCAGAAACATGTTGAGTTGTGTTGATGTGAAAACACTCAATTTTTGGTCCTCTAGCTTGAAAAATGACCCCATCCTCAATATTTTGTGTGACACCTGAAGTTACCTATTTGAATGCTAGTCTTCCTTGGCTGTTGTAGTCGTTGTCTGTCATTTGGATGAATTCACTGACATTGTGACAGGGCATGACCATAGCTGTTCGCAGGCCTTACATTTCGCGTTGTCTGTACAATAAAGAGAATCCTTTGCCTGACATTTTCCACCAGGCAAGGACTGTTTGCACACTCTGAACAACTATGGCTCTCAGGGAGGCAGTGGATGGGATGGAAAATCTGCCACTGAGGAGTTTCTGTTCTGCTACTGATGGTTTGTGAATGTGGGCCAGTGATGTCCCCTGTGTACATCTCAGTTTCCTCGTCCGTGAAATGTGGAGGTTGAGCAAGAAGATGTTTAAGGGCTCAGCCCTTAAAGCTCTAGTATCAGGCACAGGGCAAGTTTCACCAGCCATATTTACTAAGTATTTATTTAATGCCCAACAATGATCATTATGAGCATTTTCCAGGTGTGGGACACAGTGCTGAGTTTTACTTTCATTATCTCTTTAAACTTTACTATAAGTCCTGAGGATAGCATTACCCTTTTTTAACAGAGGAGGTTAATGAGGCTTAGAGTAGGTAAGTCTGTCTCCTAAAGGCACAGTTAGCAAGTAGCAGAGGTGTAATTTAAACCTTGACAGTCTGACTCTAAAGCCCACAATGTGATGTCAGTGCCATATTGCCTCCGGTTGTTAGGGGTGCAATGCTAAGTAAGACCTGTCAGGAGCCATAGAGGTCAATATGACACTGGTCCTGTCCTCCCAAAGCTTACAGTCACATTTAAGCTAAAAGGAAAGATGACTGAAAGGGTTAAGAAAGATGCCGGACAGCCCGTGCATTGGTTTCCGAAGGAGAGGTGGAGAACATGGCTATAATGGGAGTCTTAAGAGAGGGCAGTAGGAGCTTGGCACCGCTGAAGTGTCATTACGAAACCAGCCAAAAGCATTGTCAGCATTTAGCAAGATTTCCGTTGCTTTATCCAAAGGAATAGGAGCAGGAGAGAGATGTTTTAAAAAGAAGAAAGGAAATGTCAGTTTATCAGCTGTGTTCTCAGTCATCTGCAGTTGAGTTGGGCCGACAAACTATGCTAACCAGGCCAAAGGTGGTTTGCCAGGGGAGCCTGTGGAACCCAGGGGAGGGGGGTTGGGGGGAGTCTTTGGTTTCCTTCCACCTACTCATCATTGGCATCTCCCTTCTTTCTTCACCTTTCCTAACAACCAGACCATCTAGAAAGTATCCTAGTTTTGACTTTGCGTTCAGTTTAACATTATACAGTGGCAGAATTTTAGAACAAGCCTTCTGATAACATCTTTATTCTTCTCCTGGGCACTGAAGTTGTGGGGGAAGAGTCCCCTGAAGTCACCTCTGCTGACCAGCACAGCTTAGTCACCTCATTGCAGAGAAGGACTCAGCAGGCAGAACAGCCAATAGCTATAACTCTTCACCTTTCCTCACACCAGCTCTGACACACCCACATGTACCCACACGCATTTGCAGGAGACCAGAGCGTACCATATCCTTGACTCACGAAGGAGAGAAGCAATGTCACCCTAGGAGAGATTTCTGAACTCATTTGTTAAGTAGTCTTGTGGGAGTTTGACATCATGAAATGCTAATGTTTTACATGGGTTGTTGAAAATTTCGCAGTGCTGTCCAATAGAACTCTATGCACTGGTACCAGTGTTTCTATCTGTGCCCACGCTGTCCAGTGGATTCGCCACTGGCCACAGTGTGGCCGTGGGCCACTTGAAATGTCAGACGTGCAGTGAGACTGAGGAAGTGAATTTCAGATCTTATTTCATTTCAACGATTTTCAATTTAAGTAGCCACAGGTGAGTAGTGGCTACAATATAGGTAACGGGAAAGCTGTGGATCAAAATACCCAAATAGTCACAGACAATCGACAATCTAGGAGGA
The DNA here is from genome assembly GCA_017311185.1 of Proteles cristata cristata. Lineage (NCBI taxonomy): Eukaryota > Metazoa > Chordata > Mammalia > Carnivora > Hyaenidae > Proteles > Proteles cristata. Next base: position 168,408 of record JAESUZ010001578.1, read on the forward strand.
TCTAGTGTACGAGTGTTAACACTGGCATCATGTTTTCCCAGTCCCATAATATATTGTATAAAGTGATTTCCCCTACATAATTATATTTGAGCAGAAAGGTCTTGAGTGTATCATGAATTTAATTTCATAAATATTTATTGGAAGTATATGTGTACCATTTATCCCCCTGATCCCAGGCTCAGCCTCAGAATCTTCTTCAATGCATGGGTCCAATTAGTATCATTTGGTCAAATTTGTCAAGAGAGAGAAACCTGTTTGCCACCTCTGAGGTAGGGACAAAATGTATAGATATCTTCAGTTAAGGTTGATGGCCAGATGACCTTTAAAGTCTTATCATAAGGGTGTATGAGTCCATCAATAAAAAGAGAATCAGTTCTATGTCTTATCCACACTTATAAAGTTCATCCAAGAATCCATCTCTGTAGCACTAAGATGATAGCCCCCTGCTTCCAATAAATTCCCTCTCCCTACGGAAAAATAGAACAGAGAGAGAAAGGCGCACTGAAAATTCTAAAGAATCAGTTTATTGGCTTAAGTGATATCAAATAACTGATTGTTCTCATTTGTTTCTGGCTTAGTGTATGTACAGCCTTGGGCCAAGTTACAACCATTATAAACATGTATTAAGGTCAAGCACCGCTGGGTCCTGGTATATCTAGGGAATTCAATGCCATGTTATTAAAGATTATGAAGTGATGTTGGATAATCAACAAGGCTTTACCAGGTTGTACTTAATTAAAGCAGTAATGCTCTATGAGATCTGGGTATATCATCAATTTTAGCCTCACGGCTGTGGTCATTTTAGTGATTTGGCAGTAGTCTTTTTGAACACCATTAGGCTTGGCCTACAGGAAGAAGAGTCATGGGTATGGAAGTACTTCGAAAAATCTTTCAAACATTCTAATCAATGAAACAGAGTCTGAATGATTGAGACAGCACCTAAACCCATGTTACAGAATACTTTCCAATTATTTTGTGATCACATAAAAGGTCATGGTATTTTAAAAAATAATTCTCATTTCTTATTATGAGCTTATACAAAAATCAGTTATTTATTATTACTTTCTATTAAAGTTTTTAAAATGCTTATTTTTGAGAGAGTGTGAGCAAGGGAGGGGCGGTGGGGGTGGGGGGACAGAAGATCCCAAGTGGGTTCTGTGCTGACAGCAGACAGCCTGATGTGGGCTCGAACCCATGAACCATGAGGCAAAGTTGGATACTTAACTGATTAAGCCACCCAGGTGCCCCAAAATTAGTTATTTTTTTAAACTCTCATAATTTATTTCATTTTTAAATATATAAATTAATTTATTCATTTATCAATGATTGAACACCTTCCTGGTAAAAAGTATAGTGCTATATACACTCTAAGAGATAGTAAGGTATGCTTTCTCTTTAAGAGTTTGGCTTCTACTTTTGGAGCTGGGCATGTGTGTACGTGTGTGTGTGTGTGTGTGTGTGTGTGTGTGTATAGAGAGAGAGAAAGAGAGGGAGAGGGTATGCATGTATATTTTTGTACCTGTTTATGTGCATATATATACATATATATATATAGAGAGGGTATGTATGTATATATTTGTACATGTATATGTGCATATATATAGAGAGAGATAGAAGGAGAGGGTATGCATGTATATATTTGCATCTGCATATGTGCATATGTATGTGTGTATATATATATGTGTGTATATATATACATATATATAGAGAGAGAGAGGGAGAGAGAGGGTGTGCATGTATATATTTGTGCATGTGTATGTGCATATATATATAGAGAGAGAGGGAAAGAGAATAAGGAGAGAAAAAAAAGAAGGAAGAATAAATTATCATTCAAATTAGATTTTGGTTAGTAATTTCTTTTTTTAAAAAAATGTTTATTTTTGAGAGACAGACAGACAGAGCCTGTGCAGGGGAGAGGCAGAGAGAGAGGGAGACACAGAACTCAGGCTCTAGGCTCTGAGCTGTCGGCACAGAGACCGACATGGGGCTCGACCTCACATGCGAGATCATGACCTGAACCAAAGTTGGATACTTAACCAACTGAGCCACCCAGGCGCCCTTGGTTAGTAATTTCTTACAGCAAAGAGAGAGAGCTTGGAAATGTAAGGGATAAAGAGATATATATCTGCCCTGGGACTTTATGGATTTTGATATGGATTCTATAGATCTCTGTTTGGGTCTCAGCTCCCCAACCTATCAGATGTATGATTTTTGGAAATCATTTAACCCTTTTCTAGTGGGTTGAGTAGTGTCCCTTCAAAATTCGTGTCCATCCAGAATCTCAGAATGTGACCTTACTTAGAAACAGCATCTTTATAGATGTCAAGATGAAGTCACACTACATTTGAGTGGACCCTAAATCCAGTGACTGAGGTCTTTTTAAGAAGAGGAGATATATACAGAGGAAAACACCACACGAAGGCAAAGACAGATGGCGTCTAAGAACTAAGGAGCAGCAAGGGTTGCCAGCACCCCCTGAAGCTAGGAGAAAGGCAGTGAACAGATTCTCCCTCAGAGCCTCCAGAAGGAACCAGCTATGCCAGGGCCTTCGTTTCAGACTTCTGGACTCTACAACTGTTAAGAGACTAAATCTCTATTGTTTTGAACCACCCAGTCTGTAGGACTTTGTTATGGCAGCTGTAGGAAATGAAAACGCCTCTAAACCTTCATTTCCTTTATTGTAAAATGGAGACTATGATGCTTCCCATCTGAAAGTCTGGGTGAGGACTGATGAACCAGAATTGAATTAAGCGGCGATTGGTCAATTGCGAAATGTGCTACAAATATTTGCACATTTAAACATTCTTTTTCTAGGACTGTGAAATATATACCCCAGTTACTCGGCATTCACGATGTATAAAAGAAAAACATTGGGCACCGTATAGCTGCTGTCTCACCATAGAGTCAGCAATGTTTAGTTGTCTAAACTCCTATCATGTTGCCTAACTGGCATGTGAAATTTAATGGGAGGAGCATTTCACAGATACTTATTGGTGAAAAAAAAAAAATGTAAGTGGATTGGCCAAAATGGAATGGTTAATGCATCTATACTTTCCAGCAGTGTTTTTCGTTTAGTCGGAAATACTTTCTCCCTCCACAGATAAGCAAAAATTGTTATGCTATGGTTTGATAAGTAAAATATGTACACCCGTTAAAAGAAAAATCTAAGCGGAAATTTGTATTCCAAGCTTGGCTTTTCAATGACGACTGGTTTTCCTAGTAAGGCACCCCTTCTTTTTGCCTGATTGGGATTAGATGGGGGTTGAAGAACTCCATGTACCATGTAGTAAATGTAATCTAGAGTCCCAGGAGAGGAAGTGTGTGTAAAACTATTTAGCTCAGTGCATTTTCAGATGATTTGGTAAATATTGGCTAATTTGTTCTCATTGCTCTCCTGAGAGAAGTATGAGCTATGTTCTTTTGTAACACAGACGCTGAAATAGAGCAATTTAGTGATTTAGCAAATGAATTAAAGGAATAGGTGTTGCTGGAGCTGGACTCCTGGAGTTTTAGGGTTCTACTCGCTGATGAGCTCAGGCCCGAGACTCCCACTGACAGGAGAGGACCCCAGGCACGCTCGTGGTGCCACTGACCTTGCTGGAAATGTTCAAAGAATTTTTCTGGGCTTACAGCCATCATTTATTGCAAAAATGTTTGCTCTCTCTCACAAGCCCCCGCCCCCCCCACCCCACCCTGTTTCAGTTCCATTACTTTGTATCTAGAGATACAATGGAAATGCAATAGACGCTGCCTCCTGCCTTCATCATGCTAGGTCTGGTGGGGGACCGAGGCACGTAGAACACAGTGAGGGAAGCGGCGTGGTATCTGTCAGAGCTCAAGATTAGCTAGACAAGCCACTTACTTTCAGCAAGGTGTGGCAGACAGGAGAAGCCTGAGACATTCTGGTGCTAGCACTTGTCAACCCATGTGCCGTAAGAGGTTGAAAGAAAGGATCCACCTTTGAGTGTCCATAGGGGTTCAGTCTGGTGAACAAGTGATGTTAATGAGATTTCCAGTTAGAGTTCAGCAGTTGCCATGGGAAGTCAGGAGTGAAATGTGGGATGAGGTACCATCGTATCCCAATAGCTGGGCCAAATGTAGTGATGGGTGCCTGGGCTGGGCAACCTCGAACAGCAACATACTCAGTTGTCAGCAGAGTAATACATAGTGCTTAGCCCTTGGCTTGGGGTTTAGGAGTAAAACTTTCTTCCATGAAAGGGAACGGAAAAGGCAAGTTAGGGCCAGTAAATGGGCAGAGGCCTTTGGAGTAAGAGGCAGGTTAGCAGAAAAAGATCTCTGTTATGGAAACAGGGCAATAAGAGTGGCCATGGCTCAGGAGCTGGGAAGTGAGATTAAGAATGGGCTGCTAGGGGGAGCCTGGGTGGCTCAGTCAGTTAAGTGTCTGACTCTTGATTTTGGCTGAGGTCATGATCTCATGGTTCGTGAGATCTGGTGTCGGGCTCGGTGCTCACTTCCTGTTTGGGATTCACTCTCAATCTCTCTCTCTCTCAAAATACATACATGTTAACAAATTAAAAGGAAAAGAAGAATGGACTGCTCAGACCTGATACTTACGAACTCCAGAAGGGGGTCTGGAGCCGGTTAAGTAAATTGTATCATGAGACAAAATTTGGGGGATGGGAGACAAGGATTGGAAATGAGCCTACAGGTATGAAACAGAGCTGTAGCCTCAGCTGTGGGGTGGATGAGAGAGGAAGTTTTGAACCAGGCTAGGGTTTCTACAATCTCTTGGTTTTTTTAAAGTGAATTTTTGTTGTTCTTAGAGACCATGTGTCACAAAGGTTAAGTGCACAAGGACAGTAACGGGAGTGCTAGTTTAGCCTTTGTTTAGTTATTGGCTGTATGGCCCTGAGTTGTTGGAGGAAAATTCTTTCTCGCCCTGATTATCTATGAAATGAAAGTGTTGTCCTGTATCAGTAGTTCCTAAATGCCAGGTGACGCTGGGTTGCTCGGGAGAATCGATCGCCTGGGGAGCTTGTTAAAAATATGAGCTCCTGTCCTCTACCCTCTAAGATTATGCTTGAAATAGCTAGCAATGGAGCCCGGGCACCTGTGCCTGTCACACATTTCCCATGTGACCCTAAGAAAGGAACCTATGTAAGACTATTAGATTATCCACCAGTTTCCTCAACATCCTGTTATTTCTTCTTGCCACCGTTTGCCTTCACACCTCATTGTGCTCGTGGTCTGGGATGATGATCAAAAACTCCATAAAAAACTTTTATTGGCACACTATTTCCAACTGACATTTGAAGTCTAGGAGCCAAGTGAAGCAGGAAAGCTCGATTTTACTGCCTGAGGTTCTCAGCCCCGACAGCAGCACAAACCTTCACGGGTCTAACGTGGAGTCTGCTCTCCTCGGACTCCCAAGGCCATTTGTGCAGACGCAGACGTTTGGCTTTCTTGATATCTCTGGTGTCCCTTTTCTACACTGTGAGGCCTTTGTGAAGCCTAATTAGGAACATCTACCTAGCATTTCACATTCTTTAGAGAAAAAGAGCCTTTATAAATACGTATTGGATGAAGTCATTGTGGAGATTAGGTGATTTCTTCTGCCAGCTCAGGCAGTGGGGAGATTTCCTTAGAATTCATATTGGATGAAGTTGATCAGCTTGCTGTTGCAGGGGGTTATTTGGGGGAGGGGGAGTAATATATATACTAGGTCTCATGTGTTACTTGGTTCTCCAGGAAGACAATTTCCTGCTCTGTAAGAAAATTAATGCTTTTTCTGTTAGACGAGAAATCACTTAGAGACTCTCCCTAGGTTCTAAACCTTTGTAATCAGCCCCTGTCTCTTCTTATCCTAGATTCATATAAAGTTAAAATTGAAAGGACAATTAAGAAGCTTTTGGTTTATATACAGGGAAACCATACCCCAGGGAGGAAATGATTGGCTCAAGATCACAGCAAATTAGTGGCATGACAGCCTCAGTCTGATGCTTAGCTCTGCAGTCACTGGCCACTAGGGTGGCTAAAAGATAAAGTAGTGACAATAGCAAATGCTGACAAAGATGTGGAAAACCGGAATCATTCATATACTGCTGGTGGAGATAAAACATTTGTACAACTACTCCGTAAAAGCAATTTGGCAGTTTCTTATAAAACTGACAATTGAATTACCATACACACCACAGTTGTACTCTCGAGAGCTATTCCAGAAAAATGAAAACTATGTCCGTATAAAAAACTACATACCGGCTTTATCTATAATATCCCCAAACCACAAACAACCCAGATGTCCTTTAGCAGGTGAATGATTTAACGAACTGTGATACATTCATACCACACAAAAAAGGAAAAAACTATTGCTACATGTGACATTCTGGATGAATCTCCAAAGAATTATACTGAGTGGAAAAAAGCCAGTCCCCAAAGATAACACACTGTATGACTCTGTTTCTGTAATATATATATATATTTTTAATGACAACATTTAGGCATGAAGAATAAGTTAGTGATTTCCAGGAGTTATAGAAGGAGTGCTGGTCGGTGCAAAAGGGAGATGGGTGTGATTATAAAAGGGCAACATTAAAGATCCTTGTAATGATAGAACTATTGACTAGGTGGATCCGGGGTGGTGGACACATGAATCTCCACGTGTGATAAAATTACATAGAACTAAACACAAATGCACACAAGTGCAAATCAAACTTGGGGGGTAAGTACATTTATGGAAATGTCAACATTCTGCTTGTGATAGTAGTTTTGAAAAAATGTTACCATTGGGGGTAACTGAGTAAAGCATACACGGGACCTACCTCTCTGTATTATTTTTTACACTTACATGTGAATTTGAAATTCTCTTACACAATTTTCAATAAACTATATTCCTACTAGTAAGAGTGTTTTAAAAAAAGGACTTGGTAGTATTCTCGTTTTGTCCAGATGGGTAAGGATGTTTTTATGATTCTCCAGTGTTGGTGAGGATGGAGTTAAGTAGACACTTCTGTGAATTGGTTCTGAGAGTATAAATTTCTACACTTTTGCAAGTAATTTTACGTAATAAAATCTTTTGACCTTCTAATTTCGTACCTATGAAACTGTCCTAGGAAAATATTCAGAGATATAAATTAAATTTATATATAAGTATTTTTACTATAGTTTATGGTACAGTGTATTATATTGATAGCAATGAAACTGTAAATAACCCATATAATAAAGGATAGTGTTTTTAACACTTTATTAAAATTATATTTTCCCAAATGTTTATTTGTTTATTAATTTTTTTAACTTTTTATTTATTTTTGAGAGTGAGAGAGCATGAGCAGGGGAGGGCCAGAGAGAGAGGGAGACACAGAATCTGAAGACAGGCTCCAGGCTCTGAGCTGTCAGCACAGAGCCCGACGCGGAGCTTGAACCCATGAACCATGAGATCATGACCTGAGCCGAACCCGGATGCTCAACTGACTGAGCCACCTAGGCGCACCCTCAAATATTTATTAATTGGAACAAATACCCATTATATAATGTTAAGTACAAAATATAAGGATGTTATTTTTATATCACAAACTCCATACTTACATATACACCTGACTCTTATACTTATTAGCTGTGTGATCTTGGGTAAATTGCTAGTCCTCTCTGTGGACCTCCTATCTGTACAGTGAGGATATAATACTACCAACTCATTTTTTTTTTTAAAGGTAAGTGACCAAAGCTCTTCCTAGAGTATCCTTGCATATAAATTTTAGTTGAAATTAAATGGTTGTTTTACCCAAGTAGCAACATACTACCCAACTTTATACTCTTTTTTGTTTTTACAATGGTCATGTGATACTTTGCATGTTTTATATATATAAAAGTGTTTGACTTAAACCTGTTCCAATCATGACTTATGCTTAATTCATATTTGGAATGCGGACAGCTGGTCCATTTCTGAGAGGGAAGGACTTGGCAAACTTGTATCCACCTGAAACTTTCTTCAGAGATTCTCTTGGAAAGTGAGAGAAACTTGGAACTGAGCACTTAGATTTTATTTATTTATTTTTTTAATGTTTTATTTATTTCTGAGAGAGAGAGAGAGACAGCACGAGCAGGGGAGGGTCAGAGAGAGAGAGAGGTACAGAATCTTAAACAGGCTCCAGGCTCTGAGCTAGCTGTCAGCACAGTGCCCGATGCGGGGCTTGAACTCACGAGCCGTGAGATCATAACATGAGCTGAAGTTGGATGCCCAACTGACTGAGCTACCCAGGCACCCCATACATTTTTTATTTTAACTATGACCAATTTTTAGAAATTATAGATAAGGAATATGATTTGATTTTGAAGAACAGAAAGTGTTGGGAAATATTTACTGTTCATTTTGGCAGTAGATGATTAATTAACTTCTTGGGGAATTAATCACTGATGCAAATATATCACACGCTGGGTATTTGGAAAAGATTGATATTGTTGGTGATGACAGTTGAGAACTCCAACCAAGTACTGGGTCATGTTCTGAAGAAATTAATCATTTACTTATTCTTGGTGAACTTTAATTTGCTTTAAAAATAATAGCCATTATAGTAGCTGTAGAAAAATTTGTAAACTTCGCATTGCAGCCATGTCGAGAAAAGGTTGGATCTTGGGAAACAAAACATTATAGAATGCACCTAAAAGATGGGATTAATTTATTTGTATAATCTCATCAATCTAATCTTATCTACCAGACTGGAGGCCAATCTATCAATCTATGTGAATGTAACCCTTTACCTAATTTTAAGACCCTGTGAAAAACTGCAATTTATGATATTAGTTTTCTAAAGCTTAGAAATATATATTTATATATACTATTTAATAATAGTCTTGACTGTTATTTACTCTCATTTTTAATTCTCCCTTTCTGTTTTAATATGTTTTGAGTTTTTAAAAAATATTTTGTACCTTGAATACTTCTTGGAATAATCTAGACACCCATCCACATTAACAAAGTGCTTGCAAAAATACAGGCTTTAAAAAGAAAATGTTTGCAGAGAATAGAGATTATTTTCTTCAATTCAGCCTGCAAGGAAAGACATAGAATCCATGTTCCTCTGTGAAAATATATAGTGCTTGCCACTAGTGTTTCTTATCAACTTTTAAGAAGATATTAAAAGAGCCTGTATATATTAGTTCCCATTTTTATTTCTAATACAGAAACCTATAATTTCAAGGAAAATTTAGATGGTTCTTAAACATTTGGAAATATGCTCAATCTTACTCACAGTAAGGAAAAAGCAAGTAAGGGACACCATGGCAGCTCTGTCAGGTAAGTGTCTGATTCTTGACGTCAGTTTAGAAAATGATCTCACAGTCCTGGGATCGAGCCCTGCATCAAGCTCAGCATTCTGGGCTCAAAGCATTTGGGACTTCTCTCTGTCTCTCTCTCTCTCTGTCTCTCTTTCCTTCTGACCCTCGCCCACTTGCGCTCTCTCTCTTTCAAAATAAATACACTTAAAAAAAAAAAAAAGAAAAAGAAAAAGGCAAGTTAAAGATGAAACCCTGACACACTATCTTTAAACTTTTAGATTTTGTAAAGATGAGAAAATTGTATAACACACTCTATTGATGGCTGCAGGTGAAACAAATCCCAGTATAATGCTGGTATGAGAATAAACTGGTTTAATCTTTATTGTGGGTAATACACATATCTTAATACAACAATTCTGTTTCTAGGAATTGATCTCAGATATATATGGACATATGAAAGATGTATATATAAAATCATTCATCACTGCATCATCTACAGGGGCGAAAGATTGAATAAAACAGTGTCCAGTTAAATAAATGATAGTACATCCATAAAATGGAATCCTTCATATCTGAAACTCAAGAGAGCTTTTATTTGCTATATGGAATAGCCTCTGAGCAAAGGCACAGGGCTGTAAGAGTATTATACAACCTATTTGCTTCTTACTAACAGATTCATAAAATTTCTCTGGGGGAATACATTAACACATGACAAAATGGTTTCTCTATGAGAGGGTACAGGTGGCTGGAGATGAGACTTTTTAAAAGGTCTCCTGTACCTTTTGAGTTTTAAACTATGTGACTAGATCACCTAATCAGAAAATAAATTAACTTTATGTAATAATACATTAAAATTAAAAAAAATTTTAATGTTTTATTTATTTCTGAGAAAGAGAGAGGCGGCATGAGCAGGGAAGGGCAGAGAGAGAGAGAGACACAGAATCTGAAACAGGCTCCAGGCTCTGAGTTAGCTGTCAGCACAGAGCCCGACGCGGGGCTTGAACCCACGAACTGTGAGATCATGACTTGAACCGAAGTTGGATGCTTAATGGACTGAGCCACCCAGGTGCCCCTGTAATAATACATTTATACATATATAGCCTATAATTCGTAGAACTCCTTAAAACCAATTTTCTCTTCTTACAGAGTTCATTTTTTCCAATATTGTCCTTAAAAGAGAAAGATGCCATAAAATTATTTTGTGATGAGAAGTGATTTTTAGAAGTTTAAAGACAAGAGTTGAGCTGTACAGTGTTGAAGTCAGTTTATTGTTTCTATTCATATATGAAGAAAATATAAACATTTTGAGAAATGATGCTTTCCTTCCTACTCTTCTTCTTCCTCCTCCTTCTCTTTCTTATTCTATTCTTGTTTAGCTTTTCTGTGGTAGTGATTAAAGTTGGGAAGATTTTCAAAATATATTCACCAAAACATGGGTACATTGATGGCCCCTGTGAATTCATATGTGTAAGTTAACATTTGCATGGTCATTTAAATTGTTTCTATGCTCATAGGAATGAACACATGGCTGAACTGCCTTTCTGAACATATAAGCCTCAGTTTAGCAAGGACTTATATTAGTTCATCTAATATAAGTCATCTTATATTATTATATAAGATGACTTATTATAATTATATATATAATATATATAATTATATATATTATATAACTAATAAGATAAAACTTATTAGTTTCATCTAGGAGGGGATTTTTATTTTTTAACATTTATTTTTATATTATTTTTATTTTTTTAGAGACAGTGTGAGTGGGGGAGGAGCAGAGGGAGAGAGAGAAAGAGAGAGAGAATCTTAAGGATGATCTATACTCAGCATGGAGCCCAATTTGGGGTTCGGTCCCATGATCCTGGGATCATGACCTGAGCTGAAATCAGGAGCCACCCAGGCGTCCCATTTTTTTTTTAATAGAGAAATTTTCACATTTGCCAAGGAGATATATTCCCTATATATGTTTCTATAAAGATCATCGGTGAATTCCACTAATTTTTGGTATCAACTCTAGAGATGAGATGGGGAAAACAAGAGTGTAAACCACTTAGCTTCATAATGCCATCTTGATTATGGCTCAGGATATAGTGTGTTTTCATATTTAATTTATCTTCTAATACTGTGCTAATCCAATCTTAAAACTGATTATATACTCGCAAACATGCTTTTGGAACTCCATTAAGTAATTACGTTTTCTGACATGCAGTTTTGGCAACTAGTCCTGATTGCTTCTCAACCTCTGTAAGTGGCTATCAAAAAAGCCTCAAACAAACATTAAAAAAAAAAAGCTCAAATCTGATGTGCCATGAAAAAACCTCACAGGCTCATATTGATAGCGGGATGGAGGGGACGTTATCAGACCTCACTTATCTCCTCTACTCTTCTTGTGGACTCCCGTCCTTGTGCTGAGTCTGCACCAGGAGTGACCCATATATGTGCTTTATACCTCGGAGGCCAGCACTCTCTCTGTTCTGGGCAAATCTAGGAAAGCACGTAGTGGAGATCTAGCTTACCCTGTTTATAATGAAATCAGGCTCTCTCTGTGAAACACCAACACCTCTGAATGAAAAGAAGAATGCAAAGCAAAGTAAACACCACTCCCTTTTGTACAAAACAAAAGAACGACATTTGTAGGGCATAGTGTTTGGGGGAACTTTGGAGGAATTAAGCCGACCTTGTGGCATCACACCTAGGTCAGTATCAGTAGTGCCTTCCCTTCAAACATCTATTAGGTATCAAGACTTAACAAGCAGACATTTTACTCCTATGATTAGAATTTTGATCCCGAGCTGTTAAAAAACCACAGCTAACTTTTTTTTTTTCTGGGTTCATCATTTAATTAGTGACACACAACTTTATAAAGGCAATGCGTCTCCCACGGTGCCCACTTTGTTGGTGACGATTTGTTTGCTCTTTTCAGAGTATTTACTAACTAACTTTTGGATCAGAACCCCAGGGGGGAAAGGAGGAACAGTTAGTCTCCGATCTAACTTCCTCTAATATTATTAGGTTGTCAAGCCTCCCATCTATGTGTTTCCCTTCCTCAGAAAACCTATGCCATTCTGCACTTCTGTTCCTGACTTGAGCAATATATTTGACTATTTAAAAAATTATTTCTTTTCTTTTGTCTGGTCAGAAAAAAAGATGAAAGTTCCCTCCGTGCTCTCCTAGTTCATTTAGTGTATACTTGGCTTTTGCCTTATTATTAGTGGTTGTTCTCATGCTTCCTCGTCCCCGCTTAGAATGTCTACAAGCTTGGGGAAAGGAGTCTGTCAATTTCTCTCTCGAGCTTCCAACAGGGAACTTGGCACATGGTTGCTACGTAAGTCATATTCATTTAATTGAATTGTGTTATGAGTGACACTTTGATTATGCAACTATAAACATCTAGAAAAGAAAGGTGGGAAAGGGCAAGCCAAGTATGAACTATAAATTGGTGGTATTTCTAATACAGTAAGCTCCAGCTGCAAGGGTCATAATCCAGAAAGATGTTAGGTTGCCCCTCTGTGTGTGTGAGATGTTATGGACTTGCTCGCCTGCCAGCATCTTAGGTTGACCAGCAGGGGTCGCCCTAAGGAAACAGCTTGCACCAAAAGTGTGGTGTGTGTGTGTGTGTGTGTGTGTGTGTGTGTGTGTGTGTGTGTGTGTGTGTGTGTGTGTGTTGTGTGTTGTGTGTGTGTTTGGGTCCCCACCAGGTAGAGAAGAGTGACAGCCCTGTTAATTTATGAGTATGGGGCATTTCACGGTTTACCAAGTGTGTTTATGCCTGATTACTATCATATTTGATGTTCAAAGCAATACGAGGATCCTTTTTCTAATTATAATTAAGTAACATGAGCTTTAGAGCAGTTAACTGACTTGCACAGGTTCTTCCAGTTAATAAGAGACAGAACCAAGACTGGCCCCTGGAGCTGTAATTCCAATGAAAGGGAAAGAGAGGAATTTCAGAATCATCCGGAGACCTCAGACTCCCCATATATCCTCGCTCAGGGGTGATTCCTACTCCCTCTTTTCCCTCGTCACTGTTTCCGTGGGACAGTGTTCCATTGCTTGGGTGGCTTACGGTAGAGTAAGGATAGAAAGCCTGTCTCACAGTGATTGGACCCCTCATGCAGGGCTTTCTGCTCAGGGCATCTTCTCCCGAACAATTTAGCTGTTGTCTCGTCCTGTAGGCAGGCAGTCTGTAGAGTGGCTCAGCGCCAGGTGGAGAGGAGCACTCAGCTAGGTTACTCCGTTCTGGGCTGTCCTGCTGCTTCGCTGCGCTGCTCCGGAGCCTTCTCAGCTCCTGGTTGCTGTCTTTGCTCAGTGCCCTTGGGGTGACGGAGGGCATGCTGTGTGAAATGATTACATCTACCTGCCAGTTGGCACAGGGAGGCCACGCTGTGCGTATTTATTTGTGCTCATGCCACTTGACAACAGTAAGATTGAGAATTTGGCTTTTGCATTTGGAACGGAATGAGGAGGGAGGCCTTTTTCCTCAGTGGGCTGTTTGCTGACGACTGTAAAGATCCAGCGTTTCAATCCCGGTCAGCTATGACTTTCATCGAAGTCAGGCAAGATTTGACTTCTCTGCACAGAATGCGTTTTTGGGATAGAAGGCATGTACCCATTTCCCTATCGCTCCAAAGAGAATTAGCAGACCTGTCGTTTCCACCATGGGCAAAGGAGCCCTGTGCTAGGCAGTGCCAATCTGGCCAGATTTTTTGTGGCCCCTGCTGGTTCTGAGATCCATGATTCTTTTCTTTTTCTTTTTTTTTTAAATGTTTTATTTATTTCCAGGCGAGAGAGAGAGAGAGACAGCGTGAGCAGGGGAGGGTCAGAGAGAGAGGGAGTCACAGACTGAAACATGCTCCAGGCTCTGAGCCGGCAGTCAGCACAGAGCCCGACGCGGGGCTCGAACCCACGAACCGCGAGATCATGACCTAAGCGAAAGTCGGACGCTTAACCGACCAAGCCACCCAGGCACCCCAGTGAGATCCATGATTCTTAAGGTTGGAGGTAGGAGGTAGTGTGTGTGTGTGTGTGTGTGTGTGTGTGTGTGTGTGTGTGTGTGTGTGTGTATGTGTTACTCTTTTCATTGCTTGTATTTAGTTTTTGCCTAAGATCTTCTCTACTTATTTAACTTAACTTTGCTGGTGCCCAAGATTGGAGACACAGTTTTCCCACCAGTAAGAACACTGTGGGCAGCCACTGTGTTCCGTGTCATCTACATTATCTCTCATCTTTAAATTTTTTTTTTAATGTTATATTTATTTCTAGGAGAGAGAGAGAGACAGCATGAGCAGGGGAGGGTCAGAGAGAGAGGGAGTCACAGACTGAAACAGGCGGGGCCCGAACCCACAAACCGCGAGATCATGACCTAAGCAAAAGTCGGACGCTTAACCGGCTAAACCACCCAGGCGCCCCAAGTATCTCTCATCTTTAAAAGAGCCTCCCAGGGGCACCTGGGTGGGTCGGTCGTTGAGCATCCTACTTCTGCTCAGGTCATGACCTCACAGTTTGTGGGTTTGAGCCCCATGTCGGGCTCTGTGCTGACAGCCCAGAGCCTGAAGCCTGCTTCAGATTCTGTGTCTGTCTCTTTCTCTGCCCTTCCTCTGATCATGCTCATCCTCTGTCTCTCAAAAATAAATAAACATTACAAAAAATTTTAAAAATAAAATAGCCTACCAGTGCAGGGGCGATGAGTCCCAAAATCCAGCAAGGAAAATGAGGGACTCTATCCTGTATTCTCTAAGACTACAGCCGCAGAACTGGAGTTCCAGCCCTGTTCTGATCACGTTTCAAAGCCCAGACTTATTGTATGTAATACCACATAGCTAAACTAGGCAGAAACTTAGGGTTTTTTAAAAAATATTTATTTTTTTATTTTGAGATAGAGAAAGTAAGAGAGAGAGAGTGAGCAAGCACAAGTAGGGGAGGGGCAGAGAGAGGAAGAGAGGATATCCCAAGCAGGCTCCACACTGTCAGCACAGAACCAGATGTGGGCCTTGATCCCACCCAGCATGAGACCATGACCTGAGCTGAAACCAAGAGTCAGATGCTCAACCCACTGAGCTACCCATGCACCCAGGGAAGTTAGTTTTAAAAAGGTAACAATGTCTTATAGTATTTCTTACTCAACCTACTATTCATTGGGGAAAGCTCGCATCATTTTAAGGAAAGGAGTGTCTTCATGAAAACGAATTTGCTAAATGTATATTGAATCCTCATATTAGGGAATATGAGGGAAAGGCTTACATCATTTTGGGAATGTATGAAAACAAAAGCAGTGACTGGATTTGAAGTCAGCAACAGATCGCTGAAAGAGACGGAGAGGTTTAAAAGAGGGCATGTTTGAAATATTCAGGCCATGTATAATCATATTTCCTTAGTGCACCTGACCAGAGATATAAAATTAATGATGGTGCTGAGAATCCATCCCCTAACTTTACAGATGGGTCTGAGAGGGTCATTCTCCCTGAGCCCATATTGGTATGCATAGTCCTAGAACCTGAGCCTCTTTATCTTGACCCTGGCACTTTTTTTGTGGACTGCTATAATACAATTTGGTCACCCACAACATGTGGGGAAGCAGATATCTCAGGTTTTTGGCTTGTCTCGAAGGTGAATCCAGATGCCACCACACTGATATGTAGTTCAGAGCCAAGTACGTGGCAATGTAGACATTATGAGCCTATGAATATACCTGGGAAGCATTCTGAGGCTAAATGATCTCATAAATAAAATACAAGAGTGGGCCTCATAGACTGTAGTTCCCAGTGAATGATACATCAGGGAGAATAGTCCATGAGGTTCTGAGTGACAGTGTGGCCTCCCCCATCAACAGCTTGTCAGGCGAGAAGTCTGGGCAGCAGATTGGAAGCCTGCTGGCCAGCTCAGGCAGGGTGGCTTCCCTCCCATCCAGTTTTTATCCAGAGCACACACCAGGCAAATGATTCTCAGCAGGGAAAGATGTAGACTACTTCTTGTACATTACTTCCATTGGGGTAGATGAAATATGGGTTCTGGAAGCCTTTCTGGCAAACTCTCCAGTTACTACAAGTGGTGCTTATAAGGAAGACTATGGACTCTTTTTTAGTCTCTTGAAACCTTGAAGTGTTTTTTCAGCTTTGAGTGTGTGTGTGTGTGTGTGTGTGTGTGTGTGTGTGTGTATCGATTTAATCTTGTTGAACTGATAAATGGATTTCAAAGGCATGAATTGAACCATGAATTTCGAAGGCAGAATAGATTGTCACATGTCCCCTGCCTAGGGGGTATGGAGATGAGATGGGCAAAAATGGAGTGTAACAGAAGCAGACACCACAGTTGCCATGTGGTTGTGGGGGGGCAGAGGAAGATCTCCATTAAGCTCTTCTCACCCGTTGATGGTAAATGACCATAAATCATCCAGGTCTGAAACTATCGATGGACTCCTTTTGTCCTTCCAACCCATCTCAACCACCTCCCCCAACAGTCATGGAGAAGCCCTTACCCAGTTGGACTGGGGGCTGATTATGCCAAGTTGCTAAACTCCATTTCTCTGCTCCTGTTGAATAACCATCCAGATGGAGACAGCGTCCAGACTTTGGATATGACCAAAGAAAGCATAGCTCTGAGAGACATTCCCAATGCCTCCTTCACCATGATGTTCACTCCAACAAACGCTGGGGTTAGAGCAACTTATCTCACATCTCTTACACCATAGTAAAAGCGAGCAAGGAAAGCCAGAGGACTTGCCATAAGCAGGTGTCAGAATTGGGCTTAATACCTGGATTCTAAAATCTTGTGCCGGCGTGTGAAAGGGGTGGTAGTTGTCCTCAAATTATGCCATGCTCGAGGTTGCCAGTAAGACCTTGGAGGTAGATAAAGTCCATGGTGTCGGCCACAAGTCCTCAAAGATGTCAGCAGGAAGTGCTCAGAGGAAACTGGGAAGGAATGACTGGCAAGGATGACAGGGAGGCCCAAACGGACATCTCCAGCCCCCGCCGGGCTGCCCCGCCTGCACCACTGGTCACGTCCACCTTTCCCAGTTCCTGCCTTGCATTTTCACTCCTCTCTGCTTTTTCCTCTTTCCTCTGCCTGGAAAGGTCTGTTCCTTTTCTGAGGCCCAGCTCAAATGTCCTCTCTTCTGTCAAGTCTCCTCCAGGCCCCACCCCAGGGGGAGGGAGGATTCCTCCTTCATCCGTGATTCAAGATTATATTTACAGCTCTCTTTTCAGTGGTTAGCATGCTCTGTTATTTTTTACTGGGAGTCTATGTGGCTTTAACCTTGATCACACTGTAAACCAGGCCTTACCTGTGCATCCCTAGCCTCTAGGAAGTGCTTTCCACCCAGTAGGGATGCAGGGACTTTCATTGATTTGAGGTCTGTTTTTAAACTATTCTAAGACAAAGAGCAGATAATCTTTTTCTTTTTCAATGTTTGTGAGATAGTCAAGCTTTCATCTATGAAGACAGGAGCTGCATTTGTAAATGAACATGGTTATCAGTTTTGTCTTTTCCATCTGTGAATCTGATCTAAAAGCCTTAGCAGCTTGGAATGAGAAGGAACGAAGATTTTAAAGGCTTCAGTTTCTGGGCCAGAGGGTTAGAGAGAATATTTTTGGCTCCACATCTGGGGAGGAGAATGTTCAAATTTATTATTAACTTGTTGCCTTTCTTTTACTTTACTGAGTTCTTCTCATCTTATGGATCATACTGTTTAATGAAGTTTCTTTTCTCTTTCTCTCTCTTTCTTCATGCTTCCCTCCCTCCCTCCCTCTCCCTCCATCCTTCCTCCTTCCCCTCCCCTCCCTCCCTCCCTCCCTCCTTCCTTCCTTCTTTCCTTCCTTCCTTCCTTCCTTCTTTCCTTCCTTCCTTCCTTCCTTCCTTCCTGCCTTCCTGCCTTCCTGCCTTCCTGCCTTCCTGCCTTCCTGCCTTCTTGCCTTCCTTCCATTGCAATACTAATTAATATGTGCAATCCATCTATTTGTTATCTTCTCTTACATCTAATGGTATTTATCTGCCCATATTGAATGGGGTGTAATCTAAGGTCATGGAAGACATGTTGACTTCAGAGACACCTATGGTTTGGAATCGAATACCGTTGGCAGCACTCTCTGCTAAACTTAGCTCACGTTAGCATTTGTCTTTGAGTTAGTCAACATAAGCACTCTTCAAAACAAACACACACACACAAACTATAGGTAGCCTTTATAGCCTTGGTGATTCCATTTTAGAATCAGAAAAAAGTAGAAAAGAGCAAACCTTGGCAGTCATCTCAATAAGTCTTCTATAAGTCCTGTGATCAGAATTTCTTTTTTTTTAAATTTTATTTATTTCTGAGAGAGAGACCACATGAGGAGGTGAGGGTCAGAGAGAGAGGGAGACACAGAATCTGAAGCAGTCTTCAGGCTCTGAGCTGGCTGCCAGCACAGAGTCCAATGCAAGGTTGAAACCCACAAATTATGAGATCATGACCTGAGCTGAAGTTGGACGCTCAGCCAACTAAGCCACCCAGGCGCCCCTGATCAGAATTTCTTAGGTTGAATTTAAACACTTACACTGAAAGCAACTGCCTATCATCCAGGTTTGCACCTTCTTTGTTAGTCAACTTTGATTCTTCTTTGCTCTTTTGCGTGTACCATGGAGTCATATTATACCACAACACAGATTTATTGTCCTTTCCCATATACATGTTCCCCAAATGCTTAAACGACTGCAGTGCCTCCAGTATTTCTGGACTGTAGGTGAAGGATAGTTCCAGCATATGAGCTTTGGATCCTGTTTTTCAGCTACTCTGAGTTCTTCCTCTCCCACTGTAGCTTCTCCTTATTAGTTTCTTCCCATCATAAAATGTGTATCAAAGTCCTACCTCGAGGGTGCTGGACCAGCCCCATCAGCATCACTGGAGAGATTATTTCAAATATGGAATCTTGGGCCTCACCTCAGACTCATTGAATGAGAACAGTGCTTTCACAAGACCCTCAGCTGAACTGTATGTACATTTAAGTTTGAGAGGCATTGCTCTGTCTAGGCAGCATCTTATGATTTGCCACGACCTTGCCCATTCTGATAACACTAACATCAGAGTTAAAAGAGGCTCCACTGGATGATTCCCAAATCAGCATGACCAAGCTGAGATACATTCTGTACAGTAAGTAGGAGATGACTTCTTCAGTTTTATGACTCACTTTGTCACTGAGCAGGGGCCCATGTAGCCATGTTCTGAGCCTCTCCCTCCCAATGGAGCTTTTCATGAAAACGTCTCTTCCTCAGTTCCCTTCTCTGGAGGCAGTCCAGAAAGGTAAGCTACACTTTTGGGCAGGCACCATCATGTCCCTTTCGATGATTTTTTGCAAACTTTTTTCTAGGCTCTTTTTTTTTAAGTTTCTTTTTTTTTTCTTTTTCTTTTTTTTTTAATTTTGGAAGAGAAAGAGAGGGAATACAAGGATGGAGGGAGGAGCAGAGAGAAAGGGAGGGAGACTTGCAAGCAGGCTCCACACTGTCAGCGCAGAGCCAGAAGCAGGGCTCGAATTCATGAACCACGAGATCATGACCTGAGCCAAAGTCTGATGCTTAACTGACTAAGTCACCCAGGCTGAGCCACCCAGGTGTCCCTCTCTTTAGATTCTTAATATATCTCTTGTTCCCTCTCCTTCAGCCTGAAGTTAAAAAGTCTACCTAGAAGTCAGTTCATGCTAGTAGATCTTTATGGACTCACCAATCCCCATCAATACATCTCACACACACACACACGCACACACACGTACACACACAAGTCTGGATTCCTCTTGTATTTAACTGGACCATCCCAGTGCTCGCTTCGGCAGCACATATACTAACTGGACCATCCCATATTCACTTACTTTGAACTGACAATATATCTTCCAGAGCATTCTCTCCTCTCTAATTGTTGCTGTCTAGCACCATGAAAAGTATGCTTAAAACCCCTCTTCCATATGACTGCCTTGTAGGCATTTGAAGAGCATTTTTAGGCCTGCATCACCCAAATTTTCTCATTGGTAGCCTGCACATTCCCATTTCTTTCATCTTTTTCTCCTGTTTGATTTTCAGTTATTTCCCTAGACTGATCTCAAAATAAACTGATGACCATAAGCCAGAGATTGTGGAAAGCAGAGAGTCATGACAGAGGACATTTTCCTAGTAAATGAGGCTATGTATAATGTCACAGAAGACTTCTATAAGCAGTCACACTGGATAATATTTCTGTTACTTTATTGCCTCTCATGTATCAAGAAGATGAGCTACTGATAGTCATTTCTCAAAATATCATTGTCCATCTCACTTTTTCTCCCAGTTTATTTATAATCTAGATTTTAGTTTCTTGGAGCTCATTCTGGGAACTCTTCAAGCAATAAAATTATGAGAATCTATTCTTCAAAGGCTCTGTGTACCCAGAGCTCTTCAAGTTTTTGAATATTAAAAAAAATAAACTTAAGGATCATAATAAATCTGCTGTGAGGATTGGTGTGATGGCTGAAGCTTTTAGAAGTTTAGGAGGCATGTATCTAAGTGGAATAGAATCACTGAGAAGAATCACTGGTGATATTGCTTTGCTTCTCAGATTGTAGCTCATAATGCTTTAGAAAAAAGAAAAACAAACCAATAAGCCAAATAAATCGCCAGTGATTTTGAAACTTTTCTGAGGCTAAGAAAGTATGACATACTTTTTCTCTGCCAATGATTCGAATAATCAAATGTAGCCTAAGTTTTTATCCTTTTGGTAAAGTTTCTTCCTTTGGAAGAGATTACATATGAACAACCATAAAATATGGTGATTATCAATAGAGCAAATTTAAGGTTATATTTATTATATTTTAAAACGTGGAGTTTTTTTCTATATATAAAATTTACTACCTATTGTAGTAACTTCTAACATTATAGTTTACTTTAATTACAAGGATTATAAAATCATCCATAATTTCACTATTCTTAAACACTTAATATTTTGATGTGCTATTTTCTAATCCTCTTCTTCAACCATTGAGATATATTAATATATACATAAGTGGAATTATTGATTACATACAATTTTATATTCTGCTTTTATCACCTGTCATGATATTATTAAATATTCTTTTGTTTTAATTATTGCATAATATTCTGGTACATCATCATTTATTTTATCATGCCCTTATTGTTGGACATTTAGATTTCTTTCACTGGGATAAATATCTTTGTGTGTAAATTTTGACCATTTCTGTTATTGTTTTCTCACGATGAACTCTGAGAATCGGGATTGCTAAGCTAAAACTTATGGACATGTTATTCATATCTTTTAAATTTATATGGTGTTTAGTTTGTAATTAAAATGGCATTTAAAACATGCTGATTGGATGGAGATAGAGGAGTGTGTGTGGAGGGGGAGGTAGAGAATTAGAGTTACATATTTTCAAGGAAAGAAAAAAATGATTTTTTAGTAAATGACTCAAGACTCTACCAGTTAACTAATCCAAGACACTCTAAAAATGTGATTTTCATAATGGGAAATCTTAATTCTCTATTATAGAAAAAGGAGAATTTCTAACCCTTTTGTTTCCTAATAGAAAACATACATACACATACACTCTTAAGTGTGTAATTAGCAGTTTATTTTTGCACATCACTATTGGTATTTGTAGACTGAATAACCTCTTTTCAATTCCATAAAGAAGGTTTATAATATTCTCCTCATGTCATAAAAACAAAGGCACAGAAAAACTAGACTATAAATCCCATGAAGGCAGAGAGAACGGCTGTCTTAGTGAATTTATCCTAACCTCCAGTACGTTTGGAGATATCACAGCTGATACCTGACAGCATAGAGAATCTCCTTTTAGTGACTACTTGAGTGAAAAAACAGATCTGTTCAAGATAATATTACTTTCATAAAAAATTGTAAGTGAAGAGCAATATAATGGAAGACATAGTATTACCTGTAAACAAACCAAAAAAGGGGGAGGGGATCCAAAAGACAAAACTGAAGTTAAGGTCCTTCAAAGGCAGGAGATGCTTCTCTATCTGGAGTCTGGGTTAAACAGGATCCAGAAGCATCCAGAAACTCATGGAAGACCTTTGTCTGTCACTTTTCAGAGGCAAGATATCTGAAACCCTATCAGCAAAGTCTTTCTGTACTTCCTTGTCTTATTACAGCATATAGAATATTTTATAATACCTTAAAATGTGTGTTTTTAAAAATTCAGTGTAGTAGTATTAGGAAAAAGTAAATTTTAGTTTAAAAAAGTTAAATTAACATCTATGGCAACATGAGGAAAACATATTTTACTCTGCAGTGTACTTGAGGTAATGAGTAATTTTAAGGAATAGCACAGAAAAAGACAGACAATTTAACTTCAACAAAATAGTGTCCCTCTTTCCTCAACTGGCTCAAATCCTTTTCCAGCTACCACTGGAGTGTTTTACAGGTTAAATAATGCTTGGGGAAATAGGCTTCTTCCTTCCTGTCACCAGGTAAAAGTATTCTGAATACAAAGACCCTAACTGTATCATCTTCTGTGTAGTCTACATTTAGAAGGACAAGGCCAGGTGAACAAAGGATCAATCCAGTAGATCCATTCAAAAAGGAGGGTTTAGGGGTGACTGGGTAGCTCAGTTTGTTAAGCGGCCAACTTCAGCTCAGGTCATGATCTCATGGTTCGTTACTTCAAGCCCTGCGTTAGGCTCTGTGCTGACAGCTCAGAGCCTGGAGCCTGCTTCGGATTCTGTATCTCCTCTCTCTGCCTGTCCCCCCCGCCCCCCCACTACTCATGCTCTGTCTCTTTGTCTCTTAAACATAAATAAACATGTTAAAAATTTTAAAAACAAAAAACAAAAAGGAAGATTTAGAAAACATAAGTTTAGCTTTAACCACAGTGAACATAAACCCCTAAGAGGAACAAAATTTTTAATGCAATTAAAGACATAAAGGCATGGGGGAATGATGATTTAGGAATAAAAGGGTGTGTGTCAGGGATACATAGAGTACCACGTTGAAGACTCTCAGCCCCATAACCCTGGGGGCAGTCCTGGCAGCAGACCTCCAGGTGTGGAAGAGATGAATGGTGTTGCCTTTAGTGGGGCGTAATGGGGAAAAGGGGAAAGTTGGGATGCCAGGGGATTGCACAGAACCGGGACTGTGATCCAACAAGTTACCCATCTGTCATCCCAAGGTTGATGATTCTCGCAACTGATAAATGAATTAATTTACATTCCTTTGTTTAACAGCCTTATTACAATTGAAAATTTATAAGTGATGCGCTGGGATCTTATGCATAATCACTGACAAAAAATGTGCATGTTTAGTTCCAAGCGGTGTTGGAATTTTATTCCTCAAAGATTCCATTTTGGGCGTTCCCAATAATATAAGTATCAGTGGGAACGTTTCTTTGAGGTGTGTTTATACAGTGCACTTGGGATAATTCATCCTCTGTGTCCCTTAATTGGAAGGATAATTGGGGAAATTGCTCCACACCTGACTCTTCTTTGAACATGCATAACTCTTGGCAAATATTTGTAAACCAGGGGAAAGTTGTGTGGAAGGTCTGGGGGTCAAAGAGCTTTTGTTTCTCAGAAGGGTCATCTCTTGGACTGTTTATCTGTTGCACATATTTAGAACCCAAACATGATTATCCAATCACATCAGGAGAAATGAAGTAGGTCTATATGGTTGTGTCACGTTTATTAGCAAACACGGTCTCCATCACACTGTTGTCGATACGTCAAAGAGCAAGGTATTTGTGGCAGAGCCATGAGGAGCTTGTCTACATAATTTCCTCTACCATGAAAGCCATTAATATAAAAATACTGGGGCGCCTGGGCGGCTTAGTCGGTTAAGCGTCCGACTTTCGCTTGGGTCATGATCTCGCGGTTCGTGGGTTCGAGCCCCGCGTCGGGCTCTGTGCTGACTGCCAGCTCGGAGCCTGGAGCCTGTTTCAGTCTGTGACTCTCTCTCTCTGACCCTCCCCTGCTCATGCGGTCTCTCTCTCTCTCTGCTAGAAAAAAAAATTAAAAAAAATATAAAAATACTCATAAACAAAATAAGAAAGAGCTTGGGGGTAATCAATAAGGCACAAATTGCACAATAAAGTCACTAACCTCTTTTCTGAGAAACTTTTCAGCAAGGAAATTGTGCATAGAAAGTCTTCAAGGAATAATTAACTTCAATAAGTTTTCTACTGTTAGGCAAACACTTTTTTTGCTTTGAAGTAAAAATAAACAATAACAAGAAAGCAAAACAAAAAAGATCCCCAAAACAGCAGTAAACAAAGAGAAATACATCTTTCCAGCAAGAACAAATGAGCAAGAAAAGGTCACCATCTTGTGTTTTCTGTATTTTTTTAAATCTATTTCACAGTTTGTGGTTCCGAAGTATTTTATCAGCATGAGTTTGGTTTGTTTGTTTTTTTTTCCTTAACAAATCTGGGAACATTTAACTGTGAATAGTTATGCCAATTTCATTCTCAAAGTAAAATCTGGACAACGAGTAGCATGTTTATTGGAGGAGGGGTGTAAAGAAAACTGATTTCTATTTATTTGGTTTTTGTTAAAAATACAAGTTCTTGCCTATAAATTGTCTTATCCTTTTCTATCTTCTCATTAATATATATTCACCTTGGAAGATATAAGAAATATAAAATAAATAAGAGAAAATAAATAGCACCCAATTTTATTTCATAAATATAACTGTGATGTCTTTTGTATTATACTATGAATAGGTTTGTATCCACTCAAAGTTTTTGCTTATTATATGGTGAACATTTTTTCCATATTTCTAGTGCTGCAAAATATTCCATTATATAGATCCATAATAATTTATTCCATGTTCTTAATTAATCTTTCATTTGTTTAATTTAAGATGCATAGTATCAGCCAAATGGGAAGTCAGGCAAACCAAACACAGTTATGAAATTCAGATAATGTCAGTTATAGATCCTAACTTAGCAGAATAAAGCAAACCTTGATTTCTCTCTGCCAAATGATTTAACAAGGCAGACGACGGAAACCTTGTATGAACTCGGTAAATTAACAAATGCAAAAGTGTGGCCGAGAAATGTGAGGATAATACAGAGAGAACAGGTAGGTGGGAGTATCTAAAGGGAAGGGTCATGAAGGCCATTGAGAGCATACTTCATCCAGCCATGTTTGGCATTAAAAAAAAAAAAAGTAGCTATTAGTCTACTTCTCTGGCTGGCTTGTTTTCTCAACAAAGAACTGGCTTTGGTAACAGCTCTTCCTGGGGAAGAGAAATGGGTATATATAGAGCTATGTGGTGGCATGAAGCCCAAGCATGATTACAATTCCAGAGACCCTGCATGGCTGCTTAATAGGGCCTAAGCCTAAAATAGAGTCTTACTAGAATCTCTACCTCATCTTCCTCAGCCCACTTGAGTGCGGAGTGATTCCCTGGGACACTGAATGGGGCATAAGGAACAAATAATTCTCCAACTTTATTCAAACCTGAGGCCCTTTGTTCCTCTAAACCCACCTATTAGTCTTCCACAAATGATCACTGTTCTTTGGAAAACAGTTTGAGGAACATTGCTCTGACTAGAAATGATTACTGCCTGGAATTCCCTTAACACTTCTGACTGTTGCTCCCTGAATATCTATGCCTTTTATATAATATCATATAAAAGTGATAACCTGGGATGGACATGAGAATCACCTGGGAAGGGTTTCAGATATTTCCCTTGCTCTTCAGAATTTCTGGAACCAGGTCCCAGGCATTGGTTTGTTGTTATGTTTCCTAGATGATTGGCTTGTGTAGCTCTGTTGAGAACCGCCTGATGGTACATTTTTTTCTTTATGTACGCCAGGGAATATGTTTCGTGTAACTTCAGATCCCCTTAAGGCTAATTCAGGGACCTTGCAGAGAGCAGGTTCTCAGCAAATATGCTGTTGAATGAATGAATGCAATCTTAAAACACGATACTGCAAAAAGTATTTAAGTGGTATATAAAATCAGAGATAGGGAATAATCCCTGATGGCTGCCTCCTTTCCTTACTCCTGGATATGAACTTTTTAAAAGATAGAAATAATTCCAATAAGTAACTGTAAATGCTTCCTACTCTGATCTTTTAGAAGCCTGAAGAATTTTGAATTTTTCCCATAAGAAAATCAGAGAACAGAATCCTTCTAAAACTTGAGCCATTCTTTCATCTCCTTCCTTTCTTTCTTTCTTTCTTTCTTTCTTTCTTTCTTTCTTTCTTTCTTTCTTTCTCTCTCTCTCTCTCTCTCTCTCTCTCTCTCTCTCTTTCCTTCCTCCCTCCCTCCCTCCCTCCTTCCCTCCTTCTTTCCATCCTTCCTTCTATAACTGATTACTAAGTGCTTACTATATAATATACACTATTCCAGGATTTAAGAATATGCTAGTGAACAAAATAGACAAAAGTCCCGATCCTCACAAAAATCATGCTCTAGTGGGGGAAATAATATGTATGTAAGATGATGGTAGGGCTGAAGAGGAAAATAAGGCTGGGAAGGGTATAGGGAATGAAGTGAGGCTGCAATTTTTACATAGGTGGGCTAGCCTAGGCCTGCTGAGAAGGTGATATCTGAGTAAACAGTGGAAGGAACGGAAGGAACATCTGGGGGACAGAGAGGCTCTGAGACATGAGCACACACTGTGTATTCCAGGAACAGAAGGAGATTAGGAGTATGAGATAAAAGAAATGCGGAGGCCAGATCTTGAAAGTCATTGAAGGTATTTTTAAGTTTGTTTATTGATTGATTTATTGAAAGAGAGAAATAGAGAACACAAGTGGGAGAGGGAAAGAGAGAGAGGAGAGAGAGAGGGAGAGAGAAAGAGAGAATCCCAAGTAGGCTCTGCACAGCCAATGCAGGGCTCACACTCATGAACCTTGAAATCATGACTTGAGCTGAAGTCAAATGCTTAACCAACTGAACCACCCAGGTACCTCATCATTGAAGGTTTTGAACCAAGGAGTGACCTGACCTGGCATTTTAATAGGACCACTTTGGTTGCCATGTTGAATAGACTGAAAGGGGTAATGGGTGGAAGCAAAGTTAGAAAGCAATTGCAATAAACCAGATGAGATAATGGTGATTTGGACCAGACTATTAGTAGTCTGAGATAAACAGTGGTTAGGTCTTATGTGAATCTCTTCCTTAATCGATGGACCAATGTAGCACACAATATTGTGTAGTAGATTTGTGTGTAGAAAACAAAATTTCCTTCCTGGACCTATGTTGTAATAATTCTAATCTTCAAAATTTTTTAGAGTCCCTTGTGAATGTACAAATGATTCCTTTTCTTTTCAATTGCAAACAATGTAAAGTAAAAGCAGAAACTGTGATTTGTTTTTAGTCAGTACTCAGCTTCCACTTCTTGGGTGCTTTTCTTGTGGAGAAACTAGAGAGGGGATGTCTGTATCTAGATAGTGGGAATAGATGTGTTGCAACATGCCTTCCAATACAGAGATTCTATGACTCTGTGATCCTTAGTAATTGAAAATTATCTGAATGTGAAAGGACTAAAACTCATATATGATAGTGGCATGAATTGTACCAATAAGTTGGAAATGAATACTAATGATCATAGATAATATTCAAAACATTGTACAACTAGCCCAGCAGAGTTACCAACCAATCAGAACAGATACTGGCCCTCTGTATGGCTGAGTATCAGCTCTGCTTATACTTGAGTGTGGATCAAGCCACATTTGAGTGGACATGGTTTGACCAAGGACATAAATTGACCCTGTCAGTTTAAGCAATTCAATTGTGCAAGTAGAATGAACATGGATTTTGTGCTTAGGTTTGTGTCTGACACTTTATGAAGAATATAAGAGAAGTTTAAGGCATGGTTGTGACCTTCTAAGTGCTTTTAATACATTTTAGAAGACTTCATTTGGCATTCAGAACAAACTGAGAATCAAGCATCATATGATACAGTAACAACTTTATAGGTTATCGGCTCCTAACATGGTGCCCCTACCTGAATAGCTGTGTCTTTGCTGAGCCTTCAGAGTAGTATAATGAAGGTAGAGACCAAGCTGACTTGTAGGATTTTAGGAAATATCGTTGGCCTCAAGATGCTTGCAGGCATCTTGGAGCAAACACACAGCATCTCCAGCCCAGTGCCTTTCACACTGACTTAGATGGCAGTCCTGCAGAATGAGACCCCTTCTCCATGTTCATGACCCCCTCCTGGTTTAGGTCCTTACCAGCACTGTAAGAGCCAAAAATCATAAGCCAAAGGGTATGGAAGTAAGGGTAAGGAAATAGGGAGTGGGAAGAAGTAGTCGTGCAAATGCAGCCTGGTCCCATGCTTCCCTCCCAATTCAGGATTAGCTTTAAGGAACACTGTGTCATGTGAGATCTGATCAAGCATGTTCAAAGCCTGCTTGGACGTCATTCATTCAGCACTTGAAGCAGATATCTGGATCAAGGTTATGACTACTTTCCACAGTCGACATACCCGGCCCGTATAACAAAGACAGAATATTTACAGAATTTTAGTTTATTTGACCTACTTATACCCCAATCATTAAAAGGAGCCTTGGGGCAGAAGAGAGTGCTACAAGCCCTATCTAGAAGGAACACAGAATTTCCAAAGTCAACGAACTACAGATTCTCTGCCTTAAGCTGGATGCCCATTATAGCTCTGCCAAATGCCTTTTTTTAGTATCTTCCTGTTTAGGGCTGCCTCGCTAAGTTGGTTAAGTGCCAGAACATGTTGGACTGACCATGCCATAATGGACTCCTTCTGCATTAAATCTTTCAGAGCTGGTAAATTTAGACAACCTAGAGAGCCATGTTATGTCTGTACCACTTATCAAATTGGCACAAGGGTTAGAGACTTAAGACTGGGACCCGGATCTTCCCAGAGGGCTGAATTATCTAATCGTCAGCAATTTTGAGGTTCACAGTAAAGTAGAAATAATGGAATTATCTGCCTCTAGATGTTAAAGCATCTTCTCAGAAGGTCAGAAGGAATTCACAGCCTTTGCTATTGGCTGGGCGGTCTAGTCCCTGCTAACATGAACTGTTTATCTGACCGGAAATGTAAGAAGATTCTGGTACAGGAGAGTAGGTTCTGTACTGACCTAAAAGGGAGGCCCTGCATCTTGCTGATGACTCCTCATGAGGGACAAAGCATCAAATTTGGTACATATTCCTATGCTTCTGGTAAATCCTTGTCTACAAAGCTATAGAGCTATGAAGTCATGTTCTGAATTCTGCTACAATCACCTACTAAAGGTGAGACTTGGGCGAATGACTTCTTTCACTGTGCTGCAGTTTCCTCATCTGTGAAATGGGAATGATAATGACACCTACTTAGCAAGGTTATCCGTGAGATTGAATTCAGTCTCTTTAAGATGGCAGCTGACTCAGAGTAAATGCTCTGCGAAGGTTAACTATTCTTATTTGCCTGTGTTAACGTGGACAGGGCTGATAAGAAAACTTCCAGTAACAAAAGGTTTATGTCTTTTTTTTTTTTTTTTTGGTTAAAATTCTATTGAAATAGATGAAGAGCTTAAATAAAACTAATGAAGCATGACCTGGAGTAACAAGAGTGATAATAAATGTGTCTTTTTATTTTCCTTAAACAGAGGATTGAAAATAAAGACAATCTTTTATGTCAACAAAGAAACCAGTGTTTGTGGGGAGCATGCTATGTGTCAGGCGTGTGTAATAGCAAGTGCATCACATTTAGCCTCTCCTCACTCTGGTGTTGCTGTCTGCATTTTATAAAGACACCAAAGCTCCAGTGAGCAAAGAGCAAGATGAGAACTAAAAGGGTCACCTGGGTGGCTCAGGTCATGATCTCATGGTTCATGGGTTCAAGCCCCACATTAGGCTCTGTACTTGCTGACAGCTCAGATCCTGGAGACTCCTTCCAATTCTGTGTCTCCCTTCTCTTTGCCCCTCCACTTCTTGTGTTCTGTCTCTCACTCCCTCCCAAAAATAAATAAACATTAAAAAAAGAAGAGAAGTCAAGCCTGGTGCCTCTAAAACCCCTCTTCTTCCACTGACTCCAAATACCGCATGTTCCCCTCCTTCCTCTCATTCTTGTTCCAAGCCTCGATTTCCTTGCCGTGTTGCCGAGTTACCCTCTCTTGGGTCGAGCTCCCCTCTCAACAACACTGCTCCTCTGTCACTGTGCCAAAGTGCCCTGATCAGCTTTCCCTGGATACAGCTGAATGTCACCCAAACTGCTATGAGATGTGGCAGCTTGGTATGGTTTTTTTTCTACCCTTAGCCAGATAGCAGGTGTCTTATGTCCAATCGTCAGTCATGGCTAACTAATGATGTATCCCTTTATGTCCTATGATGAAAATATTTCAAAACTTGTGGAGAAGCAATCAGGAGATGAAAGGTGAAAGTGTGGCCAAATTTGCACGTGTGTGCATATACACGTGTGTGTGTCCTTGAAGCCGTGTCTTTGTATGCTTATTGCATTCCAGTAAGAAACATTCATATCACCTGGTTTACTCAGCCTGCTCCCATGATTGCTCCAAGATAGAGCACACAGCTGGGGGAGGAAGGTTTATACTCTTGAGTCAGAGGGAACACTGAAGTTTGCTGCAAACTTGTTGGGCAGGCTGGACCAAGGTTCAAATCTTTGCCCTGGTTTTTAAGAACCTCAGGACCTTGGAGAGTTCGTATGACTTTGTAAGCCTTGTTTCTTCCTGTGTAGAAGGAGAATAACCATATTTTGTCATGGGTTCCCCCTGATGATCAGTGCAGTTGTGAGCGTCAGATATATGGCACATAGATTAGATAGTGCCAAGGAAATGGCACCAAATCAATGAGAAAAGCCTAGTATTTATAAGCAGCTATGGTTTGACCTGGCCATATGCATAGTAGTATCATAGACCTTCTTAGAAGGTACCTGTTGAAATGTTGCCCTTTCGTGAGTGAGTTGCACACATACATTGGCAGCAACTGTGTGCCTCTCAGAGTGGGGCAACTTCATCTACACACATACCTCTGAGATTGTGTGTGACCTTCGTGTCTACAGACACAACATGAGCTGACGATGTCAGCAAAGAAGTGAGGGATTGCTTTGTATTGTTGGTTCCTCCTTATCATTCATGCCTCGCACAGATACCACCTCCTCAGATGGAACTTTCCTGATCACATTATCTCAAATGCCCCTCGCTCCCCCACCCCCATTCCTTGCCAGCCGCCCTCACTCTGCTTTATTAATTTTTTTTAAATAGACTTTATTTTTAGAGGAGTTTTTAGTCCACAGGAAGATTGAGCAGACAGTACAGAGAGGGTCCCATATACCCTCTGCCCTCCTCCGTGTGTAACTGGCTTCCCCAATATTAACCAGAATGGCACACTTTTTACAATTGACAAAATGACATTGACACACCATAATTACCAAAGTCCATTATTTACATTAGGGTTTACTCTTGGTGTTGTACATTTTCTGGGTTTTGACAAATATACAGTGACATGTAACCACCTTCATAGCGTCATGCAGAGTAGTTTCACTGCACCAAAATCCTCTGTGCCCTACCTGTTCATTCCTCTCTCCCTTAAGCCCTGGCAACCACTAATCTTATACTATCTCCATAGTTTTGCTTTATCCAGAATAGTCATCTAGTTGGATGCTTTGTTTTAAAAAATCACTAATCACTATTTATGTTTATTTATTGATTTTCCCTCCCCAGCAGAATGTCAGCTACATGGAGGCAGCATCATTTTCTGATTTACTTTGTTTATTTATTTTGAGAGGGGCAGGGGCAGAGAGAGAGGGAGAGAGAGAATCCCAAGCAGACTCTGCATTGTCAGCACACAGCCTGATGTAGGGCTCTATCTCATGACTTGTGAGATCGTGATCTGGGCCGATGATGTCAAGGATCTGATGCTTAACTGACTAAGCCACCCAGGCGCCTGGGTTTTCTGACTTATTTTAAAATGAGGTACACTTGTGGCACCTGGATAACTCAGTTGGTTAAGCATACAACTCTTGATCTTGGCCCAGGTCATGATCTCACAGTTCATGAGATTGAGCCCAGTGTCCAGCTCTATGCTGACAGCAGGGAGCCTGGTTTGGATTCTCTCTCTCTCTCTCTCTCTCTCTCTCCTCCCTCTCTCTCCATCTCCCTCTCAAAAAAAAAAAAAAACTGGGGTATCCTATACCTGGCTCAGAAAAGCCCTCGATAAATATGTATTAGCTTAATAAATGAATAAATCTTCCCCCCATCAAAGTTGTTCTCATCCTTCTGCTGAGGTTCACAGCTGATAAGTAGAGGAGTGCCTGGCTGGCTCAGTGGGAAAGGCACACAACCCTTGATCTCAGGGTTGTAAGTTTGAGCTCCACATTGGGTAGAGAGATTACTTAAAAATAAATTCTTTATTTTAAAAAAGGAAACAAAACTGGAGACCCTTATACAAATAGCAATAATAATAATATTGTTGTCATTTTTATTCTCTCTCAGGTGGCAGGCACTGTGCTATAAAGTGTGTTGTTAATTTAATCTTTGTAATTACCTTCTCAGCTACGTATAGTTTAAGAGGTTATATAGGTAGTATATAGGTAGTTCAGCCATTTTATAGGCAGGAAAATAGAGGTTCAGAGAAGTTAACTTATCCAAGGTCTGAGATAATTAATGGCAAAGTTAAGGCCCACACTCAGGTCCATAGGATCCCAAAGTTGATGTTCTTCAACAGTATGTTAAAATTTAGAGCTAGAGGAAAGGAGGAAACCTGGCTAGCGCATTCCATCCCCTGAATTTGGAACATGGTTAGCTCATCTAAATGTCTCGACCTTCACTCTGGTCCATTTAACATTTATAAGGTATCTGCTGTTTGCCGTGCCATGTGCCCTAGGGCATCACCTAGATATTCTCAGGATCTACGCCTGACTGGCTGACATGGAATCTGCGTTTTAACAAAGTCTCAGGAGATGTGTGCAGGTGAAACACGTATGTTTGAGGAAACACTTCTCCATAAGGATATCAAAACCAAAAACACTCCTGTCCCCAAGCTCATGAATCCACCAGAGTTTCAGCTTTCAGGGTAGCTTGTACTTTAGAGGCGGAAATAGTCATCCATGTGTAATACTTTTCTCATCCCTAGCACTTAAGCATTTAATAAGTATTTGAAATTATTATAAATTATGCAAGGAATGAAATATTAGTCAGGTAGAAGGACCAAAGGTAGCTGAGTAGGAATTAGCCAGCCCGTAGGTCCCAAATAATATAAAATACTCCCTTCCAGTGATGCACAAGAAATCCAGCTTGTTTTCCTCTTGCTGTTATTCTGTGGTGGTGTTGGTATTGGGGCCGGGGAGGCGAGGGGGGCAGTGTAATGTTAGGCTTTGGTAAGTATAGTGCTTAGATTTCCATAACACAATTTAGAACAGTGGCACATCTGCAATAATGCGGTAATGAGCGTTGCTAGGGAAGGCTGATATTTTACTCTAAGTCACAGAAGTGCTATTGCATTTCCCCCAGGGAAGTTGTGGGTGGTCCATTTCAGCACGACGGGAGCCTGCTATGTTCTTACAATGGGGAACAGAGTGTTGTTTCCTAATATCTCGGTTCTCATCAAACTCAACCTTTCCTACCCACTTGACCGTTTATGCGCATATGCGCCAGGGAAATGCACATTGCTACTCTGGGTGTGCCACCTAGCCCAGTACCGTTTGCCTGGAAACGCCAGGCTGCCGTCCAACTGATGCTCCCCTCGTAGTTGCATTGGAGTCTGAGGATGAATTCAGCACTTTAATCAGTGCATTTGTTTTCTGCTTTGTCATACACAGAACTGGCAAGTCTAGCCAGGGCTGTTTGCAGAGGAAATCTCCCTGTGTCTGGAATGCAGAGCGGCCGGTTTCTCAGATTTCACTTTCTTTCTCCCTCACCACCACCGCTCTTTCCATTTGTTCCCAGTTGTATGCAGACTATAATTATGTATATTTCCTTTCCTGCCATTTCTAATTGTATAAAACTTCTGCATCCAGGATGAATGCAATTCATCCAGTATTCTCTCCTTTTTCTCCTCAGTGATTCAAGCTGTTGCCTTGTTCTTTCACATTGATTCCCGCGCCACATCTCAATCAAATGCAAATACAATATGTTGCACCTGACAACCATTGAAGTCGCTTGCCATGGTGCTAATAGGCGCTGCTGATTTCATAGTGTAGCAGTCAATGGCGAGATGTATCAGCACTGCAATAACAAGCCTGTATTTGCTTTTTCTGGGATACGCTGTGGTTGGATGTCTGAAAAATTCAACAAAATTGTGAGAATTCGGTGGAAATGAATAATAGCTATACATTCAACATCTCTGTACATGCCGAAATCTTAGGAGTCCCAGAAAATTCCCCTTTCCTTCCAAGGAATTGGAAGGGAGATAGGAGGTGGGTACCCTTCTTGGGTACTCAAGATACTGGACTAGGTACTTTATATGTCCATTCCTATTTTTACTTGGATTTTTGCTTCATCTTTACAAGAAATTTAGGTTTTAATACATACATATGATTTATTTTATAGGCAAGCAAACTAAAGTTCGTAGAAGTAAGATGACTTTTCAAGCTTTTACAGGTGGTCAGAGGCAGAGGGGAGATTTGTCTGAGTCTCGTACCCATGCCCTGTCCACAAACTATCTTTTCTCTTTGCAAACCCTTCAAATCCAGAAAGTTCAGCACATTCCTTTCCTTTCTGAAGCTGATTAATTGGTGGCATGGACTCTATTACTATCTTATTCTTAAGTGTCCAGTGCCAAACTCCTATATGTAATATATATTCTTTTGTAAAATAGACTTTTTTTTTTTTTGCTATGTGTGAACATGTACATTGCAAGTTCAATTGTATTTAAGAATCGTTTGGCCTCCAATAAGCCCTCATGGTATTATCAATCTGGTCATCATTGTGTGTCAGTAAATAATCCTGCTGAGCGAGACCAAAGATCAGGGGCTATCTCTGGTGTTGCCTCAGGTTAGCTGCGTGTCCTAGAGAAAACCACATACTTATCTGTAGTAGAGTGTCATCCACATGCCCTGTTTACCTCACAGGATCGTTGTGAGTACTGAATGAGGTAATGAGTATGAATGGCTTCAATCACACATCATTAGGTATTTGCCAGGCTCTTACCATGAGTTGATGTTAAACACCACACCGGGGAGGCTACTAAGAATTTTTGGCCCTCAAAGAACTTAACACGAAGACAAAAAAGAAATGGAATCACTAAGCTGGGTCTTGACTTTATAATAAATTTATAATAATTGCTCTTTTTGTTTTGTTAGTACCAGTAACAGAGGATTCTCAAGGGGAGTAGGCGTCAAGCAAAAAGATGTTTTATAATTTACATTTTAAACGTTTTTTAAATGAAACTTCCTTTACTGTGTCTTGCATTCAGTTTGTCAAATTCTTACAGTGTTTTCATAGCTGCTCACCCGTCAAGACCAAGGTCAGTCTCCCCACTGGCTAGAGCAATGATTTTCCAATTTGGTCCCTATACACTACCTTCAGCATCCCCTGAGAACTTGTTAGAAATGCAAATTTTGGAGCCCCACTGTCTCAGTCCTGCTGAGTCAGAGACTCTGGGAGTGGGGCTCAGTACTTTGTTCTAACAAGCTTCCCAGGAGATTCTGAGGCAAGTTCAAGTCTAAAACTCGCTGCTCTACTAAAACCTCAAGTTGCAAGTCAGAAGTTATGAACAGTGAGGCTAACAGGGGTCAGGAAGGACATATGAATGAGGGAGAGGACTGAGAGTAAGATTATTGGGTGTTAGAGGAGTGAATAATTGAACTGGAGAGGTACCCTTCTTAATGTGAGCAGTTATTGGCGATTTCAGCCATTGGTTACCATTTAGGAATGAGAAGCAGGTCTAAATGTAATTTTCTAAAAGAAACATGACTGTCTTATAAACACATAGTGAACACATGTCAAAGATGAATTTGTTCATTAATAAGAAACTAGCAAGATGATAGAGCTAGTTCAATGGGAGGCTGGATAAAGCTGGAGAAAATGAGAGGCTGTCATATTTATATAGTCAACAGAAGAAAGAAAGTAACATAAGATTAAGTTAGTTATAAAACTGGTTGATGCCCTACAACCTTTGGGGTTGGTTTTTTTTTTTTTTTTCCCTACTGGACAAAAATAATTTGTAAGCCATCAGTCTTCAATAAGTTAACACCTAACTTTAAAGACTCTTGGCCCTAATCAATAGTATCCTGCAAATCAAGCAAGATTGGATGCCTATAAACTAGGGCCTAGACCTAATCCAGGGTTGAGATCATTGTAGAAATCTTAGGAAGATTTATTAGGTAATGCTCTGTCAAGACTGCCAGAGTATGTAGGAATCTTTCTGAGTTATTTCCAATGTTTGCATAATGTCTCTTAACAAGCAAGGATGGCAGAAGTTCCCTTTTCTTTAAAGGAGACTGAGAATCAGGATTGACATGTGAAATTTTCCCATTAACAAATACAGACGAAATTAACGCATGCTTGAAGCCAGATAGCTGTGGATTGCTGACTTACAGTTCAGGTGTAAGCCATTACTGAATTCGCAGACTCCGAAAATATTCTATTCCTCACTTGATACCACTCATTCTGTTCATTTTCTCCACTGTGTCCAGTTAAGCACTCAGTGTTTCATTATTAAAACCTATTATCCAGCCTGTGAAAGCAGAGCTAACAGGGCGGTCTCTTGTTCAAATGTCCTTACTAGATATTTCAGGCCTCAGCTCCCTCTGCGTTCTTCAGAAAATTGTAACAGCTTTGCTTTCTTGCAGTTTGCTTTCTTTCATGACTTTACCCTAAGAGACAAGCTGCTTACCCTATCAATATTTAAGGAATTCAAGGCAAGACTGAGAAAGAAATAATTGTCTACGCAAAGTAAGACCAAAACCATGTAAGTCCTTATTATAACATTCTTAGGTATTGAGACGCGATAGAGGATTTTCAAAAAAGAGAGGATTTTTCTTCCTGCTTTGTTTTCCCCTTTTGTTCCAGAGCCTTCTATCCATTGAGCCAGTATCTTTCAAACCTCAGAGGGAGGGCAGATACAACCCGGGGCAAAGAAATCAATGCTCAGCTTCGAGTTTCAAAATAGACTTTTAAAAGTGCACGATAAGAGGAAACCATCTTGAAACCCAATGGACTTTCTATGAGATTTTTTTTTTCCCACTTCCAAAGCATTGACTTTGCATATAAAGAGGCAGCGTTTGGTGGATCCTAGTTTGGAATTCATCCATCCATTTATTCATTCATTCATCCTACAATTATTTATGGAGCATCTAAAAGAGATGGGGCTCTGGATATACAGTAGTGAACAAAACAACGTGTTCTTATGGAGTTTACATCCTGATGGGTGGAGCCAGACAATAATTATATCACAAAAAAATATAATAAGTCAGGTGGTAATAAGTGCCATGGGGAGCAAAGGACAGAGAGAAACAGAGAAGGAGGAGCACCGAGGCAGTATTCTTACTATTGTACATATGGTGGTGAGGGAAGGAAGATCTCCCTGAAGTGTGATCATTGATCAGAACTGAAGGCTGTGAGGGAGAAGCCAGGCAGATATCTGGGGTCTGAGCAAAGGGAAGAGCCTGCACCCAGGTCTGATTTGAGAGGTGGAGAGGGCAGAGTGCCAGACAGGAGGAGAGAAGGGCGAATTACCTCGGGTTTCTCAGGTCAGCGTCGGAACTTTGGATTTTATTCTGAGTGAAGTGAATGGGAAGTCAATGGAGGGTTTTGTAGAGCAGAGGAATGAGGTTATATAACTTGCATTTTTAAAGGAATCACTGTGGCTGCTGTTCTGAATATAGACTCCAGAGAACCAGGGGAGGAAACAGAGGGACCAGAGAGGAGGCAACTGCGATAATACAAATGAGGGATGATGGTGCCTCAGACCATCATGGTAGAGGGGGAGGGGTGAGGCAGGACCAGCTTTTGAATGTATTCTGAATGGTGAGTCAGAACCATAAAATACCAAAGGGCAGCAAGGAGCGACTGAAGGAGCTGTGAGTTGACCTGTTGTGCACCAAGTCTCTAAGAAATCCCCTTTCCCGGTTGCCTCAGAACCAGCTACGGGATATCAAAGGCGTATGGAGCAGAGGGGTTTTGTTCTGTGGGGCAAGCATAACTCCCAAAGTAAAGTGCTGAATCCTGCATGATACTTGGATGGTAGAGGAGCATCAGTTGGGCGAGAAGCCTGGCTACCATGGAGAAGAGGACCACTTCTCAGACTCTTAAGCTCTCTGCATGGTGAGCAACTCTCAAATATCCCACAACCTTGAGAAGGAGATATTGGTAAGAGGAAAGAAAGCCAGGTGACCCAAAAGATCTGTGGCCAGGACTAGAACACAGTGTGTGAATAAATACCCCTTTACCAGCATCCATCGCAAGATCAGAGGTGCTGGGAGCAGCGGACTAGAAGAATTGGATTCAACACCCAAGACCAGGTAAGTTCAGGCTATGCCCCAGGAGATGTCAGCAAAGACAGGGACAGTTCACAAGGACAGAGTCTCCTCTTCCAAAGAAGAGAACTTATCCTAGCAGAGCTTTGAAAAATGTATGCAGGCTCTAACAACACTAAGGCCAAAAACCACTCCAGAGAAAATTTCTGTTTATTACGGTTGAGTTGAAGAAGGAGCAGGTGTAATTCTCGTCTTGAATCAGGGAAAGGTATTCAAGTACTCTGGGTTCTTCCCCCTAGAAGAGAATTTTCCCTCTGCCTAATCTATTTTTATTGTCTGCATAACCTGTAGCAAAATAGAGTGGGGAGAGCAGTCCCTTAGTTGTTCTTATATATTTTTCTGGTCAAATCATTGCGATTTGGTACTGTGGCAAAAAAGTGCTATTAGGTTCCAATGGTATTTGTGGGAACAGTCTAGTAGGAGCCTCACTTCTGCCCACATACCCATTCCTACCAAGGTCTTCAATTCTCCGTCTGTAGGATGAAGGAAGGACTTGCACAGAAAATCTTTATAATTCCTTTAACTCTAAGTTATTTGGGCTTTCTGACTATTACTGCTTAAACATTTTCAGCCACACTTGCTCTTCCTATCGCTCGCCCCATCGTCTGACACAGCAGCGCCTTGCTCACATTGGGTCTGGAATGACTTTCACCTTGTGAGTGAATGAGAATGAGAAAGGTGTCTGCGCACCAGCCCACTGTGGGGCCTCGCTTAGGGTAAAGAGCTGGGCCCGAGCCCCACTGGGTGGCAGGAATAAGGCAAATTCAAAATTTTCTTAATGTTTTATTTATTTCTGAGAGAGAGAGAGAGACAGCGTGAGCAGGGGAGGGTCAGAGAGAGAGGGAGACACAGAATCCGAAAGAGGCTCCAGGCTCTGAGCGGTCAGCACAGAGCCCGACGCGGGACTTGAACCCACTAACCGTGAGATCATGACCTGAGCCAAAGTCGGCACTTACCTGACTGAGCCACCCAGGCGCCCCTTAAAAAATTTTTTAAATGTTTTGGAATAAGGCAAATTAAACTGGGAGCCACAGTGACCTTCCTTCATCACCTTTCCCCGTCAGCATCAGCACCTCTTCATTTTCTGGTTTAGTCCCTGAGAAAATACGGCGAGACTATCTGAACTCTCCTCATCTCTTTTCCTTCACGCCCAGCTGTTTGAAGGCATGAACACTGGGCACCGAACATGTCCTAAAGCTCAGCCCCTTTGGTGGTGGCAGATTCAGTCCCTAAGGTTTTGTTTTGTTTTGTTTTGTTTTGTTTTGTTTTACTGCATGTGAAAGGGCTCCAGCCAGTCATTCAAAGGGCATTCACATAGCAGGCAGCTAGAGGCCCTCTTAGGGAAAAGCTGCCGAGTTGGTGTCCTGTGCCAACAGGTGCCCACGTTCTGCCTGGTCCCTCCAAGTGCCACTACCCTCCCTGATCTGACCTCCTCAGATGAAGTAGGATACTCAAGCTCACACTGAGTGTATTCTAATTCTGGGCAGGAAGGGATATGAATAGAAAACGGAAAGAGGAAATCTCATTGGGCCAAGGAGATGGATGGAGGGGCTGGAGTTTGGTTAGGAAGTGAGATGGAGGGGAGGGAGTCTGAGATGCGGAGAGCTGTCAGAGCAAGTGTGTGGGAGAGGAAGGAGGAAGAGCAGGAATGCCTAGGGAACAGCAAGTAATCAAGTCATTGATTTATCTGGATCTGCGGCCCTTATCAAGATTCATAAGTTGATGGTGCCATTTTTAGAAAAGTTTAAGATCTGAGGTCAAGAAGTCTGTATTTCACAAAATCAAGAATTCAACACAATGTGGCAAGCTACACGTGATCATCTGCTGGCTGCGTGATACAGAATGTGGGGGAACAGATAATGTGACCGAAACCTCCATCTTTGGCCTTCCAGTAAAGAGAAGTGATGTGTTTGAAAGATGGATATGTAAATGATTTTTAACAAATTTTAAGCACCACTTGATCTGTGGGCTTTTCGATTTGGAATGAATACTTGTCTACATTATCCAATTCCTTTGTACTGCTGGAAAAAAATATTTTGCCGCTGAAAGGAAAAACCTTCAAATTTTAATAAACCTTCCTGAATTCTCTGAAGCTTTTACTGATATAGTAACACAAATTTTGATTAAGGATAAACAAATTCAAATTTTAAGGAGAGAATTTCCTGAGAACTGTGTTTTCTAGATGATAGAACTCATCTAGACGTTACCAACAATGTGCAAGGTAGTTTAGGCCTCGAAAATTTTGTTCATAGTTTCAGACTTTTCTCTTATATTCCCTCTCTAGAGTCTTTATATTTTGATTCTATGCCCCTCCTGGGTTCTATACATAGACCGGCTCCAGAATAAATCACTAGGGCATTGAGACTTTAATAGTCATTCCATAAGTTTTTGCATGAAGTGTGGATATTTGTAGCTTGAGTTTCAGATTGAGTGCATGGTAGGGTAGAAAGAAGCAGCATTGGAGATAGAAGAACCAAGGTCAGAATCCATTCTTTTTTTTTTTTTTTTTAAATTTATTTCTAGGAGAGAGAGAGAGAGAGACAGCGTGAGCAGGGGAGGGTCAGAGAGAGAGGGAGATACAGACTCTGAAATAAGCTCCAGGCTCTGAGCTGGCAGTCAGCACAGAGCCCGACGCGGGGCTCGAACTCACAAACCACGAGATCATGACCCAAGCGAAAGTCGGACGCTCAACCGACTAAGCCACCCAGG
This sequence comes from Proteles cristata cristata, assembly GCA_017311185.1. NCBI lineage: Eukaryota > Metazoa > Chordata > Mammalia > Carnivora > Hyaenidae > Proteles > Proteles cristata. The sequence continues at coordinate 209,714 of JAESUZ010001578.1, forward strand.
CGCCCCGGTCAGAATCCATTCTGTTAAGGGTTACTCTACCACTTAATTATCCAGTGGCCTTGGATTTTTAAAAAATTATTAAAAAATTAAAAATTAAAAAAATTATCTAAAGATCATTTTTCTCACCTGTAGAGTCATACAAACAATGGCAACGTCTTGGTTATAGAGAAGAGGAATGTGAGTTTCTTACAGTGTAGCTGCTATGGGGTAGGTGCTGACCAATGACTCCTCCTTTCCTTTTCTTGCCTCCTCCCTCCTTACCGATAAAATGTAGTACTTGTTTACTCAGTCCCTTTCCTAAAAATTTCCCCTTCCACTGAAAATCACCAGCCCCTGTGTGACCTTGAGAAAGGAATTTCTGTCCTCTGGGTATCAGTCACATTTTCATTAAAATGTGGGAGTAAAGAGGAACCTGGGTGGCTCAGTTGGTTAAGCATCCAACTTCGGCTAGGTCATGATCTCACAGCTCATGAGTTCGAGCCCCATGTCAGACCCTGTGCTGACAGCTCGGAGCCTGGACCTGGTTCAGATTCTGTGTCTCCCTCTCTCTCTGCCTTGTCCCTGCTCACGCCCGGTCTCTCTTTGTCTCTCGAAAATAAATAAACATTAAAAAAACATAAAATGTGGGACTAAAGGTGATGACTATGGGCCCTTAACTTCTGTTGGGAGCATTCAGAGAGTTTGTAGATCTCTCCTATTTCCTGGCTCAGCTTTTCCTCGGCTGACATTCCCTCCCTCCAGCCCAGGGAGCCTACTGCATTCCAGAGTAACTTACATAACAGGTGCTCTGTATCAGACACACCAGCCACTGATAAGTCTTAAGCTTAGAAATAGGCTAATAGAATTTTCTGCAAGCTACAGATGGAGCAGTGTTTTCTTCTGGTGAGCTAACTTTCTATTTCGTTTCAAAACAGTATGCTTTGCACATCTCTGAGAATGTTATATCTTCTGCGAATTTAGCACACTCTGCTTATATAAATGGTCTGTTACCCACTTCTGGTAGCAATTAGTTTCTAATGGTAAAGCCCTAGGGCCACTAGAGCCGATTGGTCTGTTTTAGACACAACATTGTATGGCCAGGCTTTGAAAATGAGTGAATAAAACAGGAAATTCTTTAAAAAATTTTTAATGTTTGTTTATTTTTGAGAGAGAGGGAGAGAGACAGAGCAAGAGTGACGGAGGGGCAGAGAGAGGGAGACACAGAGTCCAAAGCAGGCTCCACGCTGTCAACACAGAGCCTGATGTGGGCCTCAAACTCACCAACCAGAGATCATGACCTGAGTGGAAGTCAGAAACTTAATTGACTGAGACACCCAGGTGCCCCAAAATAGGAAATTCTTGACCCTAGTAGCAGGTTGACGCAGATTTCCAGGGACCTCTACCATGTTCCTTTTAGTCTCAGATCTTAGGTATGAAAGATTCTGGCATTACATCTTAAAGAAGTGATCACAAATACATACATCTGCTACTAAGATAAAATGATCATATTTTTCATTCAATCACTAATGCTTTAACCTCTAGAATACTATAATTTACGTATTGACTTTATGCATAAAGAAAACCCCCCAAGAATTCCAGGATGTTTTATATAGTAGAAAGAGCTCTGAACTCAGATTACATTATGAGTATCGTCTTCTGCTTTCAGCTGTGTAGACCTGAGTGAGTTAACTTTCTGAACTTTAAAATTCTCATGTAGAGATAGTAATCCCTGTATCCTAGGATGCTGAATGGATTAAAAGTTGATGTATGAAAAATAACATGTGAAGTCTAAGGCACAAAAGTTGGCATTATTATAAAGTAACTTTTACTTTTGTTCATCATCACCGTTATTATATTATTACTTTTTATTATATAATACCATATTCTGGATTCCTTAATATATCTTTTTAAAAAGTGCTATAACATACAAGGAAATCATGAATGCTCAAATAATACTCACTGATGCAATAACTAAATTAAATAGCCAAAGAGAGAGCAAAAATAAGTTTAATTGTTTTTTTTTTTCCCAACCATTTCCTGTGAAGATGGCTTCATCTACTACTACAAAGTTTTAGGATTACAAAATTAGCCTTCCTCACATTTGCAGGGATATCATGAATTGTTCTTGAGTGTGAAATTATTTCTTCATCATTGTATCTGAACACAGAGCTGGTATTCAGGTGGGACCCACCAATGTTGGAGTCCTGCATGTTGAATAACATTGAAATATAACCACATTCTGCTGTCCCAAGACTCTCGTACCCCCACCACCTTCACCCTCTGCCAGGGGTGATCTTTTCCCTCCCTCTACAGTCCAGGAACTAAATGGGTGAACTCCTGAAACAGCCGAGGGCCCCCAGGAACTCACCTGAGCACTAATGACATGCCTTCTGATTGATTGATGCCACTGAGGACTGATTGGTAACCGTTTTGAACACCACTCCTACCTAAGTTCTACACTGAAGGTTAAGTGGCTCCATTTCTACCAGAAAGCAATATCTTTTCATTGAGAGAAGTGCTTGATGGAGAGAATGTAAACAGCACTTTTCCTTTGAAGGCCTTGCCGGCATTAATCTCAAAGATTTAATATGATTCTGAAATTGATTTAAGACCTTGAGTTTTTGAGTAGGATTTGAGTTTCCTGAATGTAGACAAGCTACACTGTGTATGTGTGTGTGCATGAGTGTAATATATGTACACATTAAGTATACATATACTATATATGTAGTATGTACTCCATGTGATATATAGTTGGTGTATACAATGCATGAATATATTGTATTTTTATAACGTGTGCGTATATAATGCAATGTATTATATTATATATTATACATTATTATTAGGGGACTCTCCAGAGGTCAGTGACTCCAAAGAGTTTAAGAACCATTGTGTTAGATTCTTTATGAAATAACAAATTGTTAGAGTTGTAGTGGAGAAACACAGAGGGAAACATGTACATACTAACAAGAAGTACAACTGTTAAAATTTTAATAGGAAGACTAACAGGACTTGAATAATTTAAAAAGGAGCAAAAATGAGCTTGATCTAGTCTGCAGCTAGATATATGCACATTTTGAACAGATATAATGGATCTCTGTGGAGTTACCTAGACTTGCAAGTTTATTAACTGCAGTTTCTCTACTAAAGTAAGGAAATAAAATTTACTCTTTGATACCTTCATGTGCAGGAAAAGAGAGCCCCACTTTCTGGCTTCTTGTTCTCTATCCAGTTCAGGTGAAGTTTTCTTGCAACAGAGAACGTATTAGAGGCAGTCAAGCACTTACAGTGATATTGGAGCCATTTTTTTCAAGCACCATTTCTGAATTAATAATAATAATAATAATGCCAATAGCCACAGCTAATTGTACAACTACTATTTATTGAAGGTTTGCTATGTGCAGGCACTCTGCTGGACCCTTCATTTACATTGTTTTATTTAATCTTGGTAACAACCAACAGGATGGATGTTACCGTGCCCTATATATAGATGAGGAAATTGGGGTTTAGAAAAATGAACTTTTATAAATTTACAAGCCTAGTAAACAGCAGACCCAGGAAACCAATGTAGGTAAGTCTGTCTGCCTCAATATTCCAAGTGATTTGGGTTATTCTCTGGATCAAATTTAAGGGATATTACGTGTTACTTATCTGTTTGTTACCTATGCCTATCTCATCTGAGTTATCCACAGCCCTCCCCCACAGTAATAAAATGATTCGTGTGTAGTAAGCAATGGCTGCCTACATCTTCATTCAATTTTTGTATGGCGACTTTTCACACATATGTTTGGCATATTTTATATATAGTAATCATGATGATAATTATTTTTTATGAGTGGCTTCTGCTTTCTAATACTAAGCTCTTATCTTTTAAAAATTTAGACCCAGTACAACATATCATTTTCACATATTATTATAGCTACTTTTATATACTCTCTTAATGAGGCTGCTAGAAATGTTGCTAGGTTTCAACTAAATATATATACATGTATTCAGCTAAACATAAGTGCTCATGGGATTTCATCAGTAAACCTGAACTCCTGGACATAATATTCCATTTGTGTAAGACAGTTAATCCCCTTGCCCATGTCCATACAACACAATTGACTGCTGGCTCCGGTATTCCTCCTACAGTTATTATTTTGCTGGTTGGTGGTCAGGGAAAGCATAGTGTGTGTGGGTGTGTGTGGGTGTGGTGGGGGTGGGGGAGTTGGAGTTCATGGAGGGCAGGAAATGGCAGGTGACCTCTCCTCAGGAAGTGGGGAGATGAAGAGTAGGTCCAGAATTCTGCAAGTCCAATGTCCTTGGGCCAAGTTGGTGAGACAGGTACCAGAATCACTGCTGCTATCTGGAAGACCCAACCAATTATTGGGCCTAGACTTTCTCGTGACCTTTAAATGGGGCAGGACAATTGCCACCAGGTGGTGCCAAACCACACTGAGAGTTGGATTTGATTGTATACCCGAAGCTTCCCTTACTCCCCACCCCTAGCCCCAGCTGGAAAGAGATGAATTTTCATTGTGTATTATAGAAATACAGAGATTAGGAGTTGGACAGACCTGGGTTAGATCCTCTAGCCCCAAACGTTATTGTGAAGTCTAAAATGACAGTGAAGCCAGTATAAACAGAAGGAATCACAGTGACCTGTGTTTGTTGGGCATTCTGTATGTGTCATTTGGTTCAGACCTAGAAAAAAAAAAACTGACTTGGCTTGCAGTCTATTCCTCAGATACTGAATTACTTTTGCTATTGACACTCTTACTTTTTTTGAGAACAAAGTGACCTTTTCTCACTTGCTATTGAATCCAACAGAATAAGCCTGTTTTCAGAATGGCAACTACCTGTAAATAATTTAACCACAATCTTATCTTTAACTGTTCGACTGGCTTCAACAAGACACCCAGTTAGGAGCTGGCATGAACTGTTGGAAAGCAGATGTCGTATTCCAGAGACGTCTGGAGACATTCTTTGTGGAGGATCAGAATATTGCTGGCGGCTTTACAAGAATTCATCAACGGAGGAAGAGCAGCATTGAGTAATAGCCCAAGAGAGACTTGGGACCTAAGGAGGTGCCTTACCAATCAGCGGGAACAGAGAAAGAGGAAAGTCTTGGAAGCTAATAAGACCGTTTGGAAGCAGATAGTGCAGTACAGGCTGGCACAAACTAGATGGATAAGGCATCAGATTGTGTGTACAAATTTTTGTGATAGTCAGGAATGAAGCATGCATAAATAGAGGAAATGTGGCTGAAAATCTGATATGTTACTAGAAGAAGTCAACCTCCCCATTGAGAACAATAGTGAGGTGGCCCATTAGATGTAAAGAGCCTCAAGCTCTAAATCCACAGATTGGAGTCTCTTTCTGAGCCCAGAGGTAATTCTGACCTGGACAGAGGCCTTGGAATCTCTGTAGCCCTCTCTAGACCTCTTTCCTGCAGGGATTGCTCATGTAACTTCTAGATAAAAATTCTTCCCATTATGTCTTTGTGGATAGAAAACAATAAATGTGGGGAACTGGGGTGACTCAGTCTCTTAAGCACCTGACTTTTGATTTTGGCTCAGGTCGGGATCTCAGTCATGAGAAAGGAAACACACACACACACACACACACACACACACACACACACACAGGTGGGAGAATCTGGGAGCCATGCCATCAGTGACCAGTGATTTGAAGGGTTATCAAAGGTATCAGAGCAGTAATAATTACTCTGGCTAATCTACTAGTAATTGTTTATTTCTTCTACTCCTTCTAACAAAGAGCATAGGAAATGCCAGAGGAGGTATGAGATCAAGCTGGTCCCAGATCCCTTAAATGGTTTCTCATTGAATTCAGAAACACCTTCATCATTTAGCTCCATGATTCAACATACATCAATTTGATATTCCTGTGTATTGCTAAGACTATGAGCTCAGATTTTTTTTTTTTAAGTCAGCGGAACCTTGTTCTTCAGAGCTCAGCAGGCTTTTGGAAGCTCTTTAGACCAGAATTTCCTCAGGATTTAAATTACCAGAGGAAAAGATAAAATGATGCTTTCAGATACAGCTTTTTAAAGCCTGTAAAACAAACTAAATTTGAAACACAGGGTTAGGAGGTAGTATTTCTGTAAAACAAGCCTGACCCTGGTAGTAATGCATCCTCTAGATACCTGTCCAAGTATGGGCACACCCAGGGACACAGTTCAGGTGGTTTAGGCTGTGACCAGGCTGGCTCTGTGGCGTGTAAGTACATCTGTAAGTAACAAGTCAGAGGGTCTGAAAGTTAAGGACTTTTTTCCCCCTAATTCATTTTAGAAAAAGCCAGATTTGGCATTTGCAAATTCAAAACTGTTTTTATCTGTTTCTGCTCTTACTTAGGACTGAATATCCATGTCTTGAATTTTTAAAACTATTCTTACCATTTCAGAAAATTACTACTAAAGCAAACCAAACTGACTTCAATGGCAGTCTCACACTCATTGCTAAGATTATTGAATTCAGAAGTACCTTAGTCACCTTCATGATTTCTATTAGTTTCTATTAGAATACATAGAAAGTATTTCTAAAAATTATGAGCTCAGGTTTTTTAGGTCAATTATATTTTTTCTAGAAAACGAATATGGTCATATTGTGAAGATGCTTTGGAAAGTATATTTTATGGAGCTCCTGGGTGGCTCAGTTGGTTGAGTGTCCAACTCAGGTCATGATCTCATGGTTTGTGAGATCGAGGCCTGTGATGGGCTCTGTGCTGACAATGCAGAGCCTGCTTGGGATTCTCTCCCTGGCTTTCTGTCTGCTCCTCCCCTGCTCATGTGTGTGCATACTCTCGCTCTCCCTCTCTCTCAAAAATAAATAATATTTTAAAAGTATAAATTATTTTAAGCACTGATATCATGAAACAATCAGCGTGTGTCACCTTATATCTTGTGTGCCTTCTACATTTCCACACTGTCCTAGGTCCTCTGGAGAATACAACAGAAGTACAAGGAGAGCTGTGTTCCCCAGTGACTTTGAGAGAAATTAAAGATGCATGTTATTTGAGGCAGTGTACAGTCAGATGAGAAACCATGTATCATTTAACAATGTGTAAAATAAAGGTGTAGTAATGGCAGAAATTAACGTGAGCCCCAGCAATCAATGGTCACTTCCTGGGGTGATGAGGTGTGAGGAAGGCCTTGAAGGAAAAGGAATGTTTGGGAAGATGGAGGAACACATAGAATCTCATTTGGGACACACTATATGTGACCAGAAGGGAAGGTAGGAGGAACAGAATGAGAACATTAGAGTCAAGAATGAAGAGCATTTAATGAAGTAAGTCAGTCAGAGGAAGACAACTATCATATGATTTCATTCACATGCGGGATTTAAGACACAACATGAATAAACAAAGAAAAAAGAGACACACACAAAACCAGACTCTTAACTGTGGAGAACAAACTGGTGGTTGTGAGGGGGAGGCTGGATGGCAGGTGGATGGGGAAAATAGGTGAAGGGGACTCAGAATGCATTTATCATGAGCACTGAGTAATGTACAGAATTATTGAGTCACCATATTGTACACCTGAAACTAGTATAATACTGTATGCTAATTATCCTGGAATTTAAATGTAAAAAGCTCTTTAATAAAGAAGAAGGACTATAGAACGTTTGTGTTTGTGTTGAGGCTAGGATGGGAAAAAAGGAAGGAGAGTGAGGGTGAGCCTGGGGGTGGGTAGCCTTCAGGACGTCCAGCAGGGGGCGTCCAATGAAGCTTTGAAGGCAGACAGAGGCCTCTGACCTGACACATGCCTTGTCACCCTGTTCAGGTCGCTCCCAAACCTCTCTAATCTCGGCTCAAGGGCTTTCCTGTATCTTCTGAGAAAGCATTTCTTGCCTTATCTTCTACTATCACCAACCATCCAGTCTGAGACTCCACCGTGCTTGAAAACTGTTCAACCGTGCTGACTCTAGACCTTGAGGACCACCCTCACTTCTAATGTGGTGTTTCTCTTGGTTCTAGACCACGTCTTACAGGGCTTAGTGGCCAAGAGGCCTCATTGTTGTCAGGGCCCAGCTCATCTACCTCTTTGCTTGCTAAGCTATGCGTTAAGCGGGGAAATAATAATCCAGGAATAGAATAAGCAACCATATTATTGACGCAAAGCTTAACTTTAAAAATGTAAATCTTTTTTCCCCCTCGCTCATAGGCCAGTTACTCCCATTTGTATTTATGGAATGTGCTCTGGAAGGAAATATAAAAAAAAACCCAGCATAAAATTGTTTTTTATATTAATAGTCTAAGATCGCCTAGGAGCCTAAAAATAACTTTATAGAGGTTCTAACTACATAACCACAATTATTTTTAAAGACTTAAAGCTATTTTTAAAGCTGTCATAATTTGAGTAATTCTGAAATAAAATGGCAAAGCCTACCGCTTTTGGCGAAATACGTTGAACTCAGTTTAGCATTTGCACAGTTGTTATATATAGCTCCCTAGAAGTCAAGGGCTCAGAAGGACCCTATTTTACTGGACCTAGCTGTATTTTATTTGCCCACAAATTCTTAATAAGTACAATTGTAACAGAAATATTGTCAATGAGTAAAGACTGAGTCCATCAAGACACTTGAATACCCAAAGAGAATAAGACATTCACAGTTTTAGGCAATTTTCATATCTGCTCATAATCTTTCTTGCTAATCCAACATGATGGTATTTCAGAGGCTCATGTGCTTATCACATGGGTGAATTAAAAATTCACTGTGCCACTTAGATTCTGAAAGATACAGGGAAATTTAAATTATGGTTTTCTCAGATGAATTAGGAAGCCATTGAGCCATTTGAGTTCTGAAGAACAAAAAATTGAATTTGCCTAGCATGTTCTGGCTTAGATTTTTAACAAAGATTTCCAAAGGCAATAGCAACATTTACAACATTTACCGTTTTTCAACTTGCAAAAGACGCTTAGTGATGAAAATCTGTATAATCCAGAAAAGTGATAAGAAGCATATAAAACAATTTATTTACTCTTTTCATAAATTTGTCTTAAATATGAATCATGTGGGTTAGACCACGTGTGTATCATAGATTGAAGCCCAACAAGCAGAGCGGAAGTCTTCAAGGAGGTAATTATCTCATGGAGAAAATGTGCAATAGATGTATGATGGGCAGAGTGCTCAGTGCCATTGAAAGATACAACAGGAGCATCTGTGAAGATGGAGCCCGGGGGGTGGTGGTGAGAGCTAAGTGGATGCGTGAAGGATGAGTACAAGTTCTTTACATGAAAAAGTCATGAGAGTTGAGTGTTTCAATACAGGGAACAGAACACTTGAAGACCTTGGCTAGAGAGAGCATGACAAAATTGAAGAATTTTAGGGTGTCTCATTGATCAGAACTAAATTCTTGGGGCACCTAGGTGGCTTAGTAGTATAAGCATCTGACTTTGGCTCAGGTCATGATCTTGAGATTCGTGGGTCCAAGCCCTGCATTGTTCTGCACTGACAGCTCGGAGCCTGGAGTTTGCTTTGGATTCTGTGTCTCCTTCTCTCTCTCTGCCCTTCCCCCACTCGTTCCCTCTCTCAAAAATAAACATTAAAAAATTTTAAAAAGAATTAACATGCTTGACATTTTCACATATATTATTCCTGTCTCTTTTAAATGATGTATTGAAATACATTTTACCATACTTTGGATCACATAGTTCTCTACCTAATTTATTCAGTCATAAATTGTGTTTACTGGCTCACATCACTGAAATTCTATATAATGTTAAATGGTGGTATAATTATCTATGTAATTAGAATCTCATAATTAACCAGTCCCCACTCCTTGAATATAGAGTGTCCCATTTTTCTGTATGATGGAAAGAGAACATTTTAATAGACATTTTATATGTATCTCTGGTTATTTGCTTCATATCAAATGTACCGTGTATTTTAAATAAACAACCCAACCTCCAATTAAACAATCACCAACATGAATTAGTGTCTTTTAAGACTCTTTACCAAGAAGCATTCACTGAAGAGCCTCGCATATAGAACATAGACCATTTGCCCTCAGGAGGTATACACTGACTTGGACCCATACTCTAAGGCCTAATATTTGAATAGGATGGCACATTCCCTTAGCAAAGTCTGTGCTTGGTTCAGTGATCTCTAGCTGTATCTTAAAAAAAAAAAAAAAATCCTTCAGGGAAAGCCTGAAGCAGTTTTTAGTTTCTGATAACATTTTTTAAAAAAACGGATTTAGGTAACATTTACAAAATGCAGAAATCTTGACTCCATGACAAAGTCCAGTAGTTTGCTCTACTACCACGGATTGGTGGTCACTTCTGCAGCCAGGGACACTGCACACCGTTTGGAAGTTGGAATGGTTCATTGCATAAGATCTTGCATAAAGGACCTTCACAAAAGGGAGTGAGTAAAACATATAAAGAATTCAGCCACAACATCGCATGTCTGAGGTTTTTAAAAGAAAAAGAAAAAAGCGAGCACTGAATTGGAAGTCAGAAGACCCAGCGCTAGAGGTTGTAAATTCCTGGAGGCCAGGCCGCACGATCTATCCTCTCTGTCCCTCTATTGTCTATGCGAGTGTTCAGCAAATGGCACTCAGTACAATCAGATGAATTTACGGTACCTTCGACTGAATGAATGAATAAGTGAATGGATGAAAGAAAGAATGGATGAATGAACATTAAGCTTGAGGCTTTTAAAGAATAGAATGTGGTTTACAGAAATGTGGATATAGTTCTTGAGTGTCCTAAGCCTGACAGCCTGAGGTGGCTATTTCTCTGGGAACAGAGGGGTTACACACCCCAGAAAGTATGTCTACCCCTTTGCTTAGAAACATGTATGCACATTTTCATTTTTAATCTCTTAAATGTGTCTTTAAATTGAGATGAGAGCTGCCTGCACAATTCTGTCTTTTCTTGTTTTTAAGAGCTGTTTTTCATAGTATTATTTCGCCAAGGCTTGCACCTTGAGGAGAGAGAACATCCTAACTTTCCTTCCTGGAAACAGACTTCGTAGCAGGCTTTCCAAATAGTAAAGAATATCTTCAAGACAAAGACAGATAGATGGAAGTAACATTGAAACCCTGCACTCTAAAGATCATCATCTATTACAGAGAACTCTGATGCCCACCAGGTATTGGAAAGAAAACTAGTGAAAGCCATTAAAAGAGAAGGGAAAGGAAAAGAAGCCATAGTCTTAGAATAAAGATTTGGTGATAGACATTTTACAAACCAAGGCAAGCGTGGGAGTTCTTCAATTTATATTTTTAAATGTGAGCAGATGGGCTGAGCATTCTTATAGAAAGTGGATGTGTGTGTCTGTGTGATGAAAATGTAGTTCATGAAGGCTGTTCCTTTGCAGGTGGGAATAATATGAGCTTACTCACTTCACAGTGATAGGAGAACTCAAATCAAATCTCAAAATTGTTTCACATATGGTGACCCAGTTCTTATTTTCTTATTAATCGTCTGGAGAGTTGTTCTTTCTTTACATTTGATAATTTGAGTGGAAAGGGTTGTATTTGCAAAAGAAATCTGAATGTCAAGCGAATCAAGATTAGACATCTTGTTGGAGAACTCCATCTATTGTGTGGCTTCAACAGTATTTGATGCCGTAGCAGATAAAGGGGATAAAAAGCGAAGTCACACTTCCCCTGCTGACTGACTTACTTTGAAAGGCAAAACCACCATGGCTTTATTTAAAAAAAAAAAAATTAAAAAAAAAAAAAAGGGGGGGGGCGCCTGGGTGGCTTAGTCGGTTAAGCGTCCGACTTTCGCTTAGGTCATGATCTCATGGTTCGTGGGTTCGAGCCCCGCATCGGGCCCTGTGCTGACTGCCAGCTCAGAGCCTGGAGCCTGTTTCAGTCTGTGATTCCCTCTTTCTCTGACCCTCCCCTGCTCACGCTGTCTCCCTCTCTCCTAGAAATAAATAAAACATTAAAAAACAAAATTAAAAAAAAAAAAACCACCATGGCTTTAAGAAAGGAGAGCAGTAAACAAGTTTTCATACGTGCATAGGTTTACACATTGTTGTTGTTGTGTTTCCTTGAAAGACATTTAGAGTTAAGAATGCGGACTCCAGAACCAGATGGCTTGAGTTCAAATCCTGACTCTGCTCCTTCCTAGCGGTGTGACCTTAGGCAAATCATTGCAACCTTCTCTGCTTCAGTCCCTCCCTGGTAAGATGAAGGGGAGGGGAAGGATGGAGATCATACCTATTGACAGGGACATTTGGGAGAGTACAATGAATTTATATATATATATATAACATATATATATATATATATATATATATATATATATAACATGCTTAGAACAGTGTGTAGGACATTGTACTTGCTACATAGTGATTGCCTTTACTATTACTTGGAATTATGTTGATACAGAATCTGAATTTCCCTTTTCATACAAATGTACCAAGAGATACTTTTGTTGTCATGGAGAACACGATCATCCTTCATGAGGTGACCGCACCATGTTGTTATTTTCAGATATGGCCCCTCCCCAAGCCCCTCTTACCAGACCTTGCTATCTGCCCACATCCTTCTTTGAAACCAGTTATTTACTCATATTCACTGCTTGTCATGAAAAGACCATTTTGGGGCTCCTGGTCAGTTAAGCGTCTGACTTTCGCTTAGGTCATGATCTCGCGGTTCGTGGGTTCGAGCCCCGCGTCGGGCTCTGTGCTGACTGGCGGCTCAGAGCCTGGAGCCTGTTTCAGTCTGTGACTCCCTCTCTCTCTGACCCTCCCCTGCTCACGCTGTCTCTCTCTCTCTCCTAGAAATAAATAAAAACATTTACAAAAAAGACCATTTTTTTAAAATTGAAATCTTCCTTTAGGGTTCACCCAATGAGTCCACATTAGTCTTTAAGATACATTGGATACATTCATGTTTATTCAACCTATAAACTACAATGCAGTTCAGGCACCTGCCATTTGCTGATATTATGCACATCCCTGTGAATAAAAAGATGAATAAAACAGTTGTTATTAGAGAGATGAATGTCTTGTGGGATTCAGACCTTCACATATATGAAAGATTATTTTATAAACCTCTGTTATTTTCCTCAGACCCCCTTCATCTTGATTTGTCTGCACTGAAGCCTCCTGATTTTTAAATGAGTTCCTCTCTGCCATATGGCAAAATTTCCTCTTCCTTTGTTCTCTGCCCCAGCTTTTTGCTAAGCCTATTCCAGCTTCATCTCTCCAGCACTGCCAAAACGGGCACAGTATTCCAGGTAAATCTGGGAGCATCAGGTTTGTAACAAATGCCCTTTGTGCGGGTTTTGCTGCTGGAATTGATACAACGGCACATGGGGCCAAATATTCAGGAAATCGTGTAGCATGGCTCTCAGAACTATGTGTTCCCTTGAAAAATGATTCTTTTTCTTGTACTAAGGCCAGCACTATATGTCCACAGTGCAAGAGTGGGAAGGCATACAATTGACTGAAGAATTAAGCCCGTTATCATCTCAACACCGGAAAGAACATCACTACCATTCATGTGTTGACGTACCTCTCTCGACCCCTGTCACCAACCATATTTGGGACGAAATTGTTCTTTTCTGCTTTTGAATATAATATTATTCAAACGTGGGCATGCCCCCCATTCAACGAAGTACACCTAAAGGATCCAGTAATTGATTTAGTTGTGATTCATTTATGATTTGCTTGATCACTCTCTTTTGATGTGTAGAGGCCACAGTATTCAAATAAAACCTCGACCTGGCGTCCCCTCTGTATCTTCATACAACATCGCTCTTTACTTTGAGTCACATAGTGCTTCCTTATCCTGTGCTCTTTCCTAACCAGTCTTTCATCTTAATATTTGAGTCTTATGGATAATGTACAAGATTTAGGGTCACCTATTCTAATACCAGCTTGTCTGGTATTTGGCAAGTCCCCTCCTCTGGCTTCCCATGGACTCTCTCATCTGTAGGAAGGGGGTAAGGGTCCCTTCCTTTGTTACAACACAATGCTGCTGCACATGAAGTGAGGTGGTGAATCTGCACTTGTCCACAAATTATAAAACCAGGGGGCCTTCTCCCCTGTGCTTAGCTTCTCTAACCCCAAGGCAACATTGATTTTTTTCCTTTTATAAGCAGAGAAAGGCTATGTTAAGGTGCCGAAAAAGAACATTATTCAGCTACCTGACCTCCCAAAGGGTTTGTTAATGGTTAACTCCAACTCACCCCTTTCCCACAGTGACCTGATTATCCGGCTATTTAAAAATAAAGTTCCTTGGATGGTGAAAGTACAATTCTCGAATGTCTATTAGGAAGAGCAAAACTATTGATGAAAGAAAACCTTCATTCTTTGTTTCCAGTTACCTCTTTTATCCTTATAACTTTACACTTGTAACAATAATATTAATGTAATAATTACAGTGTATTAGGTACTTACAAAGAACATCATATGTCAGTTTAAATCTTTGTAATCCCGGAAGTTGTACATTGGAAATAGGTAACTTGAAAAGTGAAAAGTCGATCATTCGGCCAAATCACTTAGAAGAGAGATCCAGAGTAGATCTTCAATGTATCAGTGTTAATTAGAAAGAATCCAAGTTTCAGAGGAGATAACAGAGGCAAATCTAATGGCTAAGGGAGGCTAACAAAAGAAAAGGAAAAACAGAAAAGACTCTAGCAAGGATGCCCTCTAGTGGGAGGTGGGAGGAGAGGGAGAGAGACAGAGAGGGAGAGAAACTTCGCACGCCGCCTCCACCACGTGCTATCCTAGCTGCTAAATGACTGTCCTTCATTCCAAATCCGAGTGCTGTAGGATGGAGATAATGATCACTTTTCTAAAAGTTATTTTTTAAATTGATTTATTTATTTTGAGAGAGAGAGAGTGTGTGAGCAGGGAAAGGGGCAGAGACAGGAGAAACAATCCCAAACTGAGCTCCACACTGTCAGCTCAGAGCCTGATGCGGGGCTTGATCTCATGAACCGTGAGATCATGACCTGAGCTGAAATCAAGAGTCTGGTGCCTAACCAACTGAGCCATCCAGGCACCCCCAAAAGTTAATTTTTTAAGCATTACTAAGGTATGATTGGCATAAATAGCGCACAATTAAAGGGTACAACTTGTTAAGTTTTGACATGAAACTATCACCGCAATACAATGAATGAATATAACAATTAAGCCACTTCCACTTATAAACTTCTCCTTCCTCCACCTTCTTTGCTTCTTCCCCATCTCTGGGCAATCATTGTTGGCTTTCTGGCATTGTTGAGTTTGCCTTTTCTAGAATTTCATATAAATGGAGTCATACAGTAAGTGTGTGTGTGTGTGTGTGCGCGCGTGTGCGCCTTCTTTCACTCTGTAATCGCTTAGACGTTTTAAGCATATTGTGTGTATCAGTAGCTCATCCTTTTTTGTTGCTCAGCGGTACCCATTGTATGGATATACCACAGTTTGTTTATCCGTCCATCCATTGGTGTATGTTATCCACTGCTGCACAACAGATGATCCCAAAACTTAGTGGCTTCAAACAAGGAAGCACCCGTTATCTCAGGCTTCTGTGAGCCTGAAATTTTAGAATAGCCTGACTAGGGAGTTTTGACTCAGGGTCTGTCATGAGATTGCTCTCAAAATGTGGGCCAGGTCTACAGTATCTGAGAGCTTGGCGAGGCCGGAGGAATTCATTTCTAAATGGCTTTTATCTAGTGGCAAGTAGTGTGCCTTGCCCTTCTGAGTATTTGTTAAATGTGTGTTGCTGGAGTGGGTTGAGCTGTGATCATGGACATCCTTAAACTTCAGGCCAAGCTAAGGTGACCATTTGCTTCTTTCCTCTGCCCTTTTGCACATGAAGTTATGGAGAACCCGTGCAAGTGTTTATAGGGAAATACTATGATGACCTGTGTTATAGAGGGATCTGGTTTCAATGACAGGAGGTGGCACAGCCTTTAGTGGAATAGGTGGTCTCAAAGTGGGTTGTGCACCCGGATTTTATGTTCTGGGTCTCATGCTCTAAGCAGAATTTCTTTGGGAAGGGTCAGCACCTTAGATTTTCATGAGGCATCTGACCACACTCCCTTTTAATTCTTGAATCTTAAAGGCATGCTAAGAACATGGGCTTCATTATAGATTGGGCTTTACAGATCTGGTAGTGATTGCTGTGTGGCCTAACAGATCACAGGGTTAAGCCTGTGATTTCACTTTTGCTCCTGACTCACATGAAGGCTAAGTGACATTTACTGAATAAATGTTGCCAACATTCCAGAAATGCTCATCTCTCTAAAGTAAATTTTTGAAAAGTGTTTATTCATTTATTTTAAGAGAGAGAGAGAGACAGAGAGAGAATCCCAAGTAGGCTCCGCACTGCCCATGCAAAGCCCGGCACAGGCCCGAACCCTCCAACTGTGAGATCATTACCTGAGCCGAGTCAAGAGCCAGATGCTTAACCGACAGAGCCACCCAGCCACCCCAGTGCTTATCTTTTTAAACTCAGATCTTTTAACATGTCTTTTGCCCTGTTTATTTTATATATTTTGTTGACTTTTATCTAGTAGATATCATAAAAATAATAGGTATTGTATTAGGGTTTCCCAGAGAAACAGAACCAATATAATATATAATATATATAACATATATTATTTCATAAAGGATATGTCTATAATAAATATTTATAAATACATAAACATTATATATACATAAAGAGACTTATTAGAAGGAATTGGCTCATACAATTATAGAGACTGACAAGTGCAAAATCTTCAGAGCCAATGTCTCGTTTCAAGTACAAAGGCTAGAAGCTGTTGTAGCACAGGAAAGAGCTAACATGTAAGTCTGCAGGCCATCTGACAGAATTATCTTTTATTTGGGGGAAGGCGAACCTTTTGTTTTATTCAGGTCTTCAACTGACTAGGTAAGGCCCACCCACAGCTGGCTTCACTCAGCCTACTGACTGAAATGTCAACCTCATCCAAAAATAACCTCACAGAAGCACCAAAATAATGTTTAACCAAGTATCTGGGCACCCTGTGGCCCAGTCAAGTTAACACATAAAATTAACCATACAATGTATATTGACTATGGATTTTTCCTTTTAAATAACACAAGACACCATCCCCTTCATTTTCCAAAATCTGTTTAAGGCTGATCCAAAGGTATGTCCCGTAAACATTGAGAATGAGAACACCTATCTGAAAAGAAGGGAAAAACCTCCCTGAAACTACCTTCCTACATCTGATCACTGAATGTAGAATGGAACTTTCTGTATACACTTTTATCATGTCATACTTTGCTTGGTCCAAGTACCAGAAACATCTTTTCTAAATGCTATTTCTTTATTCTTAGAGCGATACATTATCATCTTTCCTTCCCTCTCTTTCTTCCTCCTTCTAATATTTATTAATTACCTACTGTATGTAAAGTAATAAAACTATAAAGATGAGGGGTGCCTGGGTGACTCAGTTGGTTAAGCATCTAACCTTGGGCTCAAGTCATGATCTCGTGGTTCGTGAGTTTGAGCCCTGGGTCGGGCTCTGTGCTGACAGCTCAGAGCCTGGAGCCTGCTTTGGGTTCTGTGTCTCTCTCTGTCCTTCCTCTGCTCATGCTGTCTCTCTCTCAAAATTAAAAAAAAAAAAAAAAAAAAAAAAACTATAAAGATGACCATGAAAAGGTCCCTGTTTTTTCTCTGTAGGCCTTTAAAATGTTCTCTAAAATGGCCTCCTTGTGGTATCAGTGAGTCTTCCTGCATTTTTAATTTTACATAAAAAACACCCAAACTTGTTGGTGTAAATTATTGTGATGAGCCACAGTGTGCTCTTACAGCTCTTATCAAGGGAGTCTTGTAGAGAATTTCTCAAATAGCTGAAGAGACCAGTTTGTAGCATCATGTCACTATGTATTTTGACCCAATGAATTATGTTCTTTGGTGTATAATTTCAGCAAAGAATCGTTAAATTTAAATAAAGGGGCTAAATGCCATACATCCCAACTTTGCCTTACTTTGGGTCTTGTTAGTCATTATAAAACTTAGTGCTCTCGGGGCGCCTGGGTGGCTTAGTCGGTTGAGCGTCCAAATTTCACTTGGGTCATGATCTCGCGGTTCGTGGGTTCGAGCCCCGCGTCGGGCTCTGTGCTGACTGCCAGCTCAGAGCCTGGAGCCTGATTCAGAGTCTGTGACTTCCTCTCTCTCTGACCCTCTCCTGCTCACGCTGTCTCTGTCTCTCTCCTAGAAAAAAAAAAAAAATTAAAAGAAAAAAACTTAGTGCTCTTGTAGGACACGTTTTCTTTTATGGTGTTCTTCCGATGGCCAGTTTTAGTGGCCATTGTTCTCTCCTAAATCCCCGGCGAACTCGGCATCGTTACGCAGCAAAAGATAGATACATGCATCTGTGTAGGGTTGTGGTGGATTCCCCCCAACGGGCCTACGAAGATCAACTGGGCCCTCGAGAAGAAAACCTAATTAAGTGTTGAGAATCCAGAATCATTGAGAGAAGGTTGCTGGTTTTATGATCCAGAAGGATGGAAGAAGGAAAAGAAAGCGCTCATTATCCGCAAGGAAAACAAAAACCTAGATCTTTGAAGAAGAAAGGAAAAGCAAGGAGGAAGAGAAACAGGAGCGTTTATTGACGTCCGTCCAGGATCCGGATGACTCTGGGGCGGTGGGGGGCGGGGGTGGGGGGCTCCTGCTGCATGCGTTTCCTAACTGACCCTCAGGATTCTTGTCACTTGTCCCTTGCGCACGGGGCACCGTGCTAGCTCGGAGCCGATGGCCAGGGATGGAGCCAGGGCCCCTGCGCGGCCCGCGGGTTCTGCAGACCGAAGAGGGATGCGAAGGCGCGGGAAGACCTCTAGGGGGCGTGCGGCCCAGCCGGCGGCGCGCAGGGAACGGGCGGCTGCTCCCGGGGCTGCGGGGCCGGGAGGCGGCGATCGGGCCGCGGGTGGGGACGGAGCGGCGGCTGAGCGCCGCCCTCGCTGTGGCGGGGCCGGTGTGGGCGCGGCGCGCGCGGGCGCGGGTCCCCGTCCGCGGGTGGGGGTGGGGTGGGGGCCCCCTGCGGCGGGGCGCGGACCCAGAGGCCCCGGGAGCCCCGGTGAGCCGCGCGCCACGGCGAGGGCGCGGGGAGCCCCGGCCGCGAGCGGCGCCGCCGGGCTCTGGCCGTGCTCGGCAGCTGCGTGAGTCAGTTTTGCAACGAACCTCGGCGTAATGGGGGAAGGTGCTATTTTGGGATAACAGGCATATGATCAGCTCTTTTTTGGGGGCAGATTTCGCAGGCCGCGATGTTTGCAGAATGAGTGACTTTCCAGAAGGCCCCCCTTTCTGCTAGAGCACCGGAAAACAAGTTCACCAAGTCCTTGCGGCCTCTCCAGCGGAAAAGGGGTTCGCATTTGACACTGACCGTTCACATTAACTGTGTTAACAGCAGCGATAGCCTCGGAGCAGTTTAATGGAAGACGTTGATGCGTGGTTAATAAGCTACGTTCTGGGTTCCCCCCACCCCCACCCCCAATGGTAGACATGAAAGTGGAGACTGATTGGGAAGGTGTGTGGAGAGGCTCTCAAGCATCAGAAGGTTAATGGAATCATGGAACCCGAAATGAATAGAACTTCTCGACTGTCTTCCCTCCGCTTTCCCTGGTTACTCCTTTGCTTTCCTAGCCTTGCTCGGATGCAAGCCAAATGCAGGCTTCCAGCACAGAATAGTTACCAGGATGCGATGTGCTAGGATGACAACGAGTGTGCCTTTCTCTTACACGTATCATTACGATTACTTACAATAAACATTCTTTTGGCCATAAGCCAAAGCCAATGAACTATTTTTATAGGAAGATAAAAATGCTATGTACATGCATCTTGATTTCTAGGATTAAGACGTTTGGGGACCTGCTTCCTCCTAGATGTAGACAATATGGTGCTATGAATAGAGTGGGTCTTAATCTTATTCCCAGATAGTGGACACTCTGGTGCATTCTCTCTTTCATGACTGTAGCCAACCGTAGCTGGGAAAATCTTTTGGACTCAATATTGAATCGGGTGGAAAGATCAAAGGTGACCGTAATGAAGTCCCTACCTTTAGAGACATTTTAAATCCCTATGTTGCTACACCCTTCACTCTCTTCTTTCTCCCTCTTTCCCTGCCTCTCTCCCTGCGTCTCCCCTCTGGCAATTTCATCAATCACAAACTCTGGACTATCTCTTTTGTATGTCTTCCCCCCAAATATGTATCTATAACTAAGACCTTTTTGATAAATGTAAGATACCTATGCCTAAACATATGCTGGAGCTCTCTACTTGGATTTCCACAGACAACTCAAATTCAACATGTTCACATTTAAACCAGCCATGTACATCTCCCCATTGAAAACAAAAAGAAACACAATCAGTATGTTTGTCTTACATCTTCATCTTGGCAAATGGCACCTCTGTCCTCCTTGCTGCCAAAGCCAGGGTGCTCTTATTGTGTCCCTCCATGTCTTATCGTGCTTTATATCCACTTACTTATTTTTAAAATTATTTATTTATTTGAGAGAGAGAGAGCGAGAGAGCAGGGGAGAGGGCCAGAGGGTGAGAGAGAAAATCTTTTTTTTTAATGTTTTATTTATTTCTGAGAGAATGAGAGAGAGAGCGAGTGAGCGAGCATGAGCAGGGAGGGTCAGAGAGAGAGGGAGATACAGAATCTGACACAGGCTCCAGGCTCTGAGCTGTCAGCACAGAGCCTGACGCGGGGCTCAAACCCACAAACTGTGAAATCATGACCTGAGCTAAAGTTGGATGCTAACCGACTGAGCCACCCAGGGGCCCCAAAAGAGAGAATCATAAGCAGACTCCATGTCAGCATGGAGCCTGACATAGGGCTCGATCCCAGGACACTGGGATCGTCACCAGATCCGATATCAGGAGTGGGTCACTCAACTGACTGAGCCACTCAGGTGCCCCTATATCCACTTACCTATTAAAACCTATAGACTCTGAATCCTAGTTGCCCTTGGATCTCCGTCCTCAGCTGGGCACTGCTTAGTTCAGGGTCCTATCATTTGCCTTCTGAAAATTGTCATAGGGCTCTGAAGTTTAGTCTTGTATAGACAGATAGTAAACCTCTAACTCCTGTCCAGCTAAAGCTTGACATTTGATATCATGAAAACAAAACTGGCCAAAAATTGAACAAAGTTTTTCTATGGGTGGGATATACTATGCAGCTATAGTTGAACAAGCAGTTTTTAAAAAGTTGCTGTGAACACAAGCCAGCAGGTAAAAGTTAAGCTTCACTATTAAACTAGATTAGAGGTTTACAAAAATACAATGAAAGAAAAAAAGAAAGAAGAAGCGAAACGAAATGAGAAGACAAGATAAGAAAAAAGAAGAGAAAAGAAAGAAAAGAAATGAAATGAAAAAGGAAAAAAGAAAACAACCAGTCTTCATAGTGGACAGAGGTTGTTCAGCTGGTGAAAAATTGGAAGTTTCAAGAAAGTTAGTTTACCTTTGCTTTAGATCATAAGTTTTTAAAACATTTTATTTATTTTATTTTTGAGAGAGAGAGTGAAAGAGGGGGAAGGGCAGAGAGAGAGGGAAACACAGAATGTGAAGCAGGGTCTAGGCTCTGAGCTGTCAGCACAGAGCCCGACGCGGGGCTTGAACTCATGAGCCTTGGGATCATGACCTGAGCTGAAGTCAGACACTTAACCAACTGAGCCACCCAGGTGCCTCTGCTTTAAGTCATAAATTCTTACATGATTGCTGTTTATAAACACACAGCTCTTTGTAATATTCTCTCTTTGGAAATTTGAAACTATTCCAGGTACCAACGTCTAGTCACTTTAAGGGTCCATTGTGGAGCTGAGCCTTGAGCTCCTGTGCAAGATTTGTTTTCTCATGCTGTCCTTTGTAAGATGTTCATGAAATCCTTGGGATTACAGTTTCGATGACGAGTCATTGTTTAACCTGAAAGTCTGTTTGTCCTTGCAACACTGAAATCTGTGAGCTTGCTCTCAAGTCCAGGTATAACATTCCTATTGGAAGCCATACTTTATTTTCTAATAAAGTGCATTTGAATTAATAAAATATTAATATAATTGTGTAAAAAAACCCCTTCTAAAAACAAATATGATCTGTACTCACCCGATTATAATCTTCCAATAACTCCCTGTTATATTACCCTTGGGATAAAGTCCAAACTCATTTGCATAGCATATGCATCTCTTAAGAAAGAGAGGTGTAGGGTCTGGAGTCATACAGATCTGAGTTCAAATTTTGGCTCCGCCGCTACCAACTGTGTGATATTGAGTATCTTTTCTGTGTCTTGTTTTTTTTTGTTCTTTCTTCTTTTTTTAATTTGTGGAAAGAGAATAAGAATGGTGGCTACTAGTGGGAAGCCCTACTTTCGTTCCTCAATACCTATTCCTCTATTTCTGGGCATTACCCTTCCCTCTCCCTTTGAAGTTAGATGTGCCCAAGTCCCTGCTCTGCTAAAGAAACGTAACCAGAGGTGGTTTGTGTCACCTCTGTGTCCAGGTCTGCAGTTACTGGCTCTCTTCTCTCTGATGAACGTGAAAATACTTGCTGATATGGAGATGCTCTAAGAATTAAGTACTGAAAGTTGAGCCAACACAGGTGAGGCAGTTGCCCTGGAGAATGACCCAGATTTCAACAGACTCCGTGTAAACGAGAAACATTCACTGGGATGGAGCAACTGAGATTTGAGAGTAGTCACCTCAGCGTGGCTTAGCCTAAACCGAGGGCTTACCTGTTGCTATGAGACTGTATAATGTGTGACGGCCTTTGGTGGGGTGCTTCCCACAAAGCAAGCGTTCAGGTAATGGTCGCAGTAATCACGGTGGTCTTTCCAGCTGTCGACAAGACCCTTTTTCTTTCTTCCCTTCCCTTCCCTTCCCTTCCCTTCCCTTCCCTTCCCTTCCCTTCCCTTCTGTCTTGTCTATATACTTCATCCCAAAGGCACCTGCACCTTTTGCTGGGCAAAACATCTGGGCATCTTTAGACATTCTGATTACTCTGCAGGCAGTTTTCCAGGATCCTGCTCATCTGATAAAATTCAATTCAACCCTAAAAACCACCATCAATGTGACCACTCTGGAGCTTTCCCCCAGCCTGCTGTACCCACACCCCAGAGGTGGTCCCCTGGGCTTCCCTGCTTGGCACGCGGAGGACCTTTCCTTGACACTTCCGTGCTAGGCTGGTCTGTTCTGTCGGTCCCTCCTACTGGCCTGTGGGCTTTCCGAGAGAAGGGCTCTGTCTTGCTCATCTCTCCAGTCCTCACAGCCTAGAACAGGGCCTGCCACAAAGTAGATCTTTAATAAAATGTAAAAATAAACAAATGTACCCCCAGAACTAGTAAGGCAAGTAAGAAAACAATTCTGCTATCACATGACAGGTGACTGGGGTAAGGTAACAATGCTCTCATTTTCCGGAAGCCCCTCTGCTGTCCGTTTCCTCCCACACTCAGCCTGCTTTTGACTTTGTGACCATTGGCTGGTCTACATTTCTTATGTTACAGATGAGGAGAGAAAACCCAACGAAAGGACACAGGTGATGCAGCATGGTAGTGTCAGAGCCTGGGGCAGAAAGAAGGTAGTATTGCTCTCTAACAGCGAAACACAGGGCAGGGCCAGGGAGTCTGTAATGTGTATATTTGTGAGCTCATGCACAGGGGAGTGGATATAAAGTCATGAGATTATTGTAGTGGGTTAAATGTAGTCCCCCAAATATATGTCTAGGTCTTAACCCCCAGGACCATCAAATATGACAGCAAATAGGATTTTATTTGAAACAAGAATCTTTGCCGTTGTAATTCGTGAGGTATCACCCTCATGATATTTTCTGGGTGGGCTTTTAATCCAGTGACAAGTGTCCTTACAAGAGACACAGAAAGCCACACCGAGGAGAATGCCGTGTAAAGAGGGAGGCAGAGATTGGAGGTCTGGAGCCCTCAGAGTTGGAGGAGGAAAGGGAGATTCTCCCCTACAGCCTCTGGAGAGAGCACAGCTCTGCAGGCATGTTGACTTGGGGCTCTTGGCCTCTAGAACTGTTCTTAGTTTGCTGCAACAGCCTCAGGAAATTAATACAAGTGTCATTTGGAGAATAACTGTGTCTCTCCCCTGCTCGGCATATTCCTTTCCAGTTCTGCTTTCTATGGTAGCCTTTGAGAAATTTGTAGTCTTTCTTATTAAAAAAAAAATGAGAGCAATTTCCATTTTCATTCTTTTTTCCCTTTTCCCCTCCACTTATGGTGAGGAATTCCTTTCATCCCTCAATGCCTTAAATCAGCCTCCATTAATTATATAAAAAAAAGTCTTAGATCCCCCCCTCCCCATTTGAAGTTGAACGTTCAGTATCCCCATTCGTATACTTTGCTCCTTGGAGCACATGTTAATGGAAAAAATGAGAAAGTTTTGCAGCTTTGCCTCACTTTCGAGCCTCTGAGATACTTTTGATAGCTGGGATAAAACTTCCCTTTTCTCCTCAAATTCCTGATTCTTGTCCTGTGGGCTTCCCCGAGGTGCAGTGAGGGGCAGATGAGAGAAAGTGTTTGTGAGCTGCTATGTGGAGATCATATTGTTAATGTTGTAGCTGTTGATCGGTATGTACAAAATACAAAATCTATGAAATCTGAAGTACTCAATACAAAGCACCCTCTGACTTCTGCTCAGGCTGCTTTTACACTATACTTTGCTGCCATCTTGTGGTCTTTCTGGTAATTGTCAGCTCAATAGTTTTAGCTAAGATTTTTTTTCTAAATATAAGGTGTCACTTTTTTTTTAACAGTGATTTTTTTTCCTTTACAAGGAGGAGGGACAAGCCAATTTTGAAATATATCAGTGTCCTTCCTTGTTCTCATTTGATAGATTCTAGGAGACTTGACTTGGAAATAACATTTGAAAAATTATGGCAGATAAATCTGGAGGTGCAAAGACTCAGGCTGGTCAGAGAGACAGTGGACAGTGTTGTGGACTTTGGAGAGATGGAAGCACTTATCCTGCCCAAGAGTGTCCACCAGACACTGTTGTTGGAATGCCAACATTTCCTGCATCTAAAGTAAGAGTTGGGCATTCCCGGCTTCCCCACAGGCTACACACATCCTATTGAATCTGTTCCTCCCCCCGCCCCACCCCCCCAATCTCTTTCACTGCTTTGGTAAAATCCAGCCTCGTGGCTATTGTGTATTTCTGGTCCATGTTAATTCTTGTCTGGACCATGTCAGTGCCCAGTCTCCCCATCTCCATAATGCCCCCTCTTCCCTTCGTCCTGCACACAGCTCCAGATGACTTCCCTGAAGGGCTATAGACGCGGGACAGGACGGTGAAGGAGTGAGATCTGGAACCCGCCTGGCGTTCCCACTGCCTAACCAGGGCGGGTTACCTGGCAGGCTGCTTGTCCGTTTTCTCATCTGCCTCTTGAGGGTACCCCCAGTGCCCCGTCACACGTTGGTGAGGAAGGTTAAGTGAGCTAATCCACATCCAAGTGCCTAGTATGGAGTTGGTGTGCAATTAATATTTGCTGTTATCAGTCCTCTCTCCTTTACCGTGAATCCCTTGGATACCAGACTTTGATTTGTGTTTGCATCTTTGAATTCACAGATCTCTTTTCCATGACAGTCATTTGATAGCATGTTTGGTTATATAGGTAAAGAAGCACTAAGTTGGGTTTTTTTTTTTTTTTAATGTTTATGTATTTTCAGAGAGAGCGAGCAGGAAAAAGGGGCAGAGGGAGAGAGAGAGGGAAAGAGAGAGAATCCCAAGCAGGCCCCACACTCAGCACAGAGCCTGATGTGGGGCCCGACCTCGCAGACCGTGAGATCATGGCCTGAGCTGAAATCAAGAGTCGGACGCTTAACCGACTAAGCCACCCAGGCGCCCTGAAGCACTAAGCTTTCGATGGTACATTCAGTTTGCTTTTTGGAACTCACATTACATTATCAAAAGATGCTTAAGGCCATACTGTAACTTTCAGAAAAGGTACAGAAAAAAATTAAACTTGCTGTATTTACAGTTAATAAACAGTGATTCACATTTATTGAGTGTTTACTTATGTGATAAGTGCCGAACAAAATGTTTTATATGGAAAACCTTATTTAATACAAAACCTTTGTCAGCATTCCCGTTTTACAAGGAGGAAGCAGATGTGGGGAGGCCCCACAGCAGTTTCGGGGAGGAAATTAGTTAGAACCAGTGCAGTCTGTCTCAAGAGCTCACATTCTTAAGTGACCTTTGTGCTATAAATACATCCATTTTGAATGTCTGGGATCAATTCAGGGAGGTTGTTTCTGAACATCAAAACACAGAAAACATTTTAGAGGCACCTGGGGGGCTCAGTTGGTGAAGCAGATGACTCTTGTTTTTGGCTCAGGTCTGATTTCATGGGTTTGAGGATTGAGCCCTGTGTTGGGCTCTGCGCTAATAGCATGGAGCCTGCTTGGGATCCTCTCTCTGTCTCTCTCTGCCCTTCCCCTGCTCATTCTCTCTCTCCCTCCCCCTCTCTCTCAATAAACATTTATTTATTTATTTATTTATTTATTATTTTTAGGAGAGAGAGAGAGAGACAGTGTGATCAGGGGAGGGTCAGAGAGAGAGGGAGTCACAGACTGAAACAGGCTCCAGGCTCTGAGCTGGCAGTCAGCACAGAGCCCGACGCGGGGCTCGAACCCACGAACCGCGAGATCATGACCTAAGCGAAAGTCGGACTCTTAACCGACTAAGCCACCCAGGCGCCCCTCTCAATAAACATTTAAACAAACAAACAAAAAACCTCATGGAAAACATCTAGAAAATTCCAAACCCAGTGGAATGCGAGTGTCAAGCTTTGCGCTGTATTCATGTTCCATTGGGCCTCAACTTGCAGTGGCCATTGTGTGGAGAATATTTGTGATAATAAAGGGCATCCCTGGCGTCTGTTGCTCTTAGATGGTTGTCAAGTGTGGACATGGTCTGGAGACGACAGGGGCCAAGGAATTCTAAGTCTGTTGCAGTGGATGAAGCAATGCCCCATTCCGATACTGTATTGTCTGACATACCACAACCCGCCTGCCGTTCCAACTACTGTTGGAAACGTTTCCTCAGAATGCTGGGACCCTGACGCACAAAGCAGACTCAGGCTGAAGAAATGCACTCCCTGAGGAAAGATTCGGAGCTGCCTGAGTTTCCCAGTGTTCCAGTAAGACTGTACAAGGGCTGGTTTTCAGACTCATTGTCCTCATTTTTTTCCCCTCACAGATACCAATTTTTCTATTATACCCAATTATCTGTCCTATTAATAAGTATTATACATCTTCTAAATTCAAGGAACATTAAGTTGACATAGAGATTGTGTCTTCCACAAGCATTGCGCAAGGGAAATCCCATCTATCTGACACACCTTACTGCACATAATAGCTCTCCCATTTATTCACACGTTCAAAATTTATTCAAAGCTATGTGTGATCAACTGCTATACAGAGAACGGTGCCAGGTGTCACCAGGAATATTAAGTATGTTAAATGTATTTTAGAAAATAGATGGAAATACAACCCCGAAGTCATTTTATCTTTTGAGGTGGAAATAAAAATGGACAAAACTTTTATCCCTCATCCCTCATCTTCTTTCTGATGATATTTTTTTTTGAGAGCTGCCTCGAAAGCTTAAGTTGCCTCAAAAACGGAAGTCACTGCTTCTGTGGAATTAGTTCAATTTGTGTATGATTCTTGGTTCTTTTCCCCTCCATTCTTGCTACCGATTGGTCACTACCGCATTCCTTCGCTTAACCCACATATCACTGGCATGAGACTAAGAACGCAGCCAAGTTTTGTTGAGGATGTGGGGGAATGGGAGAGGTTTATATTCGTAAATTACTTTCACCAACTTACCACATGGAATCTCTCATCGGCCTCTTTTTTCTTCAAAATTTAGTTAAACACCACATGATGTTGGGACTCTGCTATGGTTTGAATATTTGCACCACCACCCCCATTCATGTTGAAAACCTAGTGTCCAAGGTGAAGCTATTACTGAGCAGTGTTGGTGGTATAGTGGTGAGCATAGCTGCCTTCCAAGGTGGAGCTATTAAGAAGTAGGGCCTTGGGAGGTGATTATATCGTGAGGGTGGAGCTCTCATGAATGGGATTAGTGCTCCCATAAAGGAGATCCCAGAAAGCTCCCTCCCGGCTTCCACCATGTGAGGACATAGTGAGAAGGCACCAGGTGTGAACCAGGTAGTGGACCTTCACCAGACTAAGGGCTAAGACTTTCTTAACCATATATGCTCAGTTGCCTTTGGAGGTATAATTGTAATAAAAACAAAAGCTGTCTTCTTCAGAAAACTTTTCTTCTTTATTTTATTTTTTTTTTATTTTATATTTTTTATTTATTTCTAGGAGAGAGAGAGAGAGACAGCGTGAGCAGGGGAGGGTCAGAGAGAGAGGGAATCACGGACCGAAACAGGCTCCAGGCTCTGAGCTGGCGGTCAGCACAGAGCCCGACGCGGGGCTTGAACCCACGAACCGCGAGATCATGACCCAAGCGAAAGTCGGACGCTTAACCGACTACGCCACCCAGGCGCCCCACTTTTCTTCTTTATTAAACTAACTGATACTTCTCCCGACTATACACAGAAATTGAACTTTGAGAAGTGTAAGCACACTCAATAAATGGTAATCACCTACTAATAATAATCACCAAACACAGATAACTTGTCACACACGGTCCTGAGGCTTGGGATGAATTAATTCCTTTAATCCTTGTAACAAGTCTATGATATACATACTCTTAGCATCCCTATTTTTCTCAGGTAAGAAAACTGAGGCTTAGAGAGGTTAGAATTCCAAACCAGGCAGTCTAGCTCTGATGTCCATGCTTTAACTGTTCAGGCATTCCACCTGTCGTTATATTTATCTATTGATACAGGAGAGTTAAATACTGAGCAATTATGTAGTTTCTCTCTTTATTTCAAGACGCTAATGACACATGATGCTAAGTGTCCTCATTACCCTGGCTGTTTAACTTGGACTTCCTCATGTGGAGAATGGAGAACATGGTGTCTGGAGAACATGGCGTCCATGGGTATGTCAGCTAGACAACATCGGTTTCAGTGCAGGAGCTCCCTATGAGTGTTGGATGGAGAGTGTTTAAAAGGAGAACTGAGTGAACAAAAGAGAGTTGTTCGCAAGAAAATGTTAGTGGATAGAACATAGTAAGGCTCTTAGAGGTAGTGTTGGTATTACCCAACATGTATCTCCTTTCGCCGGATTTGTGTACTATTTGACATATATTTTTTTTAATTTGCTGATGGCAATATGTTTTATTGAATAATATATAGGGGTGCCTGGGTGGTTCAGTGTGTTTAAGCTTCCGTCTCTTGATTTCAGCTCAAGTCATGATCTCACAGTTGGTGAGATTGAGCCCCACGTTAGGTTCTGCGCTGATAGTAAGGGAGCTTGCTTGGAATTCTCTCTCTCTTTCTCTCTCTCTCTCTCTCTCTCTCTCTCTCCCCCTCCCCACCCCCCCACTCCTCCACTGCTTGCTCTCTCTCTGTCTTTTAAAATTAGTTAATTAGAAAATAAAGTAATATATAATTGAAAGCCAGTTATTTATCCCATTGTGACAAGATGACCTATATAGATTTTGTGTCTATGAATAAGAGTGTAGTTCATTGCTTTGATAGACTTTTATGAAGTAAAAGTGTATATATTCTTTGTTTATAATTGTTTAATTTGATAAAATTTAAAATGGGTGAAATGCATAAATCTTAAAGACATTCATTAATATAATGAGTACTAATCTTAAATAATTCACTGAGATTTGACAAATGTAACCTATGTAACCAGCGTATCAATCAGGACTGAACATTTCCATCATTCAAAAAACTTTCATGCTTCCTTCCAGTTAGTTTTCCACTCTTCTATATACAACTTTTCTTTCAGGCTTTTTTTTTTTTAAATCACAGATTAGTTTACTCTTATCTTGAATTTAATATAAATGGAATCATACAGTGTATACAATTTTGTATCTGGCTTTTACTCAACCTAGTATTTAAAATTTTTTAGCATTTATTTATTTCTGAGAGAGAGAAAGAAAGAAAGAGAGAGAGAGAGTGCAAGCATGGGAAGGGCAAAGAGAGAGGGAAACACAGAATCCAAAGCAGGCTTCAGGCTCCAAACTGTCACCACAGGGCCCAACATGGGGCTCAAACTCATGAACAGTGAGATCATGACTGGAGCTGAAGTTGAACACTTAGCCGACTGAGCCACTCTGGCGTCCCAAGTACTTTTTTTTTTTTTTTAAAGATTTTGTTTTTAAGCAATCTTTACACCCAATGTGGGCCTCAAACTCACAACCCCAAGACCAAGAATTGCATTCGGCACCGACTGTGTCAGCCAAGTGCCCCAATGTAGTATTTTTGAGATTTATTCATGCTATTGTGTATCTGTAGTTTATTCTTTAATTGTTGAGTGCTAGTCTATTGTATAAATATTTCACAATTTATTTATTCATTTTTATTTTGTTAGACATTTCAATTATTTCCAGTTTTTGATTATTTGGGATAGACTTGATAGAAACCCTCACATACAAATACTTTGTGCTATGTTTTCACTTGTATAAAAACCTAGAAGTGGAAGTATTGAGTCGTAGCATAAGTGAATGCTTAACTTTACAACAAACTGCCAAGAGCTTTCTAAATAATCAAATGCTATTGTGAGTGTTTTCTAATAAGTATTATTTTCCAATCATTTGCAACATACTACACTCCCAGTCTATCAGGATTCCAATTGGACCACATCCTCCCAAACTCCAATATACAGCATTCTCAGCCTTTTAAAACTGGAGAAGCATCTCATCATTATTTTAATTTGCATTTCCCTTATGACTAACAATGTTTCTTTTCATGTGCTTATTGGCTGTTTGTATATTTCTGATTTTGAAGTTAGTGTTCAAACATTTTGCATATTTTAAGATTTGGATTGTTTTTCTATTATCAATTTGATTTGTAGAATCAAATTCGTAGAACTAGAGACCATGAATCTTTCAGTCTCTATTGATTTGCCTCTTATGGGCATATCATATTAAGGGAATCATAAATATATGCTTTTTTATGAACAGTTTCTTTTGTTTAACATAACATTCTCAAGGTTTGCTCATGATATAGCATAGATTGATACTTTATTCCCTTTTGTGGCTGAATATGCCATTGTCTGGAGACACTACATTTTGTGTATCCATTTTTTTTTTTGCTATGTTTAGTTTACTAGAATTTTTTTATTTTTAAAATATTTTTAAATATTTATTTTTAAGAGAGAGAGACATAGTGCAAGCGGGGGAGGGGCAGGAAGAGAGGGGGACAGATTCTGAAGCAGGCTTCAGGCTCTGAGCTGTCAGCACAGAGCCCGGTTCGGGGATCAAACCCATGAACTATGAGATCATGACCTGAGCCGAAGTCAAATGCTTAACTGACTTAGCCACCCAGGTGCCCTGTTTCACGAGAATCTTATTAATGGTTTTTTTTTGCACCTATGTTTATGAGGATATTGATTCGCACTTTCTTTTCTTTCTTTCTTTTTCCTTTTCAGAGAGAGAGAGAGAGCATGTGAGCAAGGCAAGAGAGGCAGAGGGAGAGAGAGCAAGAATCCTAAGCAGGCTCCATATTCAGTGCAGAATCTGACATGGGGCTCAATTCCATGACCCTGGGATCATGACCTGAGCCAAAATCAAGAGTCAGACACTCAACTGACTAAACCACCCAGGCACCCCTCTACTTTCTCTTCATTAATGGTTGTGTCCATTTGAGGGAAGTTTTCTCCTCCTTTAACTTATGAGAGACTTCATTCAAGATTAATTTTCTTCTGGGATGCCTGGGTGACTCAGTGGGTTAAGCAACCGACTCTTGATGTGGGCTCAGGTCATGATCTCACAGTTCATGGGATTGAGCCCAAAGGTGGGCTCTGTTCTGACAGTGTGCAACCTGCTTGGGATTCTTTCTGTATCCCTCTCTCTTTTCCCCTCCCCTATTTGCTCTTTTATGCGTGTGCACTCTCTCTCTCTCTCAAAATAAATAAACAAATGTTAAATAAAGATTTGTATTCTTCTTCTTTTGTAAATGGTATTCTTCCTTCTTAAATAGCTCAGCAGTGAAACCAACTGGGCTTGTGGGAAGGTTTCTTTGTTTGAAGGTTTTATTTACAAACTAAAATTCTTTATCAGACATAGGTTAATATACATTTGGTTTTCTTTTTCCGTAAGTTTTGAATTCCTGTTGATAAAGAAATTCATCTATTTTACCTAATTTGAATATACTGGTATGAGAGTGTTCATAATATTCTCTGTGTATTCATGTTATACACCAATAGGATTTATAGTTGTATACCACATTTTATTCCTAGAATTGGTAGTTAGTGCTTTGTCTCCTTTTATCTACTTAGCTGTAGTAGGGTTCAACAATTTTATTACAGTTTTACAAAAAAGAATTGGCTTTGTTAATTTTCTATATTGTTTGTTTGATATTTCATTGATTTCTGCTCCTTCATATTTCCTTTCTTTGATTTACTTGGATTTAATTTGCCCTACATCTTATATCTTTTTAATGTTAAGCCTTAGATTATTGATTTAACAATGATCTTTTCTAACATGCATATTTAAAGCTTATATTATTTATTCCTAAGACCTGATTAAGCTAAATCACACAGATGTAGTGTTTTGTTTCCATGAACACATATTCTCAAATATTTTCTAATTTCCCTTGTGATTTCTTCTTTTGCTTACATTATTTACAAGTATGCTGTTAAATTTCAAATTATTGAAGATTTTCTTCATTTTATTGCTATTGAATTCAATTTAATACCTTTGTTGTAAGAGAATATACACTGTAAGATTTCAATTCTTTATTATTGGGATTTATTTTAAGTCCTATCACAAATTTATCTTGAACACTGTAAGCATTTAAAAAGGGTGTTTATTCTGTAATTCGTGTAGTAGGCTATAAACATCAATTATGCAAACTGATTGACATAGTGCCCAAATCTTCTGTTTTCTTATTGACTTTAAAAATAATTAATAAAGGGGTGCCTGGGTGGCTCAGTCAGTTATCACACAGTTAGTGGGTTCGAGCCCCACCTGGGGCTCTGTGCTGACAGCTCAGAGCCTGGAACTTGCTTCTGATTCTGGGCCTCCCTCTCTCTCTTCCCCTCCCCTGCTGTCGCTCTGTCTCTCTCTGTCTCTCAAAAATAGATAGATGTTAAAAATAAAATAATTAATGCATTTATTTTTTATAGCACTTTTAGGTTCACAGCAAAATAGAAAGGAAGGCACAAAGATATTGCATGTGTCCCAGGCTACTATACATGCATATTCTCCTCCATGTTAACACCCCCACTACAGTAGTGCATTTTAATAACTGATGGACCTACATTAACACATCAATATCACCCAAATTAATATAGTTTTATTAGTGTCCACTTTTAGTCTTGTGCATTCTATGGGTTTGGACAAGTGTATAATGACATCTACCATTACAGTATCAAACAGAATTGTCACTGCCCTAAAGATCCTGTTCTCTGCCTCTTCATCCTTTCTTCCCCTTAAGCCTGGAAACACTCATCTTTTTAATCCCTCCATAGTTTAGACCATTTCGAGAACATCATATGATTCAAGTTATACAGTATGTGTAGCCTGTTCAGATTGACTTCTTTCTTTTCTTTTCCTTTTTCTTTTTTTTGGTTTATTTATTATTGAGACAGAGAGAAAAAGAACATGAGTGAAGATAGGCAGAGAGGGAGACACAGAATCTGAAGCAGGCTCCAGGCTCTGAGCTGGCTGTCAGCACAGAGCCCGACACGGGGCTCGAACCCATAAACTGTGAGATCAATACCTGAGCTGAAGTAGGACGCTTAACCTACTGAGCCACCCAGGTGCCCAGAGATTGACTT
Organism: Proteles cristata cristata; assembly: GCA_017311185.1. NCBI lineage: Eukaryota > Metazoa > Chordata > Mammalia > Carnivora > Hyaenidae > Proteles > Proteles cristata. The sequence continues at coordinate 243,501 of JAESUZ010001578.1, forward strand.
CTTTCCCTTTATAGTATGTATTTCAGTTTTTTCTCCATGCCTTTTCATGACTTGATAGCTCATTTTATTTTAACACAGAATAATATTCTATTGTCTGGATGCACCGTAGCTTATTTATCCATTCACCTACTGAAGGACATCTTGGTAGCCTCCAAGTTTTGGCAATTATGAATAAAGCTACTATAAACATCTCATTTCATTGCTGGTGTAAAATATCACAGCCACTTTGGAAGACAGTTTGTCATTTTCTTATAAAACTGAACACACTACAAATTCAAGCTCCTTGGTATTTATTCAAATGAAATATTATGTCTGCACAAAAATCTGCACATAGATGTTTACTATTTCTTATAGTGCACTTTCTGTTGGTAAAAATTATGTTAGCTTGCATTTTTCGAAAAAATTATTTTATCCTCATTTTTATAATATTATTTCTATGAGATTAAATTCTGATTGACTTTTTTTTTAAATTTAAGCACTTTAAAGCTATTGTTCCATGATTCTGGGATTTATTTATTTATTTATTTATTTATGGTGAGAAATCAGTCATCTTTCTTATTTTTTTCATATATATATGAATTATATCTGTACAGATATAAAATACATATACAAATATGTGTGTGTATATATATATATATATATATATACACACACACAGACAGACAGGAATATATATACTCCTGCTTTAAGATTTTCTTTCCTTTTTTAAAAGATTTTCTTAATTTTTTTTAAAAAATTTATTCATTTTTGAGAGACAGAAAGAGAGAGCTCAAGCAGGGGTGGGGCAGATAGAGAGGTAGAGACAGAATTTGAAGCAGTCTCCAGTCTCTGAGCTGTCAGCACAGAGCCCAATGAGGGACCCAAACTCACAGACCATAAGATCATGACATAAGCCAAAGTCCAAAGTCCGATGCTTAACCAACTGAACCACCCAGGTGCCCCTAAGATTTTCTTTTTATCATTGTCTTCAACAGTTTTATTACAGTGTATCTAGTTGAAGTGCTTTTTTTTCCTATTTCTTCGGCTTAAGGTTGGCAATGTACATATGAATATAGAGGACATAGATATCCTATATATATCCTATATATTCATGTAGATGTGAATATATAGGATACTTTTTTTAAAAACAAATTTGGACTTTTTCAGTTTCTCTCTCTCTCTCTCTCTCTCACACACACACACACACACACACATGCACACACACACACACACACACACACACACACACCCTTTCTTTGGGATTTAAATTACATTAAATTAGATTATCTGAAGTATTGATTACTTCTGTTTTTCTCTTTTCCCTCTATCCTTAAATTAGTTAATTTCTATGCATATGTCTTCAGGTTTATTGACTCTTTCTTTTGCAGTGTCCAATCTGCTCTACAACCTACCCAATTAATTTATTCAGATACAATATTCTTCCACTATGGAACTCTCATTTAGTTCTTATAGATTTTATTTCTCTTCTGAGGATACCCTACCTCAGCATTATGTATACATTATGTCTGTACTCTTTTTTTTCAAAATTCACAATCATATGTATAATGTCTGTTTTAAAGTCCCTGCTTTCTAAATTCAACATCTGTGTCATCTTGGCATCTATTTACATTACCTTCTTTTACCTTTGAGTGTGAGTTGGTTGCATTTTTTCTACTTCTTTGTCTAATAATACTTGATTGTATGCTAGATATTGTGGATGGTATATTGTATGGAACCTACTGTATGTTATTTTTCTTTGAATAACAGTTATGTTCTAGCAAGTGGTTAAACTACTAGTGATTTCTCTAGATTTCATTAAAATTGCCTTATGCTTTATTTCCAGTTCATCTTTAGTCTTTGGCATTATTTCTACTATAGATCATAATCTTTATTTCTCTAGGCATGATCTTTTTAGCATTTCAATCCAATGTCTGAATTGCTCAGCAAGGCTTTTTCACTCTGGATGGGTTAGAATTCAAACATCTTTGAGCATTGGCTAATGTCTTGTACTTCCATTCAGATGAACATGGGATTTAGCATTGCTGTGGTTACTCTCTAGAGGGTCTCACAGAATCCTTACTTGCATATGAGTATTGAGTACTTCGGCCATGGACCAGAGGGCAACCTCTGTCGAGGTTTCTCACTTCCCCTATTCTGTGCAGCAACCTCTCCCCAGTACTCTGTCCTACAAATTCCAGCCACTTCAGCAGGACCAAACTCTGATTTATGCTTCCTTGGTTCAGTGAGATTGGCATTCTCCATTTAGGTTCTGGCTTCCATGCTGCCCGTGGAAAATGGCCCCAGATAGAAATCTGGAATTAATGTGGAACTCACTTCACATATTCCCTTTCTCTTAGGAATCACAGTTCTGTGCTGTTTGTTATTCAATACCTAGAAATAGTTACATAACAGATTTTGTCCAGTTTTGTTGTTGTTTACATTGGGAAGGTAAGTCTAATCCTGGTTACTTTGCCATGACTAGAAGCAAAAATTCTAGAACTTCATCCATTATGTGTTTGTTTGTTTGTTTGGGGGAGAGGCAGAGAGATGGGGTTAGAAAGGGAATCTGAAGCAGGCTCTGCACTGACAGCAGAGAGCCCAATGCGGGACTTGAACTCACCAACCATGAGATCATGACCTGAGCTGAACTTGGATTCTCACCCGACTAAGCCACCCAGGCACCCCCATTACATTTTTATTTAATATGGCGTGCACAGTCCATTATTGACTGCAAGTGCTTCTGTCATAGGTGGCTTTCTAAATATCACAGTTACATGAATTCCTTTCAGGGAAAGGAAGTTAAAGTCAGTAGAATAAAAAAAAATGTTCTTTTTTTTAAAGAAGAAAGATGTTTATGTTATTTAAAATACTTGAAATATCTTAATGTACTTTTTTCATTTCATTTTGTTAAATCCATTATGAAACCTTCATTGATTACTATTTTTTCTTAACTCTGAACTTTTTAGCTATGTATCATAAATCCTCCACTGGGTAGCTCCAACCTCACTTTCTGCTTTTTCCTCCCACACTGCCTAACCTGACTCTCTAGTTGTGTTGAACTATTTGTTCTTTCAAACACAAACCCTAGTGAACATGACATACTACCTTCCTTGTGATTCATTTTCTTATCTATTTTCAAATGTCATTTTGCACTCCTTTGAATTTGATCCCGTATATGGTACGTCACAACATTCTACTGAGAATAGTCATTATTTGATCACAAATAAAAAATGTCTTCACAAATCCCCCTTTTGATTTTGAGCTCCTTTTCTACTTGGCATAATGACAGGAGCCTGGATAGCATTGCTTCTTCCATTTTTTCACTTCTTGTATGTAATCAGCTACCAAGTTCTGTCAGTCACAGTTCCTAAGCATCTGAATCTGCGCTCTTACCTTTTTCTCTACTGCATTTGCTGCATTTAGGCCTGATGATTTCTTATAAGAACAACCTGGTGTTCTGTATCTCTATCCATACTGGTACCAGAGCAATCCTTTTGAAACACATCTTTTGTAAGAGCAAGTCCTGAATTAAAGTCTTTTAATGGCTTTGACATGATTGAAATGCTGTACCAGGGTGACTCAGTAGCTTGAGCTTCTGACTCTTGATTTTGGCTGGAGTCATGTTCCCAGAGTCATGGGATCAAGCCCCACATCGAGCTCTATGCTGAGCATCGAGCTTGCTTGGGATTCTCTCTCTCCTTTTCCTCCTCCTCCTTTTCTTCTTCTTCTTCTTCTTCTTCTTCTTCTTCTTCTTCTTCTTCTTCTTCTTCTTCTTCTTCTTCTTCTTCTTCTTCTTCTTCTCTCTCTCTCTCTCTCTCTCTCACTCTCTTTCTCTCTCTCTCTCTCTATTCTTCTCCCTTGCTCACATGCACTGTCTCTAAATATAAAGTAAAAAAAAAATTAGTCAAAGATTCTTAGCCTGTCTGACTTTTAGGGTAGGTAGCTTACATGGTATAGTTTAGGGAAGCATAACATAAAACCTCCACTTTAATGCCTATTAAGAAAAACTTTAGTAGTTTATAGTAAGAAAGTAACATAAAGATTTATGAAAGCCTTTCTGATGGAAACAAGCCAAGTGAACTTTTCTTCATGTTTCAAGATAGTTATATTTTAATGATTTATTGACATAGGAACATATTAGAAATCAGTTATGAGAATTAGTTTTCTGATTTTTAGGTTAATAGTGCCAGTTTTTCAAAAATACTGTTTGTTGTCATTGATGAGTAAGAATATCAGTACATGTGTTTGGAGGAATGTAACAAGACAGCTCAGTAAATACACGCCTGTCTTTCAATCTGTCTGTTTCTGGCACAGAATGATGACATTATTAGAGAAGAGCTACCAGCAAAGCAATGTTAATGCTTGGAATCTGGCTCACGCATACTTTGATGAATTAATTAACTTTTATCCTAAGTATGGTGGATGAGTCATGGTAGTACCAAGGAGAATACAGGTGATAGCCACATCACTGGAAAACAGGAGGACATGAAATAAGATCCTTGGAAAGGGATTTAGAAATGAAAGGCCTGATGGGTGCTGATTGAGTGTCCATCTCTTGATATCAGCTCAGGTCATGATCTTGCAATTGAGGGATCGATCCGTGCATCCAGCCCTGTGCTGACAGTGCAGAGCCTGCTTGGGATTCCCCACCCCTCCCCAAGTTGCACACGCACACACACTCTCTCTCAAAAATAAATAAACATTTTTTAATGTAAAAAAAAAGGAAATGAAAGGCCTGAAATCTACTCCGAGTTGGGTCACCGGATTTCTAGTTGTCAATTATCTTGAGGGTTTCAGTTTTCTTCTCTGGGATTCGGGTTTTTCCATTTGTACAATGAAGGCATTGGGCTCTGTAATATCTGAAATCCCTGTGATTTTTAATATTCGTACTTGAATTTGAAATTTAAAAAAATATTCCCACTTTAGGCTTGACATTTTAAATGTATGTCAGTGCTTTGGGAACTAGGGCCTTTAAATTGCTATATGTTTTCAGTTCTCATTAGTCCGATTGACAAGTGCTCCAGGCCCTCTCTCTCTGCCCTAGAGACCAACATGCTCTTCTTCTCTCCCTCCCTCCCTAACACAAAACAGGAAATGCGTGTGTTTTGGGCTATCATTCACACTTACTCACTTAGAAGTGTAGTGAAGAAATTCATGCCCAAATCCTGTAATAATGTGAAAGCTTTGTATGTCAGTTCATTTTTTGACTTTACTTCTGGTTCTAGTTATCGACCTCCTGAAACTACAGAGGACTCCAGTACATTTTCTAGCTAATATTTGGGAAGTATTTTCAAAGAAATAAAGCATTCTTACCTGGCATATGTTGAAGAAAAAAGTGTCAGAGGGTGTAGAGAAGAAAATAGTGATTGGAAATGCAGTGACCAACAGATAGCTCTGACCAGGGCTATTGTCAAAATACCGGATCAGTGGATAAGCGTTGGTCTTATGTACCTAGATCAGCCATGCTGAAGAACTAGAGGGTTGGTTTCAGATTTAGTTTTGTATTCAGCAAGCTGTCTAGAATCGAATATCATTTCCATATAGCCAATTTCACTGCCGTATAAGCTATAATTTATATAAAGACCAAGGTCTGTTAGTTACAATATACCTTTGCATATACTTTAGCCTATTATAAAGTACAATCATGATTAATTAGACATAACTTTCCCTTAAATGAGTTGGTACACTCAAGAAGATGAAAAGGGAGGGGCACCTGGGTGGGTTAGTCAGTTAAGTGTCTGACTTCTGCTCAGGCCATGATCTCATGGTTCTTAAGTTCAAGCCTGGTATCATGCTCTGTGCTGACAGCTCAGAGTCTGGAGCCTGCTTCGGATTCTGGGTCTCCCTCCTTCTCTGCCTCTCCCCCACTTGTGTACTGTCTCTCTCTTTCAAAAATTAATAAATCTTAAAAAAAATTTTAAAAAGGTGAAAAGGTAGACACTGGGGGTTGGCAGGGGTGGGGAGCAGAGGCATTGTGAAGAAAATAGTGAACTTAGGTGAGCTGAACTTAACGTAGTTTGATCAGGGACTTCTCCCGTGTGACTGATCTCAGGAAGACTCATTCATGGTGACTAACACACAAGAAACAACATTTAGTTAGCAAGTCAGGTGTCAGTGAGTACATTTGTGCTAGAGAGACATCTTTTGCTCCACTGCTGCTGGGAATGGAAAACCAAAATTATAATGAGATACTGTTTTTTTTGAATATGCATGATTATTACAGAGAGGGTTGGGTATTTCTAAAGAACATCTGAGGAGGCTGAGCTAGAATCTGGGTCTTGCTTTTACCTTGCCCCGGTGTCTGACAATCCGCATGTTACTGGGAATAGTAGAGACAATGTTATCTAGCCATTCATTTTTGAACAGGTATTTATTGAGTATAGACTATGTGACAGACAAATAACATGGACAAAAACCTGTAAAAAATTAAAAATTATTAGGAGAGAAATCCAACATGTTTTGATATGTGTTCAGTGGTTCTTTTAGAGATATTTAATGTTAGGATAATCTAAATTTATAGTAAAATTCTCAGAAAAATAAAATAATTTACATTAGTGAATTTTAGTTATCAAAGCTTACCTTTTTTCTAGTATAAAGCCTCTTACAAAATTTAAAAAAAGCAAAAACCTTATTTTTTATCATTTTTTAAAATTATTTTTCAAGTCTACATTTTAGAAGATCACAAACATTTTACAACTTTGATTAATTATTAATATTAATAATTCTACTGCAGTATAAAATGGCACAGTCTTTCTCAGAGCCTTGTTAAGGTGTCTGAGCTATTTATCCCCACAGAAAATAATAAAGTAGGTTTTTATTATTGTGACTATATCGTGATATTTCTTGGTTTGTTGTTTGTCTACTTTTTCTCCTTGTAATTGTCATTTCTCGCTTTAAAGAAGTCTGTCTCTTTCAATTTCTTTTTTTCCCTTCTAGACCAGAGGTCAGCAAACTTTTCCTATCAGCAGCCAGACAGCAAATACTTTAGGCTTTGTGGACCATATGGTCTCTGTCACAACCATTCAAGTCTATAGTTGTAACATGCAAGTCATAGACAACACACAGATGAGTGGGCATGGCTGTGTTCCAATAAAACTTTATTTTCAAAAATAGGCAGTAAGCCTGGATGTCTGTGGGCCACAGCTTACCTACCCTGTTCTAGATTGTTGAGTATGCTGAATAACTATATAGAGCGGTGTGTAAAAACAGTAAATAGAATTTTTTTAAAAAGTAAATAAATGCATAAAAACTTAATGTGCTCCTACAAACAACATATACACAATTTTGTATCATAATCCTATGACAATGTTTTTAGGTACTTATATATCTTTCTTTCGCTTTCTCCCTTCTTTGCATCCTTTTTTCAGGTTTGTGTCTATATTGCAAATATTTGAAGTTATTGGATAAATTCCAGATACTTGCTTCACGTAGATGTGTGCATGTATGTATTCATGTATATCAGGCATAGAGCTGAAGTCACTGTACCAATTAAGACCTAGATAAGATTGGTTTGATCTCCATTCTGTGAAATTTGGAAGGTGTAATATCCTTCAGCAAGACCACTAAGTTTATGCAGATTTTATGGTGGGGTCATATTTTTATGGTCACCTTTGTCTCTGAATTCTACTTCTGCCAAATTAAGTCAGTGTAGAGATTGTTTGGATATCCCTGTTCTAAAAAATTTCTTGGCCATTTTTACATCTCAGATTCTAGCCTCCTACTATGTTTCTCAGTTTTTCACAGTCCCTTCTGGATGGCCCCAGGAACTCCAAATTTGTCTAACTTTATTATGCAGATTAATTCCATTTTCTCCACCCTTACTCCCAAACTCTTCTCTGAATCCACTGTTCAGTTTCTAATCCACCAAGGTGCTCTGCTGAACAAAAAGGATCTCTTCTCCTTTAGTTGAATCATCTGCTAAGAAGGAAATTAAAATTTTGTGTGGAATTTTTTCCCTTATGGATGTTAAGATGGATGATTTGATGGATGGATGGATGGATGGATGAGTGCCTAGACAATTATTATTCAGTAGTACAAGTCTGGACTAATATTGCATGAAAGCAAATGTGGAAAACCAAATTTGGCTTATTAGAGTTAATTTTGTGATTTAGGAAGTATTTAGGGTTGTTCTTCAACCTTCAGAGCCAAAATGCACCCAACTTACTGTTTCTATTATTATTCATAATGTATGAAGTATTTCATTCATTTCTTATGTGTTTGTTTTTTAAATATTTTAATGATTTTCTTACAAAAGGAGTTAAAGTATTTCATATGACAGTCAACTAAGTTATATAAATAGAATATAAGATTAAAAATAGCATAAGGTAAAAGTTAAGCTTAGACCCAAAGGAACTGCATTATATCCCCTCAAAATTAAAAATAATGGGCTGGTATTTCTATTTGTAGATTTGTCATCTAGTCTCCAATATTAGAAAAATGGCTCTTCTAGTCACCTAAATATTTAATGTGAAAATGATTTACCTTATCCACAAGGTAAATTATTCAGTCATATATTATTATATTATTCAGTCATATGTTAATTCATATAGCAACTGAATTGTCTACAAAAAGCACTACAAAGAATATGAAATAAGAAGATACTTTTCTAATCCATCAAGGAACTTAAAACCTGCTCCTAGAAATAATCCAAACAATAATAATACAAATATAGTTAAATAGTTGGAAAAAGAATTAAGAATGCAATATATGAGAAAGTTAATATTTTCACTCACATTTCCTGAACACTGCAGTAACCTAAAATTGGTCTCTTGGAAGTATGCTCAGAGTTTTGAACTGCAATGAAAACCAGTAGTGATGCAGCTTATAATTTTTCTTAGCATTGCTGGAAGTATTTGAGTGGAAAAGGTAAATCCTGAGTAAAACTAGTTAAAAAATACAATATAAAACAAAATCCATCGTCTTGTAAAAATCCACATTTAGAGAGGATGGAGATAGGACACTAAAAATTTTTTTGTCAGTATTGTTTGCCATAGGCTGGCTTCATTCGATTTATTTATTCTTTTGAGGGAAACACACTGCCAGGGGTCACAGTGTTCTAAGCAGAGTAGACAGAAGGTTGTTCCTTAAGGAGTTTCTAGTCTAGAAGGAGGGATAAACATGCAGACAACAGAGAAATGACCCATGTTTCCAACTTCAGGCTTAATGAAGTGTTGACGTTTGGATTATCCGTGAAAGAGTTTAATAAACTAGAAGAGATGCAGAGGACATTCTTTGCTAAGGAGAATAAATGGACCAAGGCCCAAAAGTTCAAAAGTGTGTTTTCAAGAAAAGCAAGCACAGGTTCACAATCCATTGTCTATAGTCCGAATCCAAGAATTTCTAAAAACCAGGTTTTTGTTTTGTTTTGTTTTGTTTTGTTGCTTTGTTGTTTTTTGTTTTGTGTGTTTTATTTTGTTTTCTAATTTGTAGCAAACTTATTTGGTGGCACAACCTGACCTGAATTGGTGGCAGGCTGTTTACAATCCTTATTTATTCCACTTATGAGAATATTTCTTGATATTGTTGCAGAAACATCAATCTTTTCTATTATAAGTGCTGCCCCTGCACAAAGAGGTTTTGCTGGTATTTTATACAGTAACTCCGTTAGTTTTTAAAAACACCACCGTGTGCCCCCCAAATCTGAATTACAGTACACACCTGGCCACAGGTGTTTCAGATACGGAATTGTGGACCTGAAGTCGTTATAGGTGACAGAATATTGTGGAGACAGTGGTCAGGAAGCTAGATAAAATTGTGCCAGTTTTCGAATCCCACATTAAAGATGCTGGAAATTCTACTTTCAGCTGAAAAGAAACCGTAATAGGCTCTTGAAAAAGTGAGTAAAGCATTCAACAGTGTTTTATCAAAATTACTTTGTGTTCCTGAGCACACACTAATTTAAATTTCTCTCCCCAAACAATTGTAAAACCCAGGATATTGTCCTCTGACGAACAGATAATGATGTCAGATGAAATACCTGTTGAAAATAGATGTTTTCATCCATCATTTGTTTCCTTGTGAAGGTGTACAGGAGAAATAAGGATAGAGAAAGCAATTTCAGGTTTTGTTAGCATCTTGCTATGTATCAAACCAGATAATATGGCCAGTGTTTGATGTCCCCAAACGACTTTGCTTTGAAAATGCAAGAACTGCTTCCTGGAAGAAGAAAATAAACAAGCAAAACCCACAAGAAAGAGTAAATTATTTCATTTTTGTTCTCATTCCCATCAAAATAATGTGATTCTTATTAGATTAGGAGAATTAATTGAACAATTAAAGATGGCAGTGGGGTGTGTGTGTGTGAGAGAGACAGAGTTTAAATCCTTAAACTCTGCCATTGGGAATAGGCAGCAAAGTTTTGGGAGTTAGAAAAATGCATCTACCTCAGTTTTTCTTTCTTGGAATACCTGGGTAATTAGTTAGCCTCTCACTTTCCCCAAGCTTGTGATAATTGATCCTGGAAACTTAGGAACAAAAATCCATTTTACTTTCATTTTAAAAAAATGTCATTTGAGGGGCTGGATGCAGAGGTTCACATGTAATAAAACCATGAATTGGTACATTTTTCGAAAAGAATATTTGGTAGCTGCCTTAGGGATATCACTAAATCTACTTCCTAGATGTGGCATTTCAATCCCTAGAAGTCTATACAGAGGATCAGAAAATTCCATCCAATTCATAGCTTATGCTTTTCCTGAAAATCTCTATTTGACTTCAGAAGAACTGTGCATCATAATAGCATGTTTAACATTTTGGGACTCTCACTGGAATTCAAGGATGAAGTACCTGCCTTAGGGCCATGGAGCAAGAAGTTTCTGATACTATAACCTCAAGAGTTATATATAGGGGTGCCTGTGTGGCTTAGTCGGTTAAGCCTCCGACTTTCGCTTAGGTCATGATCTCGTGGTTCGTGGGTTCGAGCCCCGCGTTGGGCTCTGTGCTGACAGCCAGCTGAGAGCCTGGAGCCTGTTTCAGTCTGTGACTCCCTCTCTCTCTCTGACCCTCCCCTGCTCACACTGTCTCTCTCTCTCCTAGAAATAAATAAAAACATTAAAAAAAATTAAAAAAAAAGAGTTATATATAGTCTGAAGATGTGACATTCCTGGGTTTTTAAAAAGCCAGTATTATTAAAGTATAAACAAATCTTAAATATAAATGAAATATATTTATTTTATAATATATTTATATATATAATATAAATGAAATATAAGCAAATCTAAAATATTAAAACGTCTTTTTTTAATGCTTTATTTTTGGGGGAGAGAGAGAGAGAGAGAGGGAGAGAGAGAGAGAGAAAGAACATGAGCAGGGAAGGGGCAGAGAGAGAGGGAGACACAGAATCCAGAGTAGGCTCCAGGCCTTGAGCTGTCAGCACAGAGTCCAGGGAGGAGCTCAAACTCAGGAACAGTGAATCATGACCTGAGCAGAAGTCAGACAGTTAATCGACTGAGCCACCCAGGTGACCCTTAAAAAATATTGTTATTTTTAGAAACAAACAATATGTATTTCTGCTTTTAAATGTATTTAACATTGGGGCACCTGGATGTCTCAGTCGATTAAGCGTCCTACCTCTGCTCAGGTCATGATTTACGTTTGGTGAGTTCAAGCCCTGCGCCTGGCTCTGTGCCGACAGCTCAGGACCCGGAGCCTACTTCAGATTCTGTGTCTCCCTCTCTCTCTGCCCCTCCTCTGCTCACATTCTTTCTCTCTCTCTCTCTCAAAAGTAAACAAAAATTTTTTTACTGTATTCAATGTTAATTGTAGAAAATTCAAAAATACAAAAGTTCAGGAACAGAAATTGATGATAACATCTATTGCATGCTTTGCGTTCCACAGGCTCTGTACCTCATGCTTTTTTTTTTTTCTCATTCAGGTCTTTTATTTTTATTTTTATTTTTTTTTTTTGCAAATAGTTTATTGTCAAATTAGTTTCCACATAACACCCAGTGCTCATCCCCACAAGTGCCCTCCTCCATGCCCACCCCTCCTCCCCCCCACATCCACCAGTCCTCAGTTTTTGTCAGCATTCAAGAGTCTCTCATGGTTTGCCTCTCCCCCTTTCCCCCACCATTTCCGCCCTTCTTCTCCCCCTTGGTCCTCTGTTAAGCTCCTCCTAATCCTCCTATACGTGCACACATATGATATTTGTACCTCATGCTTTATGTACACTATCTCAGTTAGGCCTCACCCTGTGGTCATTATTGTTCCCATTCCATATAAATCGAAGTGACGTTCACAAACGGTGATGCCAACAAGTGGGAGAGCAGAGGTGAAGCCCTGGCGGTCCAGCGCGGCCATTGGCATTCGTGCTCTGAGCAGCTGTGTACCCCTGCCTCCCCTCAACCTCCGATCACCACCAAAACTGTCACCAAGAAATAGCCACCGTTGTATTTTTGTGTATGCGATTTCAGTCTTTCCCCTCAAGTGTATTTATTTTTTAAATCAATTAATTAAATTTATTTTAATTTTATTATTTTATTTTTTTTAATGTTTATTTATTTTTTTAGAGAGAGTGAGAGAAAGCATGAGTGGAGGAGGGGCAGAGAGAGAGGGAGACAGAGAATTTGAAGCAGGTTCCAGGCTCTGAGCTGTCAGCACAGACCCCGATTCGGGGCTCGAACCCACTAAGTGTGTGGTCATGGCCTGAGGCCAAGTCAGACGCTCAACTGATTGAGCCACTCAGGCACCCCTAAATTTATTTTTAAATTCAAGTCATTTTAATTGAGATCCTAGTGCACTCTGTTTTCTTTTTACCTCCTATGTTGGTCTCTTTGATAAAATGGCTAAGGCATGATCTTGGTGCTTGCTGGTCTAGAATGCTGTCCTAATGCCGAGTGTCACAGGTAATTTACTTGGATTAAAAACAAAGTACAAACAAACAAAAAACACTCTTCAAACAAGTGGGCATCATGTTAACACCTCCTCCTAAGCAAAAGCTACTTTTATTCCTCAACTCGAGGTGTCAGTGACGGCATCCGGCATGTGTTAGAAAATGGAAGAGAGATGGATTTTCCAAATTTCAGCTTCATATCCTTTCTTTTCCAAATATAAGAATTCCAAACGTTCTTAATAATCTTAAAGTTTTAGAATCCACCTTTAAGAATGATATTTCCATCTGCATTTACAGATTAAAAATTTTAAGTACAGGGATGGCCATTTTGTGACTTCTACTATGTCCTGATTTTTTTTTTTTTTTAAAGAAGGTTCTCTTTTATAAACATCCTGGTCCTTGCTAAGCAGACCGCAGATCTTGATGAAAAAAGAGACAAGAAATTGTTGAAGGGGATTAAAAGGTACAAACTTCTAGTTATACAACAAATAAGTTATGAGGATGAAAAGTACAGCTTAGAGAGTACAGTCTATAATATCGTAATAATGTTGTGTGATGTCAGAGGGTGACTATTTTATGAGAATTTTCTAGTGTATATAATTGTGCAATCACTATGTTGTACACCCGAAACTAAGATAATATTGTCAGTCAATTATACTTCAATCCCCAAAAAAATAAAATACAAAGTATTATTTGTGGAGAGTCTGTCAGAGCTAACCTCTGCATTAAGCATTTCTTTCCCTTCCCACACCCTCGCCCCCATATTTTTTGCTACAACAATTCTTCAAGGCAGGTCAGTAGCATCATTTTGCAAATGAAAAAAATGAAACTCAAAGAAGTTAAGAAATTTGTCTGTGAGCACGCACAGCTGGTCACTGGTAACCCTGGGATTTAAAGTCAGGAATGTAGAGCTCTGAAGCGCCAGATGTTTCCTATGAAGTCAGCTAAGAGTTGGACAACTTTAATATTTAGGACGCAGAATAGCTTTCCGTCCATATAGGAAAGGCAACTAAAGTAGAAAGAGAAAAAAGAAACCATTACTTAAATCAATTTTATGGTTTTACACCCTCTTGCTGAGACCCAATAGTTTTTACTATATAATTTTTAAAAATTGAATTGAGATATAATTCAGACATCATAAAATTCACCCTTTTAAGGTGTACAGTTCATGGTTTTGTATATCCACAAGGCTATGTAACCATCGTCACCAATTCCAGATCCGTTTTCATCAGTCCCCCAAGCAACTCCATACTCCTTATCCAGTTTTCATGAAGCAAAATCTTCAAAATTTCTCTTCTAAAAATCAAATTTTCTTAGATTATTTCCTCAAACAAAAATGGTTCCTAGTTATTTTTTATAGATGTAGGAGATAAGTTATAAAATAATTTAACATAATAAATTATTGCTTTTGTGTGGCTGCCAGTCACACACAGAGAGTTGGGACACCGTGGCTTTTCTTGACATGAAACAGCTTTATTTGTTCCAGCACAGGCTCAGTGGGCTAAGACCCAAAAAGACTGAGCCCTGAGCACAGCGAGGGGCTGTGTTTCGTACAGCTCCTTTGTCTCCTACATGTGGTAACACATAGTCCGAACGGATGGTCTATGTTACAGTCGTGAGGGACGTTGCACATGCTCAGATAGCCAGGTTGCCTTCCCTTGTCTTGAGGTTTTTAACACATTCCTTAGGAAGGGGCTCTACCACATTCCCCCCTTTGATGTTTGGAGCCCCTATTTTGGGTCAGAGAACATCATCTTGGTTTAGAGGTTTATATTTCTATAACATCATCACATGTGTGGCCATTTTCCTTTCAACCGTTACCTCAGTGAGGCTGGAGACAGACTATAACCGTGGCAGCTAGGCAAAGTAGGATTAAGCAGGCTCCCAAAATCAAGAGGATAATACCTATGAGGGTTTTGAATCCTCTGAGATTTGAAAAACATCCTCCAAATAACTCCTCAGGGTCTAAACCTTTCCAGGTCTGGACAGGGACATGAGCAACCTTTCTCATTCGATCTGTGATCTCCTCTATGATTTTTCCGTCATCATCTATCTGTAGGCAGCGGTTGCTCAGGTTAAAACTTTCCACAAACTCTTCCCTCAGAAGCAGGCAAGTAATCTAAGGCCAAGCTATTTTGATGGATAGTATTGCACATTTTGGTTTGTGGCTTGGCTAGTAAGTTAAGAGCTCTGGCAGTTTAATCGGTTATAATTCCGACAACTTCTTGCAGTCTGATTATGTGGTTTAACATGTCAGTGGAAGGGCAGTAGCCCCAAGACCCATCTTCTGCCCAGGTGGCAGGGCCATAATGTTGGATTATATGCTTGGGAGGTCATTCATCATCTTTCCAATTGGCAATTTGTAGGGCACATCATTTCCTTCGAGTCTCCCTGTCCCCATACACATGCATTCCCAAATGTTTCCCTCTGGCAAGTGGGAGCAGGAAGCACGATGGACACATAGTTCCCAGCACACATGACCGTGACTAGCCTGAGTGAAGTACTGTTATAGGCTGTCCTTCTACATATCTAGCATAGTCCACGTGGGGCCCGCCATTCAATGGCTGCATTGACATTGTCCCAGGCCTCTCAGAGATGAAAAACATTAGTCAGGGGGTGGAGATCTGGCTCAAGGTGATCTGGGGACCCCCACCATTGGGTTTTCTGGGCAGTTGAGTTATACAGTCTTTGGCCTAGGCATGTTAAGCTTCCAAAAGAGATGGTGAAATTTCTTCCCCATCAGGCTAGGCAGTTTTTCCCAATAATTAAGGTTGTGAAGAGCCAAGCCCTGGTAGTAAGACTGGGGCATTCTGTTCCATTATAAGGTTTGCAGGGATCTAATTCTCTAGCCTCCCATGGCCATTGATCCCACATGTTGGTTCCTCTACATACACAGCAAGAAGAGATCTTCAGAGTCTGGGCTATAGTCTGTGTTAGGGCTAGAAACAATTTCCTTGCTGTGACTTAAATGGGAGATGGGGGGGCAACTTCTTATTTCTTTGTAGAGGAGTGGAAGACTTGATGGGATGTGGTTGGATGGATGGTAGTGACTCTCTTGAAATATAGCACAGTCCCTGGGTCTCTACCTTGCCCATGGATCCAGATTTCAATTCAGGTGCCCCCTTGCCATTTGGAATCCCCAGGGTGAATGATGGTAAAATGAATAGGGCTGCAGGCCTCTGACTGATGTAGCAGTCCCCTTCTGGAGCAGTGCTATTGTATACTTTCTTTTTTCCAAGTAGCCCATGAAACACAGCTCCAGCTGGGACATAAAAACTGAGGTGTATAGGCACATAAACTGTTCTCCTCACACATGTATCTGTCATTGAGTCAGTATCCCCACACCGAATCTAAGCCTCCTCATGGTGTATCAAGAGTCCTTGGGCCCTCTATGACAAGTGCCTGCTGTTTTCATATGACAGATGCCTCTGGGCTGATACCTTATAACTGCACATATGTCAAACAGCATTGTCACCAGTCATTTGGGATTAGTAATTTGTGTCCAGCTGACCAAGGCTCTCTTCTCCAATCTCAAGGATTGGGCTTCTAAATAATCTTCACTGTGGGACTACTGTGGGTCAAAGCAGTTGAACCCTCCGTTTGCAGATAGAGTAGGTGGTCTTACTGTGTCTGCAAGTTCCTAGGACTTCTCCTTGGCATGAGAATTGGGTATGACATAGGTCCAAGTGACTCCCTGCCCTGACCTGGTTATGTGAATACATGGGTCACATGATAAGGAATCTATGTCTACAAAAGGGGTCCAGATTAGAAGCAACCAGTATCAATGAAGCATCTTATCCACAAAGAGAAGGTGAGTGCTAACAGAAACCTCTCACCATATTTCCAGTCAGCCAGGGCAGCCTCTGCCAATCCTGTGGGGAAAGTAAAGCAAGAATCACAATGACAGCGAGAAACAAGGGGGTAAGAGTGCATCACAGTAAGGAAACAGATATAGAAAATAAGGACAGTCTATTTGTTCCACTGGACTGTTGATTCCTCAAGCTTCTGCTGTACGTAGATTAGTCAGCTTCCAGAGTGACTAAAACAGGGCTGCAGTCTCCCAGAGCCTCTAGAGTCGCAGATTGCTTCTTCTGTATGGTCAGCTTGCATGAATCAGGCACTCCCAGTTTCGAAATGCCAACTTCACTCTGCTATGGCGAATCCAGGGACCCACCTTGGCCACCTTTACTGCAGTAGGGGTAGACAAAATGACAGTGAACGGGCCCCTCCAGAGAGGTTTTAGGGGTTGGAGATTCCACTCCTTCACCCATACAGCATCTCCTGGTTCAAATGGGTAGGGTCTGTGGTCAGACTCACAGGTAATCGCTCCCTAACCTAGTGGTGTAAAGAGGTTAGGGTAGAGCCAAGGGCCCACATCTGTTGCCTTAGGATTAGGTTCCCTATATCGTTTAGATCCCCCTTATGCCCTCGATAATGGGGGGAGGATGCCCATAACAGATTTCAGAAGGGAAGAACCCCATCTGCTATACCTGATTCTTAACAAGGCGATTGGCAACATCTGGTCCCAGGGTAGGTGGGTTTCCTGACATAATTTACTTAATTGCAGCTTCAGGGTTCGGTTCATTTGTCCCACCCCCCCCTCCCCCCAGAGCTCTGGGGTCGGTATGACTTGTGTAACTTGCAGGTGATCTTTAACCCCTTTGCCAGCAGCCATACCACCTCAGCCACAAATGATTGCCTGTTATCTGATCCCATAGTGATAGGGATCCCAAATCAAGGAATGATTTCTTTTGGAAGAAGTCTGGCCCCTTCATATGCCTTTTTCTTTGCAAATAAAGTAGGCTTCCACCCAGCCTGAGGAAAGTGTACACAAAAACCAACAGGTATTTACAACCTTGCACCCAGGGGTGGCCAGTGAAGTCCATGATCATATTTTCAAATGGAACTCCCCTGACACTCTGCACCCCAGGGGCAGCCTTGGGTCCCTGACATGGGTGATTTTGGGCACACATTTCACATTGCTCACATACAGCTCGGTTGATGCTGGAGAGTCGAGAGATGTAGAAATGTCGGCTCAACATAGTCTCGAGAGCTGTCCAATCGACCTGGGTTTTCTTGATGGAACTGCTTGACAAAAGCTGGAGCCATGGCCTTAGGAATTGCTACTTTGCTGTCTTCAAATTTCCATCATCCACCTGGGAGGTGGCTTCCATTTTCAGTCTTAAACCAGGGAATCTCATGTTGTGAGTAATTAGGGTCCCATTCTGCCAGTGAACTAGGGAACAGTGAAGAAGTTAAAGGTGCTGATTCTGTGGTTCCTTTGGAGGCTGCAAGCTTTGCCTCTCTGTCTGCCTTAAGGTTTCCCCATGCAGCTGTGGTGTCTTCAATGTATGACTTCCACTCTTTTAGGGGCCCACACAGCATCTAAGAGTTCAAGGATTTCCTTACCATACTTTATGTCTTTTCCTCCTGAGTTTATTAGCTCCTTCTCTTTATATAAAGTCCCGTGTATGTGGAGAGTGGTAAAGGCATACCTAGAGTCTGTGTATATACTAACATGTATCCCTGCCACCCGTCGTAGGGTTCAGCTTAGTGCAATGAACCCTGCCTTCTGTGCTGAAGTCCCCTTTGGCAGGGGTTTGGCCTCAGTGATAGAATTCAGGGTCACCACAGAGTACCCTGCAAGGCATTCTCCCTCTTTGACAAACTGCTACTGTTGGTGAAATACTCAGTGTCGGGGTTCTTGAGGGGCTGTTGCCTTAAGTCTAGTCAGCTGGAGTGTATACCTCATGACTTCAATGCAGTGATGATCTGCCGCAAGGCAGAAGGGTTGCAGGGTTTAGGGTCCTCACTACTTCTAGGTGAATGCACGGGTTCTCACATAGCATTCCCTAATGTCTGATCATCTGGGCATTGGTTAGCCAGCATTGTTCCTTGTACTCCATTAATGTCAATTCTGAATTTTGCACTTGGACTGTCTTATAGTTAACTTATCAGCCTCAGATACTAGGAGGGCCATGGCTACAGGTGCCTACAGGCAGGGGGACCAGCCTTGGGCAACAGAGTCAAGCTGCTTGGAGAGATATTCCACTGGGAGATGCCATGACCCCAACATCTGGGTTAAGACTCCTACCATGATGCCAATATGTTAATGCACATACAAGAAGAAGCACTTGCACGTGTCTGGGAGCCCCAGACCAGGTGCGTTGGTGAGGGCCCATTTGATCTCTTCAAAGGCCCTTTGCTGTACTTGCTCCCATAACAGAGGTTCTTGCTCTCCCCCTTGTGGAAGGAGGGACAGTCTCCACTCGCCTGATATTCTAATTGTCTTCTAGGAGGGGTATATGGGGTTAGGGATGGTGGTCCGGGCTGGAGAGGCCAGTGGTGCTAGAGGTGGTGAGGCTTCGGAACAAGGAACCGGCGCCAGTGGGATGTCAGCAACCAGGGTGGCTGGAGTGTAGGTGGCAGTGAGGGTACAGTGGGGCATATGGCAGTGGGAGCCCCTCAGGCTCTCCCAACAGTTTGGGTTTTTCAGTTTTTGGCCAGCATTTGGAGGAAGCCATGACATGAGCCATTATAAGTTTACAGTTCTCTTCAATACAGACTTTTAGCCAAGGCAGCCGGGATAGGACCAGGTCTTGCCAACCAGTCAGGAATTGGTCAGGGTGGCCTGGATCCTCCACCCTGAACGCTCGGCCAACTAGTTCCTTATCAAGTGAGTCCTCAGAGGGCCAGACCACCCTGAATGTTGGCCAATCAATCACAATCACAGAATGTCTGGAGCTTTCTGGGAGTTAATTTCACACCATAATCTCCTGAATATCCCCTTTTGAAATTCCTCAACATACACTCTAGGGGAGTTGGTTTACTCTGCTTTCTACCCATTTCCTTTCCCTAACAAACAACTATCATTCAAAAGGAGGAAAAAGGAGAAAGGGAGGGATTAATTTGGAGAGGACGCATACTTGCTTCATTTGTTTCTGGCCAATCTCCTCTTGTAGATATTTTAGGCACCTCTTAGCATTAGCAGGTTCAGTATTAAGCCCTGACCTGAATCAGACTCCTGAGGAGGTCTGACACCACCCTGTGCCATATGAGGTTGCCAGGGAACCACAGACTGGGATTCAATACTCGCTTCAGCCCATTGGTCAGGTCAGAAACTTTCTGCTGTCCATCTCATTCACACACAGTCACACAGTGACTCCAAACCACTGCACAGTGCCCAGTGCCCTGGAGTTGTGGTTTCATTCCTTATGGGACTACTCAGACAAATCTGGGAGCTGATCGGGCTCCCTTTCTTCCTTTTAGGGGCAGGTCTACCAAAACAAACCTGGGTTCTTACCAGTCTGACAGGTGGCTCTGTGAGCTGCTTCCTGTGCCTCACCAGGTTCCTTTGTGCATCCAGGGCCCCCACCCCAGCCCACCAGGAGGGGTTAGGATCCTATGGATCAAACAGTCTTCTGGCACCAGGCTAGGTCCCCTCTCCAGGTGCCCCAAAGTTTATGCCCCAGTGACAAGGGAGGTGAAACACCATCTCTGCATCCCGGATGAGCCCCCACGAAATGTAACAGTGAGTCACACACAGAGAGTAGGGACATCAAGGCTTTTCTTTCCATGAGGCAGCCTTATTTATGTTAACACAGGCTCAGTGGGCTAAGACCTAAAAGGCTGAGTCCTGAGCAGAACAGGGGGTTGCCTTTTGTATAACTTTTGCTCCTTTGTCTCTGATATATGGTAACACACAGTCTGAATGGGCACTCTATGTTACAGAATCATGAGGAACGTCATGCATGTACACATAGCAAGATTGCCTTCCCTTTTCTTGAGGTTTTCACCACATTCCTTAGGGAGGAATTTTAAAAATTTTAAAAATTTATTTTAATGTACATTTTAAAAATTTAATTTAATGTACAGTTTTCCCAAATGAAAAGTCTACAAAAACAGTCCCCATTTTATTTCACTTCATATATTTAATAGGCATTAATATTTAATTTGTAAATGTAATTTAATTTCATTCTATCAATATTTAGTAAATCAGTTGTTTATTACATGTTCTAGGTACTTAAGACATTAAAAATGAAAGTTATAAATAACCTAAATTTGTAGATAAAGGGGCTCATAATCTCTTGGAGTAGATATATATGCGGAGGCCAAATAAAGTAAGTTTTATATTAAAGGAACTATAATGTTCAGAAAAAAGTTTCTCGGAGAGAGCGTTCTAGCATTTGTGGTATGTCTGAAAGAATGTGTGGCATTTTTAGAGTTAGAGATGTGTTCAGGTGATGGGAGTGGGAATACCTATTTAGAATCGTGCCCCATTTCAGTAATGAGTTTTGATTAAGAAGAAAATGGTACTTCCTTGAAATTTTCCAGTATTAACTACCTTGGATTGACTAATTTCAAAATTCTCACAATAAATAACTCATACTTGGCTATGATAAAGTAGAAATAGTTTCCCTCTCTGTGACTCAGATTGCTCACCTTTAAGGTTTTCTTCTAGATGACACATTCTGCATTTATTCAAAACAACTCATTGTAAGAACTATTAGAAGAGAATGGAAAAAATGCCCGATTGTAGCAGCAAATCTTGAAGCATTCTTTATTTTGAAGATTGGGTCTGGAGGTGGGAAGGTTGGAGAATAATGCCTGGAAGTCCCAATTATCAACCAGATATCAGCAGGTTTTATCAGAAAAGTACTGCGAAAGTAACATGATTCATTGCCTGTTGAGTCTGTTAAGATAAGATGTATGTATGATAAAGGCCCTGTAACTAATAGTGATATGATGGAACTAGGTCAGAGGTGGAGGTAAATAGAGTCTGAATTCTGGGCGCTGTTCTTTTCCAAGCAGAGTTTGTTCTTTAGTGGAGGCAGTACCTATTAAATGTGGCTAGAAAGTAAAGTAACAGCGTTTATCAAACTTTGGACATTGTATATTTCAATGAGAATTATCTTCTTCCCTTCAGCTCAAGTTTTTTAATCTATATGAAGCTTTTTCTAACTGCTTACTACTTACCCTCAAAAGACAGAATGAATTATCCCTTCTTTGTAACTTTACTGAACTCTGTAGTACTAGCAGTACTGCAAAGCAATGTTACACTTGTAGTTTATATATATCTATATCTATATCTATCTATATCTATATCTATATATCTTCCATTACTAGCTTTTTTAGAGCAAGGAGTTAATTTTAATTTCTAAATATTTGTGGGGAGGGTGGATGGATAAGTGTGTGGGTTAAAAAGTTATTTGAAAACTGTACACTATTTTCCCAACTGCAATGACCTTGTTTTGAACTCCTACCTCAACATTTAAAAAAATTAATTTAATATAATTTGTTTTATTTCAGTGCCCTCCCTGGTGGTAAAATATTGGTCTCTTAAACGTGTTTTTTTTTCCAGTAGAAAATAACAGGAACAGGCAATTTCTTGCAAAATTACAAGTTCTCAGATGAAAGTAATGTTCAAACGTCCTTATAATTAGAGACATGCAAATTAAACAAACAAACTGACAAAAATGAAAAAGGAGGTTAATACATTCTGTTGGTGAGGCTGTGGGGAAATAGGCCCTATCATATAGTGCTGATGGGAATCCAAATTCATGCAAGACTTTCGAAGGAAACTTGTCAATACCTAACAAAAGTATGTATACACTTACTTTTGACTCAGCATTCCCATTTCTAAGAATCACATTGTTGCAAATAAATGGTTGGTCATGGGGAGAAAAGGGAGAGGAAAACTGAGAAACAGATTTTTAACTATAGAGGATAAACTGATGGTTACCAGTAGGGAGATAGGTTAAATGGGTGATGGGGATTAAGGAGTGCCCTTGTTGTGATGAGCACGGGGTGACATATGTAAGTATGGAATCACTAATTTATATACCTGGAACTAATAGTATTACACTGTATATTGACTAAATGGAATTTAAGTAAAACAAAACAACAAAGAAAAGAATCACATTATTGCAAGAATCTACCTACTGAAAATGTGAAAATAAGCAAGTGTTTCTCGCAGTATTATTTATAATAGCAACATACTGACACTAACTTAAAGTTCACTATATATGAAAGTATCTGCTCAGTTGTGCAAAAGAAGCATAGAAAGATAAACCAGAAATTAAAGGGCCAGTTACCTATAGGGAATGGTGGGAAAGGAGTGGAAAGAAAGAAAGGGAAATGAGAACAGAACAGGAGGGGTAAGAGAGGGACACTTATTGGAGCGTACATTTTTTGTAAATTTGTGACTCTTAGAACCATACCAGTGTTTTACATACTCAAATGAGGAAGAAATAATTAAAGTTAATTTTAATTAAATAACTAAAATCATCGAGCATAGAACACAAGCTATAACAAATGAAACTAACTGAATAACAAATGATTGACTAACCCATACTGAAAATCATGGTGAAGAAAATAACCAACCTATGTCACTTTTGGAAATCATGCTTTGACTGGATATTGGAAGGCTAAAGATAAAAACAACTGTGCATAAATGCAGTACTATAGTGATAAATCCATTTCTCACAGGAATATTAGGAATTCTGTAACTACTTTAAATATATTCTAGAATTGAATAAATAAGTAAATATATTATGAATAATAAAAGGGTTTTCACTGTCAGATAAAGAAGTTGCAAATAAGGAAAGAGTAAAGAGTAAAACAAAACTTGTACTTGGTTGGAATCATAGGTTTAATAATTGCTATCTCTATCTCTGTTTCTGTCCTGTCTCTATCTCTGTACCTATCTGTAGATTATCAACCTATTACATATCTACATATAGATGCATGATATAGATATCTCTACCCATTTATAGAGAGAAACAGATATTTCAACAAATATGGTGTATGAGTTTGTATATACATATATTTCCTAACTCTCTCCACCAAGAGAGTCTAGGAGCAGTGAACATCCCAGGAACAATGAGCACACTTAGCACCTGGATTTTGGTTCCTAAATACTATTCTCCAATAAAAAGAATGAGAGCTCATTAGAGAATTAGTTGATTCCAGAACGGGAACAGGAAAAATAAAAGATAAACCAGGAACATCTTGTGGTGCCAGAAAATTAAAGAATTGCTCAATAAAGATGTAGAAGCCAACCAGAAGGACCTCCCAATAGCTAAAGCTGGACAATTTGAGCCATAAAATAAGGATAATATTGAATTATGACCCATAGAATTAATATCCATGAGGCCATACTGATATAAATAAATAATCCAGTAAGTAAATAAGAAGAGGAGAAGGTACAGCTCTTACAGAAGAATTCCCATTTGTATAGAAGGAATGAGGAAAGTACAAAGTCATTGTTAGGAAAACAGCACAGGGGCGCCTGGGTGGCTTAGTCGGTTGAGCGTCTGACTTCGGCTCAGGTCATGATCTCACAGTTTGTGGGTTCGAGCCCCGCGTCGGGCTCTGTGCTGACTGCCAGCTCAGAGCCTGGAGCCTGTTTCAGTCTGTGACTCCCTCTCTCTCTCTGACCCTCCCCTGCTCACGCTGTCTATCTCTCTCTCCTAGAAATAAATAAAAATTAAAAAAAAAAAAAAAAAAAAGGAAAACAGCACAAAGATAATTGCTACAAGCAAGATCCACCAATGGATGCTTAAATCAGTGGGTGGAAGTCTGAGGAGAAATGGGATATGAACATGGCCTCAAAGTTTCTTCTCAAGAGATTTATCAACTATAAAAAACTTAAAAAGTAACTTTATAGCATAGAGACTTCGCAGACACTACCTTAACCAAGTGATCCACACTATATCACCAGTAGATATCACGTAGCCCCCGATAATGATGGATTGAGAAGGAAAGAACATAGCTCATGTGGCCTTCTTGCCAAAATGAATAATCTTATACTAATCATAAAGAAATATCAGACAAACCCAAACTGAAAGAAATTCTACAAAATATTTGACTAATATTAAGTGTCAAATCCTGAAAATCAAGAGTCTGAAAGATTGTCATAAAAGGAAGGAGACTGAGAAGACACAACTAAATGCAAGGTGGATCTTAGTTGGATTGTGAAGGATGGGGTGGGGTGGGGGGAAACTAGTGAAATTTCAGAAAAGTTTGTAGTTTAGTTCATAACATGATACCAGTGTGAATTTACTAGCTGTGATAATTGTACACTGGTTATGTGAGTTATTAACATTAGAAGAAGTTGGGTGAAAAAGAACATTAGAACACATGAACTCTATTATTTTGCAACTTTTCCAAAAGTCTAGATTTATTTCAAAATTAAATTTCAGAGAACAACAACAAATAAAAAAGAAGAAGAAGAAGATAACAAAAATAAAATCCCAATGTATGTCATCTTTTAAAAATACAGTAAAACCCTAGATTGTAAGCTTTATTTGTTCCAGAAACATGCTTGTAATCCAAAGCACTCCTATATCAAAGCTAATTTCAAGAATGATTGGCTCAGTTGTGATCGCGTGATGTTCGTCCTCATGTACTATTTGTATAACAAAGCCTCGTTCATTTATCAAGTTAAAGTTTATTATAAATGTTTGCTTCTCTTGTGGAACACTTGAAGAACAAGTTACTTGTGATCCAAGGTTTTACTGTAGTTAAACGTTATTTGGACCATGTATGTCATTAATAAAGTAAGCTAGCTGCTACTGACTGTTTTTCCCACATTATCTAATAAGGTTGATTCTAACAAGACAATACTACATACTGGGTGGCTTAAATGACAAACATTTATTTCTCACACTGTTCTGGAGGCTGGGAATTCCAAGATCAAGGCCACCAGCATATCTGTTGTCTGGTGAGGACCCACATCCTAACTCATAGGTGTCTGTGTTCTCACTGTGTCCTCACATGGCAAAATGGGAGAGGGAGTTCCCTAGGGCATTTTTATAAGGGCACTAATCTTATTCATGAATGTAAAGCCTCCCAAAGGCTCTACTTCCCAATTTCTTATGGGTTAGGATTTCAAAATATGAATTGGGGAAATGCAAACATTTAGTCTGTGGTTATTGCCTATCAAAATTGCATTTGAAGGTATTTCTAAGACATAAGATACAGGCCTTGTTTTCACCCTGGCAGTCAGTGGACTGTACATGTAACATAGAATGAAAATACTATGCTAGCTATCATACTGGTCTTTATCAGTTTCTGTGTTGGCTTCTGTTCTCTGTGAAAATAAAGTTGGTTTCCATTCAATAGACATTTTGCCATTAATATACTCATTAAAACTTTGGGGGCCTGGCAGAATTCTGAATATGTGATTACTGACTCAATACAGGCTTCCAAGCTGATAAATATATTGATTAATTGCACAGCTGATGCCAAGAGTCAATAGATTCTCATTTCATATGAACAGAAAAAATCTCAGATAAATGACCACTTAAAAATCTCAGAAATCCCTCATAACAAATATGAATTCTTACAAACAATGAGTAAATAACTAAACAAAGGAAAAAATTAGATACTAAGTATTTAAACAAGTTCACCTATCATTATGTACCAGATTTTCTAATCCTTCTCAGAAAGTGATAAACTGTTTCATTTTGAAACCGCACTAGTGAGTCACTTGCCAGAGCTGGCCCAAAGTCAATAAGAAAATAGAGTGAGTGCCTAACTTTAAAAATCTTAATTAGAAGCAGATAACATAATTTAAAATGTGGTCATTATGTAGTAGTATATCTTGAATTTAAAATTTAAAAAATATGATTGCAAGTAAAAATTTGATTTTGGCTTACGTAATAATACATAGCAGAAAATGTGGAAGTTTTGCTTAAACTAAAATGTGCCACTTTCCTACCATCCATTGTGTTCATGGCCACTCCTCTTTGTTTATTTCTGTTTTGTTCTGTTTTTAGATGTTATGGTACATGCAGAAATCAGTTCTCCTTAAGTACTGCCCAAGATACTTTAGGAAAATTAAATCTACATGCCTAACTTGAACCTGATGTCACCTTAGTAGTTGCTTTAACAAGCAGGTACATCAAAGTCTAGATAAGGGGAAGACTATTATTTTTAAAAACTAAATCTAAGAAGGGGCACCTGGATGGCTCAGTCAGTTGAGCAGCTGACTTTGGCTCAGGTCATGATCTCACAGTTCACAGGCTCGAGCCCCACGTTGGGTTCTGTGCTGACAGCTAGCTCAGAGCCTGGAACCTGCTTCAGATTCTGTGTCTCCCTCTCTCTCTGCCCCTCCCCTGCTCACACTCTGTCTGTGTCTCTCTCTCTCTCTCTCTCTCAAAAAAATAAATAAATATTTTAAAAAATAATTTAAAAAACTAAGTCTAAGTAATAAAGCTCTAGTAATCCATTCCATTTTGTACTTACTTTGATCAAAAGTCCGTAATATATAATAGGGAAATATTTTGCATTAAAATGTTATGTGCTCTCTTTGGCTTAATCTGAACTCATCTGAGAGTTCGATAACAACAACAAAAAACTTATAAATGTGATCCCCAGTTTGTTTTTTTCAAGTACTGTCAGGATCCACTTTCTTTGTGATGAATACACTTAACCATAAGAATCACTGGCACTTAAACAAGACAGCATCAGGCCCTTTGAATATTAGTTGTAACAGAATTGGCTTTCCTGCCTTGCCTTCTAAAAGTTTGCAATTCTCTTGAGGAGAGGGAAAATTCACGGGTAAACTCTTTGTATCCTTAAATACAAAAGCCACTATGTGTGACCATTAAGGAGAACCTAGAACCCAGGGCATTTGGTGATAGAGCCTCTTCTTGCAAAGATGACAGCATATCCAAAGCACTTTCACCGTTCCCTTCCCTGAATCCTTGGAACAGCCTTGCCTGGAAGGGAGAGAGGCTCATTATAAATATGGGAATTGGTGCTCCAGAGGTCAGGTGCGTTTTAAAATCACACACGGACCTGCTCATTCTGCTCAAGTTCCTTGAGGCTTATGCTAAACCCTTACTACATTTCAAGGAATAGCATTTCCCTCAAAATAAAGAAACGGTTCTAGACATTGGGCTCCAGAGCAGGAGAGCTCTACCGGAAAACTCTCTGCCTCTGCTTGCAGCATGAAGGGATATTTTTAGATGTTTTCCTTTTGCTAATTGCCTCTCCCTCCATGGGGAATTTCTATGGGCAGAATCCCCAGATGAGCCAAGTTTCTCACTAATTCCCGAAGAGACTGGAAAGACAAAGGCCATGGTCCAGGTTGCCTGGGGCCTTAGAACCGCCCCAGTAATAACAATGCTGGGGCTTTAGCAAGATCTTCAAGGACCTTGGAGCCACATAGCTTTGGCGATTCCACTGAATAATCCAGCTAAGACGCGACTAGAAGGAAGGCCTGGATGTATCCTCTTGACTCTTGGAACCACCCCAAATGACCTTGCCTAGAGCTCAGTTTTGAAAGGAGTTTAGAGAACGCGGAGCCAGCAGTGGCTATTAGCTCAGAAGGCCCTCCAGATGTCCTGGCTTTCGTCCATCATCTTTGAGAGGAAAAAGGAAGAGACTTTTGAATGAGTATTTCTCCAGGGGACTTCAGCCTTAAGCTTCAACCTTTAGGGTACATCACAAGAACAGTGAATCAGGTTTAGCCTAGAGAAAGGAAAGAAGAAAGGATGATAAAAACCATTCTGACTCCTTTGCAGAGAAGAGGTAACCAGCCAGTGGTCTTGGTACAATGGATGGAAAGAAAATGAAGTAAGTTTTTGGTTCGATGTCAGGGTAAATCTTCTAACAGGTTTTGCACAATGAACTATCTGGGGAGCTGGTCGTTCTCTATTACCTGAACCTTTCAGCAGAGATGCTAATATTGGTATGGACACTGGTGTTCCTTGGAAAGTGAAAGTCACCAAAAACACTACAGGTGAGAGGCTACATAATAATAATTGCTAACACTATCATGACACTTACTTTACATCAAGTTTTTTTTTTAATTTTAAATAAGGTAGATGCTATTATTATCTATAAGCTATATAAGGTAGATGCTATTATTAACTCTCTTATTGTTAAGGAAACTGAGGCACAGAGAGGTTAAGGAGTTTGTTCAAGGTCACACGGCTAGAGTAGGAATTTGAACTTAGGCGCTTGTCTTCAGCACCTGTGTTTTTAACTTCTCGCTGTATTGGTGTGTCCTTTAAGGTCTCTTCTTGCCTGAGATTCCAGGTTGGGTGGAGTCTTGTCCGGTAGCCAGCATTTCTTTGCACGCTTCACTCACAAGACTCCCAAAGGGGCATTGATGGGCTCTGCGAATAAACAAACAAAGCCAAAAGGGTGGCTGATGAAAAAGAAAACTCGAGACCTGTAGACCCACAGGGAAACTCACTGGTCATCTTTGGGGTCAGTTGGCAGGGACAACCTACCCGAATATCGTACCAAAGCGAAGTGCTGTTGTTTTCAAATTTCCCGCCTCGTCTGCCTCTCTGTCCGCACCCGTGGCCTTCTCTTCCTTCTGGGCTCCCTCTACCCACTCCACTCACTCCCCTCGCCCCCCGCAGCACCTCCTCCCCACTGCACCTGTGCCCGAGCTTTTCCAGGAGACTGGGAGCCAAGGAGACAACCGTGAAGTTGTCAGTTCTCTCTTCCACACCCTCTTCCCCGCTCTGCGCCCAGGGTGGTATGTGACTCACCCAAGGTCACAGAGTCCGGATCAGAAAACCCAGGTATCCAGACCCCCACATCCGCGCTGCGCCTCGGCACACTTTGGCTCTCACGGCTCGCACCCAGGAGCTTTCTTTATGCCACATCCCCGCCTCCCCGCGCCCCCTCCCCCCTCCCCAGTTCCCTGGAGTCGCTTCTGACGCTCCCGCAGCCTCCAGGGTCCAGCCCTTCCTGCGGGCGCTTCCCTTCCGCCGGATTCCCACGCTGGAGTCACCCTGGGCAGGAGCGCAGCCCGCCGGAGCGCTGCCTTCCGCGCCAGCTCGGCCGGGCCCGCAGCCCAGCACCGCGGGGGTCCTGAGGCGGGTGGGCGCCCCAGGCGCACCGCGGGACCCGGAAGGCCAGGGCCGGCGCGGGGCCCCGTCCTTGGCCCCCCGGGCGCCGGCCCCTGGAAGGGGCCCGGAGCCGCGGTGACGTCCCCCGCGGGGCCCGTCCACTCCCCTCCCCTCCCGCAGCCCAGCAGCGGCCTTCGGGAAGTCCCAAAGTGTCAGGGCCGAGCTTCCTGGGGTGTGTGGCCGCGCCGCGTCCCCCACCCACCCCGGGGCGGCCCCCCGCGGAGCGGCGCCGCCCCCTCGCGCCCAGCCCGGCCGCGGCGCCCGCCGCGCTCCTGCCCGGCGCCCCGGCTCCCCGTGCACCTGCGACGCGCGCACCATGGACTCCGGACCCGGCAGCCCAAGACAGGCCGCCTTTTGGTTGGACAATTAGCGGAGGTGGGCGGGGAGTCGACGAACCCCACACGCGCGCCTCTCCATGAAGATTCTTGAGCTTTCTTTGAAGAAAGGAGTGCATATGCTGCAGTGTCTCTGTGGAAGGAGCCTGAGGTCCAGCAACAGCCTAAGTGGTGAGAAAATGTTCTTTCCCCGGCCTTAAAACGCTGCAGATGCCCCCCACCCCTCCCCTTCCTCCCCCTCGGCTCCCTCTGCGCCCTGCACCCTTCCTTTATTCCGCGCTGTCAGTGCGAGAAGGAAGGCGGTTCCCTAGTGGGGCCAGAGAAAGGCCCCTGCCGCCGGCTCTGTCTTTGGGGGTGCTTTTCCCAATCCCTGAAGTCGTCTGCGCTTTGCAGGACGCTCGAGCTTCGCTGGGCGCCTGGACTGAAAACGCGGGTCTCTTTGCGAGGGGTGCTTATAAAGTGACCTGCTTTCGCACTTCCTCGCGGCTCTCTCCTTGTGACTTGTGAGGGCGGTGTGCCACTCGGAGTTGCTCAGTGTCTCCTCTTAAGAAGTTGCCGATGCCTTCGAAAGGAGAGGGGACTTGTAAACAGGTGGCTGGCAAGGCAGGTATCTTTTATTCTTCTTCCTTTTTCGGAGAAGTAGACATCTGGCCTTAGTCGGAGAGTAGCTTCGCCCCGGAGATCAAACAATGTCTGTCCTCGGTGCTGAAATAGGAGAGTCCCAGTTAGCCCTGGGTTTAACCAACTAGGTCCCTCAGGAAAGGCCCAGGGAGGGAAAGAAAGAAAATCAGACCCTTTTAATGACCTGCGAAATTAAAATTTTAAATGAAAAAAAAAAAACCACCCTAAACTAAAATCAAGTGAGTGAAATTCTTTTCTGCTGAAGCCATACAAATGCGATGCTGTTTCACCACACTTGGAGTTGTGCATCTGTCTCTCTTTTTAAGGTGTAAGTATCCTTTAATGTGATTATGTCTATTAACCTTTTGAGTGCTAATCCAGTTTTTGTGTCTTTTGGTTTTCTCTTTGCAAAATGGGGGTGGGGTGTGAGGAGAAAGGAAAGGTGCCCTTATGATGTCTAAGCAAGTGTCTGTGAAACAATTTGTATTACCCATAAATTGCGTACCTTTAATGGTCAACAACTTAACAATATTATAATAGCTTTCATGTTTAAAACTTCACATGCTATTCTGGGGGATCTGATTCATTTGGTTACCTACCTATTTTCACCCTGTTCTGGAGCTATGAAGATTATATTTGGAAAGATTAGGATATATATAGATTTTGTTCATTTTCCCCTCCAAATTTTGACTATCTGGTTGGGTACTAACCATTCTAAATGAAAAGTAAAACTATTTTAAAAGAACTAATTGGGTAACTTAACTATATGTGAAATATGAGAATATACGCTTTTGAAATACAATCAGCAATGAGATCTTATATTTTTACTTTTGTTCAATTTCTAAGATTATTCTCACAGTCTTTTTTTGCCACCATATTTATACATGCTCAGTGATACCCAATTGCTATATTCTAAATTAATATGCTTGATGGTGAAATTTCATATTTTGAGAATGCATATTTCAGGAAGCTAATAGAGATGTAATCTTATTTCAGTTGTCCTTGTTTACATTAAATGATGTATAGATTGCAACTTGGATATATGTTTCCTAGATGTGAAAAAGTTAAAGTAAGTACGGTGTGTAATAATGACAGGGTGTCACCTCTGTGTAAAAATAAGTAACATATTATTTTACATGCAGAGCCAGTCTCTCAAATAGTAACAGATCCAAACAGAAGTGATAACATATGTGATGAGGTAGCATAGGTTGTTGTAAAATCATAAGAGACTTAGAGTCAGAAGACCTAGTTATAAAGCAGTCTCAATAAAATTACTAAGAACCTTTTAAATTCAGTATTTTTATCTGGAAAAAGTGGAAAGAGTAGCTCTAGCCTGGTTCCTATATCTTATTTAAAAAGATTTAACATGCAGCCCTTTAAAACTGTTGCACTTTATTTTTTTTTTATATGCTTTTTTTTTTTTTTTTTTTTACTTAGTGGGGTTGTTGGTTAGTTTAGGGGATGATCGCTCCAGCAGAATTTTTGTAAAATGGTTTAGTCACAAGTGCTAAAGATGAAGATTCCTTCATACCCTTTCCAGAGAGAGAGGGAGATAATATATGGAGTTACTGAGAGATTGTTTCTGGAAACTACATTGCTTTTGTTTGATTGTGGTCTTTTTTTGTTTTTTAATATTTTTTATTTATTTCTAGAAGAGAGAGAGAGACAGCATGAGCAGGGGAGGGTCAGAGAGAGAGGGAGACACAGACTCTGAAACAGGCTCCAGGCTCTGAGCTGGCAGTCAGCACAGAGCCCGACGCGGGGCTCGAACCCACGTATGGCGAGATCATGACTTTCAAGCGAAAGTCGGACTCTTAACCGGCTAAGCCACCCAGGCACCCCATGATTATGGCCTTTCTTAACTTATGATCTTGGATAACATACTTGACCTTGCTGTTCCTCAATTTATGCATAAATGTTAATTCCTATGGGAATAGTACCTACCTCATAGGTTGTGGTAAAGATGAAACAAATTGATAATAGCTAAAGATATGTTGAACTTTTACTATAATGCCAGGCATTATTCTAAGAACTTTGAGTCTACCATATACAATGTGCTCAGTATATTTTAGATATCATTATTACTGTGTTCCATTTTAACATGATTTCATTCATGTGACTTGTACCATTAGCACAACATCACAGCAGTTCTGTGTGGAATGTTTTCATTCCCAGCGTGTGAATACATTGAGGTAAAGACATTAGATACATTTTCATGGAGCAAATTTATAAGAGTAGAACTGGAATGCCCAATTTTAATTTTTTTCAACTTACCTAAAAGGAAATATAATAATATTTTGAACTGTGTCAGAATGGAGCACACAGTTTTACACCAGTTCCTTCTTTCCCATGATTTTGTAACTGAGGGAAGTAAAGGGCCACAGGGAAGAAGTGGCATAATTTGTTTTAAGAAGTTAAAAGTTCAATCCATTCTCCTAATGGATTGCTGAAATCTTGAAATTGCAAACATTTCAATAATTTATTTAGTTTCATTAAATAAAGAGAGTTAAACAAATGCAAAATAATCATTACTAACTTTGGAGCTTCTTAGTATAATTAAAATGTTTTATTGTTCCTGTCTTTCCTCTACAGTATCAAATATTAATCTTCTACAATGTATCCATTATATTAGTTTATAAATCCTTTATACTTCAGTAGGATGGAGATAGCATGAGATAGCAAATAGAAAACAATCTTAGACAAGGTTATGTGGGTTGCTTACGGCTTTTTCCTGGTATCTTATGATCTTTCTTTTTTTCCATTTCTCAAAATGAATGATATATATTTTTAAGTATGTGGAGCCTATCTACTGAAAGAACATTAAGGAGTTTAAAAGTCTAAACAATTCTGCTTAGAGTATATGGTACCTCTGTTAACCTGGAAAATGCTAAGTTTTTAGGTTAAAGGGAGAGGGAAGCAGATTCATTTTTCTCTAGATTTCAGATCTTTACAAAGAAACATAAGTGCACTGAAGAGTAGACATTAAAACAATATCTTGAATGACTGCTCCCTTTCCTCTCAAGATCTAGTTGGGAGAAAAGCAGAAGCATTCTATCAAAGAAGGGTGTTAAGGGCACAGGTTTTTCATTGCTTTGGCAGGAAAACCCAGTGAAAGAAAGATTCCTGTCCTAACAACCAGACTGCCAAGAAGACTGCCTTAGGTATCAACTTGACAGAGGATGGCAACACTTTTGGTGGGTGTTCCCACAATTGTAAGAAAATAAGGGTATGTGCTGTGGGCGTGCTCACGCATACAACAAAGAGGGGCAGCACTTTGCTTGTATTTTCACCCTCAGCTGGTCCAGAAAAGCAGCCACTGGGCTCTCCTCCTTCTGTACACAGTCGTAATTCTCCTGTGATATCTTGTCAGTTAGGCACTGCTCAGCCTGGTGGCATGGAGGATTACCAGATGTCCAGACGCTGAACTGTACAATCACGTCAAGTAGCTTTGATTTGGGATTGAAACACCCCAGGCAAAAGCAATTTATTAATCCTAATGAACACACATAAGTAAAACCTAGCCACACCCTTACTTTCAAGTACAGCACCACTATCTAAATTACATTACTTGGCCCACTTATAGTCAGTTTACATCAGCTGGTGTATATCTAAGAGATTTAGGCTTTGACTACTGTACAAGACAGTCAGGTGATCCAAGAAAAAAATTTGGTTGCAAAGTGGTCATTGTTCTAAGCCCGCTTCTCAGGAAGGGATCCTCTACAAAGATAGCATTATACAGTTGTTTTCAACTTCTCTCTGCTCTATGTGTGAGTATATGGTCCTTTAATCTCTTTACGTTTTCTTCAAGGATGTGGGTCACAGCCAAAATTGGGAGAAATGAAAGTAATGTATTTATAAATTGAAAATATTTTAGATTAGAATTCAATCTTCAGAAATCCACCTAATCAAAAACAAATGGTATAACTTACCTCTTGAAGCGATGTACTCAGTTGTTCACATCATTTTACTTTTGAAACATGGGTGATTTCAGTGTGTAACTGCCTTCATTTAACCAATCTTGGAAAACTTCGTTAAAGAATAACTAATGGATGATTTATATGTGGCAATTATCTTTGTTGTAACATCTTTCTTTGAGCTGGTTTTTATGTCATGAGGTTAAAATTCCTCACGAATTCAATGTTGCTCCCATGGCTAAAATGAATGAGAATTACGCAGTGTACAAAATGCCCATCACTTTCTTAAGGATTTCATTTTCAAAGGGATTTTCGTTGTTTTACATGAGGTTTTCAGTGTTAATGTCAGAAAATTTAAGAAGTTAGTGCCTGTTGTTAGTTCACTTATGATATAGTACTTTTAAAAAGCAATTTGCCAAATGCCCACTATGTGAAAAGGGAGTAGGCACTGCCAATTTTCACTTAATATTTTGGGGTTTTCTCTTGAACACATTGTAGGGTAGCATTACCCTATTCCCATAAAGTTAGGCTGGCCATGTGACTTGCGCTAGCAAATGATATGCTCTAACGGCCAGAGCAGAACTCACCTCCGACTCTGACCTTCTGATGATGTTCAAGGAAGCAGTGTGTGCTTCCATCACCCTGTGTCCCGGAGTGTCTGTAATTAATAGAGCCTCACTATGTGATCCATGCTGCATGTTTAGCACAAATGAAAGGTTAAAATCTTTTTAAAAGTAGCTTAGATTTTAAAGACCATTTGTTGGGGCGCCTGGGTGGCTTAGTTGGTTGAGCGTCCGAGTTTCGCTTAGGTCATGATCTCGCGGTTCGTGGGTTAGGGCCCCGCGTCGGGCTCTGTGCTGACTGCCAGCTCAGAGCCTGGAGCCTGGAGTCTGTGTCTCCCTCTCTCTCTGGCCCTCCCCTGCTCACACTGTCTCTCTCTCTCTCTCTCTCTCTCTCTCCTAGAAATAAATAAAAAATATTAAAAAAAAAATAAAGACCATTTGTTATCTGGCCTATCTGATTGATATAGTAAGGCAGGACAGATTTAAATTCCTCAATGTCTCCAGAGGCAAGGGAAACAGAAGCAAAAATAAACTACTGGAACCTCATCAACATAAAAACCTTCTGCACAGCGAAGGAAACAATCAGCAAAACTAAAAGGCAACTGAAAGAATGGGAGAATATATTTTCAAATGACAGATCAGATAAAGGGCTAGTACCCAAAATTTATAAAGAACTCATCAAGCTCAACACCCTCCAAAAAACACGCAATCCAGAGATGAAATGGGCAAAGGACATGAATAGACACTTTTCTAAAGAAGACATCCAGATGGCTAACAAACACATGAAGAAAATGGTCAACACCACTCATCATCAGGGAAATACAAATCAAAATCACAATGAGATACAACTTTAACACCAGTCAGAATGGCTAAAATTAACAACTCAGGCAATGAAAGATGGTGGCGAGGATGCAGAGAAAGACGATCTCTGTTGCGCTGCTGGTGGGAATGCAAACTGGTGCAGCCACTCTGGAAAACAGTATGGAGGTTCCTCAAAATATTGAAAATAGAACTACCCTATGACCCAGTAATTGCACTACTAGGTATTTATCCAAGGGATACAGGTGTGCTGTTTCAAAGGGGCACATGGACCCCAATGTTTATAGCAACACTATCAACAATAGCCAAAGTATGGGAAAAGCCCAATGTCCATCGACAGAAGAGTGGATAAAGAAGATGGGGTATGTGTATACACACCCCCACACACATACCCACACACACTGGAGTATTACTCGGCAATCAAAAAGAATGAAATCTTGCCATTTGCAACAATGTGCATGGAACTAGAGGGTATTATACTAAATGAAATTAGTCAGAGAAAGACAAATATAAGACTTCACTTATATGTAGAGTTTAAGATACAAAACAAATGAACATAAGGGAAGCAAAAATAATATAAAAGCAGGAAGGGGGACAAAACTTAGGGGGCTCTTAAATATAGACAACAAACTGAAGGTTGCTGGAGGGGTTGTGCATGAAGGGATGAGCTAAACAGGCAAGGGCATGAAGGAGGACACTTGTTGGGATGAGCACTGGGTGTTATAGGTAGGGGATGAATCACTGGAATCATTATTGCATTTTATGTTAACTAACAGGTGTAAATTAAAAATAATAATAATAAAAAAGTAATGGTAAATTACTGGGCTCCAGTTTCTCTACGCCATCATCTGTTATATATAACCAACAGATGTATTGGTTTTCTTTGAAAATCTTTGAGTAATTAGTTCAACATCCCAAGTTATAAGGTTTTGTCATCCTTCTCATAAGTTAGCATTTGTCTGGAGTCTTGGAGGCACCTTGTTTCTTAAATGATATTTGTCTTTCCCCCCAGAATAAGAATCAAGTAATCAAGTTCCACTGATGTTTGAGAATATTCTTTTAAGTTGGTAATTTAATTTCAGGCTCTTAAGAACTCCAGTGCTCCTTTCTACATACCCTGAGATGTAGAAACTACATGTCCCCAAACATATCCTGAAAAGAAAGAACTAATTACAGTACCTGAAAAACAGATATAATGTGACAGCTCTTATCTCTATTGCAGTTATGCTAGAGAAGGAAAGATGCAAATAAACTTGTTTTTCTTCTCCCAGCTTATACACTGAGAGCAGCATACATGGGGGAAAAACAGGGCATTACTTTATGGTGAAGGGATTGGGCTGGGCTGAATGCTCTCATCTATGTTTGGGACCAGCAATCCATTTTCCTGGCTCCAGGTTAAGTACAGCAAAAGACAGGAGGGAAGCCATTTTCCCAAAGCCTAAGATACTTGAGTCATGCCAACTAGCCATTCACAGTTGCTCACCCTCTCTTCCTTCTCTATCTGAGGATAGAAGGTTAAAGAAACATGTCTCTGACTTCAAGGGTTGTCCTTTTTCACATTAGCCAACATTCCTTGAGAGCTGCCTGTATGCAAGTTTCTGTGTTAGGCACTAGAAACCCATAGGGAGAAAAAAATACATACACACACACACACACACACACACACACACACACACACACACAAGCAAGAGATATACTGCTAGGCAGGATATGATACATGCCCAAAGTGGGATATCAGGGACCCCCAGTTTGTTTTAGTTTAACAACTTGTTAGCTGAGTTAATATTCTATGGTAAAATCACTGCGAGGAAGGAATAATTAATTCTGCCTGGGATTCATGTTAATCTCCCTGAACTTGAAAAGCATTCAGAAGTTCAAAAGGTAGTACTGTCATGGGGCAGATGGGGGCTCTAATGGAAAGGAATTATATCTCAGGATATTTTGCTGAAAGAATGTGTTTGTGTAAAAATAACACACAGATATTTAAAAAAAAGTAATTTTTTCAAATGTAATTACCCTACCACTGAATGCAAACCTACCCAGTATTGCTTATATTCAGATATCCTGCCTAGTTATCTGTGTTATACATCTTTTTTGCCCCCACTTCAGCATAAATCCATTTATTCACAGCCTGGTACAATACATCAGCTTTTCTAAGAAAGCAAGTTCTATTCTCTGGTATCAGAGTTAGAAAGGGACGCCCAGGGAACACTTACAGATCTGTCTTCTCAATTTCCGTGGACTATCTTAAAACAATGAAGCTTTCCTTTGTACTGCTTAATGTATGAAGTTGCTATCTTTATGCCATGTTATTTTCATTGCACATTATTAGGAATGCTGTGTCCAAATAGTTCTTCTAAACCATTAAATGTTGCAGGACATTTGCATTCCTAGGGTTCCAATCAGAATCTGCCAAGACCATCGCTCTTGCTGAAATGATCTTTCTTGTTTATACATAAGCTTCTAGTACCATCCCACCCCCTCCACTCATTACTGTTTATAGAAACGATAGCATTGCAGTTGGTGTCACTGATTGCCTACGTTGCTGCTTCAATGAAGCCAGCTGGGATTCGATTGCATGGTCTTTAAATAAAACTTAGTGGCACAAAATGAATCTCTCTTTTTGAGGGGAGGGGTGTTGTTGCTAGCTGGATGGTTCTCTAAAGCACTAATTAGTTGCGTGACTTGGATGGAGGAACTTGAGAATCAGTGGATCGCCATGTTGGCTCAGTGTCTGACCTTGGCAGTAAGGAACTTGTGAGTAGTTAGCATAGTTCAAATCTTTATGAAGCCATTCTCAGAATGATCGTTATGAACTCCTTACCCACAACCCAGTGTAGCACTCTGTACACAACTCATTGACTGGAGATAGCACATGTGGCTATAGGTCCAGCTACCCAAAAGCTGAAGCCAGAAGATTGATTGAGATCATGCATTCCAGCCAGCAATTTTCTGTGACAGTCTGATGACAGTCCTGTATTCACAGACAGCCCAGGAATGACCGGGGAATGGTGAGAAACAGAGAGAAAAATGGTGCTGCATTTTCTAAAACTGGTGCAGTAAGAAAATGGAGGATATCAATCATGACTTTTGGCCTTTTGGCTCCCAAACTTCACTGTGTGTTAGTCAGGATTCCTCTTTATAGTTATATAATACAGATTAGGAGACTAAGGCTTATCCTTAGATTTTTATGTCTATATACATTTATTTATTTTCTGACATATCTGCCTGTATGTATATGTGTCTATTTATGTGACTGTGTGTGTGTGTATCTTTGATTAAATGGATTCAAATTGTTAATGGCAATTACGTTCAGGGAATTTGATGGCAGACACTTGCTTTACGCATTAAATGTTTCTATATTATTTGAATTATGAGAATGTGTTCCTCTTATAATAAAGGTGGGTGATACATATTTCAGAGTATATAGTTTTCTGCTCACAGCAGTAAACTTCGAAAATGTAAACACTGTCAAATAAGAAAATCAAAACCACAACCCCAATATAATCTCTTGCACTCTTTGTGTGTGACTTTTTAAAATGTTACCACACAAGAGTCATATGCTTTGTTTGTTTCTTTTCCTGTGATCTTAAACAATTACTTTAAGTATAGAAATAGATATTGAAGTATTTGGAAAACACTTTTTTCCCCCAAAAGGAATTATAAGCTATTAATAGCAATTAGTTGGGGAGAGAAACTTTTGGGGCAATAAAAAAGGTAGGCTTCCTCTTTTTAGCTTTGTGTGTTTCTGCATTGTTTCTAATGATTTGTACATATTGACTATATGTACTGTGTAGCTGGATGGGAAATTGTGGATCATTTGGTATTTCCTTTTTATTTGTTACTTGTCTGTATTCAAAATACTAATAGATATATCCTTTTATGAAATAGTCCTCTAATGATTTTAAATTACTTTATTGAATGACATTACATGTCTGTGCTACAATTATCATTTACCTACTGTTGTTAGATATTTAGATTACAGCTGTTTTTCTATGCCTTTGAATTTTTTTGATGACTATCCTTGGGTAGAGATCGTTGTGTGTGGTGGGCTTAGGAGATGGCATTCATGATAACTTCTCTAGCTCCTCTTTTTGTTTACTTCCTTTCTTAATCTTGAGTTCAAAACAGTTGAGAAAATAGACAAAGTTGTCAAACAGATAGCTATTAAGCATGTCTGCTTTCTTACTGGATTGCTGGAATACTGGCCTAGTGAATGGTCAAAATTGGATTTAACACCTTTCTCCCCAAACTAAATATTGACTTATGCAACTCAGCGACTCACTAGAGCAGAAGGAGGATTTGGGTCCTTGGAGCAGGCCTACCCTGTCTGAGAAGTCCAAACTTATCTCTGTTGGGCCTCACTAGTGGAATCAGAGAGATTTGGGTTTGATATCTACCTCTAGAGACATATGTGGATCCTGACCTACTTGTGCCAACCGCCCCAGAAGCTCAGAATGTGTCCAGCCTATGGGCGGGCGGATCCACAAAGTGGCGGGGGAGAAGACCCACAACAAGCTAAGTTTCACCTGCCGCATTCTGTTTTCTTTCTAATCTCACCATTCACATAAGGTTTTCCTCTTTCTTGGAAAGAAATGAGAAGGGTAGGTGGTAGGTCAGAGACTCTCTTCCCATATATTGGAAAAGGCAGAAGTGGCTCTTTTATGGGCCAAGATGTAAGCATGTGAAGTGGGAGCAAAACTTGACTCTTACAATGTGTAACTTTCAAAAGCACAGCCATTTTTAAGGGATTGATATGTTATTCTCCAGTAACTTACACCTCTAACGGTGTAATATTCTCCTGGCTTTGTGTGACTATGGGCTAGTTTCGTGGTCTCCCTGTTCCTGAGACATAAAATGGGGCTTAATGATTGTTCTTAGGTTATAGTGTTGTTCTGAAGCTTAACTGCATTAATGTCTGTAAGGTTCTCAGCCTGTGAAATCCTGAGCAAGTGGTCAGTGCGTGGGGTTTTCTGTTCTTCTTTTTCTTGCTTTTCTCTGATCCCGTTGGGATAAAATGCAAAATGCATGCTGTTAGTGTGTGATATCCCATCTTATTCTTTCTCTTAAGGTAAAAAAAAAAAAATGTGCCACATACTAAAGTTTAGAATATACTTAAAATTTTAATCTGAATGTTTAGATTTTCTTTGTTGTTTAACACAGGCCATTTTTTGTTTTTGGGTAAAAAGCGATAGGAATCTGTATCTAGCCAATTTCATTTGTGAAGATCCCAACTTATTTCCTTAAAACAAATCATCACCGTAATATTCAC
This sequence comes from Proteles cristata cristata, assembly GCA_017311185.1. Taxonomy (NCBI): domain Eukaryota; kingdom Metazoa; phylum Chordata; class Mammalia; order Carnivora; family Hyaenidae; genus Proteles; species Proteles cristata. The sequence continues at coordinate 284,710 of JAESUZ010001578.1, forward strand.
AGCAGTAAGAATAATTCTGAATTTTATTTCATTGATAGAAACAAATGTAAAATGGTATTAATGGAGTAATTTGACTAACAATAGATCATTTGGATGGTACTCTTTTAAGTGACTTATGATAACTGAATTTCTGGAATTCGTCATAGTTGCACTAACTTTGTTTTTAATAATAAAGAACTTGAATATTATATAACATTCAAGTTTCAATTCTTGTGTGGGTAGACTATTTAGATGATCAAGACAGGAGGAAACCCAAAGTTATGTTAAATTTTAACCTAGTAGAATCACTGTTACTGAAAACATTCCTGAGCTCCTTAGGACTACAACATAAATTAACTTTGATTTTCAAGTCTTGACAGCAAGTCTCATTTAGTAGATTGCTGATTTTCCATTCCTTTGCTGGGCCTCTGTTGCCGACTCATTTCTAGGAAATACTACAGAGCATTTACACATCCCTCAAGTCTGTCCTGGGATGCGGGAGCTCTGTCACTCTCCTCTTTCAGTCTTAATGGAGACCACGTGGTGGGTTTTCAGAATCATTTACTGAAGGAGAGCCTGGGCAGCTCAATAGATTGAGCATCCGACTTCGGCTCAGGTCATGGTCTCGTAAATACTTGAGTTTGAGCCCAAATTGTGGTCTGTGCTGACAGCTCAGAGACTGGAGCCTGCTTCCAATTCTGTGTCTCCTTCTCTCTCTGCCCCTCCCCTACTCATGCTCTGTCTGCCTCTCTCAAAAATGAATAAACATTAAAAATTTTGAAAAAAAAAAAGAATAATTTAGTGCAGGAAATGGAAAGACAGATATTAGCTGTCACTGCTCCAAGAGTGCATAGGCTTTGCCCTTGTCCAAGAGAGCCTCCTGGTCATCTCCAACCTATTTCTGCATTACAGTTGTTCTTTGTTTCCCCCAGAATTAGGAAATGTTGCTTCAGATTCCAGACAGACAGGGAGGTTATTCCCATGCCCATTCTAATGTTCATTGCTTTCCTGATTGCAGATAACTGGAAATAGAGCATCCATGTCCTTTCAGAGAAACACACTTCCAGCACAGAATGTGGTCTGGTCACTCCTCATTTAGAGAAGGCAATCATGGTAGTATTCAGTACATTTCCAAACGTTTGAGTTATTCCATTTTAAATACTACCAGACGAGGAATGCTAAGTGTATGGCCTGTGTAGCATTGTACATTTCCTCCATCTTCCTTTCAATGTAAATTCCAAAAGGGCTTAGGCTGGCATGCTCTTCTTGCTATGATCTCTTCCACAAACTCTTGGAACAAACATGATAAGCCTTTTAAGAATAAGCAAAGATTTTCGGATAGGGAAGCCTAAATGTAGGGAAAAGTTCTTTAATTCTTTTTTTTTTTTTTTAATTTATTTCCAGGAGAGAGAGAGAGACAGCGTGAGCAGGGGAGGGTCAGAGAGAGAGGGAGTCACAGACTGAAACAGGCTACAGGCTCTGAGCTGGCGGTCAGCACAGAGCCCGACGCGGGGCTCGAACCCATGAACCAACCGCGAGATCATGACCTAAGCGAAAGTCGACGCTCAACCGACTAAGCCACCCAGGCGCCCCAAAAGTTCTTTAATTCTATATGAACTCAGTTCTGCTCAAAATATGTCAAATTTAAATTACTAAACAGAATAGTTAACATCTTAGATGGAAAGATCTGCTTCAATGGTTGGAGAGATTTTACAGCAACAGAAACTAGATATTGACTTATATTGATGTAACGAGAAAAGCTTGAAAGTAGTCCTTCTGAAAATAAAGGAGTTTTTGTGATAAGGGGAAATTCTATTTTTTTAAGTTTATTTATTTTGAGAGAGAGAGAGAGAATGCACAAGTGGGGGGATGGGAAACAGAGAGAGAGGGAGAGAGAGAGAATCCCAAGCAGGCTCTGCACTGCCAGCCCAAAGCCCAATGTGGGGCTCAGACTCACGAACCTTGAGATCATGACCTGAGGCTAAGTCAGGCATTTAACCAACTGAGCTACCCAGGTGCCCTGGGTAAAAAAAATTCCAATTTTTTATCCTATGGGGCACAAATACTAACACTCCCCAAATTGTTAATTATCTAGTTATAAGAATTTTAATGTTCTGCTTTATTGGCTACCCTATTTCTTGAAGAATTGAATATTTTAGGTTTGTCAGAGCAAAGACATTATGGAGTATCATTTCATTTATATATTAATTCAGCCAACATTTACTGAGATCCATACTGTAAGTCAACGATGGGCCTGCATGAACCCTATTCTAAGATAACTCATACTTTGATAAGGGAGATAGTACATGAGCATAAATAATCCACATTAAGGTATTAATAGTGTCCAAAGTGTGTCATTCTTAGTTGCCATTGTCATTATCCTGGAAGGGACTACTGTGTTTGTAGCAGAGATAAATTCTCCCCAGTGTTTTTGTTTTTAGGTTATCTTCTCTGATAATTACTATTTGCTGTATGATTATTTGCCGTGTGCTCAGTTCAAGTTCTAGTTGAATAGATTGGTTGTTAATTTGTTTTCATCACTCTATGCTGGAAATATTTAGCTGTAGTTAGCACAGGCAACTAGCCTTGGATGAATCATCATCGCAATTCTGTTTTCCAAAACGCAATACTATGGATTCCATTACCTCACCTGGAAATGATGTTCATGGCTTTGGAGTTGGGAGGGCATAAGAAAGAATAGGAGGTAAAATATATGTAGTTTTAAAAATTACAATACAGGAATTACCACAGATTAATATGACACACACTAATATGCCTAAGGTTCAGAATGAACTAATTATTGACATTATGCCTTTTATATTTCAGATATTGTTAACATTTTTTAAAATGTTTATGTATTTTTGAGAGACAGACAGAGCATGAGCGGGGGAGGGGCAGAGAGGGAGACATAGATCTGAATGAGGCTCCAAGCTCTGAGCTTGTCAGCACAGAGTCCGATGTGGAGCGCGAACCCATGAACTGTGAGATCATGACCTGAGTCGGATGCTTAACCGACTGAGCCACCCAGGAGCCCCAGATATTTTTAAAATAAAGAAGTCAAATATTTATTACTGATAATATTTCTTAGGATTGTCCCCAGCTCCATTCCAGAGTCTCTTCCTCCCTTGGGTGTGAAACTAAAATGACTTTAGTATGTGTCCCTCTAGTCCATGTATTTATATTCTTTTTTAAAAAAAGGTTTTTTTAATGCTTATTTCTTTTTGAGAGAGAGAGATAGAGCATGAGCAGGGGAGGGGCAGAGAGAGAGAGAGAGAGAATGGGAAGCAGACTCTAGGCTCTGAGCTGTCAGCACAGAGCCCAATGCAGGGCTTGAACTAAAAAACCGTGAGTTGGATGCTTATCTGACTGAGCCACCCAGGCACCCCTTTGTATTTATATTCTTTTTTTTAATTTATTTCTGAGAGAGGGAGACAGTGTGAGCAGGGGAGGGTCAGAGAGAGAGGGAGACACAGAATCTGAAACAGGCTCCAGGCTCTGATCTAGCTGTCAGCACAGAGCCCAACGCGGGGCTTGAACCCACGAATCATGAGATTATGACCTGAGCCGAAGTCGGATGGTTAACTGACTGAGCCACCCAGGCGCCCCTGTATTTATATTCTCAATATGTATCATGTATTACACTGTCTTGAGAGTTTCCAAACTGTATATTAATGGTCTTGAACTGTACTTACCTCTCTGCATCTGACTTTCACTCAGTTTTGTGTTTTTGAAATTCATCTCTGTTAATTCACATTCATCAAGACCAGACACATGTAGCCTGGTGTAGGGCAGTCCACCAAGGTGGCTGAGAACACAGACTGTTACCCCAGGTTGCCCCTGTTGGACTTAGCTCTGGGACTTACTAGTCATGTGACCTTGGAAAAGTTTCTTGACCTTTCTAGGGCTTCATTGTTCTCATTTGTCAAATGGTAATAGCAATAGCCCCACCTTATAGAGATGTGGTGAGGAGTAAAATGAATTAATATATATGAAACTTTTAGAATACTGTCTGACATCAAATACAGTATAAGCATGTATTATCTGTGTTTATTTGAGAATGTGTATTGACTCATGTGTTTAGAAGAAACACCCTTGCTTTTACATCTAGCAACACACTCAAAAAAAAAAAAGACAAAAAACAGAAAAACAAAACAAAAAACCCTATGTGTCTGGAGCTGGATTCCTGTCAGAAGCAATTGGGCACTGAGTGGGGCTGAATGGGAAGCCCCCAAGCTCGAAAGGTTAGTAAGTCAGGAAAAAATAATCGTCTTCTGACCACAGCTACTGCTCAGTGGACTATCATCAAAGGAGTTTGCAGCATCTGCTGAAGAACTGCCATATTATTTTGGGGTTTGGTTTATTGCCTAAACGGGGCTGCAGGGACAGTGGAGAATGGCGCGAAGTCCAATTCCATTTTCCCTGGGTTGTAAGCTACGCCTTCTCCTTGCCTCTCTCCTGCATTGTAAATAGGTGCTGGTCATCTCACCTTTTGCGTTGGGGGGAGTGGCTTCCCATTGCGCTGAAACTAGAAGCAGGGCTTAGCACTGAAGCAAACCCCGCTAGAGGCTTAAAAGGAGAAATAAGTGAAAGACTGGATGGAGCTGAGACTGTCCGATGACTTGAGATCTGTGTCCGCTCTACTTTTCGAGCCACCTGGGCCTCCTTCGTATGTTCCTTTTAGCTGAAAATAACCAGCTTTCTCAAAAAGATGGGAGGACATTTCGAAGGCAGATATTAAAATGAAATAAGGCTTTGTTTTGACTGCTTTCCCCACCTCAGGAAGCTTCTTAGCATGACCAAATATCAGCGATTCTAGCAAACCTTGCTGTCATTATCACAGCGCAGATATTAGGAAACAAGCCTAAGTCCTGTTTTGTAATCTTCTAATGCAGAGGGGCCAATTATTATATTACGCATAGAGCATAAGTGATTCAAACTGCAGAATCATAATATTTGGGTCCTAGTAACAACCATAGGAATTGAACACACACATGCTTTTATTTGGCAAATGAAGACACAGTCCCACCAAACTTGAGACAGCTGTTCAGAGCCCTATGTCTATGTAAAGTAGACTTTGGATATTGTACTTCATGTATGTGGGATTTTGACACTAATTTGGAGTCTGTTTCTTTCATTCACACATTTCTTGACCTTTCACAAGTTTCTTAACCTCTGAGCCTCAAAATCCACATCTCTAAGGTGGGTATAAGCATGCTCACCTCCGTCAAAGCAGTGCTTGGAGCCTAGATGAAACATAATGTATGCAAAGCGGCAAAATCTAAAAAGCATAATATAGATATAACTTATTTAATATTACTATTGCTATTACATTTGATGCACCTATGATACAAGGCTGTATTGGAGATACAATGAAGCTCCATTTTATGTTGTCTTGAGAAGATGTTAATGGCAGAAGCCAGTTTTATCAACATGAGATTTATAGCTGCTTTGGAATAAGAATTCTATCTCCCAATAACTATCACATCCTGTTGCACACAAAGTTTTGTGGTGCCCCCTATTACATTGCTGCTCAAAGGGGATGCTATTCCCAGCAAGAGTAGTGAACCTTTTCCTTTTGCATTATGGGGTGGGGCATTATAATAGAGGTTAGGGCATTTTGTTGATTTAAGCTCACTTTAAATTCTTTTTACTGATGATTAATAACTAGAGTCTTGTGTAGGGTGTGGGTACATCCAGACGAACTTCTATTATTGAAGGCCTGCGTCACTTAGCTCTCAGTCAATGGTGAGCAAATATAAGCTATATTAGAGTTTAATTCCTGGGATCTACAGGCACTTTTGTCTATGAGGCAGAGAGAACAAACGAGCTACTTTTAGGTGTATTAATCACATTAATGAACAGCAGCTAGTAAAAATAACTTCACACAGGCAGAAGGAAATAGTAAAAACTCATATGAGCACTAGCAAGCAGACACACTTAAGACACAACTGGGTTCCTATTTTTTGTTTGGCAGGGCATATAGAGCTACTTCAGCTTCTGCCCCAAGGAATTAACAGTTATGGAAAGAGAAAAAAAAGATATAAGATTAAAAAGATATAAAAAAGACATCTTCAAGGGTAGGTGCTAGACTAAAGGTAGGAACAACTTATCTTGGAAGCAGAGAGATACAAAAGTAGCTCTCGCTTGGTGATGTGTGTATATGTGTGTGTGTGTGTGTGTGTGTGTGTGTGTGTGTGTGTGTAGTCAGAGAGGCTTATGTGGGAAGGCTTCAGGGGAATATGCTACCCAAGTTGCATTTTAGAGAATAAATAGGCATCCATGTTGCATAGGAAATGATGAAGAGGGCATTTTGGGTAAAGGGGAAAATATGCTCTAGGCATGGAGCCAAGAATGAGCGTGTGTTTCAGGCTAAATTTGCTCATTCTTTCCTTCCTTCTTTCACTCATTTATCCATGGTCTCCTCTTCACCAGGTAGTGTCCTAATTGCTGGGGATTCAGTGGTGAGCAAAACGATGTCTATTTTAAAAGTTTACTTTTTGGCACAGAAATAAAGTAATAAATAAATAAACAACTAGTACAACTAGCATGCATATAGTATCATGTCAGGTGGTGGTAAGTACTATAAAGAGAAATAGATGGAGGCACCTGGTGGCTTAGTTGGTTAAGCATCCTACTTCAGCTTAGGTAATTATCTCATGGTTTGTAGGTTCAAGCCCCATGTCGGACTCTGTGCTGACAGCTCAGAGCCTGGAGCCTGTTTCAGATTCTGTGTGTATCTCTCTCTCTGCCCTCCTCTACTCATGATCTATCTCTCTCTGTCTCAAAAATAAATAAAAATAAAAATAAAAAAAGAGAAATACATGTATTAAGGGAATAGAGAGTGAAAGAAAAATCTCTTTAGGCACAGTAGTCTTCTCTGAGGGACTGGCTTTTCAAGGGAGTAAGCCTTGAAACTTCCTCTAGCTAGAAGCAGAAAGCAAGTGCAAATGTCCTGAAGCAAGAATAGGTTTGAAATATTCAAAGAGGAACAAGGAGGGCAGTGTGGTCAGAGCAAAATGAGGAAAAGAATGATAGGAAAGGAGATTGTTTCTGGCCTTGTGGGCTGTGACAAATATTTTGGAATTTATTTTGAGGATTATGGGAAGTCGTGAAAGAGTTTTGAACAGGGGTGTGATAAGCCATTTACATTTTAAATAGATCACTCTGGCTACAGTATGAAAATAGACTGTATCAGGGAGACTATTTAGGAAGCTATTACAGTATTTCTGGTGAGACGCTTGGAATAGAGTCATAATGTGTTAGGTGGTAAGACTTGGTCTGATCTGAGATATATTCTGAGATAGAGCCTATGGGATTTGCTAACTGATTGAGAGAAAAAGACAAGTCAAAGGTGGCTCAAGTAATTATGCCTGAGCAACGAGATGAAGAGAGACCTTTGAGCTGGGAAAAAAAGAAGGGTAGATTTGCTTTAGGGGATAAACTCAAGTGTTCTGTGTTGGATACCTGAAATATGACATAGAAGTGGGGTAGAGACATTGAGTAGAAAGAGAAAAGCCTGAAATTTAGGGGAGCCTGTGGCCTGAGATACGAGGTGTGATTCATCAGCATACAGGTGATATTGAGAACCCCAGAACTGTATTCAGTCACATAAGGAATTAGTGTTGATATGAAAAGAAGAGATTTAAGGATTAAGCCTGAGGTTCTCCTCTATCTATTTAGCCATTAGTAGATCAGTGCTACCAAAGAGACTCCAAAGGAGAAGCTTGAGGTGTGCAGGAAACTCAGGAGAGGGTGACAACAGTCGTTAAATGAAGAAAGAGGTGAGAAGGAAAGACCAGCTGGGTCACATGCTGATGAGAGATCCATAGTTAGTAGATTGCGATGGGTCTTCAGATTGGGGAATGTGGGGGGTCATTGCTCACCTGAGGGAGCAGTTTCAGTGGAGGCATGGGCGTGAAAGTTTGATTGGAGTATGCTTAAGAGACTAGGAGAGATAATGGAGGCAAAGGTCACCAAAAAATCTTTGCAGGGTCTTTCGTATAAGGAAAGTAAAGTTGTACAGGAAGATGAGGGAATGTGGGGTCATCAGAACATCATTCTTATGAGAAATATTTATATGCTGATGAGAAGAACTGACTAGAAAAAGGAAAGCTGTTGTTGCAGGAGAGAAATGGGGATATTGCAAGAGGAAGTTAACAAATTCCAGTCTTGGCCCAGCTATTTCTTAGTCACATCAGACTCTTGTCTGAGGTGGGGACGCTTGGGCGACTCAGTCAGTTAAGAGTCTGACTTCAGCTCAGGTCTTGATCTCACAGTCCGTGAGTTCAAGCCCCGTGTCAGGCTCTGTGATGACAGCTAGGAGCCTGGAGCCTGCTTCCTATTCTGTGTCGCCCTCTCTCTGCCCCTCCCCCACTTGCACTCCTTGTCTCTCTCTCTCTCTCCTAAATATAAAAAAATTAAAAAAAAAAAAGAAAGGTCCCATGTGCTCATATTTTTAAAGAGTCCCCCCATTGATTGCAGGGTAGAGCTAGATTGGGGAACTTTTGTTTTAGACAACACTGTGCATTTACAATGGTGTCAAGAGTCTGTTGACTTGGGATGGCAGAAGAGGGGGCTATAAACTTTGACTTTTTGTAATTCTTGAATCTCTTAGCTTTGGTTCTTCTTGGTTTTAGATTTCTCCTCCTAAGAAAGCTATTAGCATTTGTGACTAGAGGCTGCTAATGGTTTTTTGAGTCCATGTGGTTTCTCTACGGGGCTATGAATGGAAGTGTCTGGTTCTCACAGTTTGTGATTTTAAGCAAATAGTTACTTATTGAAAAAGTGATGGCCATATGCTTTCCTCTCTTGTAGGAATACCCAGGAATAGCCATAAAACTGCCGAATCTAGCACAAGCATGTTCCAGAAATTGGGCCAACGTGGATCATTAAGATTTACACTTGATATATGGAGTCTTAGCACCCAGTTAGGTGCTCAGACACTTGATTATTTAAAGTGAATAATAGTGTGAAGGGAGGTTGGATATCAAATCTGAAGGCTGTGTAACTTACAAACTATATGAATTTTGGCAAGTTTCGTGTATGCATATGAAATGAAGCATGCTAATCTTTCCCTGGCTCTGTCCTAGCATTTTGAAGATCAAATCAGTGAAAAATATTTTGTGGTTGTTGAAGACTTACAGATGTGTGTGTGTGTGTGTGTGTGTGTATGTTTACATATATATGTATATGTAATGTATATCGGTTTTCATGTGAATTGTGGAAAACAGTTTTTATAAACACAGTTTTATACTGCATGACACAAATATCTTGGAAAATTGACTAGTCACACGTCACCACCATTTGTGATGCAAAGTGAGGCTGATTAAATATGTATGTATGTGTCTAGCATTGTTCAGTGTTATTTTTATTAGATTTCCTCAGAGATTAGGATAATTTTTGGATTGTGATTATGTCAGAGGGAATAGAATGGTACAGCAGGCTGTACCATTATACCCCATGCCGGTCACAAAATGCTTGGAGGTGGGAAGGGGGAGATGATATCTGGCTCTGGAAATGCTTCCCCAGAAATATTATTACATTAGACTACATCTAGGAGATGATGACCAGGGTATTAATAGGATTTGAAATCATGACTTATAAAGAGCATATGAAGGCTATAAAGGTGTTTAGCCTAGAGAAGAAACCAGAGGTTGATGGAGAATTTAGTATTCCAGGGATTTCAAGGGAGTGAAAGCAGGTTTGACGGACTGAGTTTGAAAGGCAGCTCTGGGCTGAAGCACAATGGAAGTACAATGAGTGACACTCTGGAGAACACACAGTGAATGGTACGGCAGCTTATGTCTTTCCAGTTACCATTGTCATACAAGCAGATGCTTCGTGACTGTTGAGGTATTGCCGAGGGATTCAAATATCCAGTAACGAGGGGCTTCTGGGTGGCTCAGTCAGTTAATCCTCCTTGGTTTCTGTTCAGGTCATGATCTCATGGTTTGTGAGTTCAAGCTCCACATCAGGCGCCACGCTGGCTATGTGGAGGCGGGTTGAAATTCTGTTTCTCTCCCTCTCTCCCTGCCCCTCCCCCCCATAAATAAATAAAACTGAAAAAAAAATACAACTTAAACATCTGATATGGAGCAGAAATAGATGGACTACGAAGTCTTTTTCTAGCTCTAGTGCTTTGTGTCAAATCTAAGACTTTATGTGGGGAAGGGTTAGTGAATTTTCTGAGCTCTCATGGAGGTTTGGGGAGAGGTTAGAGGAAAACAGACATGTGAAATGGTAGGTTATGCTACACAGTAGAAAGAATTTGGGTTGAGTCCAGAAGGTACCCAGCAATACAAAACTTGTCCTTTTAATTCTGAAGTCTTCAGGTAAATTCCTTGGTGCATGTTGTCCGGTCATCCTGTTCTGATCCAGGAGGTCAGAGCAGTGTCACTGGTGTGTAGCTTGATTTCTTCTAAATGGAGGAGAAAATGTAAGCCTCTGAGGCCTCTTCATGTCCTCCTTCAGGGATAAAATTTGCTGTAAAATAATAAGGCCCTTAAACACATAGCTCTGAATAAGTGGATACGCTGAGTGGAAGAAGCACCAATGTAATTTATGGGCCACTTAGGTAACAAGAAGTCCATTTGACATACTTAATAGCTAACTGTGGTCCTAATGCAGAATTACTGTTTTCTTTAAAAAGAAATGTTTATTTATTTATTTTTGAGAGAGAGAGAGAGAGATCAGGGGAGGAGCAGAGAGAGACAAGGAGAGAGCAAATCCCAAGCAGGCTCTGCCCTGTCAGCACAGAGCCTGACATGGGACTTGAACTCACAAACTATGACATCATGACCTGAGCCTAGATCAAGAAGCAGATGTTTAACTGACTGAGCCACTCAGCTGTCCCTGGGCTGGAGTTTTTTAATTCTAAGGAAATAATGGCTTTCTGGAACAGAGCTTTTTTGAACAGTGTGCATGGTTGGTGTCTTCCAGTCCTAAGCAGCCTTTCACATCACTCTAGCATGTTGTAATAATTATAATTTTCTAGGCATGCCATGTATATGTTGTAAAAAATGAACAAATACTAGATAACGAAGAATAAAACCTCTAGGATGTATGGTGCTTTGGAGGTTAAAAAAAACTGATGTGCATCAACTGCTTTGGGACACATTGCATTTCCATGAAGTAAATGAATTTCCTCCATATTTCAGGTGAGGAAACTACAGACCTGGCAGGTGAAGTTACCATAAATTTCCATGGTTTAAATGAGTAGCAAGTTAAGACTTAAAAGTTGTGATATTTTGAGTCCAGTGAATCTTACCCTATGCTACACCTGCCTTCAGGATATCAAGTTTTCATCTTGATAGATTATGAAAACTCAAAAACACAAACAGCTGATCTTTGGTACATATATTTCATAGGAAGCTGTTTTGAACTAAAGTCCATTCAACTATGTTTTCTGACTTAATTTGTACATGGCGATATGATATGACACAGATGAGAACCTTGCCTTCGGGGAGATCACAGTCTTATAGGGATAGGGGAAGTTATAGCTACAAACATCTGGATACCAAGCACCCCGGGATATGTGTTACAAAGTAGGCACAGACAGAGTTCTATGGAGGAATAAGAAAAAAAAAAACATCAAATTGAAATGAAGAAGAAACCAGAGAAAGCATTCTGGGAGAAATGTGATTCTGTTAATGATTCTTTTTGACACAGGTAACCTTTGTTTTTAAAACCTTTTAGCTTAAATATTATATATAGAGAAATGCATAGATCGCACATTTACAGCTTGGTATAATTTCACGAAGTGAACACACCCATGGAGCCATCACATAGATTAGAAACAGAACACTGTCAGCATCCTGGTGCTTCTCCTTCTAGTCACTATATCCCAAGGGCAGCAATTACCTTGCTCTGACACTATAGTTTGCCTGTTTTAAAACTATGTCAAAGCTTATGTGTGTGAGATGTATTCATATCATTGCATGTAGCTGTAGTTGTAGTTTGCTTATTTTCATTGCTGTAAATATGCCACACATCTATTATCCATTTGGCTATTGATGGTCATTTGGGTTGTTTCCAATGGGTCGTCATTGTGATTAGTGCTGCTGTGAACAATCTCGTACCTGTCTTTTTGTGAATGTATCGATGCATTTCTGTTGGGATTAGTCCTAGGAGTGGATTTTCTGAGTTATGGAATATGCCTATACTAACATAATGTCGTTTATGGGTATAAAGTAAGGATGGCAAAGGACTTCACTGGTGGAGGAGGAATCATTTACAAAGACCCCGGAGAGAATTCAGAGAATAATGAGCAGTTTGGTTGGCAGGAATATATTATGTTTGAGAGTTACAGTGGAATGTATATTTGGAGAGAGAGAAAAGGAAAAAGGGAAGATTTTAGAGAATGCCTGAACTATTTTACAGAAACATAATTGTATTGGAAAGGCATTCACCTACAAGTCACGAAAGACTTCAGAAAGTGTCTTAATCAGATAGAGTTTTCTCAAATACTAAGATGTCTGGAAATAGCCATGTTGCTGGTTTCCACTCAAAACTCAACAAAGCCATCCAGGATCTAGGACCTAGGATCCAGGATCTTTTTTACTGTGGTATTCTTAGCATGTTGCCATTCATATTCTTACTTGCTGCCTTACAGTCTCAAGATAGTTGCTATAGCTCTAGATATCAAGTTGAATCCAAAGCAAAATGTGACAGGGATACCAGTCTTTCGTCATGAGAGTAAAAGTTTCCCAACCATCTCCCCAAAGATTTCCTCCCAAGTCTCATTTGCAAAAGTGGGTGATGCCTAGCTGAAACTGAGGCTGGTAAACTGGGGCATAAAATTATTAAGACTGGCTCATATAAATTACCATCCATTGCCTGCATCTCAGCATATTGTTGCCCCTAGGAACACTGGAGGCCTCTTTGCAAAGAAGAAAAGGAAATGGATATTAGATAGGCAGTTAAGTGGGCCTTCCATAGCAATGATGGCCTCAGTGTGAAGAATAGGTCAGGGGAAACAGTTTTATGTAATGTACAAGTTTATATTCACATAAGAAAGCTGGGAATTTTCATAGAGAAAATAATATATCATTTCATTAGACAATTTACAATTCACTGGAGCTTTTTATTATTACCATTTTGTTGTTGTTAGTGAGACCATGCAGTTAAAAAAAAATCAGATCATATCTCTTAAAGTGAGCTTGCTCTAGCAAATTATCAGTCCCATAAAGTGACTTTTTACCAGATTTTCTAGAATAAAATGAAACCAACGAGCATACAAGTGTCGTGAGCTGCTGCAATTACAAGTGGAGTGGTGTAAAGAGATTTCCATGATGCATAAATTAAGACATCCCATCATAAGGCTAACAGATCCAAAATAGCCTCAATTTGGCCCTTCATGTGACTATTTCTATCTCAAACCTGCAGTTGTTGATTTCTGACAAATTAATTTGTCATGAAATCAGTTGAGTCAGTGCATACAAGGACAGAACACTGATTTCTATCTTTCAAAGACTCATACACGTTGCTCTAAAGTGAGAAAAATGGTCATAGGAATTTCTTTTTGTTTTAAGCATGTCTTGGAAATCAGGTCAGTCAATAAATTCCATTTCCTGACAATTTATTCCCTACCAGAAGCAAAATAATGTGCTTATTCAATGAAGGTTCACAAAACATATTTCTGTCTCTAGTGGTTGGTTGGTTATTGACTTTTTGGGTGTTATGGCAGCATTACTAACTTAGCAAGGCTTAAAGATTTCTGTATTGGGGAGAACTAAAGAGCAAGCAGACTCACAACTATGTCATCTCCAGTGTGATATTGATAAAGGCAGTGCTAATAGACTGATTCATGTCACAGTGAATGTGATGAATATTCTGTCCTAGAAGTTTTACTCAGGAAGAGGAAGAAGAGGAAGGAATGAGTGAGTGTGGTTGAAAGATTTGGTTTAGACTTGAGCTCAGCAATATTTGGGTAATTCTGTTTTCATATGTGCTTAATAGTGATGAACAGAATGTTTTCATATTAGGGAACATTCCAGAGATTGTCTTATAATTTCATAATTGTTGTTTCTATTGGTCTGTTTCAAAACTATTTGTAGAGCCAATAGAAATGTTGCTTTTATAAGGGGTTACTTGATGGACATATTTCATTATTCTGAAGGATGTTACAGATTTAGAATATAAATAGACCTAGAAAAACAAAAAGTGATCTAAAAGCCTTAGCTTTAAAAATTAATTATAGTTGAGTAATTGGGGGTGTTGGGGAAGTAAGTGGTAGAGTCTATAGTCTTACTTATTATTTTGAATATTTTATCACAAAGTACAACCATATATATATATTTCATATTGTAGTTTCATATGTCCGAAGCATGATATTGGGCTGAGTGTACCGTAGCCTGACATTCACTCACTAATTCAACAGAATATTAACTGAGAAGCTTGCAATGCGCCACTGCTCTAGGTCCTTGAGATAACACAGTGGACAAGTTAAAATGTCTGATCTGTTGCTCCTACATCCTCATGGAAACATGTATTTTTCATGGCATTTTTACACCTTCACCAAATCATTATTCTTTTTACACAGATGAAAGGAAAGGGGTAAGACTAGAAACCGGCTTCAGTTAATCTTAACCCAAGAGGCTGAGGACATACAACGTGAATGGAACATTCCTTATTTTTAGGTTTACAATTACATTATAGACAAAGCGCTTTGAGCAGTATATGTTTTGTCTTACAACACTTGATTGTGTATATGGTTCAACATCCCTCAAAAGTCTCAATAGTGCCTTAAGCAGTAGATGGAAACAGTGCAGCTCTAAGGGTGAAGATCTTCAGAATAAGGCATGCTCACTTAGGTGAGCTTGACATAGAACTGAAGCTGAGGAGTAGGCCTTGGATGAACGTGAACACAGGGTAAGTGGGTGTTTCATGTATATGGATGGTCTTGAGAGACAAACGGACAAAGAACTGAGGTCAATAAGTTAACAAAAGTCAGGTCTAGGAAAAAGATCAATAGGCAGAATCCATACCAGGACGTTGAGTCACCATTAGAGACAGTTCCCAAGAGCCATGAATGTGGTCCCTGTAGTCCCTCAGAGGAGGTGACAAAATACCCACATCTAGATACACCCAACAGGTGAGAAAAGCAAGTGAAGCAGGCCCGTTGTTAGGCAGTGGGGGAGAACTGTGACAAAAAGAAAATCGCAGCACTTTCCAAATGGGGAAATGGAGCAGCTGCTACTCAGCTCCAGCCAATTGATTCTAGGCAGGAATGCAGGCTTATTGTTACTGGAATTTCTAGAAATTAAAAAAATATATATATATATACATATATATGTATCTATATATCTATGAAGATACAGAAAATCCAGATATTTTAGGTGAAATCCCGTAATTTTAATAATGTTAACATCTCAAATTAAAGCATAAAAAGCATAAAACACACTTATAAACATGAAACACACTGCTTTAGTTCCAGTTCCTTTTAAGACAGTTGTTGTCCTGAGTGATGGAGGCTACATCCTTGTCGAACTAGGAGCCTTTGAGGTTTTGTTCATGGAATATCTAGCTATTTTACCCATTTCAGCCTGATATCTTTTAATGTAAACTAGATTATGTTTTCTACTGCTTGTATTCTTCAATGGCTTCCTGTTCCTTCCAGAGTAAAATAAACCTCCTAATATGTCTTTTAAGGCCCTGAATGATTCCCCTTGCCTTTCTCTGCAACCTGATCCCATTATTTCCTATGTCCGCTATTTCCCAGACACATTATTCTTCTACTTCCTACAACACGCCAAACTTTGCCTAGTTTAGAGGTTTATGGTATTTTATTCTGTCTTCAGGAAGAATTCCCTTTGCTGCCCATGTCAACTGTTTGGTTAGATGTCTCCTTCTTTCATCTGGGGATCTTCAACAATACGTTTAAGATACGTGTAAGAGGCTCCCACTGATCATCTAGTCTCAACTGGTCCTCCATGTTATTCCATTTGCTAGAGGACACTCTTTATTGCCCTTGTACCATACGCTGAATACAATTTGGATTTTTAAAAAAAATTTTAACATTTAATTTCTTTCTGAGAGACAGAGTGCAAGCGGAGGAGGGGCAGAGAGCAAGGGAGACACAGAATCCAAAGCTCTGAGCTATTGGCACAGAGCCTGATGCGGGGCTCGAAACCACGTACTATGAGGTCATGACCTCAGCTGAAGTCGGATGCTTAACTGACTGAGCCACCAAGATGCCCCTGCAATTTAAATTTTTTAAACAAAATTATATGTTCACATGTTAATTATCCATCTCACACATTTGCTTGCAGGCTCCCTGGGATAGAGAGCCTGTTTGGTCGCTGATATAGCTTCAGCGTCCAACACACAGTAAACATTCAATAAACATGAATGAATGGATCACTGTACATAAGAGGATGTGAAAAATTTGTTTCTTATGTTGATTTGGTGTTGAATTCTTTGACTCTAGATCTTCTAGAACAGTATTTCTCAAAATTAGGTAAGGTACCCCTGCCTTTTAATGAAAAACTGCATCAAAGGCCATCCAGTGCAATTTAAATTATTTTATCATGCATAATATGTGTACATAAATGTAGGCATAAACTTTTCTTGTTTATAAGTGTTATAAAATTATAATACTAGATAATTTACAAATTAAGTTGTAAACAAGTCTTACAAAAGCAGCTTAATTCAAATTAATATTCATTTAATGTTATAGGTGATGTTTTAGTGACATAAAATTGCCTCAGTTCAGATGCATTTCTATATTTAATGTTTCTGTGCTTTAATATCAATAATAACTATGCAGAGAATACCTGCTCATATAACTATATTGAACAGAATTAATAATTTATTGGTTTTGTTTGTGAACTTGAGGGTATTTGGCCTCACACTTAATCAAATCTTTGCCTGCTAGAAATCCTACAATGTTACATTTAATTACATATCACTCCCAAATTATTTTCTGTCACTTAAAGATACATTTAATAAGTCAACATTACTGAAAAGCACACTAAAATGTTATGTGAACTAGTTGCTAGAATTGGAACAAGTCAATATTACTGAAAGTAATGTGAACTAGTTGCTAGAATTGGGAACAGAGATATTTCTAACTGCAAATTTGCTATTTATTCTTACCGTGAACGAGTTGTTGCAGCAATAGTATGCTCCGAGCTGGGCTTTCTGTAATACATCTGCTGCAAATTAAATGTCTTCTTATCACTGAGGCACAAGTACTTTTGAGTTTTCAAAAGTCAGATGATTACTCCATTTTCCTGTTTCAACAGCCGCAGACGATTGTTTATTTGATGCGTGGTGATTTCATCTGACCTTTACTTTGAGTGAAACATCACAATCAAAGCCAGAAATATTTGTTCCAAACTTTTGTGTCAACAGTCAATTATAAAGTCATTATCTAGATGCCCTGAATATATCTACCTGCAAATATCTAGGTAAACATACATACGTATGCAAACATATGTTTCTATATATAAGATATTTGGATGTAAATTTGTTTGTGTGTATACATATAAAATTTAAATTTTAAATTCCCGTAGACACCCCTACCGTGCCCCTTTCCTAATTTGAGGGCTATATTAGAAGATCCAGCTATGTTTCAACTCTCAAACACCTAGGCATTGACTAAGGAAGGTGAGGCTCCAGACTAAATTTGAAACATGTAAGCTTAAAATAAAAGTACAAATAAGAAGATGAATCTCTCGCTAGTAGAACATTTTTGTCTTTGAACTCAGTTTTGGTCTGGGGAAGGGTCACCAGTTCTGGGTACACCATCCATATGGTTTTCTAGAATTGTGCTTCTCCTGAAGGTGATAGTCCTATAAATGCAATAGTGTCCTCCATAGTGTCCCTGGAGCTGTGAGTGTGGGCTTGTCCATTCAGCCGTGGGAGAGTGGCCAACCTTCCATCCATCTCTGTGGCAACTGTCTTATCTTTCCACCTGGAGAAACCTGCATTTACCCCCTTCTAACTTTCACAGCCAACTGTCACTTTGGCATTAGTTTATATGAGAATTCCCTATCATAGAGATATTTCCATTCTAAAAACTGACTCTTGCGTGTAATGGGTATTTCGCATCGTGGAGTAATGAAGGTAGAACAACAAGCTGTTTCCATGGGGAGATGTGACAGGTGGTCAGAATTGCTTACATTTTGTCTTATGGAAGCCTAGATTGAAGGGTTTGTGTGGTGTTTCAGATTCAACATGTGGATTAGGCTTTAGAGCAAGTTCTAGATCAATAAAAACAGTGTCTGTTTTTTTTAGGGGACTAAAATGATCTCCTTTAGATTAAAAGAACATCTGATGGTTGGAAGTTCTTTTGCATGGAAATCAGAATCCTTGCACCTCAGTGTAATGATGGAGAGTGCTCTCTTAAGGACACACTTTGTTCTCACAGTATCAGTTCTCCCAAAGATGCCCTTCCTTCCCAATTCAACAAGACCAAAGTAGACTTTTCGATCTTTTCTACTTTACTAGGCCACTGTGGGTATTCTTCATTTCTATAAAGGATATAATCCGTTCTCTAATCTTCTAGTCTCAAGTTCTTGGAGTTGTCTTAATACTTCACTTTATTTTCCTTTGCAATTGATGAATCACATATCATTAACCCTTTTTTTCCTTACAATGTGTATTATGTTACAAATGCTTCACAAAAATGTAATGCTCCATCATTTCTACAACAAAAAGGCCAATGCCTTAAACTCTGCACTTATTCATAGTTTGGCCTAATAACAATTCTCATTACCTACTGCCATCCAGAAGTCCATGTGATTGTTACATGGATTATTTTTCTGTCTTTGGCAGGTACAAACTCATCTTTCCTCTAGGCTACTATGTATCTATATAATTTTCTACCTGGAATGCCTTTTAAGCTTTTCTCATTTAATCCAAATACTATCCTTTTCTCAAGCTATGCCTTAACCACACTTCTATATGTTGGCCATTGACATTGGAATGACGATTCCTTGGTGTGACTTCTTACCATTTACATTCATGATTCATATATTATCTAATCCATCCTTGCTATATGGAGTCATCTCCTCCTATTATTTGCTCATTTCAATTGAACTGGTATTTACTAAATTCTTATTTGCGAATGATCTCATTTTGGCATCTTAAAGAAATAAAACTCTATCAGACATAATTCTGCCCATAGGAGGTATTCACAATCCAGCTGGAAAAATAAGGTATTTTCACATGCAATCATTATATAAAGTTTCGTTTTGCTTTTAAGGGTAAGCAACTTCCATATAAAAGGCTATAAGAGTTTAGAAAATGAGAAGTTGCACTTAGGGGGTGGTATCTGAATCCCCAAAAAGGAGGTAGCACTTGAACTGGGCTTTGAGAAAAGGGTAGATTTTAGGTAGGCAGAAAGAGAGCATTCTTTAAGAATGAATAACAAGAGTGAGAACATGTGAATGGCTTTGGTGAGAATTGTAGAGGACAACTGAGTGTCCAGGAAAGTAGGATTACAGATCATTGGCAAGTGGAGCTTGTAAAGGTAAGTAGTCCCAGACATGGCCAGAAACATAAATTGAAGTCAGGTTGTGGGTTGTACAAGACGATAAAGTCTATCCTGAAGTGTTTGGACTTTAGACAATGGAAAGTTGGAATGCTTTGAACATGGAAATGAATCAATCAGTGTTTTATTACCGTGCAGTTTGTCTTTGCAACTGGGTTAGATGCTATCCATTTTGAGGAAAATATCATGTAAATTGTAAACAGTTGTTAAATTCTTTCACATCATCTAGCATCCATCCTCTCAATTGCTTTGAAAATTATATCATTATCCTTTTCTTTTACTGCCAAGGAGAGTAAGTCTCAGAAAGTTTAAGTAATTTGCACAAGGTCACACAGCTCAAAGGCACAGAGCCAGGCATTTAACCAGGTGTTAGGATTCATATTCCACACTTGCCTTCTTTACCATGTATCTTTTTTTCAGTTGAATTTTTAGTTTTCCAAAATGAGTTTTAACCCACATTTAAAAGGAAAAACTAAATAATATATAAATATGCTTGTATACTTTGCTTTTCACATGCTTTTTGCTTAGTTCTTTTCAGATACTAAAACACTAAGGGTGTAATCACCAGTATGATTGAGGTTCAAAACCCAAATTTGGAAACTCATAACAATGCCTATAATGAGGTGCAACATTCTTAACATTCTCAGCAGTGATGAGGTTGGTATGTAATAATGACATAATATTAAACTCTCAGGCCCAGAGGACCTCATTAGTTGCAGCTTCTAAAAATTGTCCTACCTTCTTCAAATGGCTTCTTTGACTCTTCATATTTGGACAAATAGCTATATTCTCAGCAGGCTTTAGGATTCATTTTCTTGGTCTCTGACCAAGTATAGGCTCTGGGAAGATTTGAGCAACACTCATGGTATAGTGATAAGAGTGTTTTTAACTAAACTTTACAGAAAAATATGACTCAATATGGCTTAAACACTAAGGAGATGATCTGACTCATTTTAGTGGAAGATGAGAGGTAGTCCAGACTTCAAGGTTGGTTGATCAAGTGGCACAACTCTCTTATCAAAAGTGTGATTTCTCATCATCTTTTGCTCAGCCACCTACAGTGTTGTAGGCTTCCTTCTTAGACTGGTTTTACTTGTGGCAATAGATAGGCTACTGCCTGAATCAAACTTAGCCTGCAGGGCTAGACTGGGATAGTACTGAGTGCTGGAATAGTCTGGGTACCACTGAGAAAAAAAAAAAAAATTCTTCATACCGGAGAATTGTCATTCAAACATTGCTATGGACATAGTTTACAAAGGTATAGACCTTAGTTAAACAGTTTGTTTGGGTGGGATTACCTTGACTGTTGTAGGATCTACTTCTAGAGCTGGTATACTAGTAATTCTTATCAAAACAAAATGGCTGCTGTTCAGTGGCTACTGAAAAGAAAAAACAGGGTCTACTATACATTAGGGTAAATGATATTTTTGAAGCCATTTATGCCTATTCCATTTTCAAACAGTTTTCTTTTTATTTGTGTCAACATACCTTTATATGAAATTTATTTTGGGGACTGCTGATGAAGCCATTACTCAGCAAACCTTAGAGGCCTTTGAAGTGAAATTTCTGTTATATATAGTATTCTGAGCAAGACATGCAGTGAATGAAAAATTTCATCTGTCAGCATTATAGTTACTTCATTTTTGGGGGGAGGTTAAATACAGCATGTTCTTTTAGAAAAAATAAATTAAGCATATGGAGCGTTAACCAGTGCTACTCTCTTCCCTGCTTCCATGATTAGATCTAACCAATTATAATGCAGACTCCTTTGATTTAATTTCAAGTGAATATTGGAATAATTAATCTGTGTTAGCTCAACATGGAGAAGAAGAAAACACTTTGATCAATCAATAGCAGTTGGCAAATGTCAAAAGATAATGCAGTTAAGCTGATTTGGATTCCCTTCTAAGTTTCAAAATGTATTGACCTGTCTTTTCCTGTTTTTTTTTTTTTTTTTTTTTTTTAGAGAGAGAGACAGCGTGAGCAGGGGAGGGTCAGAGAGAGGAGTCACAGACTCGAAACAAGCTCCAGGCTCTGAGCCGGCAGTCAGCACAGAGCCCGACGCGGGGCTCGAATCCACGAACCGCGAGATCGTGACCTAAGCGAAAGTCGGAAGCTCAACCGACTAAGCCACCCAGACGCCCTGTTTTCCTGTTTTTTTTTTTTTTTTTTTTTTAAACATGGAGTACATCATATATGGCATAAGACTCTAGAAGACTTTTGCTGTGCCCTGTATTGCTAGGTATTGGAACTTTGGGCAGGAACTTTTTATTTTGGTTCAATTCAGAGCTAGTTGAAAGAGATCTCTTAATTTCCTGTCATAATATATTGCTTTCTGCATTTAACAATAACTGCACTCAACTGGCAACTTTATTTGTAAAATACCTTATTCTTTCATTATTTCTGTCCATAGCAGGATTTGCTTCAGAATCCTCTTGGAAGCGAGAATTATCTTCTCTGTTAACCAGCACATCTTTTTCCCACTGGTGAACACAGCAGTCACACAGCTTTTCTACACTGCGTGGCTCCCTGGAATTAGTCATGGGGTCTCATACTGACATTCAATATTATAATTATATCTAGAGGAGAATGGAAGGAATTCAATGTTGAGACTTAAAGTGTGACTATCCCAAATGAGATAGTAGGATGCCATAGTTCTGGTTTTGTTGGAGAAGGAATGGATTTTATGGACAAGAATATGGGACGCCTGGGCGGCTCAGTCGGTTAAGTGTCCCACTTCGGCTCAGGTCACGATCTCACAGTTTGTGGGCTCAAGCCCCACATCGGGCTCTGTGATGACAGCTAGCTCAGAGCCTGAAGCCTGCTTCAGATTCTGTATCTCCCTCTCTCTCTTTGACCCTCCCCTGCTCATGATGCCTCTCTCTCTCACACACACACACAAATAAATAAAAACATTAAAAAAAAAAAAAAAAAGAATAAGAAGAATAATGAGGTTCCATTGCAAAGTCTCATGATTATTTCCTAACTCTTCACTCTGTCATTATGGTCCTCATCATTTAGCCCTGAGATTGTTTCACCTGGGTCATCATTAGATTCCTTGAGTTTCTTTCTTTATCCCCACTGAGCAGAAAATAATTCTACATGCTGGTCCTAGGTGAATATTCCCAAGGTACTGATGTCTTCTTTGCTATTATCTTTCCACTATCTGTATGACAACCCAGAAATCCTTCTCCCTTCCTGGTCCCAATCCATATCCTATCTTTTAAACCCAGGCTGGCTCATACCTGTGCTACAAACCCTTCCCCAGTACCCTAGCTACAGTAAATCCCTACATGTGTTTGCTGTAATCTTTAGGGTCTTCATCTCGTGTAATTTTTATTCGTTAGCTTAACCCATCTTGCTCTTTTTATAAACGTTAAGCATCTTAATGTTCTAGGGGATGGGGAGTATAATTTAAATTTTGTAATCCCCAGAATTAGAAACACAGGAGGTACTGAATGAAAAGGGACTGAATGGGGGTACATCTGAGTGACTCAGTAGGTTGAGTGTCTGACTTTGGCTCAGGTCATAATCTTGAGGTTCACGAGTTCAAGCCCCACTTTGGGCTCTGTGCTGGTAGCTTGGACCTGGAGCGTGCTTCACACTCCATGTCTCTTTCTCTCTCTTTTCCTCCTCTGCTCATGCTCTCTCTCTCTCTCTCTCTCAAAGTTAATAAAAAGAAAACAAAAAAGAAAGGGGTTGAATAGGCTAGATAGTATTATTAGGAGACTATAAAACACAATTTTATTGAACTGGGCTAGATTAGTTATTTATATTTTTCTCCTCTTCTTACTCACACCTCTTATTCAGGAGCAAGGAATATATCTTTACTGGCTTTGGTTTGTTAGTGGGAGACAGGAACATTTTTAGGCTCCTGCTCCCCCCCACCAACACACATATCATTTTGTTTGGTGAAAAAGAGACCAGGTAATACTTAAAGTCTCCCACTTTTTTTTTCTTTTTTGAGTTGGACAACTGAAATGAAGAAGTGGACTAAGGCCGTGTTACTAAGACTCCATGTGACTTTATGGGGTCACACATTACAATAACATCTGACCCAGATGGAGACAGACTTTGGGCAGGTGGCATCTTCTCTGTTTGGGGACCTATCGGAATGGTGGGCTCTGTCTCCTGACCTGGCCGCTGCTGCCTGCCATGATTAGGGACTCTCTGCAGATTGCACTGGTGTGGTGTCCTATGGCCTGGAAAGAGGCTTGGGAATCATTCCCTTTGATATGAGGAGAAAAAGGGAGGTCCAGGCACATTGCCTGTTCAAAGGGAAATGAGTTTCCTTTACCCAGCAAAAGCAGACTGGAAGGAGAGCAGAAGTGAGCATTCTGTGAGAACCCATAACTGCATGATGTTTGATGGTGCTTTTCCAATACCATGCTTCTTTTAGGCACCCATATTTTGATCAATGTGTACAACTAGGGGTTTATTCTGCTTTATATTTGTTCCACAGTAAAGTGGCCTGGGCAGGTTCTAGGCAGAGCAAGAATTCAGACACAACACATAACGTGGAGATAATGTCATTGCAATGTTGCACGCTTATTGGAATAGGAGAAAATGTTTCTTTTGAGTTGATGCAAGTCAACAGTTATAATGAATGAAACAGTGACTAATTCTGAAAAGGAACTAATTAAATACTATGATATTAGTGGATGCAGTATATTTTTTGGTTTTTTTAAACTTCATTTTTCTTTAAGCCAGGTATATCTTTTAATTACTTCGTATGTGCTGTCACACCATCTAGTACTTGAAAAATTCACCTCCATGGCTGAAAACCATTAATATATCAAAAGGATACTTATGTGAAGAGTGAACAGAATCATCTGTTTGAAAAGTTATACTTAGGGAGTGGTGATGAACATCAGAATTTATAAAAGAAACATCTGATTTATATATTTATTACACTTATACAATACTTTACACAATACTTTAGATAATCTTTCATCCGAACCCAGAAAGACTATTATAGTATAGAGGGACCTAGTGTTATAGTGTGTAGTTTGGAGTCGGGCAAGTGTCCAAATCCTTATTTTATCAGTTACTAGCTGCAAGACTACATGTACATTACTTAACCTAAGTTAACAAGACTTGGTTTTCTCATTGATAAAATGGAGATAATGGGAGTATCTACTTCTTGGGTTGTTGTAATAAGTAAGACAGATAAACCTGGTCTTGGAACTAGTACGTGTCAGTATATGTTTTCTCTAAAAAGTTGGATAGGGCAAGGGTATTAGCTGAAAATTCCAAGATCAGAGGCCTTAAATGGGACTAGGTCTCAGGCCTACTGCCTACCAAGGATATTTTAAATGTATAAATTCTTGGCAGAGATAAATATAGATAAATATAGTATTTTGGCCTATGTTTTTCACAAAGCCAGGGTGCTTATCAGTGGCAGGAAGTAGAATCTATCGGTACCCATGCACAAAAGCAGTGTCTTAGGAATTGAGTCAAGGATCTAACTGAATGATGTAAAGTATAATCACTTAGTCTGTGATTAAGAAGCATCAAAATTTCTATTGATGGGAGTTTTCTGTCATGAACTTGAAAGATATAATTGATCAAACAGCATATTAAACTATATCAATATGTAGCCTCAAGTGAAGTTAATTCTTAATTATTCATACTTAGTTGTCTACTATGAATAATTTTTAGCTAATTTTTCACACTAAATCATATTGTCTTGTGTGTATTTGTGTATATATTTCTGAGTCAGTTTTTACTGTTCTCTATCCCCGCCAGTTCCTTCACCTGAAGAGCTTCTAGAGACTTGAAATACAATATAAATGGGTCTAATATTTAAAATAAATATAGTTATGTTATTTAACCACTGGGAGTAAAGTATCTTGTGTACTACAAATACTTTCAGCTGTTCTGTCATTGATTCTTCTCACTCTTCATCTCTGCTAATGCACAAACTAAATATAGACTGTAAACCATAGTGCAATAGAATTTTCTTCGTTATTTGGAAGACATTAAAAACATTTTTTTAATGTTTATTTATTTTTTGATAGGGAGGAGGGGCAGAGAGAGAGGGAGACTCAGAATCTGAAGCAGGCTCCAGGCCCTGAGCTGTCAGCACAGAGCTCGATGCGGGGCTCAAACTCACAAATTGTGAGATCATGACCTGAGCTGAAGTCAGATGCTTAACCAACTGAGCCACCCAGGTGCTCCTGGAAGACTTTGAATCAGATATTTTCTCTTTGTGCTTCCGGATCCACTCTTTACTCTCCCACCTCTGCCTTCTACCTAGGAGGTTGACCTGTGTGAATTCCTCAAGGGGTTCCTATAGATTCTGGCTGTTTATTGAATTTGTCCAATGGGGAGCCTTGGCAGGTGATAAAAGGGCAAGAGAGTGAGATTAAAGTGTTTATTCCTCTGGTTCCTTTTCTGTGGTGCCACCAGTAGCTACACATGACAGAGTGTCACTACCTGTTTCCAGGTAGCATGGATTACACAACCTTCTCTCCTCTTGGTCTCAGTCACCCCTCTTCTTGTCTTGTCAAGCTAGCACTAGCCCTGAATTCCCATACTCTCCTTATAGTTTCCCTACACCATGCTCTCCCTCCTTTAATAAATTCTTTTGTAAGTAAACCCTCCTCAAGTTATCCTGATGTAGGAATGCCATGTGTTTCCCTTCGGGATCCAGTCTGATACCAACTTCAGTCATTCAAAAGCATTTCTTGGACAGTTGCTTGTAAATGGTTCTAACATGTTACACATTCATTCAGGAGGGAGGAGCCATTTAATATTTCCCTACTGCTTTCAGAGTAAAAGGTGACCAAAACCATTCACAATTTTGCTAGAATCAGTCTTCCCTTCTTTAGTCTTACTAACATCCTCCGGATACTTCGGTCCTCAGTAAGCCCCTTTGGGAAAGTCACCTTACCCATCTGTTCTCAGATCCTAAACTTTAAGATTTTTTCTAATATTTCCACATGATGACAGTACTTGTGGTGGCAATTCCATGAAGACATGCCATGGGAACTTAATACTGTCAAAATGGGGAGCATATTGCTGGTGGCTTTGAGAACTGTAGACTTAATGCCAGTGATTCATTCATTCATTAAATATTTATCAGGTACTTCCTGTATGTTGTGATAAAATGATAAGTTATTCATTAGAGGTCATAGAGAGTGGTGTCAAGAGTCGGCCTTTGGAGACAGAACATTGGGGTTTATATTTGGCTTCTTCTACTTATTAGCTGAGGTCCTCTGAACTCTATTTCTCATTTGTAAACAAAGGAAATATTTCCCTCACAAACTGTTATGAGGAATAGAGGAAACAGGCACTGTGTTCAGCCTTTTAGATAAATGGATACAAAACAGAAAGCCTCAAAATTGTAGCTATCATTATTGTTTTCAAATTGTCCTACCATTTGAAGTATGGAACCTCACATGTGAGCCCTGAAGCCAATGTTTAAGTCATGCATGGAAGGCCTTTGTGTGAGTGACCTTGGGTCCGTTCCAAATTCAGTATCAGGTGTCACCTCCCCTTGAGCTCTGGGCATTCATGGGGATCAAAGAATTTGATTTCTCTGCTGTTTGATAATAGCTTGGGAAGTTCATAAACTGTAACATTATTTGCAGAATCACCTGGGATATTTTTCAGCAGGCTTTTCTGCATGTCTATCAGGGTTGTATTTCAGCTACGTGGGAGCTGTGTCCTGTCCATCCACGTTTCCCTGTCACAGCAACAGCGTCTGCAATGATTTGTGATCCTCCCAATGTTGTGCCATTAAAAAAAAACCATGAGGTGAGATATTGGGTATAGAAAACCTGGACCTGTCCTAATGATACTGTGATCCACAATCACTTTAGGAATTCTGGCTTTTTCTATTATTTTAGCTTTATAATCCCCCATCAACGAGTAAAAAAAAAATCTTTGAATTTGTGATTTCCTCATATTTTCTGCATTTATTTCAGAAAAAGTCTGGGAATAAGCTGATATTCCAGGACCTCTAAAGTTTGTAACTATGTTCTTTGTACTGCTGTGTCAACTTTATTAACATCAACACAAGTTTCATGTTTACAAGTGCATCGTTTAACTTATCAGCCTGCTGTGTCCTCCTCATTCAGTTTACAAGTTAACAGAAAAAATAGTTGTCTTCTCTGGGTATGACCGGAAGGTCTGTGAGTGCTCTGAAACGGCCCATCGTCAATCTTTAGTAACTTCAAGTTAGAACAGATCTTTGATTTAGGAATCTCTGTAAGGCTTACAAGAGCATCATATTTTACAACTCCAGACTCAATCAATTTGATGTTTTTCTCTGTTTTTGTCTATGAAACCAATATTTGAAAGCCACTTTAATTCAAGTTGTGTTCAATAGTATTTCTTTAGGTACAGATGCAGAAAGTCATTTTAAATCTACTTGAGTAAAGAGGGAATTTTTATTGGAATCTTAGGATTGCTCACAGCAAGAGCTGCATGAATGAGATGAGATACACAATCTCAGGGATTGGACAAAGGACTCAAGAGCTCTCAGAACACTCTGTCACTTCTACTATTTCCTCTGTCTGTTCCCTTTGTTCTCTCTCTCTCTCTTTTCTCATCCTGTTTGGGCATGGCTGCAGACACCTGCTGCTGTGGACCTAGCACAAAAATGATAGGAGTTTTCTCCAACCAAATTAGTATATGAAAATGCAAGGAAGGACTGTCCTCTTGGTTTATATTGCTGTCCATGCATCCATCACTGTAATGGAGAAAACGGGGTGCTATGATTGGCTAAATCTGCCTCATACTGCAGCCTGGAAGGCCAGTTTCCTATGATTGGAAACTTGTGAGAATTGCTTGCCCCAAAAGGAAGTAGGGGAAGCTATTCTTGACTGAAAACAACAACAGATGTCCAGTGCACAAAGGGGACCTAATTTTTAACTTTTAATTTCTACGTAATTAAACAAAACCTGTTTTACCTAATTGCAGAGTTACGTTCATTCGAAAACATTTATTTAATACTTTTTCATGTGCCAGATAATAAAAAGATAACTATGATGTTCTCCACTCTTAAATTAAAAACATGAATTTTTAATAACTTACCCTATGTATTAGGCAGGTTTTCTTCCATGTGCTGCATAATAAGATAACCATAAACCCCAGTGGCTTACAATGACAAATATTGAATTCATAATTGTATTCCATGAATTCTGGAGTAGTGTAGCTCTGTTCCATAGATCGTTACATTGTGGAACTCATGCTGGATGAGTAACTGCTCCCTAATACATGATATTTGCATGTTGGTGGCCAAGAGCAAGAGAGCTTGAGCCAAACCACGCTTTATGTTGGAAGGTTCTGCTTAATCATAGCAAACCTCTGCTCACAATTATTTTGGCCAATGCATGTCACCTGGTCAAGTTCAAAATCAATGAGAGAAAAATGTGATCTTTTCCCACGGACTGTATGACAAATCACATGACAATGAGTAGAATGTATCATCTTATTATAGAGAGGGAACAGATGATTAAGGACGGTAACTCAAACTACTCTCCAAAGCAATGTTGGATTTTCACTCTAACTCGGTTTGTGTTCAACAAAATGAAACATTGCTAGGTAATTAATAACTGCCATTACTTTTCTTTAGAGTAGATGATAATTAGATACAGTGTAGTAGGTCCTGCTATGTCACTTCTGTAGTTCGTTTCCCGGATTCACCACCCACACGTGCAGGCTTTGATGACTATGAAGTCTTCGGTTAGCCTATAATAATCTATTCATGATGCAGGATTGCAAGTAATGCTATCTAGCCCAGAAACATTTTTGGCAGTAGGTATGGGAATAAATAAGCAAAAGCATACACAAATCACTCTTAGCCATCCCCAAGATTAGGTCCGACCCCTGTGGTTTGAAGATGAGGTGGTTGAGATTTTCTCTCTACCGCAGCATTTCAGTTGGCCATACACATACCCCGTGTCTTTCATTTCCTTATGCACTTATTGAACACATAGTTAGGATTACAAAAGTGAGCACACTCACAGGCCCTGCATGCAAAGAAATCATGGAAGTAAAGTGCAAAGTATGTAAGTTAAAGAATTTTTTTTAAAATATGGAAATTAAGAAAGTGCTTCCATCTCTCTGGAGCCAGGCATAGAGGGCTGTCATGGAGACAGGGAGAGACTTTCCTGGGACAAGTGAGACTTGAGCAGAATTGTGAACAATGAATAGAAAATGGTTAAGTAGGAATTGTATTTATGCCTTGGAAGTATCCAGTAGGGGAATAGCGAGTACAAACTCAGAATTATAGAGACCCAGACGTTTTTTTTGTCTGTTTTTAATAGCCTTGATACCAAACTGAGGAGCCAAGCAGATGAGAGCAAGACAGTTAGAGAAAATGAGATCATTTCCCTTCTTGGAGCAAAGAGAGTAATTATTCTCCCTCTCCTTCTCCCCTCCTTTGGAACAGCTGGACATTCTGTAGGAGTTTTAGGTTATTGTCCTTGAAGGAGTGTCTAGGAGATTTAAATTTTTTATTTTATTTTATTTTAATTTTTTTTTAATGTTTTATTTATTTCTAGGAGGGAGAGAGAGAGAGAGAGAGAGACAGCGTGAGCAGGGCAGGGTCAGAGAGAGAGGGAGTCACAGACTGAAACAGGCTCCAGGCTCTGAGCTGGCAGTCAGCACAGAGCCCGACGCGGGGCTCGAACCCACGAACCGCAAGATCAGACCTAAGCGAAAGTCGGACGCTTAACCGACTAAGCCACCCAGGCGCCCCTAAATTTTTTATTTTAATGTCTGTTTATTTTTGTGAGAGAGAAAGAGAGTGAGCAAGAGAGAGAGAGCAGGGGAGAGGCAGAGAGAGAGAGGAAGACACAGAATCTGAAGCAGGCTACAGACTGAGCTGTCAGCACAGAGCCCCATGCGGGGCTTGAACTCACGAACTTGTGAGATCATGACCTGAGCTGAAGTTGGGCACATAACCGACTGAGCCACCCAGATGCCCCAAGCCACAAAGGCGCCACAAAATTTTCAAGCTTTTATTTTGGAAGCCCTGGGACTATGGGCTTTTGGGGACCTTTAGACCCTAGGAGCTGGTAGGAATCATAGGGAGAAGACGCCAGGCAACAGTATGGAATGGCATCAAATTTCACATTCAAAGGAAAGTGTTATTGAAGGAGACATGAACTTTTATTTAAATATTTGAGCCCACACAATGGCATAGCAAGAGAGGGGTGCAGGGGAAGTTCCACGTACTGACAAGGGGGTAAAATGCCTATGGAAGATTAAGAGTATAATAAAGCCAAATAAAATCTATGTGCATGTCATTATCAGCCTGTTCAGGCCACTCCAAACTGCAGTTCCCGACTATTACATTTTACGAATATATAGGGGCACCTGGGTGGCTCAGTTGGCTGAGGTTGGCTCAGGTCATGACCTCTCGGTTCGTGGGTTCAAGCCCCGCGTCGGGCTCTGTGCTGCCAGCTCAGAGCCTGGAGCCTGCTTCAGATTCTGTGTCTCCCCCTCTCTCTGACCCTCCCCTGCTCACGCTGCCCTCTCTCTCTCCCAGAAATAAATAAAACATTAAAAAAATTTTTTAAAAAGAATATATATAAGATCAAAATTGACACATTTTAAAATTACCTTTTAAAAAACACCATATTCTTCATGGATATTAATTTGGAAACCTCCCAGGAATAGTTTAAGTAATTTAATAATATAATAAAATAAGGTAAAGAAAACAAATACAATAATTTAAATATAATAATTTAATAATATAATCAAATCATTTAAATAAAATTTTAAACAGTGAAATATAATAGAAGCCATGGTTTACATTCCTCTCTCTGTTTTTAAATCCTTAAATATTTTTTAAGGTCTCTTTATTTTTGAGAGAGAGAGAGAGGGGGGCAGAGAGTGAGAGAGGGAGACACAGACTCTGAAGCAGGCTCTATGCTCTGAGCTGTCAACACAGGGCCCAACATGGGGCTCAAACTCACAGACTGCAGGATCATGACCTGAGCTGAAGTCAGATGCTTAACTAACTGAGCCACCCAGGTGCCCCCATATCCCTCCCTTTTAAACTAGCAAGTTCATGTAATTATTATTTTTTTATTATTGTGTTATTTTCATATTTGTTACTGGCTTGATTAAACATAGGAGCCAATGCAATAATTTTTTTTTTTTGCTATTTGGAATTTTTTCTATTATGACTGCCACTAAAAATAATTTTGTGGCACATAGGAGGGAAATTTTAAAAATAACCCCCTCTGGGTGTTGCATGTATCAGTTGTATTGCTACCTAACTCCTGAAGCTAGGAGCAGAGGCAGCGGCTCGGGGAAAGCTCTGTCCCAGGGACCGAGACTGTGCATCTGGGTGAGACCTTCCCCATGGAGTACATCTCTGCAACTTGAGCAAAGCCTTTTTGGAGTCCTAGGACTGACTAGGTTAGAACTGTGAGCAAGGCGGAAGGGCCATGCCTTCTAGCAGGGAGAGAGTGAAAGGCATCAGGTGAAATACAATAAAGGAGAGCACAAACAAAAGGAAACACCATAGGGGTAATAAGTGGCGGAGTGAGTGGTGCTTTACGTACGGGGTCGGCTGAGGTTGTGGGAGAAGTGCCATCTGATGAGAAGCCCGCTATGTGAGCGTATGGAGAAAGAGCAGTCCGGACAGAAGCGTTGGTTACAGCAAAAGTGCGAAGAGAATCGGCTTCGTCCAAAAGAGAGAGGAAAGGATGGCTGGAGTGGGATGAAAATGGGGAAAAGGAGTTTTGTTTTGTCTTGCAGAAGGAAACTGCCCTTTTAGAGCCTAGAAGAAGAAGAATTGCCCTCTGATGATGATGGATGTTTATGATGGTTATGAACTCCACATGCTAATGGTGTACTTAATAGACCTAACACTGGATTTTCAAAGCGCTGTAATGCATTTAAAATATCTTCCCGTCATTTTGAGTAAAAATGTCTTGAGTGCTGAATTTTATTTATTTTATATTTTATTTATTTTATTTTATTATTTTATTTTATCTTATGACAGAAAGCATGAGTGCTGGAGAGGGGCAAAGGGAAAGAGAGAATCCTAAGCAGGCTGTAAACTCAGCACTGGAGTCCGAGGCGGGGCTGGATCTCATGACCCTGGGATCCTGACTTGAGCGAAAATCATGAGTCGGGCACTCAACTGACTGAGCCTCCCAGACACCCCTTTAGTGCTGAATTAAAAAAAAAAAAGAAATCTTTCTTAACCTTTAGCTTCTTGAGGCTCTGTATAACAATAAATTCAATATGATGAAGCATTTTGTTTCCAAATTAAAGAATTTATTTGCATGGCCTTTTGATTATTTCACTGCCTTCTTATACATTGCCTCTTTTTTTATTTTTACCTCAGGTGAGGAAATTAGAAGTAATTATACTCCTGATTTCATCACACATTATCATCTGGGTTCAGTGACAAGGCATCTCTCATTTTGCTTCCCTCCTAAAATGCTTTTCCCCTTTATATTCAATTCTCATTCCCATTCCCCTTCCCATCATGATATGAGGAGTCGCAGATGCCACATGCAGAAATATGTCTTTGCGACATACATGTTTTATGCAATTTTTTATTTATTTATTTCTAGGAGAGAGAGAGAGAGACAGCATGAGCAGGGGAGGGTCAGAGAGAGAGGGAGTCACAGACTGAAACAGGCTGCAGGCTCCGAGCTGGCAGTCAGCACAGAGCCCGACGCGGGGCTCAAACCCACGAACCGCGAGATCATGACCTGAGCGAAAGTCGGACGCTTAACCGACTAAGCCACCCAGGCGCCCCATATGCAATTTTTAATTTACGTGAGTGGTACTGTTATTTATTTCCTTTTAATTTTCACCCAACACTGTGCCCGAGGCCTGTGCATGTTGGTGTGTGCCTGCCCATTTATTGCCCAGTATCCCACTTCTGGTATTTGTTGTTTTCCTTTACCATTCTCGCGGCAATGGAGTGGTCTTCAGTTCTGGAAACTACAAACAATGTTGGGGTGACTGTCAAGACAGACACTCCTTTACAGACCTGACTACCAAGCCCCTCTGGAGGGACTTTTTTGGAGTCAAAAGACGTTTAACAACTTAATTTCACTAAGCCTCATTTCCACGGTTTGCTAAACACACACAGCTTTTCCTTGGCTGGGCAGGTGATTGTGGAGACCAGGCTCTGCTGTTGATCGTCCCGCAAGGGCCAGCTCTCTCATCATGGGAGCAGGAAGTTACACACAGAGGAGGAAAACCAAGGGGCACCCGATAGTATTCGAGGGTATTTATTTTATTTTTATTTTATTTTTAATTTTTTAATGTTTTATTATTTATTTTTGAGAGAGAGACAGAGTGCAAGCGGGGGAGGGACAGAGAGAGAGAGGGAGACACAGAATCCAAGGCAGGTTCCAGGCTCTGAGCTGTCAGCACAGAGCCTGACACGGGGCTTGAACTCACAAGCTGTGAGATCATGACCTGAGCTGAAGTCAGATGCTTAATGGACTGAGCCACCCAGACACCCCAAGGGGATTTAGAGCTATCAGTAGGGACTTCATACTATTTAGTATTACAGATTCATACATTAAAAAATAGAGATAAATATGCATGTGTTAGAAAATATACACATAATTTCTAGATCTATTGCCTGAGAAGTTCTAGAAAGAATGGTAGTCTAGCTGCGGTGAACACACTTACCTTCCAGATCTTAGTTTCTAAACATTTTTCAAGGAAAGGAGCCAGCACGTTAGAGGTATTTGATTCCAGGGCTGGGCAACCAAAATACAAGATGGCCCTGGAAATCTTGTGATGCTCAAAAGTGTGAAAGTGCTCAGAAAGGGATGACGGTTTGTCAAAGGAACACAGGAACCAACTTAAAGGGACTGTTAATGGCCAGCATGGGGACAGTTTGGGCCAGGAGCTATATGATGACAGTATTGGATTTTAGTCCATACGATAAGTAAATACCTGTGAGTCCATACTGATATAAATAGATGATCAAATAAATGAGGGGAGGGGAGAGGATTGCTTTTCCTTACAGAGGAATTCTAATCAATACGCGTGGAAAGAAAGGAGGAAATAAGTCCCACAGTTACGATGGACCACAGCTCAGGTGCTCTATGGATGCTAACATCAGTGGGTGATTATTCAAGGCCAAACAGGATATCTGTATGGTTTCAAAGTGTCTTTCCCAAGATATTTATTCTTCCTAGTAGAGAAACCCAGAAGACGTCACCTTAACCAAACGAGCAAAGTTAATATTATTGTTAGTAAGACACACTGACACCATTAACTCTTTGATATGATGCACTGAGATGGACACACCATTATTTCTGTGGATTTCTTTTAAAAAATCCATAACCTCAATTTAATCATGTAAAAACAGCAGATAAGTCTAAATGGTGGGACGAGCTATATACAATTACTGATCCATAATCTTCAAAAATGTCGAGATCATGAAAGATTAGGGAAGGCTAAAGAGCTGTTACAGGCTGGAGGAGATTAGGGAGAAATATAACAACTAAATGCAATTTGGGAACCTAAACGGGATTCTGGAATAGAAACAGGACATTAGCAGGAGATCTTGGTAAACTTTGAAAAGGGCCTGTAGTTCAGTGAATAATGTGATTCTGGGGTTAACTTGCTGGTTTTGGCAATTGTACTTTGGGTGTGTAAGTTAACATTAGGGGAAGCTGGGTGAAGTGCATCTGAGTGTCTTTACTACTCATTTTTCTATAAAATGAGCTCAAAATCAAAAAGTAAAAGAGAAAAAAAAAAAGATTTGTCTTTGAACTCACCAGACAGGAATCCTTGATCTCTCTTTACAGGACTTTATGTCCTCTGCATACCAGAAAAGGGGCTTTTTGAATCTCTATGTCAAGGCTCACCATTCTCCAGAATGGGCCTTGCATGTGGTGTCCTCGGATAACCCCAAAGTCCAGTGGGCTGAAGGCACAGAACTCTGCGAATCCCAAACTTTCAGTTCCAACGCATTCTCTGAGGAAGCTTTATTGTGTTAAGGCCCGGATATTGGCCTGGGAGTCAGAAAAGCTCTGTCCTGTTGAGCTCTGCCGGAGCTTAACAGTGAGACTTTGGGGTAGTTCTTCGTATGCATACTGTGCCTATCTTTTAGAAAAGTACATACTCATCAATGAGCTTCTATTTCTGTGAATTAACAACCATTTTTCTACTTCTGTGAATTTACAATCATGTAGCTCTCTTTTAATTTGAAAAGCAGAGACCTTCTTCTCTGAGATGTAGCTGTGTCTCCTAACACAGCGTGTGGGAGGCAGCGAGCATGTGAATGTTTCCTCGTTTCGTGAAGGTAACTGCCACACAGTCTTCCATGTTTTTTCCCTTCTGTTCTGTTCCTGATACTCACCCACTAGGCTCACAATCTGGCTAAAGTGATACTCTGCTGCCACCCTGTGGCTCATTATAGGTACTGTAGGGCCGGGAAACTAATTTTCAAAGAGAAAACCGATTTAGGAATTACAGAAACATAGACCTTTAGAGGTAGACGATCTCTTAGAATTCACCTAAGTAAATCCCTTTGCTAATAAGAAAATCAATACCCAGAGAAGTACAGTGACCTTCCCGGGGCTACTTAGTCATCAGTGGTAGAATTAGAAGCTGAACCCAGGCAAGTGTGGTTGAATTTAATTTGTCAGACTTTTTTGACAGGGGGGAAAGAGTCCAAGACCTTGAAAAAAAATTTATGTTTATTTATTTGTTTTTGAGAGAGAGAATGAAAGAGAGAGAGAGAGAGAGAGAGAGAGAGAGAGAGCACAAGAAGGGGAGGAACAGAGAGAGAGAGGGAGACACAGAATCTGAAGCAGGCTCAGGGCTCTGAGCTGTCTGCACAGAGCCTGATGTGGGGCTCAAACCCATGAACCACGAGACCATGACCTAAGCCAAAATCAGGCACTTAACCAACTAACACTTCCAGGTGCTCCAAGACTTTGAAATTTGAATAACAGAAAATCCAAGGCATTTTGGAGCTGGTCTATCAGAATTACTTTGCTTTTATTTTGTTTTATGAAGATATTACAAATAATTGCGCAAAAATAAAAATTATAACTAAAAACAGCCACTGTTTCTAATAGAATAGATATTTTGACCCTAAAAAAACAGGACATAACTAAGAATACATGGCAACTATTTTGTGACATCCTTATTTTTTTTCTCATTTCACTACAACTTCTTTGCTGGTGCAAATGCCCAGATACAAACTGCATTAGGGAGAAATATGGAAATACTGGTGTGAAGAAGCCAAGGGCCAGAGATGTGAAGAACTGGGTCTAACCTCACCTCTTCACATTTTGTGAATGTGAAGTAATGTAACTTTGATCAACCAAAGCCCCGATTTCCTTCTTCTAGAGGTTTGCCATTTCCTTGTCTAGAGTATTATCTACTTTTCTCATGGAGTTTTGTGAAGATTATCTAAGAAAATTGGGTAAAATTGGGTGTAAACTGTAAAGCACAATACATACGCTTATTATTTTATTGGTATCATGGACTGAATTGAGATGCGACAAAGAAATTCATCATTGATGGGCAAGCCCTCAGGCACCACTGTTCCTCTCCTGCTGACGAAGGGACTTTTAGTGAATGTAAAATGGCCTCATACCATACGGGGGTGTGTGGTGTAATGTGCTCTGGTGCCAAGCCACTACACGTATAAATGTGTGTATGTGTGTTTAAGTTTCTGGTTCAAGGAGGCTCAAGACCCTCCACACCTTTTGGGATTTCCTAGGAAGACTTACAGACTCAGCATACACCTGTTAGGAGCAAAGAGGAAAAGAGACAGGCAGCATGTGTCAAAATCCATATGCAGGTCTTCTAATGCACTTCACTTCTGTGAGGCAAATACCAAGGTGCTCCTCGGTCCAGCAGAAAAAAACCAGAAAAACGTCGCCATGTTTCTGCTCAGGGAAGTCCATTGGAGACTTAGCGCTCAAGGATTTTATCATGGTACTGGGCGTGTAGGCACCCTATGCTTAGTCACTACCAATGTCCTGGGTTCCTGGAAGCCAGTGAGTTTTCAACACAAATCACGTTGTTTGTATACACAGCCTGTACGCAGTAAACCACCTTTATCAGTTAGAGGATGTAGGGAATACTCATAACACCAGGTTCCCAGATGCCAGCCAAAGGTCAGTTTTGTAAGCCAGCCTTTCCAGAGAGTGCAGCCTCGAGCTGCTCTATTAAATTTCTTCCGTGTGGTCCACAAACCTGAAACATCCTACTCAAGACTGCTTCTACAAATTCTGAGAGCAGAGTAAGTCTTGGGTTTATTGTATCAATACTGTCATAGAACTTCCTGTGTTCACATGATGTATATATGTTAACTCTCAGCTTTTACCTGTATTGTTTGTATACTTCTATGATATATTTTAAGTGTGGTGATTTGGGGAAGATACTCAAGTTACCGCTCTGAGTACCTCTTTGAGAAGTTTTCCAATAGGTTCACACATCAGAGAGCTTTTGTAATGCCTTCTTAACTAGCTAATTGGCATTTGCCTTAACAGAAAGTTCTGCAGTGTAAAAATTCTCTCATAGCCTTTAATGAATAATTGAGACTTTCTCTAGCTTTATTGAGATATGACTGACATAACATTGTGTAGGGCTCAGTTGTTGATTTGATACACTTCTATATTGCAAAATGATTAGCACCCCAGTGTTAGCTCACACCTACATCATGTCTCATAATTATCATTTCTGTTTTGTGTTAAGAACATTTAAGATCCTCTCTTAGCAACTTTCAAGTATATAATATAGTATTATTGACTATAATCACCATAGTATACATTAGATCTCCAGAATTCATTCATTTTATAACTGGAAATTTATAGTCTTTAACTGGGAGTTGTTTGAATTTAGATGCCAGAAAGGAACTTACATTAATATGTGCTCACATAAATGTCATTATATGATGTCAAATAGAAGTTGTAATATGCTTTGGTTTTTGTATTTTTTTTAAGAAGTTGTAATATGCTAACATTAGTTATAATGTATGTGATCTATAGCCAGGAAACTGACAATTAAAAATCACTGGAGACCTGGCCTTTTCTCATTAACCTCAGAAATATGAAAATTAGCGAGAAAAACATTTTTTCCCCATTTTATGCTTATGCTTTACTCTTTTGGGCCCAAGGTTTTTCCCGTCTTCACGGCTAGACCTCCCCCAGGCATTTCCAACACTCTCTTCTGCACTCCTCACTCCTTCCTTACTGCGTTCAGATGGGCACGCACCACCCTCTCCCAGTCCACCGGGAAGGGCTGTCATCCTGCGGTGTGAAGCAGGGACCCCTTCTGCCAAAGGAAACAAAAGAATAAAAGGATGAATATTAGTTGCTCTGGTTGAGGTGAGTTAAAGAGTTAAAGCTCTCCCCTGAGACTCTTCTCCCTCTTCCATCATCCCTTCAAGTAGCTCCTTATCATGTCTAGAGCTTCTAGAAGCAGGCTGCCTCAGGCACAGGTTAGAGCTCTCCAGACAGTGGCCTCACAAGAGGTCTGAGGTCTGTTAGAGATCACGTGTACAGCTGGTGAGCACAGCTCCCGGGATATGGGATGTTAACGTTCCTGAGAGATGAGGTCCATTTGAAGGGTTTGTTCCTGAAACATGAAATAATAGTCCATCTTTTCAGCAAATGGAAATAAGGCTTACCTTTCCAGGATCGAGGATATTGAAATTTCAAGGGGCGCCTGGGTGGCTCAGTCAGTTAAGTGACCGACTTCGGCTCAGGTCATGATCTCACAGTTCGTGGGTTCAAGCCCTGCGTTGGGCTCTGTGCTGACAGCTCAGAGCCTGGAACCTGCTTCAGACTCTGTATCATCCTCTCTCTCTGACCCTCCCCTGCTCATGCTGTCTCTCTCTTTCTCTCTCAGAAATAAATAAAACATTTAAAAATTTTTAAAAAGAGAGAATATTGAAAATTCCAAAAGGAAGACACAGCAACCTTAGCGAAATCCTCTGTCATCCAGAGGTAGCGACTTGGAACAGTTTGGTATATTCATTTCTAGTCTTTTTGGTGCTACTTCTACCTGATATACCTGGGACTTGATGACTGTTGCCATGTTGCAGTTTGCACCTTTTCATCCCACACAATAGAATGGACATGATCCCTTGTCTTCACGGACTTGCCACAGGCCTTATGTCTCTGAAACCTTTCCGTAAGCCATTATCACGATGTAGGTTCTCTGGCTGGGCATTTAAAGTATTGACATTTTCAAAAAAAGCAATATTATATATAATTAATACATATCATTATCATGCTCAACTTTATACATAAAGTTCTTTTTTAATTTTAATCTTAATCCAATTTCCTCCACGGACCTTCCAAATCAAACACTTAGGGACCTTTGTTCCTAATGTGCCTTCAGTGAACTCTTATGGTAGAGGACCTTAGCAATGGCTTTTTGACTTCGCAGGTCCCTGTCAAGGGACATTCCCCTCATCTTATTGACATTAGGAATTCTGATTAATTTCAATATTTATTAATTAAATCTTCTTTAAAGTCCATTTCTTTGGCTGCTTAGTGAGTTTTAAAAATATACCTTTCCATTGCAAGATGATTCAAACTATGTTTATTTAATTCACTCCTCTATCACCTGATAATCTTTAAATAATAATTGTTTCTTTTAAACATCTCTCCCATACACATTTCCATTTAGGGGCTGGTAGTCGGAAAGCGAATTCAGTTGTAATCCCACTTGTGTACCTCATAGAGGTGAAAACACACTTCTTTAAATTAAGAAAGGAGAAAACACATGGCATAAAAATATGGGGTGGGATTTGGCCGATACCAGTTTGTAATTTCCTTTATAAATAAAGTACAATTCCAATCACTACTAATCCTCCAAAGTATTTTTTTGTTTTTCTTTTACTTTAGGGTGTTTAATGGAATTTGGATATATTCTATAGTGGTCATCACTTTTGATATCATAGTGCTTCTATTCTTAAGTCATTATAAATGTGGCAAAGATGTGTTTGAGGGATATTCTGTTTATTTTATTTTATTTTTTGATCTCCACTTTGTATTTTGTGAATTTGAAAGATGTATGTGGGTCATGGTTTTGACATGCTTTCCATCTTAAAAGTGTCCCTGTCACTGTAATCCAATGTAAAACTATGACAAATGTTTTCAATATTCATTTAAAAAAGAATCCATTCTTTATGTGATTGTACTTTCCAGGTAAGCTTCAGTCTGTGAAAAACACATGTCTTTAACGGTGTCTATTTTATCATACTGAGGAAACATTAAGTTCGTTGAGGCAGAGATCATGACTTATTAATTTTTAAACTGCCTTCTCTTTCTCCACCATGTCATTTAGCACAAACTGAAACATACCAAGTGTTAAATAAATATATGTATTTTGGTTGAAAAGGAAAGGTTAGTAATGGTACTGTGTGGTGGGAAGGGCTCAGAAATTAAAATGTTGGCTTCTTGTTCCAACTCAACTCAGGTGACTCTGAGAAATTCATTTCATCTCTCCGAGCCTCATAATCCTTGCCATCGCTACCTCACGGTGCTTTTCCAAGCCAGTTAAATAACAGTTAGGAAAGAAGTTGCCAACTGTAAGGCACGATCCAAATGCAAGGTAGAGATTTTTTAGGGTAAGAACTGGTGCTGTTCAAATGTTCGGGGCAGATGAAAAGAAATTCTTTCCCAGTTCCCTCTGCCTTTTAATATTATGTTCAACAAATTGAGCTAGTAACTGATGGTGGGAAAGAGGTCACACATATTTTGAAAGACAGAGTACCTGAATTAAAAGAGTAGGAATCCAGGAGAGAGGGCTGAGCTAGGAGGTGGGATTAGTGTTCTTCCTACAAACACTGGGCCTGAGGAGCAGAGTACAGAGATGACCTAGGGATTCACAGGGCAGATCTGAGAGCTTCTGAGGTCTGGTGCTTGCTGGTTGAAGAGAAGGGACTCTAATCTGGGGTCTGAGAGCCATTGGTTAATGTGACATTTGATTAAGAATGGATCTCCAAAGACTTAATACATAAGTCTTCTATTCCCACATTGAGTTTTAAACGGTTATATAGGCCAAAGTGCATATTTGTGTGTCATTTGTTACTGAGCTAAACAGTGAAAGCTGGAAGGCTTCCATTTCTCCTAGTTGATAATCATATCATCGGCTTACAAACACCCCTTCCACTCCAATGCACCTGTACAGATGCCACTCTGATGGCATGGGGTTCTTACATCATTGGCTCTTTTTAATAGGTTTAAAATAATTTCTTCCTGATTTTGCTGCTTACTCAAAAAAAGAAAAAAAACTGCAGCAAAATGGATACTCTAAGGATCTGTCCTGAATTCACTGGGGAATCTGCAGTTTCCTGCTGAAGCTTTTTGTCCCAATCAGCTTTGCTGAAAACTTCACGTCCCAGAGTGGGAAGGAGACAGGACTGTGAACAGAGTGCAGTGGTGGAAAGGAAAAAGAATGTGTTCTCTCCCCCGAGAGGGGTTTCATTCAGCAAGGGCTTTCAGGGTAGCCATGTAGAACTTGCCTTTTAGGAAAGGGGATCCTGGCAATGATGCTAAGAACAGCAAGAGGTTGGGGCTTGATGAAACTGGGCTTGATGAACTGCATGGTTAGCAGAACAAGAATTGCGGAGTTTGTTACAACCAAGGCCCTACCACCCTACACTATACTTTTTCCCAAACTGCTTTTTCTCCCAGGGCTCTGCATTTTCAGAACTGCCCATCAGTGGGTGGTGCTTTCTCAGGACATTGAATGCATTTCGTTCACTACCTACCAGCCTAAGCTAAGGTGCGTGTAAAGCTGAAGTAAAGCTCATGTCTGGCTTGGGTGACTGTGCTACTGTCCCTTTAATTGCATGGGTAATTGACAGTGGTTAAGAACAAAGCTAAATTCCCCTAAGAACTTGATGAAATTCTGCCTTCAGCAGTCTTCTGTGGTCAAGCAGGTGTTTAGTATACTAGAGTTTTAACTCGTGATATAAGTAAACATTTCCTAGAAGACCTCAAGTAGAACTCAAGTCAAATCTGGTGTTCGGTAGCCTCCTTTTCACGTACAGATTTTTTTTTCACTTCTATGTCAGGAGCTGAAATCCTTCTCTGCTCTGGACAAGGCACTGGATTATGTTGCCAGCTGGTGGCTCAGCAGGTGTGCCTGTTTTCCAGGGGACATTGTGAGCATCATTGCCATTTGTCCAGCTCAGTTTGGAGGATTCGGGCAAAGCTGAGACACAGAATCTGTCTTCTGAATTTAGAGAGAACTCTCTCTTCCTGCTCAACCTGAAGATGAATAGGAATAAAAATCATATGATGCAAGTGGCTATTATAGCTAGTTCTTTTGGGAAAGGAAAACATACAAACAAGGAGGAAAAATGGGAGCATGCTTTATATTCTGTTTGCCTAATAAAGGCAAAGATCCAATGTGTTCCTTTGTCATGAAGTGTCTGATAGTCATCAAAGTGTCCATAACTCTCTGACACAGGCATTGATTTCACTTTCACTCATCACCATAGTGTAAATGCACGTGTTTCTCCTTGATCTCTAAGGCTAGAAGTTGGGATTTAATCTCGTTCATCTTGGTAGCTCAGTTGTTTATCATACGTCTCCTTCATGGAGAGTGCTAAATAAAGGTTTTGTAAGTATTGAAACATGCAAGCACACAGAAGATCATCTTTAACATTAATAAGACTTTTTAAAAGAATACATACAGTATACATGTAAGCGTCACCATATTTTCACCAGCTAAAGCACATGCATCTTCAAAATTAATTTATTTTTCCTTTTGGAAACTGTGCAACCATCCTAAAATTAGTTTTATTATTAACCCATTTAACGTTTGAATGCATATACGTATTGTGCCTAAGTGCCAGCATGCAGATTACTGCTTTTTTTTTTCTTTTAAAAAGCAAACAGTTGGGGCACCTGGGTGGCTCAGTCGGTTGAGCGTCCAACTTCAGCTCAGGTCATGATCTCACAGTTCGTGGGTTCAAGCCCCATGTCAGGCTCTGTGCTGACAGCCAGCTCAGAGCCTGGAGCCAGTTTCGAATTCTGTATCTTCCTCTCTCTCTGACCCTCCCTTGCTCATGCTCTCTCTCTCTCTCTCTCTCTCTCTCAATCTCTCTCTCTCTCTCTCGGAAATAAATAAAACACATTAAAAAATTTAAAAAAACAAAAACAAAAACATGTTTAAAATGTGTCTGGTTCCCATGGGAACCAAGCCACACACATAGAATAGGAGAGATGAAATAAGATTCATAGTTTTGTGATTGCTGCTTCTGCGTAGCATTTTCCAAATCCTTTTATTTTGAAGGTGGCATTCACAGTCAGCAGGCGTGAAACAACTTTATTTAACCAACTTTTGCCTCCTAAATGCTCAGCAACTCCTTTGAAATGGAAGAGCACTAGAAACAGAAGATATAAAATTTTCTGGCCCTACCATTTAGCTTTTGTAGTGAGAATTGACACTTAACTTTTAGATCTGATGGGAAGTTCATTAACTTAACCGAGTTAGTGAAACCAAGCAGCCAAGGTATTTGAGAATTTAATTCTGGATGCCTGTGGGATGCTAGAAATAATGCTGTAAAAATAAATTAGATGGAGCCTTGGGATGCATGGATTGTATATCTTCTAGTCTAGAAGAGATTGACTACAGTTTGCATGTGTGGGGATCATACATTTCTTCCATAATTTCTCTTTCCTGGGAGAATGGTTTAACTGAACCCCCAAGATATTTACTAAGCATTTATAATGGCCGACACTTAGAACTAAGTACTGCAGGGTGCAGTACTTGCCTTGCAGAGTTCACAGACTAGAATTCATAGACTGGTATGGGAAAGAGGAACATAAGCCGACTTATGCTACAAACCAGACTCTAGTAAGTGACAATCTGGATTTAGGAAGAGCACACAATGAAGTTACAAGGACGGAGGGATTCTGATTGGAGGATGAGATTGGTACCTGGCACAGAGCAAGCGCTCAGTTACCATTTGCTCTGTGAATGAATTGTTTTAATAACGGTTAATGTTTTATTAATCCAAGAAAAACAAAAATAAAGGTGAAACAACACTTTTACTATGTATAATTACTCAATTAAAAAAAAAGAAACCCCTTAGTGCTAATGAAAATACCTAGTATTTATCTTCTAGCTCTACTTGGAAACCAGGCTTCTTGTTAAGAAACCCCTAAGCCTCAGCCAACCTTCTGCCTCCTAATTTTAAGTTTGTTCAGTGGTGTAACAAATTTGGTTTTCCAGATGGTTTTATACATAGCCCTGGAAGGCAGAGATGAATTTATGATAATTAGATTGATCTATATGGTGATAACATACCTCTAATTTTAAAGCACAATGAAATTTCAAATGTCCTATCTTATATTACCCATACATAATGAAAATGTTACGATCATGTTTCTGGCATATTCTGGATCTTATTATATACTGAGAAGTAACTGAAAAATCTTTT
This sequence comes from Proteles cristata cristata, assembly GCA_017311185.1. NCBI lineage: Eukaryota > Metazoa > Chordata > Mammalia > Carnivora > Hyaenidae > Proteles > Proteles cristata. Next base: position 329,562 of record JAESUZ010001578.1, read on the forward strand.
GTCTGAAAAACCTTTCTTTGGTCAGACCATGCATGTTAAATTTTGTCTCAGTGTATGAGAAGACAGCCATGTAATGTATCAATCCATCTTTTTCAGAATTTAGGTAAAGTGAGTCATGGTGAGTTGATAACATATTAATGACCTGAAAGCAGGAGCAATTCTTGACCTTTGGTGACCACTCTGCAAAACCCTACCTTGTCAGTCATTTGGCTTCTGTCTTGAGTATCGCATGAATTGTGTGAGGTATGTTTTCATCTTTGTAGTTTTTAATGCATACATATTCAGTTGTGTTTGGAGGGCCAACGGAATGGTTGACATTTAGTATTATAGAGACACATGGTTATTCTGAGTGTATTATCAGTTCTATTTATTCATTCAAAAGAGAAAACCCCAGAGTTACTTAGTGGAAACTGAAACCTATCTAAAACACAGTAGTAGGGTAAAGACTCGGTACATTAGGAGAACAATTCACTGGAATCGTATTCATTTACCAGTAACGTTATAAAAACTTTGTTACAGCAAAACATAAGCATATATAATGTTGAAAAAGAAAGCTATAAAATGTTACCCATATCATAAACACAATAGATTGTGCATCCTTCTTAAGTGGAGACCATGTGAAGGGAGGGAGCTGATCTTGACCTTGTCTCTGGCTAAATATACATGTTATCATTTCTGCTCTGCAGCAGGTACACCATGTTGGTGCAAGGCTCCCTGCAAGTGGTTGTGTTCCCAGAGCTGCAAACAAAAATCCCCATGTACTTTCAATTTCCTCCTCAACAAGAGTTTCCATCTTCTTTCCTGTACCTCACCCTGAGCTGAGAACAGAGTGGTGGAGGCACAGAACCTAAGAGTCCAGAGAGCATTTGACCCTTTTCTTGTCCCTTCAAGAGAAACTCAGTATTTCCTCCTCAAAAGGTTTGTGTGTCCGCGTTCCACCTAGTAGTAACTTTCTGAATATAGCACTGTCCTTTCCTACTATGTAGACTTATAGTGTAGGAGGTATTTGCCCACTCCTTCCCAAGCATTAAACCTCATGGCTTAGCCTTGTTGTTACAAGTTCGGTAAAAGTACATTTCTTGCCAGTAAGAGGGGGAAAAACATTGATGGTGGCATTGTTTCAAAAATATTCTCCCTGTTTCAAATTAATAACAACTAAAATGAAAATAAATATTAATATATGTTGCAGGGAAATCAATACTGGAAAAAAACTATCTGAACTGAGGTGTCCGAGCCTTAGACATCCAGAATAGCTATAATTTAGTTATGAGTCTGTAGTGCTTCTTTTGACTTCGTGTTCACAGTTAATTATCTGGTTATGTACTAGGTATCTTCTCAGTGTTGCCTCACCCTTTCTTTATGGTTACATCTTCCCCTTCCCAGATCTACAGCAGTCAGCAACTAGCACCATTTCTTACCTTTGGTGAAGTCTTGCTTAATGGCTTGATACCACTCATTGCTTTCTGGAACCTTCCTTAACCATATGAAAAGGGGTTGAACCATGTACTGTGGTGAATGTACCTTTCATGCTTTGCTGTTTCTATCCTAACTATCTGTAAAGGGAATTTCCCCATTTTTTCATGCTGAATCTCAGAAATGCAACATCCCTTTATATCTTCTCCTTATTGGTGAGTCTCATTTCTTTTTAAGTGTCTGAAGTAGATCTTTTATTCATAAACTTTTGCTTTTGTTCTTTTCCTTCTACCAGACATTCAATTATTTTTATTTCTTTTATGCATATCACTCTTTTTGAGTGTATAACATTCCTCCTAGACTGCATTTGTACCAGCCACTCCACACGTTTAGTTTATTCTGCAGATAAAACATAAAAGGCTCTCTATTTTTATATGAGAACTGTGGAATTAGACATGCAAGCCTCTCTTGGTAAGACAAATGTGGATACCTGCATGTTTACCTTTTTGCCAATCTTGATTAAGAGGGAACTCATAGACCGAGACTATTGCATGGAAAGAACAGAGAACAGAAACTTCTTGGTCTTATAGATGTATTATTTAGACAAATGAACTATTCCTTTAGAAAAATACTTTGAGCTGATGAGGAAATGGTATTAAACCTAAATTAGTTAAATTTGATCTAAACAAATGAACTTGGCTAACTGACTAATCAAGACAAGTGGAGATAAGTGTGAGAGTGAAGGCTAATCCTGGGGGACCATTGTGTTGCTAGGACTGAGATCAAGATTTCTTGCTATAAGCAGAGATACTCCCCCACCCCCAACCCGCAACACACACACCCAAATAGGCAGACGTGGTCACAGATCAGTAGTATCCTCTGACTTTTGACCAAAAACAAAAACAAAAAGCAAATCTTTCCTGGAGGAAAACAACCACAGTAATCATTTTTGAGTAATTCTGCAAAGAATTAGAGTGCTTTTACTTCTATTATTGGATTTAACTCCCAAAGACAAAGATAGATCCTCATAATTCAAAGAGATAGATTCAGGGGCACGTAGGTGGTTCAATCAGTTAAGCGTCTGTCTTTGGCTCAGGTCATGATCTCCCGGTCAGAGGGTTCTGAGCCCCATCTTGGGCTCTGTGCTGACAGCTCAGAGACTGGAGCCTGCTTCAGATTCTGTGTCTCCCTCTTTCTCTGCTCCTTCCCTGCTCATGTTCTGTCTCTCTCTCTCAAAAATAAATAAATACAAAAAAATTTTTTAAAAGATAGATTCAATCAAATTTGAAGTGGGGAAAATAGAACAATACCGTCAAAGTTCTGAGGAAATCACAGCAAGTTCAGGGAGTGCAGTCACAGAAGCTATGCCCTGAAAATTCCCGGAGAGGTGCCATTCCTACAGACTTCAGTTTGTATAGCGCCCCCTAGAGTTAGCCAATGTGCAAAAGATAGAATTTAGGCTCCAACTAAACCAACTTTGAAAAATGGCCCCAAATCCTTCAGGAAGTAGAGGAAGAAGCAATTTTAAACTTGATATTTGAGGTCAACATAACCCCATTACTAAAATCTGACAAGAATATTACAAGAAAATTAGCACAGATATAACACATAGACACAAAAAAATCTTTAACAAAACATTGACAAGTCAAGTCCATGAATATATGAAAAGGATAATAAATCACAGTCAAGTGGGCTTTATCTTGGAAACAAAGTTGGTTTAATATTTGAAATTCATGAATATAATTCATCATATTAACAATAAAGGCTTAGGGGCGCCTGGGTGGCTTAGTCGGTTAAGCGTCCGACTTTCGCTTAGGTCATGAACTCGCGGTTCGTGGGTTCGAGCCCCGCGTCGGGCTCTGTGCTGACTGCCAGCTCGGAGCCTGGAGCCTGTTTCAGTCTGTGACTCCCTCTCTCTCTGACCCTCCCCTGCTCACGCTGTCTCTCTCTCTATCTCCTAGAAATAAATAAAACATTAAAAAAAAACAACAATAAAGGCTTAAAAACACTGATCACATGATCATCTCAACAGATACAGAGAAAACATTTGACAAAGTTGGGCACCCATTCATGACAAACAAACAAAAAAACCCTCTCATCAAACTAGAAATATAAAGAACTTTCTCAAAGTGATAAAGAGCATCTACCAAAATCCCTAAGTTTACCTCAAAATGAATGGTTAAATATTGAATGCTCTCCTACTAAAATTGGGAACAAGTCAAGGATATCCAATTTCACTAGTGTTATTCCATATTGTTCTGGAGATCTTTGCCAAAATGAAAAGACAAGGGGGTAAAAATATAATTTATAATGTTGAAAATATGCATGTTCTATGTATTCTACCCCGAGGCAAATGCTTTAGATAAAACTCTTACACATCACCAAAAGACACATACAAATGTGTTTAGACCACATTGTTTAGAGGAGCAAAAGTCTGTTAACAACCCAATGTAATAAATATATTTTAATAATTAACACAATAGAATACTATAGAGCCATGGGATGAATAAACTAAAACTGTATATTAACATGGATAGATTTTAGAAACAGATTTTTGAGTTAAAAAGCAAACTGCAGAAGATTAAATGCAATATACACTAAATATATGTGATGATATGCCAGATCTTGACACATTCCCTGTAGGGGGAAGATTACTACAGTAATCTACTCAACTCCAACATTATTTATCTCCAGTGCATAGATACCTAAGGATCTAATAATCATCACAAATGTAGCGTTTTATATGATAGTGCCCTACTCAATAGTCATAATGACACCAAATAAATTACAAGTATTGTAGGCTGGTTTCAGTTCTCATGGGTTAGGCATGAGGCTTTTAAATGTTCTTGTTGTCAACCATGATGCATAGAGTATCAACGTGGTTCTTCCATTCTCTCAATTTTCCCCCCAAAACCTGAGGTTGTTATCTTTAAGTCTCATTTCTTGACACAATGACATAATACAAAGAAGGTTGTTAGAAAATCAAGAGAGTTGGATTGTATTCCTGGTCATTCTCTCTATACCTATTGTGTAACCATGGAAAATTATCTAAATGTTTATCATCAAGCACTGTCAATGTAGAAACAATCACGTTTGCAGTTAGGGCAATGAAACATAACAATAAAAGATTTCCAGGGACACCTGGGTGGCTCAGTTGGTTAAATGGCCAACATTGGCTCAAGTCATGAAATCACAGTTCATCAGTTCAAGTCCTGCGTTGGGCTCTGTGCTGACAGCTTAAAGCCTGGAGCCTGCTTTGGATTCTGTGTCTCTCTCAGTGTCTCTTCCCTGCTCATGCTCTGTCGCTTTCTGTCTCCCCAAAATAACTAAATGTTAAAAAAATAAAAATAAAATTTCTGGTCCTTGAGTAATATATAGCTCCCAAAGAGATGATGGAAGACACACAAGTAGTGACCACCTAGACCAAAGCACAGTACTCTTTATGAGAGAAGCACAGATAATTCTATGGGGCTTTCAATGATGAAGCAATCACATTTCATATTGTTAGTGGAGACTAGGAAATACTTCATGATTGAGGTGGTATTTGAAGCGGGAGTAGGAGATAGAGGTTGACCATTGTTGGAAATGTATTCCAAGTAGAAGAAAGTTACAGAAGTGTGTTGAACGTCGATGACAAGCTGGAACCAAAAGAAATGCTTTGAATAAGAATTTTAGAGGCTAAAGGAAATATAGGATTGATACAGAGTTTGCTATTTTTACTCTAAATAACTCTAAATTAAGACTACTGGATATGGTGGCCAAATGATCTCTTCACTGTTAGAAACTGAGAAGGGACCATGGCCAGCCTGGTAACTGGATGCTTAATTCACTGAGCTGTATTATATTGGATTTTCTTTATATTCTAAGTTTAGGAGCCAATTTTTCTTTATATGCCAAGTAAATGAACCTTGACTACCATGAAGAGTCAAACATCTTTTCTACTCAGTTTTGTTTATTGGGTGAGCCATAAAATGAGTACCTGATTACACCATGTTCATCACAATTGTACAGTCATTTCATCAAAAGTTAAGATGTCAGTCTACCTGGTATTATCCTGTGTTGAGTTTTACCTGTGATCTGTGTTGAGTTTTATTTGGTGTCCTGTGTTGAGTTTTATTTGTGTTGAGTGTTGCTTATGGCTTCCGGAACTCGCTTTGTGATTAGAATTGGATATATCAGTCTTCACTTTTTGCTCTTTTATAGATCCCTACAAGCTTATCGCTGTGTAGTGGGCAGTCCAAGTATAGCATATATTGTGGTGTGATGCTTTTTCTTTGAAAGTCTGAGAATAAGGAGACTGCTATAGAGTGACACTAAGCTTAACCATTTTATAGAATTATTTCTTCCTTTCTCACCTGATATGCTTTTATTTATGAAATGAGTATATCAATGTAGTAGAAAAATCACAGGATTTTGCAATTAAAAGATCTGGGTTTGGGGATTGGTTTTGTCCGACCTGCACTTGAATTTCTTCATCTTGTAAGATCAGTTAGGGTCTGGTGAAGAGACAAACCACACAGGAATTTGAAAAGGGAAAGTTTAAGAAAAGAATTATTAAGCATAACATGGGCTAATAAGACATCAAGAGAGTGCTATAGAATGTAGGAGTAGTGTATATAAGGAGGGGCTGCTATCCATGGGGCCATGGAAGAGTGTTAAGGAAGAGCCCCCCACCTCCACCCTAGGCTGAGATCCAGACCCCTTTGGAGGAGGCAAAGCCATAGCTCATTGGATGATGGAAAGGTCACTGAAGTACGTCCCAATTTGGACTTGGTAGAAGCCTGCTTCCTGGAATACTTGGAGAGCAATACACATGAAATTGCTGAACCTCAAAACCTGCTTCAGAGCTGCTTGATTGTGGGCATTGTGAAGCCCCCGAGTAAGAACTAGGAGCTAGAGAAGACTTCTTCTGTGGGAATGAGGCATTTGAGCAATTGCATTCCCCAGAAGTGTAAGGCTAGAGGAAGCATAGGTGTGGTAGGAACTGAACAGAGAGTTGGGCTGTCCAGAACTTGTTGGCCCGCAGGGTGGCATAAGACCTGGGATGCATGATATTCACATTGGCAGATCCATGCCAAGGTGGTCACTGGGATGGGGATGGGCCCACTTGCTCACATTCTGGGCGTATGACTCAGGCCAAACACCACTGGATTCCCCCCACATAACTAGCTGCTGGCTTCTATGCAGTGACAACAAGAAGAAAATCAATCTAATAGTAGCTCACTAGAAAACAGGAAGAAAAACCCCTTCCTCCAGTGCCCTCTACCGACAAAGCTTAATATTACGCTTGCTGTAAAGGAAAGAACCTGAAAAAGTTCAAGTCTATTATCACAGCACAGATAATGAAGAATGGATTTGAACTGAGATACAGTAAATAGATAACTTGCACAGATGAAGACATATCCTCCCATATGTCAAGATTATTGAATTAGATTTTGAATTTAGAAGCATGTTGTGAACTCTCAAATAGAATACAAAAATTTGTTGTTGGCTACAGCTATAATTTGCTGTGATTAAACATGATATTGACATAAATTTATAGGGTCAGAGTTGGATGGGTGGGTTGTACTTCAGAAAATCTGTCATTCTGGCTTGTAGGGGATTTCTTTCAGGATTATATTTAAGTGTTGTTATACCGGAAATTAAACTTATTTGAGCCTCCTAAGCTAGAATGCACTGCATGTTGGTGTCCATTAGTCAGTATAACAAATAATATCTGTTAAAATCTAGTTATATGGCAGGCATTAAAATGCATTTACTCTTGCTAATATTAATATTCTTATCCCCATTTTTGAAATGAAGAACTGGGGTAAAGTGACTTACCAAGACCATACAGGTAGAATTGAACCAAGTTTCAAAAAAATATTTTTAAATGTTTATTTATTTTTGGGAGAGAAAGAGAGAGACCGAATGTGATTGGGAGGGGCAGGGAGACATGGAATCTGAAGCAGGCTCCAGGCTCTCAGCTGTCAGCATAGAGTCCAATGCAGGGCTCAAACCCATGAATCGTGAAATCATGACATGAGCCGAAGTCGGATGCTCAACTGACTGAGCCACCCAGGCACCCCGAACCAAGATTCAGATCAAGGTTTTTCTCATTTCTGGATCTGTACATATAACTGAGAAGCAAAGTATAGAACCTCTTTAGGCCAAGATAGTGTCAAGGTGCTGTAGGTTGGGTGAAATGCATATTTACTTTGGACTGTTAATTTCTATGTATGGATGGTCATTCTGGTATGTATGGTGTCTCCCACTCCACCACCACAACTGCCTTTTTTATAGGTGAATGTTTCCTTTTGTATTTGGGTGTTCCTCACTAACACATGAATTTGGCACTAGTGGTAAAGAACAGATAAGGAGAAATTGATTTAGAATGTCATCCAGACCTAACATCAGAAAATGCTTTAGTTACTTTTTTTTTTTTTTTTAATTTATCTTTTGAGAGAGAGAGACAGGCAGACAGAGCATGAGCTGGGGAGAGGCAGAGAGAGAGGGAGACACAGACTCTGAAACAGGCTCCAGGTTCTGAGCTGTCAGCACAGAGACCAAGAAGGGGCTTGAACTTGTGAGCTTTGAGATCATAACTTCAGCTCCGACATCATGACGCTCAACTGAACAAGCTACCCAGGAGCCCCAGAAAATGCTTTATTTACCCATGCAAAATAGCTGGATGAGGCACATTCAGGAAAAAACAACTTGCCTTCCACAATGTTGGTAGATGTCTGTAACCTTTTCACTAAGATGTGTTTTAGGCTAAATATATGACTGAATAAAGTGTAGATAATCATAGAAACTTCATTGTGATAGTCACAACCTGGAAATACACCATGTGTCCAACAACCCTGGACTGGGTAAACATGGTGTGGTATATTTATATAAAACATACTTTATGGGGCGCCTGCGTGACTCAGTTAAGTGTCCAACTCTTGGTTTTGGCTCAGATCATGATCTCACCATGGTCTTGAGCTCTGCGTTGGGCTCTGCGCTGACACTGTGGAGTCTGCTTGGGATTCTCTCTCTCCCCCTCTCTCTGTCCCTCCCCCATTCATGTGTGCATGCTCTCTCTCTCTCAGAATAAATAAAAAACTTAAAAATTACTTAAAAGTAGTGAAAAATTAATGCAGCACAGCTATACACAACAGTATGGATGAAACTTGTAGATGTAATATGGAGCCAAAGAAGTCAGGAACAAAGTCTATGAAGTTCAAAAACGGGCAGAAGTCATTTACGGTGCTATAAGTCAGAACAATACCTTTGGAGGTATTTCCTAGAAATAGAACATCTTCCTTAGAACATTTCCTAGAAATAGAACATGTCCTTCCTAGAAAAGGACATCTGGGAGGCCTTTGGGTGTTGTTAGTACTAAGTACTTGTTCCGAGTAGTAGTTATGTGGGAATAGATATTTACAAATTTCATAGATAAGATAAGATTTATGCACTTGACTATGTTTCAATAAAGCTATAAAATGTTTAAAATCATTTTTTATAAATGAGAAAATAATAAGTAAAAAGTAATATAGTCATATGATTGAATTTAAACAGCCATTGAATGAAATTTATGAAAGGTTTTTAAGTAATAAGAAAAAAGTTCTCAGTTTACAATGTTGAGTAGAAACAAAATACTGTCCAAGCTTGACTGCTTTACATTATCCCCACTGTGTAAAACAAATATCTAGAAAACTACTAGGAATAAAAAAGTCTAATAGCAGTACTATAGAAATGGGTTATCTTTCTTTTTTCTACTTCACTAAATTTTTCAAATTTCCTGCAATAAGTGTATACATGTTTTTAATAATCACTGTAATAGTTATTGAGGAAAAATGAATGTTTGGAGGAACCTCTTAATCTTCAAAGACGCCACTGTTTTCTTATTACCTAGACAATAGACAATAAACAAAACCAATTTATCTGAATCCTCAAGAGCTCAGGAAAATGGCTCCACCCTGACTTTCAAGCCTGAATTTTCCCTGCGGCCCCAAGCCTTCTCTGTGCCTTGGCCACATGAAACTTCAACATTTTGTTTATTGACTCAACAAATGGTTTTAAGCATCAATTTGCCAAGCAGTCTAGGTATACAGCAACAGGAAAGAAATGCAATGATTGATGTTCTCCTGCTTCCCATTTCCTCTCTTGGGGAAGGCAAAACATAGATTCTTGTCCTGAAGATTGGTTAGGCTGAAGACGGGAGAAATCCAGAGTATTACAAAAACATATGCATCAAGAAGAGCACCTCTGGTCTAAAGGGACAGGATTATTGCTGGAAAAACCGTTTTTGCTTAATGAAAGATGACAGAGATAAGTAGAAGTCTGCCAGTTGTGAAAAGGTAGGACATGTGATGGTGGAGAGTGGGGAGAACAATGGATTGAGTCTCAAGAAGACTGTGGAATTGTTGAGGGATGGTGGAAGGAAGTACTAGAAGGATGAGAGGGCAGGAGTCAGAGTTGGGTGTCTGAGCCGAAGGTTTCAGAGGTGGTATAAGCCCACATATGACATGGAAGTGGGTTGCTTGGGTGTGTGTGTGTGCAGGGAAAGATCACTGAAGGTAAGGATGCCAGTCAGCTGAGAGCTGGTGTTGAATGGGTTGGATGTGTGGATCTGACCTCACCAGAAAGAAAGTGGAGGTGGGTAGAAAGGAAGAAATGGTTCTGCTTGTTGGCTACCGTTTGCTCTGTGTCCTGTCTTATCTCCCTAGACTGTGCATCCTTTTAGGCCTGCATAGGACTTGACCGACTCTATCAGACCCTCCCTGAACTACCCAATGAGACACATGCCTCTTTCCTTTGATTCGGTAGCACCTAATGGCTCATTACATGGAGCTGGTGTCCACTAAGCATTTGCTGAATTTACTACTTCTCTGAGGCCTCACTGTTAGAAATGGACCTGTTGAGCCCAATGAACTCTGTGTTGAACATGAAACTATTGTTATGTTCCAGTAGGTCAGGCCGACTGATCTGCCTATTCGGAAAGCAGTTTTGTCTAGACAGTAACAAGTCATGGTTTTCATTTTGTATAAAGAAAAAGAGTTGAGAAAAAGTTTCCGCACGTTTGTGCCAAAAAGGCAAAACTATGGCTTTTTAAGTAGCCCCTTACTGTTTATACTTCTGTTCAGTGTCTGGCTATAGTCTTGCTTTTCTGTAGATAAACCTGCAATATCAAATGACTTGCACGGATTCCAGACAGATACCTCCAATGTCTGGAATCAAGACAAATTATATCACTTGGCTGTCACAAAGAGTGCCTCTTCTGATGTTATGGAGCGATTTGTTTAATGACACAATTGCTAGGCTGTGGAACAGATGACTGTCTCCTTTGTCACTCAGGATTCCTGAGGCACTGCAGAGAGCCAAGCCGTTGCAACATGATTGGTGTGTCTGGGTAACTGCAGTCTCAGTGCCTGAGTGGGCATGAGGGGACCGACTCTGTTCCACTGTGGGTAATCCGTCTGCTGCTTTTAAGGTGGGTGGGAAGCTACTTCCTAGTGGCTGTGCTGTAAACCTTCCTGCTGGGCTAATTGTTTTTAGCCAGAAGATTCCAAGCTTGGGATGAACTCTTTAGATCTTGTCATATACAATACGCTGATGCATGTCATGTTGTGGGGTCCCCTAAAGAGATGAGTAGGACCCTCCTCACCTTCTGGGATGGCTCAGAGAGAAAACAGATCTCTGGTGAGCTAGGGTATAAAGGTGGAATAAAAGGACTCCTTTATGGGGCACCTGGGTGGATCAGTCATTTAAGTGTCTGACTTAGGCTCAGGTCATGATCTCATGGATCATGAGTTCGAGCCCCACGACAGGTTCTGTAGACAGCTTGGAGCCTGGAGCCTGCTTCAGATTCTGGGTCTACCTCTCTCTCTCTGACCCTTCCCAACTCATGCTCTGTCTCTCTTTCTCTCTCTCTGAAAAATAAATAACCATTAAAAAATCAAAAAAAAATTTTTTTAAGAAAATGACTCCTTTACAACATGTATAAGGATGTGAATGGGCAGAGGACTCAGAGGAGAAGGCATCTGTTTAAATTTTCTCAAAGAAATTGGGAGAGCTTCCTGGACTGTTCTGAAAAGTTGAGCTATGAAAAACTACGAAGAGTCTAATATACAGGAGCAAGTGCAGATCACTTCTTAAATTATCTAATTTCTGGATCAAATGCAGAGAGTATTGGGGACTTTATATTTAAATTTTATTTTATTTTTTTAAAATATTTTTATTTATTTCTAGGAGAGAGAGAGAGAGAGAGAGCAGGGGAGAGTCAGAGAGAGAGGGAGTCACAGACTGAAACAGGTTCCAGGCTCTGAGCTGGAAGTCAGCACAGAGCCCGATGCGGGGCTCGAACCCACGAACCGCGAGATCATGACCTAAGTGAAAGTCGGACGACCAACCAACTAAGCCACCCAGGCGCCCCTTAAATTTTATTTTTTATTCAAATATAATTAACATACAGTGTCATATTAGTCTTAAGTGTACTATGTTATGATTCAACAATTCTATACATTTTTCAGCACTCATTAAGAGAGTGTACTCTGAATCCTCTTATCTATTTCCCCCATTTCCCCACTCACCTTGCCCTCTGGCAACCACCAGTTTGTTCTCTCTATTTAAGAGTTTGATTTTTGTTAGTCTCTTTTTTCTATTTGCTCATTTGTTTTGTTTCTTAAATTCTACATGTGAGTGAAATCCTATGGCATTTGTCTTTCTCTGGCTGACTGACCTCACTTAGCATCTATACCTGCTAGGTCCATCCATGTCGTTGCAAACGGCAAGATCTCATTTTTGTTATGGCTGAGTCATATACCATAGATCAATGGGACAGAATAGAGTCCAGAAATAAATCCACACTTCTATAGTCAATTAGTCTACAACCAAAGAGACAAGAATATACAATGGGAAAACGATAGTCTCTTCTACAAATGGTGCTGGGAAAACTGAAGAGCCACATGCAAGAGAATGTAACTGGACCACTTTCTCACACCATACACAGAAATCAACACAACATGAGTTAAAGACCTAAATGTGAGACCTGAAGCCATGAAATTCCTAGAAAACATAGGCAGTGCTTTCTTTGACACGGGGCTGTAGCAACATTTTTCTAGATATGTGTCCTCTGGCGAGGGAAACAAGAGCAGAATTAAACTATTGTAGTCTTTAACTGCAGTACACAGTATACAGGAGAATCAATGGGAGTCTGATTTGAAATGCCTGTTCCTAGGTTCCAGCCCCAAAGACTCTGATGTAATTGGCATAGGGTAGGGCTCAAAGAAACATGCACTTTAAAAAAATAGATTATAGGTGATTTCAATGCAAATGGTCCAGAAGCCGTTCCTTTCACAGTCGCTGGTGTTAACTATGAAAAGGTGATTGGTTTTTGTAAAATGGATGATAGTTCCAAGGAAGGGAGAGATTTCCTGAGGGAGGATTTAATGGAAGAGCAGTAATTAGTCTCTACTAAGCATGGGTGGAATTTACTGCTCAGATACTATGTGAATTTTAGTTTGAATGTGATCTGCATAATTAGCACTCCTTTTTCTTGGACTTCCTGACTGCTCCAAATCTTTTATTTAAAGAAGGGAAGCTAGGGTTGTCCTTCACCTTAAATTCTACCCGGGGACAGATTCATCGCACAGATATTTCTGCTGCTACTCAGAGAATACGTAGGACAGAGAATTCATAAATTCAGGATTTGCTTCAGTGACTGGAAGGTGTTCACGGCATTTTAAAATACAGTCCTCTTAAACGTGTTTTGAGAGCCAAACTGAAAACCTGGACCAGTGTGCAGAGGGAAGCATTTTCCACTGAGTCCACGGGGTGGCACTCTCCTACCATGTCTGGCCTCCGGCGCCTGGCAAGCCCGGCCCAGCGATGGTGTCCAAAAGCAGAATCTGGGGAGATCTTGTCAGCGTTATGGCACAGGCTTGTTTGAATTGTTCTTAGAACATGAGGAATGACAGTATACTTTGCTCTTTTTCTTCTTGCTCCAGTCTTATCTAAATGCTGAAGGTCACATTATCCAGTTCCAGGAACAATGTTAGGATCAATGTTGAACACAAAAACAGGCTAGCACGAAGCCAAGAGGAAAAAAGACAAAAGAAAAAAAAAATAAGACAAAAAAAAAAGAAGAAATGAGGCCTGTGAGTGAAAAACCTGTAATCCTAATAAACACATGAATGAGAAACATCGGGAGGTAACAGCAGAGCAGGGAGCGTGGCAGATGGTGAATTCAGGTTCAGACACATTGAATCGAATGTCTCTTGCTCCTTTTCCAAGGTCAGCTCTCAAGGTCAGATTGAACAGCAGAGGAGGGGACGTGGGTTGTGGCGTGCTGGTCCAAGTTTTAGGGTTTGGCTGAAGAACTCTGCAGCCAGATTGACGGTCATTTTTCTATATTTCTATATTTCAAGTTCATGCAAAAATATCTGTGATCCAGTAAAATCTTACTGCTTTATAAGACACTACACGGATTTCTTAGAACTCCAAGAATCTCTGGTCCCTGAATTTAAGGATAGATCCATGAGTCCCTGGATGAACCTGATGCCTGGCATCGTGCCAGCACTGCATCCCTCGGTACCGGTGCTTATCAGCAGTTATGTGTGAACCTTCTCATTGCAGCCTGCTCCTCTTTCTGCTCTCTGAATTCCCGTAAGTGACAGAGCCTTGCACAGACATCATAGAACAGCATCTACTATGAGGGGGAGTTTTCATCCAGACTTACTTTGTGTGAAGCAAACACCTTCAACATGAGCAGGAAGGGTAAAGCAAAGTCCTCACCCAAAGGTAGCTTATACTGAACTACAAGCGGCGTTTAGAACAATTTTTCTTTCCTAAGACGACAAAGAACACTGAGATAAATTTTGAACTCAGGTCCTGAGCAAAACGTTATTTGAAGCGTTAAGCCAAAATAAAATTCGTAACTGCACATCCTAAAGCAGATTGCTGATTATGTTGAAACCTGCTTTTCAAAGTTTTCAGTAGCCTGCAGGATAAAGTTAGATTCTTAGCTTAGTCTTCAAGGCCCACCATCCGTATTCCCAGCCCTATTCTGCACTACTGTACTGCAATGGTTCAAGTTATTTATCTTTGTATAAAATGTATATCTTATGCAATATCATCTACTTTTTTGGAAGGCTTTTATATACAAGAAACAAAAAATATTCCATTCTGACTGCAACTGTGGATTTAGAGGCTACCATGATAGAGCTGCCCAGAGCAATGAGAGCCTCAGTTAAGGTTAGTCCCGAGTAACTAACTAACTAGCTGACACGTGTTACAAAGAAGATGGAGGTTATTGCAAATGTCTGGATTTCTCTGTAACAAGTCTTCTCTAAAATCCAGTCTTCCCAAATAAAAGTCATTCTTTCAGCTTAATGATAGACCATCAGGCTTCTGTTTATCTATCTGGTAGGATTTAGGGGTTCTTTACATAGGCTCAACTTGATTACCAGGCAGCGTTATTTTGGTACCATTCAATGACACTCTAATTGGGACCTATGTGATATACAGGAGATTGAAACGAGGCTTCTGAAATGTGTGTACAGTTAGTGGGGTTAAGGCGAGTCAGCAGCAAAGGCTGTGTTTTATTGTCTTTCTCAGGAAATGTTAAGTTGTATTGGGCTAATGGGATCTAGGGAATAGAATTCTGGTGCGACTGTGGAGCTTTGAATTGTGAACAGGGAAGTTCTATAATGGTTGGAGTTGTTTCTGGAAGCCCAGGGCAGTCTTTGTGAGGTAATTGGTACCTGCCCCGTCTTTGCCCTACAAGGTTCTGGGTTTAGAATCGTTGAGGACTCACTTGTTAAAGAACTGCATCTCCTAAAGTAGAACTTCTCTTGCTGTCCCTTGTACAAGGACAAGAAGAAAGTAACAGAGCGGATCCAAGGGAGGACTCTGAGTGCAGTCAGTTGCCATTTGAAGAGGTCTTTTCACGCTAGAAATGAACAGTGCTCTCAGATTATCGTCCTTCTCTTTATTCTCAAAGGGATAAGGAGTTTCTCTCTGTGGCTCCCTGGCTCTGAGGCTATGACAAGGTGCCAGAAAAAAATGTGCAGCATCACTGGGAGAGGTTTTGTAGGGGAGAAAACCAAGGTACAGAAGAGAGAGACTCACCAAGGATCAGAGAGTTTGTCAGTGGCTGAACTGGGGTTAGGATTCCAGTTCCCTGACTACATGGTTAATACCCTTTCTACCCATTAGCTTCACTCATTTCGATATCCATTCATTCATGCCTTTATTCATTTAACGTCTACTCAAGAAAAATAAAGAAAGCTGTTATAACTTCTCTGACAATTTTTTTTAATGTTTCTTTTTATTTTATTTTTGGGAGAGAGAGAGTGTGGGAATGGGATGGGGGACAGAGAGAGAGAGAGGGACAGAGGATATATGAACTGGGCTCTGTGCTGACAGCAGTGAGCCTGACATGGGGCTCGAACTCACGAACCGTGAGATCATGACCTGAGCTGAAGTCAGATGCTCAACCAACTGAGCCACCCAGGTGCCCCCTTTGACAAGTTATTCTGCATTAAGGTACAGGATCCCATTGAGCGGAATCTTCAGAGATTAATAATTGAGGCAACTGAAGCTCAGGAAAGTGAACTAATTTGCCCACTTTTGCATAGCTAGTTAAGTAGCAATACTGGCCTTAGAATTTAACTTTCCAAACACATTTTCTTTTTATTTGGCCTTATACCATCA
The DNA here is from genome assembly GCA_017311185.1 of Proteles cristata cristata. NCBI lineage: Eukaryota > Metazoa > Chordata > Mammalia > Carnivora > Hyaenidae > Proteles > Proteles cristata. The sequence goes on from JAESUZ010001578.1 coordinate 345,654, forward strand.
TATCCTTACCAATACCCAACACACTGTCAGGGATTGGGAAATGGATGATATTTATTGTACCTGGACTCAGATACTTTACCAGAGCATTTCTACAATGTGTTAGGTAGGCATGATGTGATTACTACCATTGGTGAGCTTGCACTTAACTTGGAGAGAAATGCAATATACATTAAAATTTAAATAAAACTGTAAGTTTTATCAAGTTATCAAATTAGTGTATAATATTTTATGGGACAGAGAAATGTTATCAGCCTCACAGTGGGTGCTCCTAGGGATTGGTAAGTTAGATGGTGTAGCTGGTGAGTAAGGCATCATTTGGTTTTATTTTCAATTTGTTGAGTGATTAACGTGTATTAGAAGGGTAAATAGAGTTAGATTTTCAAATGTGGCAGATGTTCGAAATCCTCTCACCATCTGCAAAACAGAAGTCTTAAGGAGATACTGCCCTGTATCTTTGTGCTCCCTTTCTGTTTAAGATACAGTGATTCCAGAAGAAAGAAAAAATGCAAAGGTGCTTAAAAACTAGGAAAAAAGAAGAGAGTTAGTGAAGGAAAATCTTGAAGCTCAGTAAAAATTCAAACCTGTGATCTTGGTCCCCTGTTGTCTGTGGGTGGGCAGCATTGCTCTGTTCAGTGAATGGTATTCTGACTAACCCATTATTCCAGAAACCTGGAGATCACCGTTGACTCATTCTGTAACTCCCACCCCAAACCCTGTCTGCCTAATCAGTAATCACTACACTGCTGCTACTTTAATCTTATTTCTTTCACCTAGACTGCTGCAAAATACTCCCAAACAGTTCACCTTGGGACTAAATGCCCCCTTCACTTGATATTTTCCATGACTACAGTCACAGTGACTTTTCAAAATGCATTTTTTTTTTGCTTTATCTCATCAACTCTTTAAAATCTTTCAGTAGATATCCTATAGCTTTTATGACAAAGACCATTTTTTTCAGTATCAAAATGTTTCCTCTTATTCTTTGTACTCTCACACCACAAAGTCTTCTTACATACTGCACCCTTATTTGAAAGAATTTACTTAGTTACCTTTATTCTCAGCCCTTGAACCTCAGGTCAACATTTTCTTTTTCAACAAAGACTTTCCTGACTACCCTTTGCTTGTATTACACTTGCACACGACTATGTGCCTTTCCTTCTTCACAGATGCAATTTCACATTTAATTTTTATGATTATTTGATTCCCGTCTGGCTCTCCCAGCACTAGACTCTGAGCCCAGTTGTAGCAAGAACCAGATCTGGTTCTGTTCACTTCTGCATCCCCATGCATAACACAATGTCCAGAACATATGAGGAAATCACTGTATATTTATTGAGTGAATGATCCGAGAACATGGAAATATTCTGATTCTACAAAGGAATGATTAAAGAGTGGTGTAACAGGGAACTTCATGGGAGGCTGTATTATACTAAGAAAAGTTTGATGTTTCTTTTAGGTCCACGGAGAATGGGTCAAAGTTCTACATTGTACAGGACATAAAGAAATATTGAGATGAATTACCAGTGGAGGTTTTAAAATCCATAAAAAGAATACTGATAGTAGAAGCATGTGTGTTAACAGGAGAGAATAAAGGCTGGATCTGTAGACTGAAGGGGCTGCTCTAGTCAACAAAGTTTCTATTGCAATAAAAATCTTCAGGCAACTTTACATTTTTGCTTGAATCTTAGACCTAACATCTGAATCTGATTGCCCTCATCCATAAGAAGATGATAAAGGCAGGGGAGCCTGGGTGGCTCAGTTGGTTGAGCATCCGACTTCGGCTCGGGTCATGACCAAGGTTGTGAGTTTGAGCCCCATGTCGGGATCATTGCTGTCAGTGCAGAGTCCACTCCCCACCCCCTCTCCCCTGCTTGTGCTTTCTATCAGAAAAATAAACAAACATTTAAAAAACATTAAAAAAAAGAAGGTGATAAAGGCAAATAATCCTGTATTGTGTGGTTCTGGAAGACCCACTGCAAAGAGCATTCCCACATATGACTTGACCCACATTCTTGTGTTGCAGGTGAGGACAAAGTGGCCCAGGAGCATTGCCCATACTCTTTTGTTTTAGTTCAGCCCTATGGAGGCACTTCTTTCTAGGCAACAATTCCATTCTTCTGAAACCAGAGGGCTTTATAAAGCCAGAGAGGCCTGTGGCCCCAGGAGCTCCAAAATGCAGCTGATGCATACGGACTTCTTTAGTAATACTGCAAATGCCACTGTGATGACGTACTGGTCAAACGTGAGCTTCTTTTGCCGGAATTCTGATCAATCATCTTTGTCATGAATGTTTTCCTCTATAGTGGCACCGGCCTGATTATCGCAATAACGCTGTGCCTTCTCTGGGTCCTCTGCTCTGGCTTTTACCCTTCTAGGCTGGAGACTTCTTAATGAGTGAACTGACTGCACTGGCATCAGGAAATAAAAAAGACCAGGAATTCCTGGTGCTACCTCTTGACTGATAAGGACAGCCAAATCTATTCTCCTGTTTTCCTGAGGATGGCTTCTTTGAAATTGGTTGCAAAGTTTTCAGGAAAGATTAAAATAAACCCTTTTTGTAGCAGTTTTTACCTTCCCAAATCAATATAACAAATGATCAGCACAACCTTAGGTGTCAGATATGCAGACAACAGGGCATACTCCTTGTCCTCAATCATTTTAACATCTGAAGGAGACATGCAATTAGAAGGTCATGAAATGTCATTATAGTGTTAGAGAAATGAAGGAAGTACAACGTTGAGAATCATATCCAGTTAGAATCAGAGGTAGTTTCAAAGTACACTTGAGATTCTTTAAAAAGAATATGGGGTACACTTGAGATTCTTTAAAAAGAATATGGGGCACCCGGGGGGCTCAGTTGGTTAAACGTCCCCTCTCGGCTTAGCTCGTGATCTCATGGTTTGTGAGTTCAAGCCTTGCATCATGCTGCTGTTAGCGTGGAGCCTGCTTGGGGTTCTGTCTCTCCGTCTGTCTCTCTGCCCCTCCCTCATGCTTTTCCTGAATAGTCTGTATGTATTTCTCTATAAGCCTTGAGTAGCAATAATATAATTGCCAAGGAAGAATAGAATTCAGAGAACACATTTATTCAGGGACAAAGGAAAGAAGGAGAGACAGACAATGGTGCTGAACGAGGGAGTGGCAAGGAGTAGGGCAGTGCTTAAGGAAGCTGGCAATTTTATGTAGAGGTTATTTTTTTTTCTAATGTTTATTTTTGAGAGAAAGTGAGTGGGGGAGGGGCAAAGAGAGAGGGAGACAGAGAACCCCAAGCAGGCTCTGCGCGGTCAGCCAGAGCCCAACTCAGGGCTCAGGCTCACAAACCTGTGAGATCATGACCTGAGCCGAAATCAAGAATCAAATGCTCAACGGACTGAGCCACCCAGATGCTCCAAGGAGAGGGGTTTTATTCAGCAATGTTTCCAGATTACAAGAGGCTGAAGAAATAAGTCAATTTGGAATGGAAGTTACTAGCAAATATTCTCCCACTCTTTCTTATAAATTCCACTGGCTTTTCCTTAGAACTTCTGGCTAAAGGGCAATGCTGCTACCTAACGTGTTCTTTATACAAGAAACAATTTTCTTTTTAATCGCCTTATATTTCACAGATGCCTTTTAATACTAACACTACTTTTCTACTTTCCTAATGATCTTGCACCTGGGATTGTCAGGGTTTCATTGTCTTCTTTGCAGCTTTACTGGCTTCTTTTTCCAGGCACTAGCCTCCTTAATAGCTTCTCACTCCTCCTCCTTTTTCCAGAGAGTTCTTCCTCCTCCCTCTTCTTATCTATGACCCTTTCTCCAGCATCTCTTGCTCCAAGGTCCTTCTAATGAATCTAAGACGCACAATGGAAAGATGCAATTCAGAATACATGACTCTCATCCTTACAAACCTCTTTCGCCTCCCATTTTTTAAAGAAGAAATCCTGAGCTCCTTGACACATAGAGTGACTCACTCAGGAATGTTTTTTGAATGAATGCGTTAACATGTTAATCTTTGTGTGCTTCCGCACCATTTGGTGGGTCCCCGTCTTTGTGTTTTCCCCTACACAACGCAATGTTGGGAGACACAGCACCTGATATGTAGCCATCAGAAAATATGGGCTGTAACCATTTCTGGGAAATGTCATCCTAAGCATAACTTTACCTACACGTTTGAACCTACAAGCAAAGAAACTATTAATCAGGCACGCTACTCAGAAGCAGACATAAACTTGTAAGTGGTCTTATTTGGGGAAAGTAACCTCATCTGAATGGAACCAGTGACTCACCTGGCCCGGCTGCACATCAGACCACCTCGGGAGCTTTTTACACCTACCAGTGTTAGAGCCTCATCCCACACGAATTAGCTCAGTTCATCATCATTCCTATCTTTTTTTAAAAGGGCTCTTTAAAATTTTTTAAAATGTTTTTATTTTATTTTGAGAGACAGAGACAGAGAATGAGTGGAGGAGGGGCAGAGAGAGAGGGAGACACAGAATTTGAAGCAGGCTCCGGGCTCTGAGCTGTCAGCACAGACCCACGCAGGGCTCGAACCCACGGACTGTGAGATCATGACTTGAGCTGAAGTCAGACGCTTAACCGACTGAGCCACCCAGGTGCCCCCATCATCATTCCTTTCTAAAGAGGTTCTCCAACTGTGGGCCTCACATCGGCGACATGAGTCCTGTGGGAACTTCTTAGATCTACAAGCTCTCGGCTCCACCTTGCACCTTCTGAATCAGAAATCTGAGAGTGAGGCCCCAATCTATTCTAACAAGCCCCTCCAGGTGATTTGGGGGGTGTCTGGCCATTTAAGAACCACGGATTTTCAGTACTTTGACTTTCTCCCACTGTATCCAAGGGGGCGCAACAAGACACAAAGAACGTATTTCTCTCTAGCATCTCACTACAACACAAAATATCATTTTGAACCCAGAGGGTTGCTACTCCTTATCAGTTAATACTGGATCATTATCTAGACGAAGAGTGAACTTCTTTCTTTCTTTCTTTCTTTTTTTAACGTTTATTTGTTTTTGAGAGACAGGGAGAGGCAGAGTATGAGTGTCGGAGGGACAGAGAGAGAGGGAGACACAGAATCTGAAGCAGACTCCCCGTTCCTAGCTGTCGGCACAGAGCCTGATGGGGCTTAAACCCACAAAACAGTGATATGGTCATGACCTGAGCGAAAGTCGGATGCTTAACCAACCTAGCCACCCAGGTGCATCTAGAGTGAGCTTCTTAACGGGGCTTGGACCACATCATCCTGAGGCCATGGTCTCCTTCCCTTGGAAGCCCAGCATGCAGTATAGAGGCTGGCAGGAAGTAGGTGTTCAGCAGGGGCAAGAAAATAACTTTGGGATTTTCTACCCAAGCTAACTGAAAGAAGTAGATACATGAGTTGTGGTGTGTCATTTCCTTACATTGTGTCATTTTAAGAAACTCTTTAGGAGAAGCATTCTTTCTAAAAATACCAGGGAATTATAAAACTCATCATTTGTGCCTCAGAAAACATGATTAGGAAACAAAAATGTAAAGGAATAGATATTAAAGCTGGTCTGGATGTTGTGATGATTAGGGTATTTGTAATTTTTTAATGTGTAATTTGGCTTGATTTCTTGTTTATTTTATTTTTTGATTTATTTTAAATAAATACTTGTTTGATAAATAATTTTGTATATTCTTCAATAAGAGTTCCCCAAATTGCATAAGCTTCAGGCCACACAAAACTTGGCTATGTCCCTACAATTGACCACATGTGAGAGGTTAAGGAAGACACTTTCTGGGCCTCATTGTTTTCATCCATAAAATGAAGATAGGATGAGATTCCTCCTGAGTATCTCCAAGGATCCTTTTATCTCCAAAGTTTTGTGATTTGGCCTTTGCTCCACAATGACTGGTCCCCAGATTGCCCTGGAAAAGAACAAATCTAAGAATGATCAATCAATGTCCTTTCTAGGAATTCCTTGAGTGGAATATATTGGAGGATTGATGACAGCTGGCTTCTCTTGTGTCTGGTGATCTGAAGGGTACCATTCCCGGGAACTGCGTGGGTGATCAGAGTATTGCTAAAATGATTTGGCATCCTCAGGAAGCTTGTGAATTCTACAGACCATTCTGGTTCATTTAATTTAGGAAAGGAATATTAGTTTTCTCATGCTGCATAACAAATCATCAAACATTTAGCGACTTAAAACAAAGTATTTTTATTACATTCTAGTAGGTCAGGAATCTTGGCACAGCCTGGCTGGGTTTTATGCTCAGGTCTCACAAGATTGTAGTCACTGTGTCTCTGCCCTCATTTGGTGCTTGGAGCTCCCTTCCCAAGGTCATTCAGGTAGTTGGTGGAATTCAGTTCCTTAAGGCTGTAGGACTGAGGCCCCATCTTTCTGCTGGCTGTCAGTCATGACCTTCTCAGGTCTTGCAGGCTTCCCTCAGAACCATACTATGTGGCTGTCTCCATAGGCAGGTTGCAAATGGCAGTCGGCTTCTTCAAGACGAACAGGAGATTCTCCTTCCTGCTAAGGAGGAACCTTACACAACATAACATAATCTCAGTCCCATATTCACAGTCCCACTCATGCTCAAGGGGAGTGGATTATATGTTAGAGGATTGGAGAAGCCATCTTAGAATTCTGCCTACCATAGAAAGGAAGCAGCAATATTTTTTAGTTCCAACCACATACTTCTTTACTTATGTTCTTTTATTGCTCAGGATAATTCTGTGAGACAGATAGGATTATCCCGTTTTTCATCAAGATAGTAAGACTTGAGAAATCAAGTAACTTGCCCAGACTTAAAGAAACAAAGTCTGGAGTTGAATCCAGGTCTATCTGACTTGAAAGCCTGAGATCCTTGCAACATACCCCATGGCCTCAGGAATTGTTCGCCTGTCTGCACAGAAGAGCATTCATGACCTCTCTGAGCACTTCAGCTCATACGGAACATATAACCATCTCATGATATGTCTCGGTTCTCATGGGGGCCAGGGATTCATATACACAGGGTGTGTATATGAGCTAATTAATACAATGCATAAGGCACAGCTTAAATGTTAAGCATGGCCCCCCTCAAAGTTTTAAGTTGTCCAACTTTCACTTTTGAATTTAATGTAGCAAAGTTTTCTTGAGCTTTCCACGTAAAAAATAGTTGAGGGCATAAAAATAAATCAAGGACATGTTCTGAACAATGGTTTTTATAAAGAACATCATGGCAGAGTATACGGAGCCCAGAACACAGCTGGGGAACCAGGACTCAAGTGCCTTCTTTCACCAGTGACTTCAGCTTTTTACTCCTCAGTGTTTCCTGCTATATAATCGTCTTATAAGGACACTTAGGAGGATCAAATGGAATGATTTATAAGACAACATATTGTTAATTGAAAATTATTGTTACTCAGGTCTTATAGAGTAATACATACAGACTATTCAAGAAAAGCATGAGGGACATGGGGATTCTCCTTGACTGGGGAGACTTGGGAGGCTCCTTGGATGAGGCTGAATTTAGGCTGGCCCCTGTTTTCATGTCTCAAGACCCTTTGAAGAAAATAAGGCTTATGTAGAATGGGGGAAATGCTTACCATTTAATTTCACCATGTTTTTAAAAATATTTTTTAATGTTTTTATTTATTTCTGAGAAAGAGAGAGACAGTGTGAGCAGGGGAGGGTCAGAGAGAAAGGCAGATACAGAATCTGAAACAGGCTCCAGGCTCTGAGCTATCAGCACAGAGCCCGACGTAGGGCTCAAACCCACAAACCGTGAGATCATGACCTGAGCCGAAGTCGCACGCTCAACCGACTGAGCCACCCAGGTGCCCCTAATTTCATCATATTTATGGAAATATCTCTGATTGTTGAGTCATTTCCATGGTATTGGAAACCTGTGTTTCAGATGCAGCCCTGACCCATTTAATTACTTAAAATTCACTGGGTGCCTCACTGTAATTATAGTGATGATCATGTAAGTGACTTTCAGTTTGAGGACCCCCCCCCACACACAACATTTTTAAGCACAGTTTTTTTAAATTTCTAAGCTCAAATTATTTTCAAAGAAGAGGGGGTTTAGGGGTGCCTGGGTGGCCCAGTCAGTTAAACGTCTAACTTTAGCACAGGTCATGATCTCACAGTTTGTGGGTTCAAGCCCTGCATCGGGTTCTGTGCTGACAGCTCAGAGCCCGGAGCCTGTTTCAGATTCTGTGTCTCCCTCTCTCTCTGCCCCTCCCCCACTCACGCTTTGTCTCTGTCTCAAAAATAACTAGACATTAAAAAACTGTTTTATCAAAGAGGAGGGGTTTAAAATCATTTCCTTCTCAGTATCCTCCTAATAAAGTGGACAAACAAAACAGCTTTCCCCCTTGAATAACACAAATAATAATAGAACTGATATCTATGCAAAATATATTAATGTAAAAGCAAAGGAAAAGAAATGGGTAAACAAACAAACACAAAATTCGTTTTGCTTTGTTCTGTTTAAGCACAACTGTAGAGGTTTTCTGTATATATTTTTCTCCCTGGTGGTATTAGGAAGGGCTTCGTAGAGGAAATGGTTTGGAAGAAGTGGGTACTGTGATCTGAATGGGCAGAAAGGAGAGGCTGCTCGTCAGGGGGACTAACATAAGCGAGGTTGTGCATTGGGAGGAGGACGCTGTCTGGCAAGGAGAAAAGGGTAATGGCTCTTATCTGAACAGAGTCCTGTGGGCGAAAGATACCTCAGTGCTTTATAGGTTAAAGCACTCTATCCGTCATCCCATAACAGCCAGAGCAGGAAAGCAGGGAGCATGTGCTTATCCCCTTCTTACAGGTAAGGCAATGGATGCACGGAGATATTAAGTGGCCACGTGAAAAAAGTGTTTAGATGTGTTGTGGACCTTCTGGCTGCTCGCTCTTTCCCCATGTCATTGCTCTGATTGTGGAAGACTGGATATTATCCAGGAGGAAGTAACAGTTCTTTGAGCGCCAAAGTGCCATGACAAAAACAGGAGTTGAGGAATATTGTATGATAGAGACGGAAGGCCTGACAGGAGAATGTAGATGCCATGAAAGCGGGGCTGTTTGTCTTGTTCCTGGCTCCACCCCTGGTGCCTAATGCAGTGCTTGTCCCCAGGTGGTCAGAAAGTGTTTGTTGATTGAATGAGTGATAAAGCATAAGAAATGGAGGTAAAGAGATCAAGAGGAATCTACTGTAATAATGCAAATGCGCTTTCCGATGTCACTTTGATCTTTGTGGGATGCTGTGGTAGATTCCTAAGGATTAAACTTTCCCCTGGTGGGGCACCTGGGTGACTCAGTCAGTTGGGTGTGATTAGGTGTCTGACGCTTGGTTTCGGCTCAGGTCATGATCTCATGGTTTTGTGAGTTTGTGCCCCAAACTGGGCTCTGTGCCGACAGCTCAGAGCCTGCTTGTGATTTTCTCTCTCTCTTTCTCTCTGCCCCTCCCCCTCTTGTGCTTGCTGTCTCTCTCTCTCTCCCTCAAAATAATTCATGTTGAATAATTTACTGAATGTTTCCACTGCTGTGGACCACGCATTCTCATGCTGGTTTGTCTGCAAAGTTCGCTGTGTAGTTTCCCCTCCTCTTCTTCCTTCAGATGATGAACACCATTGCCTGTTCATCCAAGTCCTGTTTCTCCTTTAAAAATAACAGGGGCACCTGGGTGGCTTAGTCCGTTGAGCGTCTGACTTTCGCTTGGGTCATGATCTCGCGGTTCGTGGGTTCGGGCCCCGCGTCGGGCTCTGTGCTGACTGCCAGCTCAGAGCCGGGAGCCTATTTCAGAGTCTGTGACTCCCTCTCTCTCTGACCCTCCCCTGCTCACACTGTCTCTCTCTCTCCTAGAAATAAATAAAAATATATATAAAAAAATAACATATATTGGGGAAAGGACTTTATTGGTATACTTTTAAAACTGGCTCATTATAAAAAATACAGAAAATATGAAGAAGAAACCATAAAGCTTTCATAGAGTTACCAAACAGAGATTAGTACTGTTGATATTTGCTGTTGGCACATCTTTTTATAGAAGTTTATATTTCCTATATACACATTTATATAATAGAGGCACATATTTCCTATATGTAAACTCACATATAAATTCTCATACATAGATATATATGTGCAATATGCAATTTTACACAAAATAGAGATGTATGAATTATAAAGTTTTGCATTTCACATTTCTCTGAATACTGTATTCCATTTCCTTTTTTTTATTTGGTAATATGGTTTTTTAAAGACTGTTTCATGTTTCTTTGTGTATATAGCATACTTTTGAACTCTTAGGGGTTTTTTTTTGGGGGGGGGTTAGATATTTACCTTTTCACAGCATCTCTTACATGTCCCAAACTACCTTGTCTTACCTTCTATCTACTGAGCATGCCTCACTGTGCCTAGCTAATTCTAGTCTTGCCTTTTGAAAATGTGACCTAAGAAAAACTCATTTTAAATTGTATTAAGAATGTGTCTTATTTTTTAAAGTTTATTTTCATTTATTTTGAGAAAGAGATGGAAAGCAAATGGGGAAGGGACAGAGGGAATGGGAGAGACAGGATCCCAAGCAGGTCCCACACTGTCAACACAGAGCCCAATGTGGGGTTCGAACTCACAAATCATGAGATCATGACCTGAGCCAAAATCAAGAGCTGGACATTTAACCAACTGAGTCACCCAGGTGCCCCAAGAATGTGTCTTATTTTTAAGGCTTGGCATTACTGTCACCTCTTCTTCCATTTGAAGATTCCCACAACACTTCGAACAAGATCGTAGTTGTTTATTCTGTAGCATGATTACATGCTGCAGTTAACTTTTGTTATCTTCGTTAGACTCTCAACTACTTGAACGCAAAGATAATTATTCATTTTTGTGCCTTTGTTAGCACTTAGGGAAGGGTTTGGAGAATAACTGGTGTCAATAAACACTGAGAGTTGGCTGCTGAATTAAGTCCATTGAGGAACGGGAACAAAGAGGGAGAGAGCACAGCAGACAGATGTGATCTCAAGTGGCGCTGCTGAGTGGGCATTGATGGAGGCCTGCATGAGAGCTAGTAGTGGGAATAAAAAGGAAGCAACCAAGAGACAATGTGGGGAAACCATTGAGCAAAGCATGGCTGTGTGTTGATGTGTGGGCACTGTGCTCAGGGTATGTCAAGAAGAGGAGTATAGTCAGAATGTCAATGCTCCTGTTTAATGACCAGGTGGAGGTTAAGGCTATTACCTGATAGTTGATGGGGCAAGTTAGGCCAGTTTAATTTCAAGTTTAATGTTTCACCAGCATTCCTCATTATTAAAAAGAGTAGTCTTTATAATAATAATATATTGAACTAGACTACTATAAAGTAGACTTTATACTAATAATATATTGAAATTCACATATATAAATAATTTATAGCCTTTATGAAGTCAAAAAATTTCTGAAGTCATTTTTTTAACGAGTACAGTTGGCATTGGCTAGGACTCAGGCTAACCTATTTAGAGGTGACAGAGATGTTAAAATTAAGGAAGGAAGGTGTTAAAACCAGAGTACATTCAGGTGAGAGAGAAGAGCTCTTAGGTTGTGACAGTCTATCAGTGGAGGTTTTCAAGAAACACCTGTCACATGATGAAGAGTTGGACAGTTTGGACTTCCAACTCCAGGATTCTGTGATTCTATCAGAACTATTTTCTATACAGCAGGTTATATATTTTGAATTGATTTGCCACATTTCCTTTGTCATTTTTTATCCTAAGAAGTAGAATAACAGTGTAAATACATAAAGAAAACATCTCAATTTTCATCGCTTTTCCAGATATATTCACATTAGAAATACAGGTATATACCTGTGGTATACACCTTTAAAATTCTCCTTCCCACTTTTTCTTTTAATATAGTGTTACCAACAGGGAATAAAGCTATTTTGCTTCTCCCCTTTAGCTAAGATCTAATCAGCTCCTTTCCATTTTGACTTCTAAGAAAATCAACCTGCCACCAACCTTAAATTGAAGCGTTTCACCTTACCGCTCACAAGTGTCACCAGCTTCTTTATTCAGGTCCCAGCTCCTCTGTATGTCTGAGGTTCATTGTGGCTGGTAAAGGCAGCGTTTGCCTTTGTTAGAGTGATCCAAGTAATTTCTCCATCCGGATCTCTTTTGTGCTGAAGTTCTCAAGATAACTTATATGTCATCATCCATTCCTATGCTCCTTCGGCTTACAGGGTTTCTTCCAAATAATGTTTGGTGCTTGGGGAAAGCAGTTTGACTCCACTGCGGCTTGGGGCTTACAGGCAACCTCAAATATCTCTTGAAATAAAGAAGTGTTCCGTGGAATTTAGAAATCATTGATATTGGGCACAGACCTAACAGTTTGAAAAAATCAGCAATTCGGATAGCAAATATGCCCCAATATACTGGTTATGGTTATAGAAGCAGATTTCTTGATTATGTATCAATATGCATTTTGTCTTTACTTACCTGTACTCCCTGAGACGCACCCAGCACTACCCTCCTGGTAATATTTTCTGTTAAATGATAGCACTTAGTAAAATGCTTTTCTTCTTTCGTCTTTTCATCCAGAGCCAAATACATAGCCTTACACATAACAAGACCTAGATAAATCAATCAGATACCTTCTAGCCAGCTTGTGTCTTATTCTGAGAAATAATTGTACATTGTACAATAGCTATTTAGAACATGGAAATCAAAAACCAAATCAAAGGGTGGAAGAGAAATTGTTTCAGGCATTTTGTTTCGAGGAAGGTTCTAGTTCTTTTTTTCTTAAATTTTTAATAATGGTAAAAAAATACATAACATTAAATTTACCATTATTACCATTGTTTATTTATATATATTTAAATTTTATTTTAGAAAGAGAGAGTGGGTGAGCCGGGGAGGGGCAGAGAGAGAAGGAAAGAGAGAATCTTAAATAGGCTCCATGTTCAGCACAGAGCCCAACACAGTACCGGGGATCATGACCTGAGCCAAAATCAAGTTGGATGCTTGACCCACTGAGCCACCCAGGTGTCCCTACCATTTTTAAATGTTCTGTGCAGTAGTGTTAAGTACTTTCATATTGTTGTGCAGTGGAACTCTGGAACTTTTCCAACTTGGAAAACTAAAACTCTATACCTACTGAACAACTTCTCATTTCTCCTCTCCTAGTCCCTGGAAACCACCATTCTACTTTCCGATTCTCTGAACTGGACTACTATAGGTGCCTCATCTGAGAGGAATCATTCAGTGTTCACCATTTTGTGACCAGTTTATTTCAGTTGACATAATCTCCTTAATCTTCATCCATGTTGTTTCATGTGACAGAATTTCCCTCCATTTTAAGTCTCAATAACATTTCAGTATATGCATATACCAGACTTTGTCTATTCATTCATCCTTTGATAGACATTTGGGTTGCTTCCACCTTTTGACTGTTGTTAATAATGCTTCTATGAACGTGGATGTGCAAACAAAGGCCTGATTCTCAAAGTAATGACAATACCTCCCCAAGTGAGCTAATCTTAAAATTGCTATGGCTGTTAAACAAAAATAGCATAGTGGCAGCTGAGATAATTTTATTACCTTGGAAAATCTGTGTGTGGCTTTGAAGGAGCCATCTGGACTATCTGTACCTAGGGATATTTATTTGTTTATTTGTTGCAGAGAGTATCTGAATTGCCTTTCACCTCCTTTTTTTTTTTTTTCCTTCATGATATTTTCCAGCACAACACACAAGTAGTATTTTTTCAGAATGGCATTAACAAATATCTTCTCAGGTTGCCTGAATGGCTCAGTCGGTTAGGTGTCTGACTCAGTTTCAGCTCAGGTCATGATCTCATGGTTTTGTGAGTTCAAACCCCGCATTGGGCTCCGTGCTGGTGGCATGGAGCCTGCTTGGAATTCCCTCTCTCCCTCTCTCTCTGCCCCTTCCCCACTCACACCATCTCAGTCTCTCTCAAAAATAAATAAACTCTAAAAAAATAAAAAAGAAACCCAGTATCTTCTTAAATCTAGAAATATTCTTATCTATCTTAACTCATTTATTAAGATCCACAAACACCAAAGTGTACTCCATTTTGTAACTGGCTGATTTCACTTGGTATAATCTCCTTAAACCCGTGTTTTATCATTTACAAATTAGTCTGTGAGGACTGCTACAAATAAGAGTCAGATGCCTTAGGCTTCACCGAGAGGTGAGCCTGATGTCGGCCTCTTCCCCCATTTCTTTCAGTGAACTTGGATATTTCAGTCCAATGTCCATTTGTGAAGTCTTTCAAAAAAGAAGAAGAAGCATTGCTCTTGGTGCTTAGGGTTGGGTAAACTAGGCAAACTTCCTACCCTAACGGAGTTCATGGTCTAGTTGGGGAAACCACCGTGTATCAGTGTATAAATGAAAGTATATAAAAGTGATCCAGGTGGTGAAGGAGAACTAATAGATGGACAAACAAAATCCGGACGAGTGTGAAGGAGGAGGTGACATCTCAGTTGTAGGACAAATATAGGAGAGGTAATTCCTCGTGGAGGGAGTACCCCATGCAGAGACATGGAGGTTAAAGGCATATGAAATGTTTAAGGGAACATCTTCATATTCATCTACAGTTAAGGTGCTGGGATACTTTATTCCTGAAATCTGTTCTCATTTTTCCCATGAGTCTGTAAAATACACAAGTATTGGCCACAGTTTTTTCTCTCACATTTGACTGTTTTGGACTCTGGCATTGTTACCAGGTTGGGGAAGGATGGGATTATGCCCAGATTCAGTTCCATCTCCTGGAGCTCTGTTCAATTACGAGACCAAAAGAGAAGATTCACTGACAGATTTTAGGTCCTTTACATGTTGCTCACATCCCAAGTAGTGTTTTTTCTTTTTCTTTCTTTCTCTTCCTTCCTTCCTTCCTTCCTTCCTTCCTTTCTTTCTTTCTTTCTTTCTTTCTTTCTTTCTTTCTTTCTTTCTCCTGATACACTGAGTATTTTACAATTTTAAAAGGGAACTCTCTGAATTATTTGTTTTGAAACTCAGAAGTGTAAAAATCAATCATCATCATCAGAGAGGTTGTTTTCCTAGTAATTTGTTCCTCTTATTTTCATATGGGTGGACTTTTATTCTCCTTTATTTCATACCCCCACTGCTTCCTTCCTTCCAACACACATTTAATTAGAACTCCTACTCCTAAATGAGGAAATTAGATTCACTGCTTTCTAGGAAGTCACAATCTAGTACAGGAGGTAAGACATGACTAAGATACTTATCAATATAATGCAAGGCAGAAAGCTGTCTTCGCTGGGAGAATGCCAGGAAGTACTATCAATGTTCCAAAGTGAGTGTGTGCTGTATGTGTGGTGTGTGGTGGTGTGTGTGGTGGTGGTTTGTGTGTGTGTGTGTGTGTGGGGGTGTATAGTACAGTTAGGAGTCCTTTTAGACGTTCACCAGAGAAGTTGTAGCAAGGATCTTGAAGAGCTTGGATAAGGAAAGCATTTCCAGCTGACCCAGCTTTGTACAGTATTAACATCTGTTGTTTTGGGAGGTGGGTTGGAAAAGCACAGATAAGGTTCTAAGACTCTCTCTGTGGCTTGACACGGTAGTGCCTTGGGTTTGCACTCTGGTCTAACAGATATAACATTAGTGAGCATATGTTCCAGGTGGCATCAGGCATGAGAAAAAGCTGCGTCCCCCATACCTGCTGCTCTGCAGGTGGCCACATTAAGTGGTCTTTCTCTCTGAAGGACTCTGCTTTCTCTGGCTGAGTCCTCATTATACTGATGCTCTGTGAAGACTGTACCAGCGAGTACAGTTTTTAAGAACGGCTCAGTATCTCCTCTCCAATTTTTTTTCTCAATATGATGCTTATTCCTTTTTTCACAAGCACATACTATTGAAGGGCTCATTGAAATGATCTGAAAACCACTATACTCTTATTCATATTTCTCTCCCAGATGAAGGAAATGTCCACCATATTGATGAGAATTAACCTTGGATTGTGTTTCTCTTTCCATCCAGATCACCCAAATTATAGGTTAAAATTCCCATGCTTATTTAAAATATTATTTGTGTTTTTGTGTTTATTGACACCTAGAGATGGTTAGACACTACCACATTTTTATGCAAAAATGTTAACACTTACCCACACCTACTCTTATAACTCTCTACAAATGTTATTAGAAAGTTCAAGGTGATCACACCATAATAAAAATAGCTATGATTTATTCCGAACATACTAAATGACATGAGCCATGCTTTTCTCACTTATTCTTCAAAATAATATTAGTATTTTTATTCCCATTTCTAAGGTGACTACCAGACTAAAAGTTATTAACCTAAGGTTCTATAGCTATTTAAAGAATTTAAATTTAAAATCAGGATTCTGATTATAAGTCAGACTGTCTCCTACTCCTTAGACATTTGTTCCTTTCGAATCCTAATACTTACGTAATTGTATTTCAAATAAAGCAAAAGATAAAAGTAAATGTGTACACTGTCTTTCCAGCTCTTAAGATAGTTACTGGGGTGTTACCAGCTTTTCTTTGTATTACACTTTTTATCTTCTACAATTCTTAAATAATTTAGGGTGTTAACAAGGAATACTACTCTATATGCCATCCTCTGAAATGGGATCATCTCTGGGGTAAAATGAAATACCGTTGGAGTAGCTACAAAGATCTCTGAATTTGAAGCCTATTATATTTTCAGTTGTCTTAGTCCATTTGTGATGAAGTAACAAAAATACCATGGCTCATAACTGGGTAACTTATAAACAATGAAAATTTACTTCTTACAGTTGGGAGCTGAGAAGTCTAAGTTCAAGGTGCCAGCACATTAGATGTCAGGTGAGAGCCTGGTGTCTAGTCCATAGTGGTGCCTTCTAACTATAACCCCACATGGCAGAGGGAAGGGACTAGGAAGCCCTCTGGGGTGTCTTTTAGAATCAGCACCCAAAGTCACCAACCCCAAACACCACCACATTGGGCATTAGGTTTCATAATATCCATCTGGGGGGACACAAACTTTCAGACCATATCACCTCTGTAGATTCCTGCCTTATCTTTTATTTTACACTTTTATTTGTTCACTTTAAATGAACAAAGAAGAGATCTATTTTTTTTTTTTCCTCAGAAGGAGATATTTTCCAAACAGACTATGGAGGTTCCCAGTCTACCACTTTCTTTTACAGATGAGAGGACTGGGGCCCAGAAAGGGGAAGAAAAGCCCAGGGCCTTAAGTCAGGCTGATGATAGAAGTCATACAAAATCCAGGTCTTACACTGCAGTCCTGTGCTCTTTTTCATATGTGACTGAGAAAGCCTGTGGATGTTTTTACCTGCTTTTATACTTACCTGGCCACCCAGGACTTTTCAATAACATTTAGGGAGAGTATGTGTAACACCTTCAAACTTAGTCTCTTAGAGCTTTGTCTCATGTGCTTTTTTATTTTAAGTTCCAGACACACTGCAAGTTTGTACCTTAATGACACCCTCTGGCTCCAATGCCCTGTCTCATGTGCTTTTTATGCTAATTTATATCCATGTAAGAAAGTAGTAAGACACTTCCATCCTCATATAATTTCTACATATTGAATTTGAGTTTAATGCAATTTAATTTTAATGTTATGAATTTAATCTGATCACTATGAACTCTCTTGTACCACATTTATCCCAATTGCTTTTACTAAAAGATGCAATAATATAGAATTTTATTGGTTAAATTGTACCAGGGTCACTTTCAGAGACTTCACAGCTTTCTACTGCTTTCAAGGTGAGGCACAAATTCCATAGCAATACATTCTGTTCTCCAGCAACATGTCGCCAAAATTTCTTTAGAAACTGATTTCTACAATATGTCTCCACATAGCTGAATCTTTGAACCCAATGAACTACTGACACTCTTCAAATGCTGTTCATTCAGTTATTGTTTTGTTTGATCAGTTTAGTTTATTTTTTAAATTTTTAAAATGTTTATTCATTTTTGAAAGACAGAAACAGAGCACAAGCAGCGGTGGGATGGAGAGAAGGGGACCCAGAATCTGAAGAGGGCTCCAGGCTCTGAGTATCAGCACAGAGCCCGATGCAGGGCTCAAACTCACGAACGGAAAGATCATGACCTGAGCTGAAGTCGGATGCCCAACCTACTGAGCCACCCAGGCACCCCTGATCAGTTTAGTTTCGTGAATCATGAGCTTGGCATATGAACTTTAACGATGCACAAGATACATCAAGTCCCTGCGTGAGAAGACTTTACAGCCTAATGTAACTGATGTTAGACACCTTCATGCTTTTCTTTTTTCTCTGTTTGGAAGGTTTTTTTTTTTTTTGGCCCCTTTTCTGGGAGGCCACATCCCATTTATCCCTGAGTGAGAATTCCATCACTCTCCCTAACAAGACCTTGAATGTCTCTTCCAATTGGGAAGAGTGGGGTTCATCTTAGCACAGAGCTTGCCTCTCATTGGTATGTGTTTCATTCTGTCAGTTCACAGGATGGCAGATTTATCCACTAGACAGTAAGTTCTCCGAGGGAATAAACAATGTTTTATTTTCTCTGTGTCTCCCATGTGCTAAGCAGTTTAGCTTGTAGTTAAGTGCCCAGTGACTGAGGGACCTAGGGACAGATAAAATGTGTGGTAGACAAAAATAGAGGTGTAGATAGATGTAGAAAAAAACAAAAATAAATACTTTGGTAATGGCCTTGGCCATAGATCACATTTCAGTCCTTCCCTAGAGCTCTCACCTTAGCATTAAGAGTTACATATACAGGAATCCCCCAGGTGTCTCAATTGGTTGAGTATCCAACTTTGGGTCAGGTCATGATCTCATGGTTCATGGGTTTGAGCCTGGTTCGTGGGTTTGAGCCCCATGTTGGTCTTTGTGCTGACAGCTAGTTCAGAGCCTGGAACCTGCTTAGGATTCTGTGTCTACCTCTTACTCTCCACCACTCCCCTACTTGTGCTCTCTCTCTCTCAAAAATAAATAAATAAACATTTAAAAAGTTACATGTACATAAATTTATATAATTATATATACACAAAATACACATACGGATATATATATAGACACACACACACACTCACACACACATGCTGGAGGTGACTTGTAACAGAGAACAAAGACAGCCATTTACAGACTCTCCTGATATGTGAGTCAAACTACATATGTTTAGGACATAGGCAAATTCATGTCTTCACCAATTTTTCCCCAAGCTATGGTTGTTTGTAAAGATGACTTGCGGGCTAATGAATGCTCCAACAATGATTTGCAAATTTTGCATTTAATCTAATCGTTGAATCCAAAGAAGCACAGGGGGTGAACTAATTAAGGAAGTTATTTATGTGACTATCAGATGCTACAACATCCAATACATATATTAAAGGCAGTGCCGGCCACGAAATTCCCTGGCAGAGAAGACCCTGAGGCAAGGGTACTGTCCCGCCTTTCAGCTCACCAGATGTTTTGCAAACAGTACTACCTGGTGAAGAAAATTCTCATTAGCATCACAAAGAATTCCGTATTTTAATAATTGTACGATTACAAAGAGTATCATGAGTCTTTTATCCTATGCAATCAACCAGTAAGAGAAATTCCTATGATGCTAAGGAATCCTGTTTTGTTTGAAAAGTAGATGTTAGATGAAGAGGATGAGGGGACGTGGGCAGTGAGGTAGATGACAGAGAAAGAAAATCCTGACCTTGCACGCTTTTGGGGGCATCTGGGGGAAACCATTAGCACTCCTTAATGAAGATTTTGTAAGTCTTTTGAACGTGCCCAACAGGTAAGTTTAAATGGGCGGAGGGTGAGGAAAGGTCCAAAGAAGGAAATAAAGAATTTCAAAGTAAGAGCACAGATGGAGCGTAAATGCCATCGTTAATCATGAATTTAACCGTGGCCCACACCCTCAGCAGCCCGATTGTCTGCATATGTCTATGTAAAACAGACATAGGATACTAATAAATAAATAAATAACTTACTGAGTAGTTGTGAGGATTGAATCGGAAGTATGCTATACATATCCCATTTTATTGTCTTCTTTTAAAAGAAAGCCTAAAATATGGTCTTCAGGTGAAAAATTAAGTCTTCTACTGGGGAGACCAGGGATCTTAGAATCGGGAAGCCTGCACTGTATTTCACGTTAAGCCTCTGGCAGCTCTGTGACCTAAGCTACGCTACATCTTTCTCAGTCTCCAATTTCAAAATCTTTCAAATGAGGTCATTGGTCTGGATGATTCTTAGGGTCCCTTCCATTCGTGTTCCTATGTTCAGTTATTCTATATAAATCTTTGTAATAAAAGTCTACTATTTTCATTTTCCAAATGGTCCTAAGGAACAAAAAGGTTAAGCTGTTTGCCAGGGCTCTCTCAACAGGCCTACAGCAGTTATGCATTAAAATGCAAACTCCCGGAATTTAGTGACTTAATACTGCATTAAGTTGCTCTTTTAGATACATACTTATACAGTGGCTTCCTGAGACTGAAGGCTCTGAAAAGAAAATCAGAGGTCGGTATTTTATGGATACTGCCAGTATGATTCTTTTTAAGTCTTACACTGGCTCTGGAAGAATTGGTTAGCAAAGCCATACACAGTTTAATTACACAGATTATGCAACTCTGACAAAGAAGAAAATTAGCGAGACACACATTCAGGCCTGATTCTGCTCCAAAAAGCAGAGTCAGTCTTGCTCACAATTTTCAAGGCAGTGGAAGTGAGATGCTGTGCTATTACAGGGCTCAGCTAGGATTATAAACTGAGGGGGATGTCAGTATTGAGAATTACCTTCTGATTGTAGGACAGCAGTGTGATAGCGGATGGTTGGTGTTCTGCCCACAAAGGCAGCCATCCCACAAATCATGGTAAGGCATTCTGAGCAAGCTCAGACCTCCCGGCATCCTCTGTGGTGAATTTCTGGACTGAGCAATAATGGAAGGAAAGAGAGAGGAAGATTTGCTCCATGGATCAGAGCCCCATGTGAGAGCTAGAAAGGGTCCATAGAACCAATGTGGTCGAGTGGAGAGGACACCCCTTTGGAAGGCAACTGATTTATGTAAACCCTGCTTTCTCCACAAATTAGCTATCAACGTGACTGCTTGAATTTACTCCTCTTTCAATGTTTCCTGTAATCTAGAATAATAATCCTATCTATCATGCTTATCCCACAGGATAATTATGAGGGTTGCATCCTTCAATAACACTTAAATCATAAGATGGGGCATGACTTTGTCTCAAGCAGATCTCTCAATTCATATACACTGAGCTTATTTAGAAGGGGAAAGCATGGGCCTGCTTCCAACCTTTCCTAGTTGAGAGCATTTTTCATATCTGGCTTTCCCACCCTGCCAAGTACCTTTTTCGTTTACATATGGGACAATAAAGAAGAGCTGCCACAACCAGCACTATCATCAGCAAGTCACCCCTTCCTTCTCCCTCACTACCACCAGTACCACATATCTGGGAGGGGACCAATATGTTAGTAAGAGGGTGCCCAGACTTCTTGTGTTCAAATCCTGGCCATTCTCTTTACTGGCAGTATAACCTTAGCTAGAGTTGCTTAACATTTTTGTTTCTGTTTCCTTGTTGAGAATAGGAATACCTGCTTCATGGCGTTGTTCTGAAACTAAATAATTGATCCATATAAAATGCTTAGACTTAGCACTAAAAAAACTATTTGCTGTAATTATCGGAGGTATAGAGAAATGCTTTGTGGTAAAAGATAACCAGTCAGGTTTAGTTCTTCTGGGGATGGAGGGCATCTAGCCATAGTTGAGGGGTGAAGGATAACCAATCACTCTTTTCGTTTCAGTTAACCCCCCCGAAGTTACTTTGGAAAATAAAGGGAGTATCCTCATTTGCTTTGTACAAGTAATATGATGTGGTGAGCATTATAATTAGAGCCACAGAATTTTAGAGAGAGAAGGGACCTCAGGAATCAGCTGGTTAATCTCATTCTAGGAATGGGAAAATAGGTACATAGAGAGGAGAACTAATTTGTCCAAGGTCCCATATTGAGCAAACAGCATGAGAATGAGATTTCAGGTCAGGCTAGGAGTAAGCCTATTAGAACATATTGCTTCTGTTGACTCTCATCACTGTAGAATTTGCTCTTTTTTTTTCTTTCCGAATTATTACAAAGCTGCTTATTAGAAGTCATCTAAAATTTCTAGATCTATATAGACGTGGCATACAAGAAGGGGAGAAAAACTACTTCTGAGGTCCAACTGTGATGAGAATAGCTTTATTTTGGTTTGTGCCATTCTCACAAGTAACAGAACGCTTCATCATTTCTCATTTTTCCTCCACTTCCACCCACTGAGAGACAGAGCAACCAAGTTTGAACCCAAACTGGGAGAATTTGGCAGCTTCCGAGAATATCATTGGGCTTGGGGTCATTTATTATCATGACAGTCTTTGCTACAGGTACTAGTATCCTTTTCTTTTCTGCAGTAAGTGGTCACGTTGACAATATCTGGCACTTTAGATTATATACTATTTTTCTTGTTGCTTAGAACCCCTGGAATTAAACATTACTCCTGGTTCCAGGATCCTTCCAAAAGTAATCTTCCATTAGAAGAATCAAGACATGAAGATCATCTGTTATTCTTTTTAAAATTTCTCATTTTACAGATGAGTAAACTGATATAAAGAGGGTAAATGACCTTTCCATGGTCACACAATTCTCTTCTCAAAAATGTCAGCTAGCAGGACTCATGCTTATTCCCCAATTTTGAAGATAATACCATGTGCAGAATAAGTTAAAAGTGGCCAAATCAAGTAACAAGATGGTTGCCTTTCAAAATCCCTAACTTCACAAATATGACAACTGTCGATCCACCATCTACTGTCTCTCCCCATCTTCCTTCTTGTGTTTTGGAACGTTGAGTTGAGAAATCATTTTGTAGGAATTTTTCTCAGTTTATACTAAGTTTTCTCAAATTGGTTTTGAGTTTTCCAGAGTTGTGATTCTCCTTTTTCTTTCTAAAAAATGAAATCAAAGATACTATATTAAAAGCTGTGAATGTGTACATAGATTTAAATATGTCCTTCTTTCTACCATAAATTGAATCTCCAGATTTCTCTACGATTACTGATAGTAGAAATGGTAGGTCTTGTAGCAGACAATGGCAACCGGAGGCCAGTGTAACTATTTGCTTCCCACATTCTTCATTTTGAGCCTAAGAGTTTACCTACAAAAGACTTTCTGTGCAGGGAACCTTACTAGAGTCCCTAATACTATTCTTTGCCTTCCTAATCATTTCCCTTTAGTTCTCTGTTCACCTTTAAGCTATTAGCTTTGGGTTCCTTTAAAGTCTCTTACCTCAAATGGGATCTTTCCTACGCAGGAATGGAGAAGGACCCACAACCATCCTCTACAGAATCCACTATCATTTTTAATAACACCCTGGGGGCTTTGACATTAACCTTTCCTGGGAAGCTTTCCTCACTTACATTTTAATAGGCTCATGTTTTCTTTTTCTCACTCTAGAACAATATAGTTCATTGGAACATGCTCATTTAACCTTTCAACTGTTCATTAAGAAGAACTCTTAATGACCACCCCCTTCATCCACTATGCCATATTAATAAGCCATAAAAAAGAAATGCTAGCCCTGTGCTTTCTTCATACAGTTATCTTGATATACTTTCCCGGGCTCCTTGAATCTTGCATCTTGCTCCATTCTACCATCATTTCTTTTTTTTTTTAATTAACAATCGTGTTACCATTTATTCATCCTTACCTTTTTACTTCCTTAAAAGAAAGGCTTGCCAAGTTTTGCCT
Organism: Proteles cristata cristata; assembly: GCA_017311185.1. Lineage (NCBI taxonomy): Eukaryota > Metazoa > Chordata > Mammalia > Carnivora > Hyaenidae > Proteles > Proteles cristata. The sequence goes on from JAESUZ010001578.1 coordinate 369,334, forward strand.
TGGATGCAGCCTATAGTGATTTTGGTTCATTCTCTACCCCAGCAATGCTGACTGTAACTATTTTATATCATGTACGTCTCAGCTCTTGAGCTCTCCTCCTGAGGTATTGCTCTCGACTTGAATGTCTCTCATGACGGAAAGCTCACTTCCCCATTTTGTGAAGCCGTCTGTTTCAGAGCTGGTCTGCACTTTCTTATAAATAACTGCTTAACTGAATCCAAGTTTGCCTCTGGATACAAAGGATACCTGTTTCTTTTTTTCCAAGAACTCTTTTAGACACTTGAAGATAGACATCATTTTCCTAATTTTTTCTTTCCCAGGCTCTCGTTATTAAGCTAGTGCTTCAAATGAGGCCATGATCATCAGTAAACAAATAGTCTGGATACCTCTGACTTAGATTCTGAGTGGCCTTAATTCATGGGTTATCTTAACTTTTTTAACACTTCAGGGGTATAAATGGTTTCTTTATTAATTCAGAGTGTGGATTCATCGTCTAAAACCGTCAGGAAGAAAACCTTGGATTTGGAGTCAGCTAAACTGGATTTCAATTCTTGACTGGACCCATACTTCAGACAATTAATTAACATTACTGACCTTCAGTATTCTCATTGTACATGTGGATAATAATGTTGACCTCACAGGATTATGATGAGGATTAAGTAATATAACCTGTATAGAGCCCAGCACTCTGCCTTGGGCATTACAGGTGCCTGAAAACTTTTAGTTTCCCTTCTCTTTCCTATGTTGTTCTTCCTTTCCTTCAAACACTTTTAACCTATACCTTGATCATAGTTTTCAGCTGATGTTTTGGAGGGTTCAAACTAAAAGCCATAAGATTTTCCTGAAATTAAGAAGGACTCTGTAAGGAAAACCTAATGACTGCTTGACTAAATGAAAAAGGGTTCATATAAGACTTTACTGAAGGCCAGTGTATAATAGAGGAAATCACAACATGGAGAGTAATTTGCAACTAACAATAAGATACCTTGATATGATTTGCTCTCTGGAATCCACAGCTCCAGACCAATATTTAGGACACCCTATGAGATTGTATTCCTGTATAGTTTCTGGCCTGATTCTATTTGGTAGAATATCTCTTCCTTTGACAGAACAACGTTGAGCCTGGATGGATTTCTCAAAATCCAGAGGCTGGAAAGAGAGGCATACCTTCTTCCTGGAGCTTTAAATGCAACTTCTTAGGCCCAGCTGTTTCTTTTTGTTTTGTTTTGTTTGTTTAATCTGCTGCCTGAAAGTATGACTTTCTACTCACTTTGGAGAATAACCCTTCCCTTCAGGAGAATGGTGTGGTTTTCCCCTAGGATTTTATCAAGATAATATCATCAGAAAAACAGTAGTTCAATGTCTGTGCTAGATGTATAAAGGGGATAAGGGAAACATACTTCCATATTAAGACCATGTGTTTTCTACTGTATTTTTCAGACATTTGTTTCTTTTTTTATTATTATAGTTACTACTTAAATGATGCTATCTGAAATCAAGGTGATATCACTATTAATAAAAGTATCCCTAACGTTTTCTTTAAGGTAAAATTTGAGACTATCCTTATTTATCCTGAACATTTATTATTTTCAAGTTAAAATTAAATCAGCATGCAATTCAGAGTATGTACTCTAGTCAAAGTACTAGATCCTTACAAGAACAGAAAATGTAAATAATGATTCCCTTTGCAAAATTCTATTCCTATTCTTTTAAACGTTTATTTATTTTGAGAGGGAGAGAGAGAGATACAGAGAGAGGAAGGGAGAGAGAGAGAGCAGGTGCACAGGCATGCATGAGTGCAGTGAGGGGCAGAGAGAGAGGGAGAGAGAGAATCCCAAGCTGGCTCTGCACTGACAGCACAGAGCCTGATGCAGGGCTGAATAGCATAAACCTGTGAGATCATCACCTGAGCCAAGATCATGACCTGAACTGAGATCAAGAGTCAGATGCTACCCGGGTGCACCCCAAATTCTGTTTCTAATCTATATAGATCATACTTGGAATATTTTTTAATAATGAAATCCAGTTATTTTATCATGAAGTTAGCATTCTTTTCATGACCTTTGTCCTCAGTATATGTTAAATGTTAAAATGTTTCTCCTTTAAAGGCCAGCTTGGCTATTTCCTTGTCTTGTCCCTTTTCAGAGATGAGAGAAACTGTCAAAATGAGGAGAAAGGAATGGATCTCTTTTCCTTTATTGTGTTCTTAGCATATTCAGCCAACCAGAGACCACGTTCTAGCTTACTTTTAAAGAAGTCTCTTTTCTTAGAGTTTCTAGCTGATTGTAATATTTGTACATTATCTAGAATAGGCTAATGACCTCATGAGATCTCTTCTATCTAACACTAGAAGTTTGAATACCAGTGTCCTGTCCAAAACATTACAAAAATATTATTGCTTCTTCTTGTTTTAAATACTATTTAAAAAGTCCTTAGACAATAATCTTCTCCTTTTCTAGGTAGCTGAATACTGAAATGTGTATTTACCTCTGTCTGTCTATCTATCTATCTATCTATCTATCTATCTATCTATCTATCTATCTATCCATCCATCCATCCATCCATCCATCCATCCATCCACCCTGGCTTACATTTCATAAACACACAATCATGTATACCGGTGTTCCCTTGATTTTATGTTGCATATGCTGGATTAGTGTGCAACATTAGGCACAGGGGATAGTTTTATGTGAAAAACATTTTTAAGTGGATGACTTAGAAGTTTACTAAATTCTTTCATTTACTACTCTGGAATTCTTGAACACTTTCTTATTTGCCTTCCCGGTATTCTGAAAGGAAGCTTGCTAGATATTTTTTACTTTTTTTGAGCAATTTTGCTTATCCTAAAGTGTGAACATAGAGAATTTTGATGAAAGATGCTGCATTTCATCCATCTTTCCATCTACCCATTGATTCACCCATGAATCATTCATCCATTCATTCATTTACTCATTCATATTTTTCTTTGTTTTAAAACTTAGTGCTATTTTTTCAAAATATCATTTTAATTAATCTAGGCCCTATATAGTAGTCATTTTATAGGCATATAAACTTAGGTTTAGGCAGACTAAGTAGCTTCATGCAAGGACAAATTATTTACTCTAAATTACATACTCTTTCTACTTTACATTTTATTTTTAGAGAATTCTAAAAACTTAGGACAGGAAATGACCTTACTGGTCACCTTGTCCAAAGTCTCATTTGATCTCCTGACAGTTTTCCCTAGCCACTTTATATATTTCAGCTATTTCCAATAAAGTCATACTCAGTATCAAACACCCATGAGCACAGAACCAGTGGAATGTTTCACTAATCATTATTTTCACAGCGCCCAGTGCTAAGTGCATACACTGGACAAAAATATGAATTTGTTACAATTTTAATAATGCAGTTTGAATGTCAATCATATGCTGGGCGCTATAAGAAACTGCTATTTCAACAAGATCCATTCCTTGAAAATTTGGGATCTAAAATTAGAAATGAGAGCAACTAGGAATGGTCCATGAAGAACGCAGCTCAGTAAAGATGGCTGGCTGGCAGCATGGATATTAGGATTGTCAAGCCATTTTAAGGTCATTTTGATCATACTCTGAGAGTTTAAAAATTGACTACTTAATTTATCTGATGTCTATGGTCTCTTTTTTCTTTCTTGTTATATTCCTTCTGTGAGTGAGTGTGTGTGTGTGTGTGTGTGTGTGTGTGTGTGTGTGTGTGTGTTAAAGAGACACAGAGGGGGAGAGAGAAGGAGGGAGAGAGAGAGAAAGAGAGAGAGAATGAGAGAAAGAGAACAGAACTGAAACCATAGATCTAAATATACGGGATAGGGGTTGCACAGGGCAGGAATCTAGGTAAGGTACCATGTTCCCTCTTAGGCTATCAGATTTTAATAGATGGACTGAACTTAGGCAGATAGCTGTAAAGGGTATTGATAAAGAAAAACAATCAACTTGGACATGTGGAAGCTACCCCTGAGTTAACTGAGTTTGTTTATTGGGACAAGAATAAATGTTTAATTTTTTACTTAAAATGGATAGGGGGATGATTAATTACTTCATTGATGAATTTATTCCAGAATTTATTGACCATCTGCCATATACTAAATACTCTTTTAGGCAATGGAGATAAGAAAGTAAGCCAAACAATCTCCTTATCCTTATGGGCTTTATATTCTCATGGGGATCTTCTGGCTACATTTTCTTTCTAGAAGGAAGAGATATCACTGGATCAGTGACAGTGGATATTAGGAAAGGGCTAAAATGGTGATGAGTCAATGGAGGCAGGCTTTCTAACATCCTCAATCCAGCTAGGAAGGAAAATAACCAAGTGCCAACCATGAGGTTCAAGCCAAACTAATGAAAACTTTTTAGGAATAAGACTGGAAGGAATATAAATTTATCTTCTTATAAATTTCTCCAATTCCTATTTTTATTTAGTTTTCCTTCAGTTTCTTATGAAGCTCAGCCCGAATTACTGTACAAAGGAGAAGGTCACACTCTCAGACTGAAGGGTATCCTTTCATGCCTAAGGGTGGGAACATCACCCCCTTAGCTCCTGAAGCCAGAGAGAAATACAAGCTGCAGAAAGAGAAGATTTGGGACTCTTGGGTCCCTTCCTCTCCAATATCGAATGATTTCTTGAAAGTCATTTATAAGATGTGAAACCCTGCTAGTGAGTACTAGAGATTGGTGGTTGAAAGGAGATTTAACATTCCCATTTTTTTTTCTGTGATCTTAGTTAGGACGTGAGAGACATTGAGATCAGAAGGCCTAGATTAAACTCCTAGATCTTCACAAATCTGTTGTGTGACCTTGGGAGATTTCATCACTTATTCAAGTCTTAGTTTGTCGGTAAAATTAGGTTATTATTATGTCCTTAACTTCCCCTGCAGGTTGTTGGGGGTCTCATTGAGATAATACATGGGAAGATGATTTCTAAGCACTAAAAGACTATCTAAATGCAAATGATAGTCACATTTTTATTTTGTTAATTTTATTACATGATTATTATAATTATGCATGTTATCTTATTTTTATTGATGTCCAGTGTAACACAGAAGATAAAAGGGAAGCTCTGGAAATACATTTCATGGGTTACATTTGAACTTTACCAAATCTTAGCTGGGTGACCTTGATTAAGCGACGGAGCCTCTTTGTGCCCCAGATTCTTCATTTATAAAATGAGGATAAAGACAGAACCTACCCCATAGAGTTGTTACAAGGATTCAATGTGTTGATAATTGTGGTGTGCTTAGAACTGTGCAGGGTGCTTAGTATTGGCTCACATTAGTTTTATATTTCTTATCAAAACAGACATTCTTCAAAACACTGACAATTTCTCTACTGGGACACTAAGGATACCACTCTTACTTTATGGCGTAAAGAAGAGTTAAATCTATTGTCTTTCTTATTTTGAGAAATGACCAAAACTAGACAAACATGTAACATGTAGAGATTTGGCTGAACTCTTGAATAAAGAACCACAAAAAAATTTGATGTGTAAAGGGATTCGCACATTATTGGAAAATAATTGTTTATATTGCAACCTATCTTCACCGACAATCTGACAGAGAAAAGCAAAAGGAAATGGAAGTACAGCTACCTCGTGGGATAAAATTCATGGAGCAAAGGTCTTCTTTTGCCCATCAAGCCCAGTGAGCTCATAGTCACCAAACTTGGAGTCAGGGGCCTGATCTCAGAGCAGAATGATGTATGAGCAGAGCTACATTCCATTGTGTTCCTAACAGACAAGGACATTGACAATATTCCACTAATGAAAATTTTGTTTGCCATTACAATGTCAAGGTTAATCATTCATTTCAAGTAGATCCAGCCTTTGTTAAATACATTATGTCCAGGAGTGAATGATGATGTGTATGAATGACAAGGTATGTTTTCTTGTTTTGGGAAGTCTGGGTTTTATAGCAGGGACTTGATTTAAATGGATATTTTAATGACAGCATGCTCATTCTAATACTTTGCATTATTATCACATCTTTGAGCCTTGTGGTGGCCCAGTTAAATAGATATTGCTAGTGTCATAATCCCTGACCAGTTTTACAGATGTGGTTGAGAGAGATTGAATAACTGGTCGAGTAGCATCCAGCTAATAGGTGATTAAGAGTCAAATAAGATTATGCTCACATGTACTGCAAGCTTGTTGAGGGCAGGGAGAATGTAGAGGCGTACAGAGTTCTCCTTGGTAACCGAAACAGAGCCTTGGATGTACTCTGTGCTCAGTTAAAGGTTTCAAGTGAATGACTATGATGGTCGTAATAGTTTGATGTGGGAGTTAGAAGGCTTTGCTTATTTATAAGAGAAAGGTTTTTTTAAACACTCTGTGTTTTTTCCTTTTAAAACATGGAGATGAGTAAGACTGTCCATGCTTTCTTTGCTTGAGTGGAGGTCAGAAGCATACAGACAACTCCATAACTATTCTTTCAATGTGTATCTGGCAACTTTCTCCAAAGTAATTAAAACTTCTTCCACCTAATGTCTTCAGAATTGTAAAGGAAAATTCTCTACTTGTCCAAAGAAAGATAGCATAAAGTCAAGGCATTGTTATTTCTGAGATATCGCCCTCTAAAACACCCGATTGTTTCACTGAAATCATCAGTGGGCTGATTAAATCTCATTCCTGCCGCCCAGATACTTCCTTCCATGGAGGAAGGTTTCTGACATTTTGTGGCCCAGGTAGGAAAGTTATGAATTTCTAGATATCAAAAAACTCACTTAAGTATTGCTTCTAGGCCAAACAGCTGTGTGCATAGGTCCTAGATATATCTTCTCAAAAGCCCCTGGACTGTATCTTTTCCTCATTGAGGAAATGGAGTAAATAAAGTAGACAATGTTCAGCATGACATACAGGGCTAAGCAGCTAAAACACACTCTGATAACAGCTGCAGAAATGCAAGAAGAAAAGTGGGGTCTTTGTTGTTTAATGGACTCGAAAACACCACATTCTTTTAATAGAGATCTAAAGACAGGAATAGTGTCCCTCTCAGAAAGCCCACATGTATTGTTTTTATTTTGTTCCTTAAATGCCTGGCTTGATGCTGGGATGTCAGGACAGAGAGGAGAACTCCAAACAAGTGTCGTCTGCTTGCACATCTCCTGTCCATCACCCTCTTCTGTCCGGTACCACGACATTGGTTACCTTCTGCGTCAAAGTATCTTCACTTCACATAAACCTACAGGAGGGTAAAAACCCAACACGCTCAATGATTAAAGAACACAAATCCTCATCCCCAGCTTTTGGGTGGGGGTGGGGGGGGCTAATGGAGGACTGCGATTCTAGAGAAAGTGCTAGATTTGGAGGCTTGAGTAGATTTCTTCCTTCTAGTATTACCTACATTGTGTGTTTGTGTGAATAAAACTCTCAAACTTAGGCACATGAAAAAGTTGTTAAAAACTCAAATTCCTGGTCTCTACTCAGAGATGTCTGCTTCATGTTCTGAGAAACCATCCGGGATCTGCATTTTTAAAAAGCATCTCAGAAGAATATCAGGCATTTTCTTTAAAAAAAATAAATAAATAAACAGTCATCATCTCTTTCACTCATTTGGCATTTTCCAGTTTTCAAAATGCTTACGCATACATATTCAGTTCTGTGAGGTAGATGGGAATGATTATTCCCATTTTGAGGATAAGAAACTCCAAGTTTAGCTATGATTTCCTCAGGGACTCACTACACACCCCTCTCTTGCCCATCTCGCTGTAGTCCTCACCTTAGCTGACCTTTTCCTTTTTGGGTGTTGAACTGCAGAAGGCAAGGAGCCCCCAAACAGCCAGTACTATCTGTGCCTGCCTTCCTCAAAGATGAGACAAATCTTCTGGTAGCCAAGGGAGGAAAATGATTTTATCTGTGAATTGCAAACATTTCCTTAATTGGTGCTACCAACTGATGTTAAGTAATTTCCTTTGTCCTATCCATTTTTGAAAATGTATTGAGTTCACTTTGGGAGATTAGGGGTGTGTGTGTGTATCTTTTTCCCCTGTCTTGTTCTGTATTGTTAGAACCCCAAGTTCACTGTCCTTATTCAATCTTATTGAGCTGCTATAGGGGATTGTGTTCGCCCGTTGACAACTGGGATTCTCGAGGGGGGCCTTGTCGATTTGATCCTCCTCCTAGCCATCTTCCCCATAAGCCCCTGTCTGCCTGTGTTATTTCCAGAAGCAGCACAGAATATCCAGGCCCCCAGATACAGCACGGTTGTTTGACACAGTGCTCAGTCTAAACGGCCTCAGAGGCCTCAACCCTTCTCATGGCCCAAGCAAATTTCTGCGAGGTGTGTGCCCACATCTCAGGATGTGAGTTCTTGGGACCTGTCCTCTGGGTGCCATATCCATTTTCCGTAGCTTCCAGGGCCTGCATGTTCCTCGCCCTCTATTCGGGTGTTTCGAAGATGCACTTGTTTCTGTTGGAAAGCATCCATTTAATCCTCCGGCACGACCCTCGATGCATAGTGGACAGACTGAAGGGGAAGGGTTAGGGATATTTGAAGATGAGTTGAAGAGAGATTGAAAGTAAAACGAATAGCCACCTCCAGACCTTAGCAGGAATGGAAGGTGGTTATTCCCTTACGTTTCCAAAATCTTTCATGCTGTATTTCATCTTGGGTGACAAGACCTTCTCTGCTGAGTTTTCTGTTAACATCTGTCTGTGCTCACAAGCATCCTGGAGACCTGACTGCACTCCAGAGCTGCGTTTTGACTCCCTTTGTCCACAACTGTCTTCTCGCTGTGCTGGGTGCGCACTGGATCCCTCTTTTTTTTTTTTTTTAATGTTTTATTTATTTCTAGGAGAGAGAGAGAGAGAGACAGCGTGAGCAGGAGGGTCAGAGAGAGGGAGACACAGACTCTGAAACAGGCTCCAGGCTCTGAGCTGGCTGTCAGCACAGAGCCCGACGCGGGGCTCGAACCCACGAACCGCGAGATCATGACCTGAGCGAAAGTCGGTCGCTTAACCGACTGAGCCACCCGGGCGCCCCCCCCTTTTTTAAAAAAATGTTTTATTTATCATTTTTTTTTTAAAGGATGCGAGCTTCTTTGCACCTTTCTGGATAGAACCAAGAAAACTGGGTCTCAAGGATGCAGAAGCACTTTGTTCCCAAATGAGCTTTAGGTGGGGCCCAACATGAGGGCCCCAAAGGCCATTGTTACTTTATCTAGTGTCCACCGCCTTCCCTTCTAAACAGAGAATTATTCTACGTGCTGCAGTTTATGGAAGAGGGGGTGCACTGCTTTCCCTCAGCCCCTCCTCCCCTAACCCCTTCTTTGTGGACTCAGGGTCCTTTAACCGGTCGGTGGCTGTGTTTTCTCTTGGGGGAGGGATGGGACCGACCAGACCGGAGCTGCAGTTCCTTCACTCTGCCTCTGAGAATTTCTCATCCAAACCTCAATCACGTAGGATTGCGTAGAGACGAGAAAAGGGGAGAGACGAAAGACAGAGAAGGGGGAGAGGGGTGACGGGAGGGAGGGAGGCGAAGCGAGTCTCGGAGCCGAGCGAGGGGAGGAGGACCCGAGCGCGCCGCGCTCCCCGGCGCTCGGAGAGCCCGCCCCCCTCCCCCCCACCTCCCGGCCCGGCCCCACCGGGGCGTCCGCGAGCCCCCGGGCGGGTGGGCGAGCAGTGCGGGAGGTACTCCAGCGGCCGCCCTTCCGTCGTCCCACCGTCCGTGGCCGTGGCCGTGGCCCCGCCCGGAGTTGTCCTGCGGAGCCAGCGCTCCAGCAGAGCGCACCCGCTGGGCGGCGGCAGCGGCGGCGCCGGGGAGGCGGCGAGGCTCGGCGCGCCCCAAGCCTCAGCCCGCGAATGGGACTCCGCCCCGAGCGCCCCCTCGGGGCGCGGGGAGGCGGCGGCGGCCGGGGCGCCCCACTAGCCCGCGGCGCGCCGCAAGTTGGGCGAGTTGGCGGCCGCCCGCACCCGCTCCCTGGCCCCGGCCCCGGGGGCGCGCTCGCCCGCCTCCCGCCGTCGCCCCGGGCGGCCTAGGGGCCCCCCGCCTGCGCTCCTGGCGCCAGACCGCGGTGGGCAGCTCCGGCCGGGAGCCGCAGCCGCCCCGAGGCGACGTCGCCCGCAGCCAGCCCCCGCCCCGCCCGCGCCGACGCGCGGGGGTCCGCAGCGCGCCGCTCACTTCCTCCCTCGGCCGCGATGGGCTGCGCGCGAGCGTCCGGCGGGTGATCCCCATCCGACCTGCTGCCTGCGAGCTGCGGACTCTGCCGGGCCGCGCGAGCCTGGGGGCCCGGGCGCCGCGGCGATGGCCTGATCCCGAGCCCGCCAGGGCGCCCCCTCCCTCCCGCCTCCCTCGCTCGCTCGGAGCCTGTGCGGACCCCGGCTCGGTGCGGCGGCCCCGGGCGGGCCATGGCGGGGAGCTCCACTTAAGGCGTGTGGGCGCCGAGCTGGAGAGGACACCTTCGGCGTCGCTGCCTTTTGAGGGGGCTTATTTAAACTACTGAGTCATTCCAGATTTAGGATTCCCTAAATAATCACCAACTGTGCCCGTCTGGTGCCAGAAAGCGAGCAGAAAGAGCGAGAGCGCCCGCTCTCGGGACCCCGCGCAGCCATCCCGGCGCTCGCCTCCCCTCCCGCGGGATCCTCCTCCCCGAGGGGTGCTTGGCCCCCGGGGATCTCCGTCCCTCCCTCTTTCCCCGTCCCCCCCCGCCCTCCCCCTCCCTCGCCCCCCGCCCTCTTCGCAGCGCTGCTGGCGGGGAGGCGCGCGCGCCGCAGCTGGAAACAGCTGTCCCCGCCGCGCGCCCCTACCCCGACTCGGGCTCCGGGCTCGCACTTGGCGCTCTCGGAATCCAGAACTCCCGCGGCCGGCGCGATGCATTCCGTAGACCTCACCGCGCCGGGACGGACCTCCTAGTCTCCAGACCTGCGGGCCGCAGGGAGTTAAATCGCTGCCTTCCTCTCCTTCTCTCTGGCGGTTGGTGGCTTGTTTTCTAAAGGAACGTTTTATTCACTTTTTAGTATTTTCTACCGGGGGCACGCTGCCCGCCTCGGTCCAGACTCTGCTTTGTAACCGGGTTTTATATGTATGGATGTGTAGATATACTTTGGACACCTTGCAACGCTTGCGCCTCTCCGACGGGGCCACGGCTTGTTGTTTTGGACATCCTTCTTCCCCTTCCATCTGGTACTCTGAACGCAGTGTCACCAAACTCCCCGCCGCCCCGCGGACGCCGATCGCCTCGGGGTGCAAGTTTGGGGTGCGAGAGTCTAGCGAACTGGAAGGCCTGGGACCGCCCCGCCCCCGCTGCCAGCGGTCGGGGAAGTTTACATCTGGATTTTCACACATTTTGTCGCCACTGCCCAGACTCTGACTAACCTTGCGGGCGTCGGGTTTTCGGTACTGCAGCCTCCTCAAGTATTAGCACTGCCTCCCCGCGCCTGCCCTGTCCCCCAGGCCGCCTGCCGAGGTCCTGCCCTCGCCCGGGGGGAGCGCGATCCCGGGGGCGCAGTGGAGCCCGGGGCCTGGGGCCCGCGCTGAGCAGCTATGGCTGCGGCGATAGCCAGCTCCTTGATCCGGCAGAAGCGACAGGCGAGGGAGTCCAACAGCGACCGGGTGTCGGCCTCCAAGCGCCGCTCCAGCCCCAGCAAAGACGGGCGCTCCCTGTGCGAAAGGCACGTCCTCGGGGTATTCAGCAAAGTGCGCTTCTGCAGCGGCCGCAAGAGGCCCGTGAGGCGGAGACCAGGTCAGTAGATGCCCAAGCAGTGGGCTCCCCAGAGCTGACACCCCACTCCCCCCTAGGCAGAGCACCTGGGGGCACCCACAGAAGGGAGCCAGGATCCTCCTGTGCCATTCTGCCCGCCCCCCCTCCCCCGCGCCCCTAATTTCCAGACGTCTCTCTTTCCATCACCGTCTGTCAGTTAATAGCTTCTTGTCCCATATTCTGGAAAACACTTTATATCTTGAAGAATCCACGGGTTGACTAGGAGGAAAGCTACATGTATAGATGTTCCTGGTCCCTCGTCGAATCCCCGAGGGCAGCGACCATCTCATTCATCCATATTCTCTCTCTCTCTTTCTCTCTCTCATCCATCCATCCATCCATCCTCGTATCCAGCGCCGACACTACCTGCTGAGAACCTAAAGATACATAAACCTTCTTCCCTATGCCTCCCATAACATTTAGCATAGTTCCGGACACAGACACTTAGACAGCAGGTGAACTTAAATGTATTCTTTTTCTAACTCTTCCTCCAGCAGCACACGATTTTGCATCCATCAGACATTCCGATCGGTTCTCACCTCCCCACTTTCCCACATACCCTTCCACTTCCTTCTACACAGACCTTTCTCTTATTCTCCTAGTTTCCCAGGGTTCTGCTCATTAACTTTCCTGCCTCATTGCCCCCACCCTTTGCACACTCACACTTTCTTTTGGGACATTAAGGAAATAACATAGTATCTGCAGTGTGGCCCAAGGTAGTGTGAAGAAAACTTTAGACTTCTCGGAGATTTTTCTTGTTAAGGCCTTTCTGAAGTTGATTCCCTTTGTCCCTAAACTCAATGGTTGTTGGTCTTTGATGGATCTTTATAATCAAAGGGAAATTGGAGACCTTGATTTTCAGAGTGCTTATTCCCAGCTTAAACCAGGCCGGTTTGAGAGAATTCATGCCGAATTGCCCAGATCTGTGCTTACACCAGACTTTGTAGATCCTCAGGGTGTGGCCTGCCCTGTCATTTGCAAGCCGCAGATACTCTCCTCTTAGTGTGGACAACTGAAAGGAATTGAATGCAGTCTGGAAAGAAAGCTTGCTCTGTGATCAGTTGACTGGTTCAGGGTAACATCTTTGCAACTCTGACGGTGATGTTCTCCTGGGTTCCAGAAATGAAGCACGTGGGCTAGGGTCATGGGGGATGAGGAAAACATTTGGAAAGTCTGGACAGCGGGGCTCGGAATTAGTTTAGAAATTCAGGATTAAGTCTTGTGAGGAAGCCATCTCATTTCCATTTCTCCCATAGATTTGCATGGCATGATTCACTCCACGGTGAACTCATTTTCTTATCCTGTGATATTGATTAAATAGTAAATTTCAGGAGTAAACAAAAAGGTTATGATCCCAAGGCGAGAAGTACTAAAATCTGTTGTTTTACATACAGTTAATATAGACTGTGGGTTTCATAAACTGAAGATTTATATGAAAACAGAGTTCTATATTTATAGAGTATATAATTCATATTAGGGGAAAATAAAATCATTTGCATTGTCGTGCAAGGATCATTTGGGGGTCGTCTTCTCTGAGGGCTTATGTGGTCTACAAGGAACTTCAAGGCTCTGAATTCAGTGTGACTCTTACAGTTCCGTCTTTGAAATACATTCTTGTACTAGTCTAGTTGGGATAAATAAATGATGCTTGTGAATAGATTCTACTCAGCCTCGTCAATTCTAAACAAGGCAGTAAATGTGATGGGTGGATGATATTTGTGAATGGATAAGCTAAACTCACCTGATCCTTGTGGAAGTTGATTTGGAGATGAACAACTTGCATGGCTGAATTTTTACGTGGGGAAATTGCTTCCTGTGGCCCTTTCCTTGGCATCTCATTAGAAAATAGAATTTGAGGGAATTGCTGAGTTTATTGTTTTCTTCAGTGTTTATTTAATCTGCTTCTGTTTTTCATTTACTTAGTGCACATCTTGGCAGAGAGGATCCTGGCTGGTGACTTCCTTTAGCTAAAGTCTCACGGTAATAATCTGGCAGAGAGATGACAGACCCTGTTTAGACATGCCCAGTGCAAGGCCCACATGCATGTATCTGTACACCATGGACTTCAGTTTGGTCTGCAGCTTAGCTTAGAAGAATGGAGTGTGGGGTGCGGAAAAAGATTTGGAAAGATGATAGCGCGCTATTATCGTTACTAACAAAGCCAAATAATTAGTCTGTTGATTTGCTGTCAGCAACCATGATTCACATAGCATGGGATGAGCCTATTTATAGAGAGATAGCACCTTCCACATCTCAATTCCAGGGAGATTCTTTTACTGGATTGGGAGGAAGTTGCTAAACACCAAGAAAAAAAGCTATTTGAGGGAGTCTGTTTTATAAGCATTTGATGTTACCTTCACTTAATATTTGAGTTATTCTTCAAACCACTTGCCCTTCTAAGTCATATCCTTATGAACTATAAACCGAGTCACAAATGGTAATCAAGAGGTGAAATGGAATATCTTGTCCTGATAAAGAATTCCCACTCTGAACTTCTGTTATTGAGACACAGGTTTCATTGACCAGATGTTCCAAGGGAATGAGGCTGAGACAGTGAAAGTAAGTCCAATCTTGGATGAGAAAGGCCACGTTTGTATTTCTGATTTCAGGGCTGACATATTGTGTGTCTCTCACTTTCTTGTCATAGTTCACCAGATTCTGATATGTATAAGGTTGAAACTTTATAAACACAGCGGGAATACTGAAATTATATGGCAGAGTTTTCAGATTTTAAAATCATGATATTGCCAATTAAAACGAGAAGTAACCGAACAGGACCTCACATCATCCAATTCCAGGGCCATAGTGCACATCAGATGCTTAATAATGCCATCCCGGGAGCACAGTGTGATGGCTTGTCCTGGGGTTGTACAACACAATCCTTACTTAGATGAAAATCCTAGCATCAGAGCACGTTGGTGGTCTATGAAAGGTTACGTAGCTAGACTGTGGCAACATTGAGGCTGGAACTAGATCCAGTTGATTTTTCTTGCCCATGCTGTTCACAACACAACACTGAGAGAAGCAGTATAACAAAAACCAGGTGTTCTCTATTAAAGGGGAAATAGTTGTGTAGATTTTGCCTTTATTTTTACCCTTAGGGATTGCTGCTGCTGTTTTTGTTTATTATTATTCTTGTCATTTTGTAATTAGTACATGAAGAGTGCAGAATACAGGAGTTAACATGCATTATACAATGAATCCATTAGTGAAGACATATAGACAGCACAGGAATACTCAGCCCTTTAGGCGCTGTATGTCTTGTGGCTCTTTGGAAATGAGATGTTGCAGACCTTGAACTGGCAAGTTGACTGAGGTCATTGAACCATAAAAAAGCCTTTAGAATATCTCTGTTTGTGTACCTTTTAACTAGGAAAGGAGCTCTCTTATGTTATTATTTAAGTCATTATTTATGAGTCAAATACCTGTATGAGCCAGGCCTCCTAAAATTTTCGCTTAGGTGACGATTTGGTACATTGAGGCTTTAGTACATCCATGGGAATTACATAGCTTATTCATTTATAACATTTGTTCTACTTTTGAGTAGAAACACCTGGACAGATGGTAGACTCCCAAAACATTTATGTTTGGACTCAAAAGTTACTGCAGGTCATGGATAGCGTTTACAATCAAGAAGGGGAAAATGTTTGTTGACTTTCTGAACGCTGGAGAGGCAATGAATCTTGGAGGTCATCTGTATCACTCTCTAAGTTTTCAAATGAGAGCCCTCTGGAAGGTATAGAGTAAGGAGAAAAGCCTTAATCTACGTATTTGAAGTGATTTTTAAATTTTATTATTTTTTTATTTCATTTAACTCCTTCCCTTAAACCAGAGCATTAAAAAAGTCAGCAATCAGGAAAAATTCCTCATCTAGAAAACATTAGGTATTTTTCATGTCTTAAGTATTTGGTGTTATAATCCCCTCCCTTTTGAAAATGACATTGTATATTTTCACTGAGTGGATAAAATGAATCAAGTAAGTGGTCATCATTTTCACTAAATTTTGTTGCCTTTCATTTGTCTTATTTTTGAGTCCTTATTTCTGCTGTTCTAAAAATTGTGTTTATTCAAAATATTTCAGTATCCTTCCGACTTGTTTTGGTAGATGCATAGAATTTAATAGCACACTCATTCAACATTTTACTATCAAATACATCCTTTTACATAGATGAAGAAAACATTACAGAAAATAGAAACTTCAACAAGAAAATTGATTAGAAAGGGGAAATAGTGCCTAATCATGGGATCTGTGGAACATAAATTAGATTTTTATAAATTGAAATACTTTTGGTCAATATATAGATCAAGAATAGTTTCATATGACAGGATATTTTACATTTACAGCAAGTACTTTTATTGCATTTTCTGTTTTAAAAGTTTGACTCCTGTCTCAACTACAAAATCAGCCTTATTAAATGATTTTTGGCTTGATGTCTGCTAAAAAAATTTTTTAAAAAAAGAGAAGATTTTCTCTTCAGAAACCCACCGGAGGGTTTAAACTGATATTTTGTATGTCTTTTTTTTAATCCTATTTTCTCTAAAGCAATGCATTCTCTTCAACAAATTAAGTTTCCATTGTTAGAACATTTTAAAACAGCAGGTACTGTGATCTCTTGATTTCTTTCATCCCACAGAGATCTCATCAAGCCATAACTCAGGATTAAATCTTTAAAGTCTTAATGAAGTTGATATTTTTGAACAGAATTAGAAAAACAATTTGCAGGAAATGAGGCAGTCTCTGTATTTGAGGATGCAATAGGAATATTTTGGAAGATCTTTAGAAACTAAAGCTTTGGCTTATAAAATCATATGTAGAAAAAAGTAATTGTCTTCCTAGGATAGCACCACGTTGTTTCTGTTCTTGGTGAGAACATCTTTATGTGTGGATACTACAGTGTGGATTTGGTTTGGGGAATCTGTTAATAGTCATTCCTTTTATCTTGTCTCTTCCTTGCCTGCTTCATCACAATGTGTTTGCTATTGACTTTCCCGCCTAGAATTAGTTTAGATTTTATCATGATTCTCAAAGAGGGCCTCAGTAGAGGGGGCTCAGTTCATTTACTACATTTTGCATTCTAATGGTCCACCCATCGAACTAGAAAGCTTTACTTGTTTAAGGAAAGATGCACCATATAGAAAGAGCTCTTCATTCCAAGGCCACCATCTGTAAAAAGGAGGAGCTTAGATACAAAATGCCTGTAAATTAATCATATATAATAATAACTTTTAATAATAACAATTAATTTCACTGTATAACTTAAGGATTTGCAGAGTTTCTTCACAGCTTTTCCCGCCTGTATTCTTTATAGCAATCCACTGATATGATTAGCCCCATCTTTGTAATCAGAAAACTATGCTTCAGAGGGGCAGGGAGACTTGTTCAAGCCCATGGAGTGAGGAAGTGGTTAAGCTGTCACATAGTGCCCACGCTCTACACCACAGGTCATCTGCCTTTATCTTCTATTAAGTTGAGCTAAGAAGGGTGAGTATGAGTAACTTGATTTGATGTGAAACTGGGAAACTCTTGTGGGGTGAATCAGATGAAGAGTTCAAGGGCATGTGGAGTGTGATGACAGGTTTGTTTTGCTCTGTGTGTGATCTAGAGCCCCCAGGGAAGATGTCTAGTGAGGATGAGGGATGAACTGGTGGCTTGGTTGATATCTCCTGGCTGAGGTATCCCTCTCTGCATGCCAGGAGCCTTAGAGATGTCAAGGGGTGCCACTTGGGGCACCTAAGGCCTCATGGGGAGACCTGGGTCCAGAGGGATGGGCTTTCTTGACTGTAAGCCTAAACAATTGCTTCAGATGTTTACGAATGTGAAGTGGTTAATACCAAGGTCAGGAGAGTCCTACAGGATTTAGTCTGCCTGTCTTTTTCTTTTACTTTTTCTCTTCTCTTTTCTTTTCTTCTTTTTTTTTCTTTTCTGTTTAATTGATGGTGAAGCAGAATGATTAAGTACATGGATTTTGGTGTGGGATATGCATTCAAATACTGGATATTCTGGGCATATTATTTGTAAGAACAGTAGCCACCTTTCTTAATATCTTTGAGCCTCGGTTTGCTGATTTATAAAATGAAGATATGATCTCTAATATTTAGTCAGGAAACATTTCTCTGAGGAAGAGTCATTTAAGCTGAGTTCTGAAGGATGGGGCAGGCAAAGAGGGATGGGCGAATGTTCAAGGCAGAGGAGAACAACTTCTTTTTTTTATGTTTTATTTATTTCTGAGAAAGACAGCATGAGCAGGGGAGGGGCAGAGAGAGAGGGAGACACAGAATCTGAAACAGGCTCCAGGCTCTGAGCTAGCTGTCAGCACAGAGCCTGACATGGGGCTCGAACCCACAAACTGCGAGATCATGACCTGAGCCGAAGTCGGACGCTCAACCGACTGAGCCACCCAGACACCCCCAGAAGAGAACAGCTTTTGCGAAGATTAAGGTGACAGGGAGTTGAGGTGTAGATGGAATAATGAAAACAAGGGGTATAGGTAATGTTGGAAAGTGTGGCAAGGGCTGAGTTGTGAGGGATTTTGTATTTTAATCTAGGATCCATAAAAGAGTAGGAAATAGGGGATGACATAATATGACTTGTTTACTTAAATGGATACCCTGGCTTTGGAGAGGAGAATGGATTGTAGGACAGCCAGAGTAGAAACTAAGGAATCATAGGGAGGCTAGGGCATAAGTCTGGACCAACAGTCTCAAAGTGTGGGGCAGAGGCCCTCGGAGCTCCTTGAAAATCTTTCATTGGGTCCACATAGTCAAAACTGTTTTCATAACATGTCTTATACTGGTTATTTACTTTTTTCATTCATTCTGTTACAAGTGTCCAGTGGAGTTTTCCAGAGATTATATAATATGTCCACAATCATCTGGAAAAGCTATTAAAATTTTCCTCCCTTTTCAACCATGTATTTGTGTGAGGCCAGTTTATCTTAATGGGCTTCAACCACGATAACATATTGTAAGAGATTAACTGCAGAGGCAAATTTAAGAATCCAGCTGATTTCCATTAAACCAGGCATTAGAAAGATTTGCAAGCATACGAACTGCTTTTTCAGAAATGTTTGTTTTGGAGAATATAGGTATATTTTGCTAAAGCATGGTATGGTGTTAAAACTTAATGGGCTTATTGTTAGTTTTAATAAATATTTGAAAATTTTTGTCATAAGTTCTAAACGTGGTACCTTTTGAATGATATAAGCCACATAAACAGAAGCTTCTTTGGGTACTCAATAATTTTTAGAAGTCTTCAAAGGGTTCTGAGATGAACAAATTTGAGAACCATTGGCCAAGGCTATAGATAATGATGACTTGAAACATTCTGGCAGTTGCCACAGTTATGAAAAAGAACGGGGAAGTAGAATGAACAGAGCCTGGTAATAGGCAGATCTGAGTCAAGGGCAAGTAAGGTGTCTGGATGATACCTGGCTGGACAATTCAGTAGTGAGTGGTGTTGAGATGGAGGGGAGCTGGGGAGAAGCAGAGTTGATGTGCATTGACTAGTACCATTCCCAAGCTACAAGGCACTATGGAGTGCTAAGGTGGAAATTTGAGTAATGGTATTATTTATTATTTAATAGTTTTATGCTATGACGAAGATCCTGGTTACCCATCTGTATAAGGCTGTCTACTTTATTCTTGAATTCTCAAGGAAACATTTTAGAACACTTATTCTTCACCGCTGATGACCTAGAGCCTTGCTTGCAAGGATAAGCCTACAAGCAAATACATTTCAGGCAGAGAAAAATATTAAAGGAAGTAGAAGACCTTCATAATTTTTCCAGTCTTTTAAAATTGAAATAAATGTTTGGTATCTAATGTGCACTCAAAGGCATTGAAGCTTGTTCAGTCCTGAAGGTGTGCTGAATATGGATTTCATGGTGTGTGGCACCTAGGTGGATTCTATATGTGAATTTAAGCCAAGTTCATTGGTCTTTGTATAATCAAGTGAATTTGAAAAGACAAACTTTGGAAATTCTTCCTTATTTTATCTGCCCCAACATCCATCATTTGATTAGTTGGTGGTATTTATATATCCCCTGGCTCCCTGCTTCTAATCATACTGTTGTTAATGTCTCTTAATTGGAGTTTAAGTGCTTATAATCTTTTTAAATGACTTTTCAGGGGTCACTTAGAGAGAGCCTGAAGCCCTAAGACCAAACTTGGTTTCCTAGAGGAGAATGACATGAGACAAATAGGATCTCTAATCCAAACACAAAATGTTAGAGTTCAGAAATTATATAGGCCAGCAGTTCTCAGAGTAGCTGCAAAATGAAATCACCTGTGAGTTTTTAAAGTGTGCTAATACAATACACCCAGAAAATCTGACTTAGCGTGTGTACTCTGGGACCATCAGTCATCAGCATTGTTTGCTTATTTTGAACTTTCTAGGTGATTCTGAAGTGCATCCAGGGTTCAGCACCACCAACTATTCAAGTACCATCCTTTCATGTCTTATGACCCTTAAACAACAACATTTTAAAAATTTTTTTAAATTTATTTTTGAGAAAGATAGAGGCAGCATGAGCAGGGGAGGGTCAGAGAGAGGGAGACACAGAATCTGAAGACAGGCTATAGGCTCTGAGCTGGATGTCAGCACAGAGCCTCACATGGGGCTTAAACCCACAAACCGTGAGATCATGACCTGAGCTGAAGTCAGACGCTTAACTGACTGAGCCACTCAGGCACCCTGACCCTTAAACAACTACAACAAAATAGTTATTTTATTCATTAATGCCTTCAGAAACATATTCATAATCCCTGGAAACTGCGTACACTATTTTAAATTATAATGATGATCCTTTCTTTTTTGCTTCATGCTGAATCTTTCAAGGGTTCAATGGCATCCAAAATCTGAGCCACATAAATGTGTTCTGTGTGTGTTTCTTTCTGATCAACATGTGACCACGTTAGGAGCTGGGCACTGTTCCTTAATATTTCTCTTAGTATTTCTTAGCATCCTGCCTATGTCACTGCAGTTCCTCAATTGCTGTTAAAGCAGGGAGGAAATGACATACCAACTCACTGAATCTTACCTTAACAGCAAGCCCCAGAGGAAGAGGGTTACTCGCTAGTATCTCCATTGGTCACACAAGGATGCTGAGGATTAGTCAACCTGGGGTTCCTCACATTCATGAATCCAGCTAGAAATATGCAGATTATGCGTTTCAACTGAGGTTTGTTTTTCCTAGTCATCTTTTTTTTTTCTCCCTGCACTCTGCCAGAAGGAAAAAAACAGACCTGTTTCTTTTTCTTCTTTCCTTTTTTTTAAAGATTATTTTTAAGTAATCTGTACACCCAACGTGGGGCTCAAACTCACAACCCTGAGATCAAGAGTCGTGTGCTCCATCAACTGGGGCAGCCAGGTGCCCCTGGACCCATTTCTTTCTTTGAAAAAACAAGGAACTCTATTAAAGGACATCTAAGGGCCTTATTTTAGCTTACGAAGTCATTAAATAGCTCCCCTCCCCGCAGGAGAAACACTCATGAATGAGGACATGACATATTCATCTGCTCCCTGCTTTTTACTTACACAGGAATTATGAAAACTTTTTTCCTAGTGTGCTACTTAGGATGTTCCTAACTGCATCCCATGGTTTAATTACTTGTAATGTGCTATTAAACATATCTTTGTCAAAGGTATTGGTCTTTATTTCTTTTGACCCCAATTTAGGCCCATTTTGTTCTTCAAGGATTACAAATTAAATCCAGTGTGCTGTAGCGTTTAAGACTTTTTAAACCTAAGGTCAAAAAGGGGATTGAAATGAAGTATGAAAGATTCAGGAGAGAAAAACTATGAGCTTTTATAAGTTATTATAAAAAAGAAAAAAAATAAAAATTTCTGGAAGGCATTTTTTTCTTGCTACTGGTGACGTAAATGTTTTATTTTAATTTGGGGAATTCAAAAGATGACCCAGATCACCTTCAGAATGTCCTAGAATCAGATAATACTCCTCAAATAATTAAGAACCAAGGGCAGAATTTAAGCAAGTACCAAAAGTAGGGTTCCATATTCAAATTACCTGGTGAGAATAAGGGTCAGATTCTGTCTCTAGACAAATAGCTCCAGCTGAGCTGTCTACATAATATCCACCCCATATGTGATATTCTGTTGGGGAGAAGACTTTAAGAAAAGACAGCCACCTGGGTCACCTGGATGGCTCAGCTGGTTAAGTGCCTGACTCTTGCTTTAGGCTCAGGTCATGATCTCATGGTTTATGAGTTCCAGCCCACAGTTGGGCTCCGTGCTGACTACAAGGAACCTGTTTGGGATTCTCTCTCTCCCTCACTCCCTCCCCCTCCCCTGCTCCTGGTAGCTTGCTCTCTCTCTCTCTCTCTCTTTGTCTCTCTCTCAAAATAAATAAATAACATGAAAAAAATAAAAAAGAAAGAAAGGACAGCTACCAAAATTACATAAAGAGGTTGGAATAGAAAATGTTAGTCAGTGTCTGAGTAAGTGATAAAAATGATAAAAAGTAAGGAGGAACTCAAATTTGAAGGAAACCCAAGTTTCTCACTATGGAGAGAGTTAAACCTACATGGTTGGTCCTGCTTTACTGTTTCAAAGAAGATGGTAGTGGGATTTTGCAAGTAGACTGTAGCCATGAGGTGAAGTGTTGAGTGGCATATGAGGTGATGATGGTCTAGAAGCTCAGAATTCTAGGAAAAGAAGTCCTGTTGATAGGAATGCAGGCTTTCTCTGTTGTCCTTCCCTCTTGGGGTATCCCTCAAAGAGATTGGAGATTTATTTTCTCTTCAGAACAGTGGAGAGGGCTCCTGTTTGCTTCCTTGCTGGCCCTCTCTTTCCCTGACAGGTCCCAGGGCCATTATCGTTTGTACCTTTTGCCCAGGAAAGTAGTCATCAGCATCTTGGCTGGGCTCCTTTCGCATTTTGCAGCCCTGGTATCTTGAAGGATTTGACTACTCTTCCCTCTCCACCTATAAGCCATGAGACAATCAGTGCCAAGAATGAAACTCACTTTGAAATCATGCTTTTATAGGTTTTTCACAAAATGTCCTTCTTTGAAGTTCTTGAGCTGTATTTTCTGGTTTACTACATGGATTCTTGAGTTAGAGTCCCATTCAGTATAGTTCTGCTAATGGAACTGCCATCTTGGTTTGGAACCTGAAGATAGAGATTCCTTGGACCACTTCTTATTTTCACCAAAACCACAGTCTGCCCACTCTCTTTCTCATGCTGAGCAAACACATTCAGTCCAAAGCTTGTTTCCATGGAGCTGCTGTATAAGTACCCTGCAAGGGCTGGAGAGCAGCAAGGTTCATGCACCTTGGTTCAGTATTTGAATCCAGAAAATGCCTGAAATTTTGATTAAAAATTCTTGTTAGAATTGGCACTTTGTTGGGGTGCCTGGGTGGCTAAGTTGGTTAAGTGTCCAACTTCAGCTCAGGTCATGATCTCATGATTTGTGAGTTTGAGCCCTGTGTCAGGCTCTGTGCTGACAGCTCAGAGCCTGGCGCCGGCTTCAGATTCTGTGTTTCCCTCTCTCTCTGCTGCTCCCCAGCTCACACTCTGTCTGTCTCTCTCAAAAATAAATCAACATTAAAAAAATAATTGGCACTTTGCTTAATACTTTGTCTCATGCCATTACACAAGTGCATTTGAGGATGAGTATCTGTGACATCTACCTTGAGGATGGGGCTCAAGCTAATGGGGTATACAACTTAAAGTGTTGATACGTTTGAATTGGAAAACATCAGAGCTCACTACAGAGGAGGGAGTTAAGACTCTGAAGGGGTAAGTTAGGTCACACAACTACCAAAGGCAGTGAGTACTGAAACTCAGCAGAGTACTAAAACTCTAAGGCATAAGCCTATGCCTTACTGTCTCCTGGGGGACATTGCCAATGCTGGTAGAAAGATCTATCCATCTGTTCTTTGTCTTGAGCAATTTCAATGTGAGTGGTTGCTTTTAAATATCTATAGTCAAGTTATATTGCAAAATGCCTTTCTACTATCTATTTGCCATGGGCTTATACACGGAATAGAGCAGTCTGAGGAAGACCCTGTTCTTTTCCTTTAGGGCAATATATAATTAAGATTTGTTAACTCTGGCTAAACTTGTATTACTCTGTTCCAAGTCGTTTTGTTGTGTTCTTTTGGACAGTTTCTCCTTTAATATCTATATTTCAAGAAAAATAACAATGTTCCTTAATTTAAAAAGTTAGCCACAATCTGTCTTTTAAAAATGCTTTGTGTGTGTTCGAAGCCTGGCCAAAGGCATGCTGTTTTATTTCTATAACGTCAGCATGAATAAAGTGCACAGTCAAGGTTCTTTCTTCATCCCTCCACACACAGTGCTCAGGTCAACTCCAACGTTGTTGACCTTCCTGGAACGGTTGCCACATCTATCCATTTAAGTTCCTTTTGTCTGTAGTTGTTTCTGTTTTCTCCATGAGGGATGACATTAACCTCCACACCTATCTTCTACTTACCCACACATAACCCCTCGTTTACCCACCCTGGTACAGTACTGCCCATAATTTGAAGCCTAGCTCAACTGTCATCTCTTCTGCTAGATCTTCTCAGATCCTCCTGGGTAGAATGAATCACTGACTGCCCCAGGCTTCCTTTGGCTTTGTCCCTGTATTGTCTGCTGCTCAGTCTGTCTTGTCTTGTAATTACTGTAGAAGTACCTATCTCTGCCTTTGGAATCTGAGTTCCCACAGGAAAAGGGCCATGTCAAGGCAGTGCTCTTTCCAAAGCAGGTGGTCAGAAATAACTCATCGAAACAAAATGAATTCCATTGGTGACTAATGTGCTCATGGCATCAATGCCAGTGATGCTCCAGCAGAATTTCTGCACAAATGTGAAAATGCTGAGCAAGGAAAGGAATTTGTATTTTAGGCTACTATCACTTTCCTCTTACTTGATGTTAAAAAAAAAAAACACGTATATCATCAATCCATTTTCATTTGATGTACAGCATTAGATAAATACAAAAATCCCTTGTGTTCCCTTCTCTTCAGCCCAAATCCCAGTTGCCATCCCTGTTTCACTCAGTATATACTTTTCTCTATCCTTTTCCTTCACAGAGTAACTACTTGTAAAGGGGCAAGTTGCTATGGGAATGCTAAAAGAGG
The DNA here is from genome assembly GCA_017311185.1 of Proteles cristata cristata. Lineage (NCBI taxonomy): Eukaryota > Metazoa > Chordata > Mammalia > Carnivora > Hyaenidae > Proteles > Proteles cristata. The sequence goes on from JAESUZ010001578.1 coordinate 394,139, forward strand.
TAGCATCTTTATATTAATTTAAATCTTTGACCCAGAAACTGAGGGAAAGTGGGCGGTGTGGCCAATTTGGAACAGGGCCCATTTCTATTTTGACCGGCTTCGGTTTCTTAATGTTTGGTTAATAAGGAATAACCTTTGCCATTGATTTCAAATTCAGTCACGTCTGGTCCTTACATTTATAGTTGAGACCAACAAGTCATTTTAGTGTTAAATACCCTTGAGGGAACGTATTCACTCTGGTTTCCACTTTCCTTGGTGAGACTCTAAGTGATGGGGGAATACAATATTGATTGGGTCTAATGGAAAAGCTTTTTTCTGTCAACTCTTTATTACCTCATTGGAGTTTCTTCTTTCCTCTTCTCTGTCTCTTAAAGCTATTGATAGCAGCATTAAGTAAGTCTTCTGTGTATGCTGCTATCCTTGGTATTTATTCTTTTGCTTGGTTTGAAACCCAGCCTTTTTCTCAAGAAGATGTGAATAAAAGAGGTCTTCAACTCAGTCTAAGGTAACACAGTGTCATAGAAATAACAGTGGCCGGGGAATCAGAGTCTTCTTGACCTTGGGGGAATCTTTTTTCTTCCCTTCAGCTTAGTTTCCTCATTTTCAGAATAAAGGGGTCATATCAGATGGTTTCTGAGATCCCTTTCAACTTTATCATTCTTGATGTATGTTTCTGGTGTTAATACTTATGGAGGACAGTTGGTTGGATTCTAAGATATCTGTCAGACAGATATAGGATAATAGCTGAATGGAATGTTGAATATGAAATTGTAGAATACCTGGCATTATATTAAATGGAATAGCAAAAAAATGAACAAGTATGTTTCGTTTAACAGCTCTCTTCTATCTTCTTATTTGTCCTTAGACTCATTAATTTAATTAAACACAAATTGACTCTATTTTAAAAATTTTCCTTGTAGTATTTAGTTTTTAGTAATTCATTAGGCATTCAAGATAGACTATTACATAAGCTAAGCTTGGACTTCAGCACTGAAGGAATTCAATAAGATGGTGGAGTCATATTTTGTTCTACTGGAAAGTACATTTGCTTGTTTACTAGTGCAGCTTCAAAGAAAAGATAACAATACAAAATAGACAGGACAAGGAACTATAAGACTGAGTGAAAATTGAAGACTTATTTCTGAATAAGCTAATGTGAAACCTATTTCACAACAATTATAAATTAAGCAGTGGAAATGTGGTAAAGTATAAAATGCCATAGGAATTGGAATGCTAGTAGAGAAGGAAGTTATGCCTTAATTGTGTTATATGCCTTAATTATTTTCCCCAGAGCTTGGGATATACCCTTCTGATACATTTTACAGCAAGACTTCCTAATAAAGGAAGGAAGAAACCAACATTTACTAAATACTCAGGTTAGACATACTCTTAGCAATCATCACATTTGTATAATGGACAGTTGGTGAAATTTAATTGTGCTCATTAGTGGTAAAACTGTAAGATTGAGAAATGGACGATATAATTAAAATATTTCCTACAATGATAGTTTAGAGTTTTTGTGAGTTTCGTTTAGATATATGACCCATATCATCTATTGTCATAGGTATTATTGGTATTTGACCTTTTTCTTCTTAAGATTTTCCCATTTCTTTATCTGTGAAGTATGGTTACAGTATACTTAGAGGAAATTCAATTTTATCTTTCGAACCACTGATCATGTTATTTAACCAAAAATAAGTTGGCCCGTTACCTCAGTTTAAAGTCTAACACAGAATCACTTTTAACCCTTCCATGAGAAGGGATCTTTTTGTTTTTTGTTTGTTTGTTTGTTTTTTAAGTTTATTTGGAGAGAGAGAGCACAAATGGGTGAGGGGCAGAGAGAAAAAGAGACAGAATCTCAAGCAGGCTCCATGCCATCAATGCAGAGACTGATGCGGGGCTTGAACCCACTATCTGTGAGATCATGACATGAGCCGAGATCAAGAGTCAGCTGTTTAACTGACTGTGCTACCCAGGTACCTTGGGGATCTTTTTGTTTCTAAAGAGAATGTTGTAACAATCAGTAGGATCTACCTTACAATGCTCACCAAGCATGAGGAATCTTTAGAGAAACAGTTTGGAGGCCTCTTATTGGATTATTTCTCTCTCTGTAAATATGAATTGAGAATGAAAGTAAGATTCTATTGAATTACTGGCTGGGTTGCTGTTGATTATAACACAGAACTAATAGTAATTTCTTGAGTTGATGCTTATGTACAACTTGGTTATGAGGCTCTTTTATGCTAAAAAAGAAAACCTAGTAGAGTACTTGACACATAAATGTCACATAAACTATATTTGCTGAATGAATAATCTTACCAATGACACAGACATAACACAACCAGCAAAAACCATCAAGGTACTGGTAATGACAGGGTAAATACAAATGATTCCTCCTCTGGAGAAGAAGCAGGGAGTACTCAGTGATGCCTGATGAATATCCATAGGGAAGGTCATCCTTATAGATAAGCTATTGATCCTTTGAGAAGTCTGAGTTTGTGAGGTGAAATCTTCTGATTCAACTCTATACCACATCTTTAGATGAAAAAAGACATGGGTAGAATTAAGAGCAAAATTGTACCCGTTAATATTGTAATCACAGAGTCTCAGGATTCTGAGAGACTTTAAAGGTCATGCAGTATACATGGTATTTGTGTCTTCTGACCCTATGGACATTGTTCACTTATTTACATGTTCATAAAATTATTTGATACACATCAAATTGTCTGCTTATAATCTATCCAGCACCCTGGCGTGGGGCAACAGAAAAAAAGAAACATGGGGTGCCTGGATGGCTCAGTTGGTTAGGCGGCTGGCTTTGGCTCAAGTCATGATCTCACAGTCTGTGGGTTCGGGCCCCATGTTGAGCTCTGTGCTGACAACTTGGAGCCTGGAGCCTGCTTCGGGTGGTGTGTCTCCCTCTCTCTCTGACCCTCCCCTGCTCACGTTCTGTCTCTCTCTTTCTCTCTCAGAAATGGATAAACATTTAAAAAAATGTTTAAAAACGAAAAAAAAGAAACAGGTCTTTCTCTTGAGGTTGTGTGTTAGTGGAAGGTACAGAACATAAAGAAATTCACCTGTAGTCCAGCTTTTCTCTTCAATACTTAAGAGTTCTTTAGTTCTGGAGTTCTTTCATTTTTTTCCATTTTTAAATAATCTGTGCAGTATGTTTACAATTTACATAGGTAAATTGAGTTTTATCTTTTAAACCATTGACCATTTGACCATATTATTTTACCAAAAACAAGCATGACTTGTTCTCTGAATTTGAAGTCCTTTTAATTTTTTATTAAAAATTTTTAAAATTTTTACTTTGAGAGAGAGAGAGAGAGAGGGAGAGAGGCAGTGTGAGGGCAGGGAGAGGCAGAGAAAGAGGGAAACACAGAATCTAAAGCAGACTCCAGACTCTGAACTGTCAACACAGAGCCTGACACGGGGGCTCAAACTCATGAACCAGGAGATCATGACCTGAGCTAAAGTCCGGTATTTAACCGACTCAGCCATCTAGACTTCCCTGAATTTGAGGTCTTATATAAAGTCACTTTTAGCATTTATAGCATTTAAAAAAGGATTTACAGCACCTAAAGTTGCATGGCATATGGTACATGTGTAGATGATTCTGATTACCTGCCACTGAACAAACTTCCAATTTATTAATATGGTATAGAGTGTTGTTTGGAGTCACACATAATAATCCAGGTTTGGTTTGATAAACATGGAGTAAAATATCCTCAGTCAAGATCAGAATTTCTGTGAGGCCTTTAGGAGGTCACTTTTATACTTCTGCACGGTAATATTTGGTTAACTGTTCTTGCAACTGCTGTTTTATAATGTGCTTTGAGAAAAGAACTTTATAATTTCACAGTAGGGATTTTACTATTTCTTAATGTTAACCAAACTCTTAGGATTTTCTTAAGAGGTTTTTGTCTGCATTCTAAATTAAGTCTCCAGTTGGTCTAGACCTCATGGAATTGATTCGGGCACTTTCACAGGTAGATTTCACAGCATGTAAGCTATATGCTCCAAGGCCTTATTGTGTTTAATTTTAAGAGTTCTGAGCATATCTCTTTGTAATTTCACTGCTACAGTCTGTGCACTAATGTAATGAAGAGATGTACATTTTACTGGTCTCAAGACAGTAGCTGCTTTTACTCCCTGTCCTCATATAAGCCCTGCTCATCATCTAGATCTATTTCCCAAGTTAAATTCTCCACCTTCGCCTTTTTGTACCCACTTAGTCTGTAGATACGTTTATCATAAAACTCATAACATTTTAATTGCAATGCTCATCGTTTTTGTTCTTCTGCTAGACTCTGAGCTTGTTGACAGCTGGGTCCATGAAAGCAGGGTCACCTTTGTAAACAGTAGTGTTTGCCCAACGATGTCTTTAAGAGAGGCACTCCCGGGTTCTTTTGGTTCTTATTGTTTGTTTCTCCTTTCTCTGCTATGGCTTCTCCTTGGATGAGCTCGTCTTTATTGACTTTATCTGTCTTTTCTATATTTCTGGCTCACAGCTTGACACCTGAGCTCCTTATCCAAATTTCCAACTGCATGCTAGATGCCTCCAGGTGGGTCCAGGGGTAACTGAAATGCAACCTGCCTCATCTTGAATTTATTGTTATCGTTCTCCAGATATCAGGCTACCTTGTCTCTGGTGTTTCCCATCTCAGTGAGCGGTCTAGCTGTGACACCAGTAGGCACTTAGCAAGTATGATATTTAGTAAGTAGTTCAGTGATACCAACCTTCTCATCTATAGAAGTAGTTCACTTGACCCCACTTATCTTGGACTCACCTCTTTAGTCTCACAGCCAGTCATAGGTTTGATCTCTGCACAAGTTCTATTCCCTCATTTATTCACCAGACACTAACGTGAGGACTGCCTGCAGACTGACTACTAAGGGATGGTACGATGAATCAGGTACAGTCACTAACATCAGACAAACTGATGATCTCTGTTCCATGTTATGTTTATCCTATCCCACCTGTCACTGCCGAGATTTAGGGGCTTTTTCTTATGACGTGAAATGTTGTAAGTCCCCCCACCTGGTGTCTCAGGCTCTCTTTTCTTAACTCCATGATCAGAGTTTACACAGAAGTTTTTACAACTTACTATTATGTTACTTCCCCATAAAAACCTTTGTAGAGTTTCCCAGTTGCTTACAAAAGCATCAAGCGGCCTAAAAATGACTATGGTTTTCTGAGATCTGGTTCCATCCATCTCTTTATCCTGTCTCAGTGCGTTTCTAGGCAGCCCCCACACTCTGAGTGTGGCATTTGAGCCAGGGCAGGGAAGACGAACATGATTTCAGTAGAAGTCATTGTGGGCGGTAAGCACATGAAAAAAGGACGAGAGCTGGGAAAGCGTAATGGCTGCGTGGCCCAGCAGTTACTGAGACTCAAAAATACATAGCACAAACAGGCTTTTCCCCATTCCTCCGTTTTGGTATTTCCCACATAGTTTGCAATCTCAGTAGCCATTTTGGATGTGTTCTTTGGAAGGAATACTCATGGATGTTGGAATATTTTTCATACATTGAGGGAAGGAACTAAGTCAGTGATTGCATCAGCCTAGGCAAGAGCTCTTTCTTTAGACACATGGCTTATCACAGCACCTTTATTCGTTTAGATTAAATATTTTAAAATGGAAATGAGAACCTTAGAATATGATTCTAAATATATGTAGTTTTTAGTTCTTTTTGTTGCCCAGATATTATAGATGATGATTTTAATCTGACATATAGTGTTCATTACATTATTTGTCCCTTAGGTTGAATTTTCTGCCATTAGCTTAATTGCAGCTTGTACCTGACACCTCTGGTTTATAACCTCTCATAGAAATAATGCATTTTGAAACATGGGCTTCATACTTAATACATTTAGAAGAGAATGCCTGCCTATTAATTTGTTGTATCAAGTAAAGACAAAATTGATTTTAAGTAGAATCAAAATAAGGTGGAGTTGATCTAAAGTTTTGCTTCTTTTAACTTTATGAAATCAATCAAACACGAAGTACTAGGAATGCTTCGTTTCCTTTTTAAAATCTAGGATTAACAAAAAGTGTTTATGTTGAAGTGATATCATTAAAATATATGTAAGCAGTTCCTAGACTTCCCCTTGAGGAAATTGTCAGTTCAGATGGTCCCAGACCTCAGGGGAAAAGCGTAGAATAGATTTTGTTAAATTAAGTTTTTTGTTATGGTTTTGGTTTTTTACACTTCTGAGCCATTTACTTGTTTCTTTGTAAGATTTTCTTCTTTTTCTTCTTTTTCCTGTTTGTCTTTTTTTCCTCCTTAATTTTTAACTTACTTGTTTTCAAAAATCGTGTATCACAGATATCAGTCACAAATAAGTGACAAAATTTTGACACTGCTTTCTATTCCTAAGAAGTAAAAGTTTTAGCTCATTTTGTCTTTTTTTCCTCTTTCATATGTTTCATTTTAAAAAACTGAATTTGTAAAATATATTTTCCAAACTTGAGTACTTAGTATTCCACAGTCTGACAATGTATAGCAAGATGCTTTCAAAAATATTAACTATTGGGATGCCTGGGAGGCTCAGTAGATTGGGTGTCCAACTTCGGCTCAGATCACAATCTGACCATTCATGAGTTCAAGCCCCGTGTTGGGCTCTGTGCTGACAGCTCAGAGCCTGGAGACTGCTTTGGATTCGGTGTCTCCTCTCTGACCCTCCCCTGCTCATGCACTGTTTTTCTCTCAAAAATAAATAACCATTAAATTTTTAAAAATTCAGAAATATTAACTATCTGAAAAATAGGGATAAATTTATGATGGTTTTAATTATAAACAAATGGTATTCATTTAAAAATTTTTAGTTTTCCTTCTGTAGTCCATTTGTCTTATTCTAGTTATCACTGTGTTGAAATGATGTGATGTGTTGAAAAGTTGTAGTTCCCATGACATCTAGTATAGTATCTTGCATATCATTATACATTTCACTAGACAAAAACAAAAAAAATAGCATCTAATTTATGTCAGTTTCTATAACGTCACTATGAATCCTGACATCTTCCAGTATAACAATTTATGTTCTGTAGTTGAGATTCCACAACACAATTTTGGATTGTCTTTTCTTTCTTTCTTTCTTTTTTTTTTTTCCTGCTTATTTTCACAAGCGCTTATGTTTTATGTACTTTCAATTACATAAAATAATTAAGAGTAGCAATAATCAAAGTTTAAATTCATGCCATTTCTATTTTGTTACTCTAATTGTTGAAAATAACTATCTTGAGTTATTGAAAAGATGAAGACACAAAGTGTATTAAAAATTTATCAAAGATTATTCAATTGGAACTTGGCTTTTTGAATTAGTTTATCAAGTAAGCCCTTTTCCTTCTCCAAGCATTAAAACAAAAGACATCGTTGAATGTTTAATCGTGTAACAAAATGGAGAACTATGCTTTCGGTTCATTTGAACCTTGGAATTTTGAGCTTCTGAGTATTTGAGCTTCTGAGTACCTCCTCTCTGGTCTTACACTTGTTACATTTATTCTGTGAAGTTGCAAAAAGGCCAATTCTGAGATGTCATTTGACTTCTTCTCTGAGGTGTCATCATCGGCTTCTCTGGGGGGCTCTCCCTCAGGCAGGGATGCCAGAGCATGTTCCGATTCAGAGATAATAATGGGATCTGATTACGATTCTTGGATTTACAGTGCAGTCATCCCACGTCTGAGACACAAACACTGTGGCCATTTCTCTATGTCTCTTCTCAAACACAGTGCAGATCGTCTGCCAGCAATTGCCCTTTTCCATATTCATATCACTGTTATTCATATTATTGTTACAGAATTCTGTGATGCTATGTAAGGAGCTACTACAGCCATCTGCAGTGTTTAGAGATCAGGAAGCACCAGGCTGGTTAGTGTCTACCTTATGGAAGACAATAAAGTATATAAAGGCACTAGCTGTGTGCCTGGACATAGTAAATTTCTTTTTGCATTTCCCACTCCCCCATACACTTGACTCTAATTCCAATATTCTTGCCATTACATAAGATTGTCTCCCTTAGTAGCCTCTTTACTGAGCAGATTAGAAATGCAGTAATTTCATTTTCACTTACTTGGCCATTTTCAACTTGTATTCTTTACACACTTCCTTATTTCTGTTCATACATTGCTATGTATGTAGAAGGAGAATAGAAAAAAATGGAAATTATGTAAATCACTATACTAATGATTGCATCAGAACCTTGCTTTAACTGTTACTTTCTCTTTTATTCTTCTGGATTTCAGAGAGGCATAGGACTCTGTATTTACAATAGATTTAAGCAAATGAGATAAGTAATATTTGATGAGATGTGAATGTTGTTTTGGAGGGTGAGATGTATATACATTGCATCTCTGGGTTGTAAATCAGTCAGAACTTAGAACAGATGAAATTTCTATAGGGAAAAATTAAATAATGAAATAGGACTCAAACAGCCATTGCCACAATTCATATTGAAGCTATGCCCCCCAAGATACATTGCAGCTAACATATAGAGTGTGTGTGCATATGTACATGCATATGTGCGTAAATACTTACACACTAACAGACATAAATCTGTGAGTAAATGAACTATTAAAAAGAGTGTCTCAGACCATGAAAAACCCACAAAGCAATATGTGATTTAGCTCAGCTTAGAACCATAGAATTAGTCCAGGAACAACCATGTTCATGTCCAGACGATGTTACTAAGTGGGTGGGTGTTATTTATTCTTTATTTATTCCACCAGTACTGCAAGCTTACCATATACTAGTAATTGGACTGAGTAACAGTGAGTTACTTCACCTCTCTGAGCCTCTGTTCCCTTTATGTTAAAATAATCTAATAAGAATATAAGTGAGTCTTCACATTCTTAGATAGAGGTCCTTTGTCCTGCACTCTCCCCTGGCTTTCCTTCAGGCTGGTCTTTCTCTGTGGCACAAGGAATCCAAGGGGGGATGGGGTCCTATTCACCTGGAGCCCCTGCTTCTTCATTTGATCCCACATTCTGAGTATCTGAACACCTACAGTTCCCAACACAGCTGTGTGGGCCTCTCCCCCAGAGTCTGTGCTTCCAAAGACAAATCGCTCTGAAGAGGGTGTCCACCTAGGCTTGAAGGGTCACTGAGGCCTTTTGCGGGAAGTGTTGATGGAGCTTGACTGTGTAGGCTTCTGTGTCAACATGAATCCATATGAGGCCCCTAGAAGCGTTGGTTGAATGGCACTGGTGAGTGGAAGAGAAGAGATCTGAGGTCTGAGCCTTCTGGGCAAGTTCTCCCAGTGCTGTCCTGTTAGGCAAAAGATTCTGAGAAGCCCAAGAAATTTAAGTTTGATTCTCGCCTCTGATTTATGAGGAAGTAGAATTTTCAGGAAGCAAAACCAAACACGTTCTATTGAACAGTTAGTTACTTTGATTTATAAATTTAAATATTAGACATGTGGTATGAGAGTCTCCATTTGTCCTCTTGACCTGGGCCCCATAAATATTAGAAGTGGGTTTGAATAATACCTGCCTTAGAAATGTATTTTATGGAAAAAAATTCAATATTCTATATAGAATATTTAACAAGTAAAATATATTCCATATATATAATTTAAATTAGAAAAAATCTATACTGATTTAGAATGTGTTATGACTTTGTAATAATATAGAAATAAATAGTAACAGAAGGAGCCCCTGGGTAATAAGATACTTGATGCTTCACATACAACTCCAGTACATAGTGCTCATGACATTGTAGGGACACACTGTCATAGCCACAATGAAATGCATTAAACATGACAAGCCTCTTCATATCTGTGTCTTTACACGTGCTCCCTAAAAAGCCATTTCTTCTTCCTTCTTCCCCAAGTCAGTCATATCTATCTATCTATCTATCTATCTATCTATCTATCTATCTATCATCTATCTACCTACCTACCTACCTACCTACCTATCTACCTACCTACCTACCTACCTACCTATCTACCTACCTACCTACTTACCTACCTACCTACCTACCTATCTACCTACCTACCTATCTACCTACCTACCTACCTACCCACCTGCCTATCTGGCATTTATCATCTATTATCTGTTGCTACTCTATACCGATGAGGACATTATAAAAGAGAAGGCAAGTGACTTACCCAAAAGTGACATAATTGGGAAGAGAGTCAAGTTTTCCTGACACTTATGACAGTCCCTTTTCATTCTTCTAGTGTGTCTAGAAATACACAAGTAGCTGGCCTTGCAGTCTGTGCAGATGGTGCTCTAAATGGCACCTCTGGAGCTTGGCAATGGGAAACTTGTGGTGACTCAGTGATAAAGCCATTACTCAGTAGATATTCAGTCTAGTTTGAGATATTCAGTATATATATCTTGTATATATATCAGTATAAATCTTGAGTGAGAATTACCTGCTAGGAACAGGAGCTGCCATATTTGGGAACTTCACAACACTTTCGCATTTGAATAAGCAAAATGACATCTGTTCTATCCTTCTTTCCTTCTGTCACAATAAAGCTGTTTTTTCTCTTCTGGCTGAAACCAATCTCCTGTGTTCTAAATTTCATCCCTTTCCACCTTCATAGGAAGGAACTTTAACTCCTCTCTTGGATTCTCGCTGCTTTCCATTCAATAGGCCTAAGTTTTTCTAAAACAATCAGACAACCTCATCAGAATCCCCAATCCTTTGTAAGGTGCTTACTTTTCTCCTTGTTCATGTTCAAAGTTAGAATTCTCTGTATTTACTGTCAACGTTTCTTCACCTCTCACCTCACCTCATTTTATTCTAATCTGACTTCTGTTGTCACCACCAACAAAACTGCTCTTTCCACGGTCACTAATGACTTCCAGTTTGCTAAATGTAGTGAATATTTTACAATCCTCATTTATACAATCTCTTGGTAGCACTCAGTGCTTTGTATATTTCTCTTTTAACCTTTACACCTCGCATATCCAACTTGTACTTGGTGCCTAAAACTAAAAATATCCTCAACTGAATTTGAAGATTGGCTCCCAAATCTGTTCCTCTTCTCAAATAATGGCACCAATATCCATCTTGTTTAAATCAGATGGACTCATCTTGGAGTGAGTCCTTGACATGGACTCACTTGGACTCATCCTTGACATGTTAAGCTAGCTCTGACAACCAAGTTTTATTTTCATTCAATGACTGGCAAGGGTGACCACTTTTAAAAATTGTCTTTTTACTTTCACACCAGCATATGAACAGTGCCAGGGGTATATATAAGAGCAAAGATAGAAGTTGATGTGTGCAGGTGCTCGTTGCCTCCCTAATATCTCACAGAGATATCCTCTGCTCAGTGGTCAGTGTAGCTCTCTCTCCACAGAGAGACGTCTGTATTAGGTCTGAGAAGTATAGACTCTGAGTTATGTCTTTCATGCCATTCTGGTTAAGTGTGTGTTATTTTGCAGGGGTGGGGAGGGGGGGAGATTAAGTATCTACTCTATTTTCTTGTAAGAAAATTCAGGCTGTGCCAAGGTTCCATACTTCCACTTTCTATTTTTACTTCCCTCCCACACATTTCCTTCTCTGCCCACACGCAATTAATAACTAAGTGAAGACATTTTTACATCTTAAACCACTTTCTGTCTCCAGAAGACTGTCATGCAAGTTTGTCACCTCTTGATCGGTCTACTGTTGTTACAGTTGTGTTTTCTGACTTCTCTCCCTGCCTGTCTGTTGTTTCTCTTGCAGTGTCTACGGAGTTTGTAAAATATGAGTTTGGTTATGTCATCTTCAAGCTTAAAACTTGTACGTGTCTTTTCATTATTGCTTGCAAAAGTTAAAAGTTCAAAATATAACCATTCCTTCTACTGGGAAATTTTCATAATCCAAATTTTGTAATTATATATATTGGATTAATATAGTTGGCAAATAATCTGTATAAATTATATAATAATGAATGATAAATATTACATAATTATAATTGATTTGGATTGATGACTTGTTCTAGGTTAGAAATTACAAAGGAATAACAATAATTCTATTGCTTGCTTGCTTTGAACAATTTTGTGTTTTGTTTTTTTATAGCACTGTATTTTGTTATGCTACACACAATAGAGAAGACCACAGTAATAATTGGTAAGGAAAGAAAGGCTATTATTCTTGGACAAAGGTAGATAGAATCAAAAGCTAGTCTTGTACAGTGGTAGTTAGGCTATTACAACTATACATTTGAAGTTCTACACCATTGGCATAGATGGGGAAGGGGTGGCCAGCCTGGGTAGAGATACACCACTCTACCAGTGGTTATTTATTTTTTTTTAATGTTTTATTTATTTCTAGGAGAGAGAGAGAGACAGCGTGAGCAGGGGAGGGTCAGAGAGAGAGGGAGTCACAGACTGAAACAGGCTCCAGGCTCTGAGCTGGCAGTCAGCACAGAGCCCGACCCGGGGCTCGAACCCACGAACCGCGAGATCATGACCTAAGCGAAAGTCGGACGCTCAACCGACTAAGCCACCCAGGCGCCCCTACCAGTGGTTATTTTTTTATGGGCAAGTGTAGTAACACTGTACTCTAAATTGTCCTTTCTACCTGGCCCTGGATCTGTGGTCCTTGAATCTGGAGTTTCTCAGATGACTCCTGCTTTTACACTGATTCTTCCAGCATGGTCTATTACATTCTGAATGATCTAGAATCTTCTTGGGCCACATCCCATACTCTTAGTCTCTAAATTCCGGCCACACTTTTAGTTGTTTAAACTCATCACAGTCTTGTCTGTCCTTGAAGCTTTCTCTTGTACTGCTGCCCTTGTATGGAATATTGTGACTTTCCACTTCTTAGATTTTCTCTTATCTACCTGCTCTATCAAGCTAATTGTTCCAGGTTCTTTAGGATTCATCTTCAACATTACGTCTTGATTTTTGACTCCTGTCTTAGTCTATTCTGGCTGCTTAACAGATGAACTGGTTGACTTACAAGCAACAGACATTTATTTCTCATACTTCTAGAGGCTGAGAAGTCCTGGGGCCCATAGATTCACAGTCCAGTGAGAACCTGCTTGCTTTCTTATCAATGGCCATCTTCTTGCTGTATGCTCACATGGTTGGAAGGGTGAGGGAACTTTCTGGGGCCTCTTTTATAATGGCACTAATCCCATTCACAAAGGCTCTATCCTCATGGACTAATCACCTCCTGATACTATCACCTTGATGGTAAATGATTTCAACATAAGAATTTTGAGAAGACACAAACATTCAGTAACGGAAACTCCCTTGTGATCAGATGAAGTCCATCCTCCATAGCAGCCAGAAATCTTTTAGAGCACTTCTTATATTTGTAACAAATTAATTATAGAATTATTTAAGTTCCCTTTCCCTCTACATGATCAACTTTATGAGGGTATGGACCATAATTGTCTTGTTCACACTTGTATTACTTAGCTTAGTCCCAAGGCCAGAGTGTTGGTGGAAGGAAGGAACACTGTAAGCATGAAAGGAAAAAAGGCAGGCAGTCAACAAACTTAGGGTATAATTTTATCTTGCATCTGCCTTTGATATGTATTCTTCAGAACATATGTGGTCTTTGGTTATCTCTACCTTGTTATTCTGAATTCACATAGTAGATCACTGAGATAATTATTGCTGTATGTAGCAGGCACTTAGTTGCTGTTTGGAGAAGTATGTCTATCAACATGTGCAACCATCTAGAGCTGGGCTGTTGAATATGGTAGTCACTAGCTACCATGGTTTTTGAGCACTTGAAAGTGGCTAGTTGGAACTGATATGAGCTGTAATTGTGAAATACACAGTGGAATTTGAAGATTTAGCATGAAGGAAAATAATATAAAATATCTCATTAATACTTTTTATGTTGATTACTTATTTTGAATATGTTAGATTAAGTAAAATATGTTGTTAAAATAATTTTAAGCCATTTATTTCCCTCTTAATTGTGACTGCTAGAAAATTTAAAATTATGCATATGGCTTGCATTCTGTTGTCTTTGAGAGCATTGGCCCAGGTATACACACAGCATTCTTTCCTTTGTACTTGACCCTGAGGGAGAGAGAAATTCTAGGGAAATGAGGTAGCTGTCTTCAACAATGTTGTTCCGAGGAGTCTAAGAAGTTCTACTGGACTCCTTACAACTAGGGGCTGGTTTCCCCAAGTTATTTTTACCGTCTTACTATCACAAATAGACTTTCTGGACAAAAACAGTTTTAGAAATCACATCATTGTTACCTTCTCATGGCATTTTGTCATTTTTTTTTTTCTGTGAATTTCTACCCCAAAAGCCACTATCTCTGTTTCCTTTGGCAGATTCTAGAATGCAGTTTGGTATGTTTTCCCTTCAGTAATGAAAGTTTCAGTAATGAAAGTTTTAGACTTCAAATTAGCCTGTGAGTTTTCCTGATGTAAAAAAGGATGTTAAAGTCAACTATAAATTATCTTGCAACCAATATTAAGTTCCAGAACTCTGAATTCCAAGTAGATGCCAGTCCATTAAGCAAACAGATGAAATATGCTTTGCCTAAAGGTTTATCTGCAGCACCGGCAACTGTAATTCTTAATAATGAGACAAGGAAGGGAAGCTTGGGCACCTGGAACTGAAACTACACATCACCCACTTAATTATTAGTGGATATTAATTATTATTGCTTACAGTTGGAACTGATTTAGTGTTCTTACATATTTCTGGCATAGCCTTTATTTTAAATCTTTTTATTCATTTCTGGCGATTTTTTTCCCTCAATCCCTGAGCTATAAAAAGGTGTCTGTTATAAACTACTTGTTGTTTGGGTCTGTTCAAATCTGGGTATTTCATGGCACCCAGTAACTAAAACATAATAAACTCGTAAGTCAAAAGCCTTATAATTGACACCATTATTGTTTTAAAATCATAGAATAAAATATCAAAAAAGATCTTGGCAGCCCAACTCCTTTGATATTACATGAGAAAACTAAGGAATAAAGTAAATTGCCCAACTGGCAGAGCTAGGACTGAAGCCTAAATCTTCTGACTCCTGGTCCAGTGTTCCTATTACTAACTTCTATGGAGAGTATATCCGTGCCACAATGTAATGACTAGAAATTAATATTGTTAAATATTGTAAATAAAGCAGTATACTTGGGTATGTAAGAAAAATGTTAAGAAAAATGCATAATTATTTGGGTGTGTGTGAAATGTTACATTCTTTTTTTTTAACAATTTTTTTAATGTTTTATTTTATTTTTGAGAGAGAGGGAGAGAGAGAGAAAGAGAGCACAAGTGGGAGAGGGGCAGAGACAAAGGGAGACACAGAATCCAAAGCAGGCTCCAGACTCTGAGCTGTCAGCACAGAGCCTGATGTGGGGCTCAAACCCACGGACTGAGAAATAATGATCTGAGCCAAAGTCAGACGCTTAACTGACTGAGCCATCAAGGTGCCCTGAAATGTAACATTCTGAGAGGTAAAACAGTTTGTAAATTTCATTGATTTGTTGCCTATTTCCAAGAGATTTAAAGCCTTTTCAGTGTCTTTCATGTCCTCATATTTCTTCTTTTTATTGTTGTAAATATCAGAGTACCAAGGCACATTTTTGACATTACACCTAGGTTATTCCTAACATATATACTGTAGTGTTTTTTATTTACATATTTAATAAATGGCCATATACATATGAATTTATTACATAGTTATATCAGAAAGGCAGGTATGAATTATTGGGGCTAGATAAGAAGTATTTCTGGTTCAGCAGAGTTAGGGGAAACATTACAAGTAAAACAAGAAAGAACAAATAAATGTTATATATTTTTTAAAAGTCAGAATGTAAACTCAGGCCAGCCAGAGAAGGTTCTTGGAGGGCTGTTTTGCTAAAATGTAAAAAACGATCCCTGCTGTATTCCTTCTGAAAATTTTGAGTTTAAGTCTACTAAAATTATGTTTATCAATAATCTGGGATTTACCTAGTTTCTAACTGTAAAAGTAGTTATGTCCAGATCTTTCCATTTTTAGAAAAGCTATTTTGATAGGAGAAAGAATTCTGGTTGAATTTTGATGAATATGTAATACTGGAAAATTTATTTTTCTTGCACTGGGGCTCCATCCCTTCACTTGTAAGATAGAGAAGGGGAAGGAGAATTGCTTCTCCAACTGGGAGGTTGCAGTCTTTTAGGGAAAATGATACCTGTTTATATGTACTATTTTCCTTAAAGCAATAGAATGAATTATTAGAAAAATATTTTTCCTTTAGGAGTTGTTTGGGAACATAGAACTAATGAGCTCCCTATTATTGTACATCAGTCAGTCTCTATGCATAGTGCCTGGCCCTGGTGGGCTCTCAGCTCCTGAATGAACAACTGATCCTTAGAAGGGATCAGACAGGTGTGCTCTCCTGGCTTAGTTCTCTAAGGTGCTGGGGCACCTGGGTGGCTCAGTCGGTTAAGCGTCCGACTTTGGCTCAGGTCATGATCTCATGGCTTGTGGGTTTGAACCCCATGTCGGTCTCTGTGCTGACAGCTCAGAGCCTGGAGGCTGCTTCAGATTCTGTATGTCCATCTCTCTCTGACCCTCCCCTGCTCTCTTTCTCTCTTGCTCAGAAATAAATAAAACATTAAAAAAAGATATATACATATATATATACATATATACATACATATACATACATACATATATATATATATGGTGTTTCGTGTTTTTGTCCTATTTGATTACTCAGTACTACCCACAATGATGGTTCCAAATATTATATAGTTTTTTTTTTTTAATTTTTTTTTTTAATGTTTTATTTATTTCTAGGAGAGAGAGAGAGAGTGAGCAGGGGAGGGTCAGAGAGAGAGGGAGTCACAGACTGAAACAGGCTCCAGGCTCCGAGCTGGCAGTCAGCACAGAGCCCGACGCGGGGCTCGAACCCACGAACCACGAGATCATGACCTAAGCGAAAGTCGGACACTCAACCGACCAAGCCACCCAGGCGCCCCAAAATATTATATGGTTTTAATCTTGCCCCCTAATGTACCATTTTTTAAAGACAAGAGACATAAAAGAGACATTGATGCTGAAATGATAAGACTTTTTGACTATTGTAATCTGAGCTGTTACAAAAAGACTGCCTCCCATTTAAAAATAGGTAGATTTGCTATAGAGAATAAAACAACAGCAGCAAAAATTAAAATGCATAGCTGAGCTCAAAACCAAAGAGGGGAACTTCTCAGGTGCCAGAAATGAAGAGGGAATTTATATTTTTAGAGAAGAGCAGGAACTGAGTTCATGAGTTTTAAAGGGGATTATCAGAGCCAGACATGGGCATCCATAGTTGGGCACTGGGTTTAGTCTTCTTGTAGGCAGGAGATGAGCCCCAGGCCTATATTAGGCAGCCAGGGACATATGACAGAGACCCTGTTTGTTCTGAGAAATGATGAGTTAGAAATACTTCCACCTGGCAAGGAAAACTGCTAGGAGACCATCTAAGAGAAAGTAATAGGTGGAAAGGGTTGCCTGTAAGAATGAGAAACCTAACCCTGGACCACTCTGGGTGAGATCCAGTATCAAATTGTAAAATATTAACAATACTTCCTTGTTAAGCAGGGATACTAATCTGAGAAGGTAACAAAAAATACTCTGCAGTGGGAGAAATCCACAAAGTGTCATGAGAGGCCAATGTAAACTCTTCCTGAAGGCTACACATTGCAAAGCAACTTAAACAACTCCCTCTGAAGAAAATCTCATCATCCAATAGTAGAAACCACACAAGGATAAAATACAATAAGCTGAATAATTCATATCCCTACATTATAAATACTAGATGAATCTGAGATGCATTTAAAATAAGAATATTAAAAATTATGTTTATTTTTGAGAGAGAGAGAGAGAGAGAGAGAGAGAGACAGAGTGTGAGCAGGGAAGGGGCAGAGAGCAAGGGAGACACAGAATCTGAAGCAGCTCCAGGCTCTGAGCTGTCAGCACGGAGCCCAATGTGGGGCTTAACCTCACAAACCGTGAGTTGGATGCTTAATTGACTCAGCCACCCAGACACCCCTAAAATTAAGAATATTTTAAATGTTTAATCATTAAAAGAAGCAGAAATTATAGGCAGGGACAGGATGGTATGGGAAAATTTTTTTTAAAAATCTAATAATCATTATATCATAACTGCAATATCTGCAATATTAGGGAAAAAAACAAATATTGTGGCAAAGACCAAAATTTTTACATTTTGCGGAAGGAAGGAAGGATTGAAAATGCAATAGTGAGTGGGATGCCTGGGTGCCGCATCCAGTCAAGCGTCTGACTCTTGATTTCGGCTCAGGTCATGATCTCATGGTTTGTGGGTTCAAAGCCCTATGTCAGGCTCTGTGATGACAGTGCCTGCTTGGGATTCTCTCCCTGCTCTCTTTCTCTCTTCTCAAAAATAAGTAAACATAGAAAAAATCTTTAAAAAATGCAATGGTGAGCAAAAAAGATGATAAATGTGTTGGTTTACCTAACACGTAATGGTCCTCTGACAAGCCTTTCACAGGCTTAAAAAGAAGCTAGAACGGCTAGCCAGTGAGAGAAGTGAGTTGTATTTGTAAGGAGCTTAGAGATAACAGTTATACTTGGATTTTGCTAAATCCAAACTTAAGTTAAATATTTAGGAATAGCTACTAAAATAATAGAAATAGAACTATAATTTCCAAATCAACATAAGGGGGGAAACTGGAGGGAGAAAAAAGAAAATGGAATCAATCCAACTGAAGGAACATAATGATAAGTCAAGAAGCAAAGAAATGCAAAATAAATAGAAAACACGAACTAAGATGATAGAGAAAAAAAACAACTAAGTAAGAAATTACAGTGAATGCAAAATGATTATAGTCATCTATTAAAGGATCTATTCAGATAAGATGAAAACTCAAAATATGTAATACTAATATAATGTTGAATGAGATAATCAGAATACTGGATGGTAGGTATGTAGGACTTAATGCATTTTATTTTTAAGTTTTTTTTTTTTTTCACTTATTTTGAGAGAGAGAGAGAGAGAGAGAGAGAGAGCAGGTGAGCAGGGGAGGGGCAGAGAAAGAGGGAGAGAGAAAATCCCAAGTAAGCTCCACGCTGTCAGCATGGAGCCCAACATGGGACTCAACTACAGGAACCATGAGATCATGACCTATGCTGAGATCAAGAGTTCGATGCTCAATGGACTGAGTCACCCAGACAACCCATGACATGATACTTTCTATGTAAAAACTTACAACACAAAAAATAGAACTGTATATTTTTATGGATGCATTCAGAGGAATTAAAGGGACAGAAAATAATAACAAGAAGGCTACATACCAAATTCAGAAATATGAATGGTTCTGGCGAGTAAAATAACAGAATGGAATTATGGAGATGACTATAATGTTTTAATTATGTAAAAAGATTTGAAGCAATGATGGAAAATGTTAGTGTTTGTTAAATGTGGGCAGTGAGTTCATGGATGTTTGAGGAATGATAGAGAGTGGTAGCCTGCATGGTGGGTTCTGGACCAGACTTCTTGGCCTCAAATTCTCAAAGCCCTTCTATTTATGAAATGTGGGAACCTGGACAGTTACTTCACTTCCTTGTGCCTAAATCTCATCAACTGCAAAATGAGAAAACAAACCAAAACAAAATGAAGCCTCCTAGACCTGTGATAAGATTACAGGAATAAATACTATGTATAGAAATCATCTAATAGCCCTTGGTGCATGGTAAACATCTATTGGGGGCTGTTGCTAGTTCTATATTTTTCACAATGGAAACATTTCATGCTAAAAAAGAGAATTTAAAGAAATGAAATGGTTAATGAGTATGTAAAATTATATAAATCTGCAAATTATGATCAAGATCATCTACCAAAGCTTACATTGAAAACATGGATCAAAGTTCTTATATGACACACTGAGAAGTTTTTAAGGCCTCAATATCATTGTTAAAACAGAAAATCATGAATGTTGTATCCAAATTGATTTCCCACTTATAACAATAAAGATGATCCACACGAAGAATGGGTTTTGTGTGGATGCCTACTTGCAATGATTACCACATGTATTCTTTTATCTTTTCATTTAGAAACAAAAACCACAGAGATCCTAAAATTAAACTATTTTTATTGGAACGAGGTGCAAGATTTAAAACAACAAAAAATGAAACTTTTCTATTTTTGTCTCTATAACATGTAGATATAATGTCATATATACCTTAATGCTTAATTGTTTTTCCAAACATACAGCAATTTAAAATTTTATTTGTTGACAGATCGTGTCTTTTGTTAGTAGGAAGTGTCAGCTTTAAGTGGGAAACTGTTGATTTTTAAAAATAGGTTCTGGGTATTAAAGTCAAGCCAGCCTCCTCTGTGATGTTTGGGAGAATCTGTAGCTAATGGGTAGATCAATCCCTGTGCACTGAACCCTGACATATGCTTCTTGGAATTGGCCATGAGAGAAGCAGGCATTGTGTGTGTGTGTGTGTGTGTGTGTGTGTGTGTGTGTGTGTGTGTGTGTGTGTGTGTGGTGTGTGTGTACATTGGTGTTTGGAATTAGAGTGATCACCTTTGAGAGTATTGTCTGAGTGCTTTTGTCTGAAAACGTTTATGTCTCTGTCCGTGGAATTTTTCACCTATGTCTCTAAAAACCACCTATATTGGTCACCGTGGTAGTGTCTTGTACTTCTGCTTCCGTTGCTTCCAACCTGTCCCTGAGAACATCCCAAAGTGAATTCGGGGTAGAGTGGACAATCCGTATTTACATCACAAGTGTACCATCCACATTCGATAAGTATTTCTACTTCTCTTCTGTGTATTACAATATCAGGTTTTAATAGGTTAATTGCATTATTTACTTTGTGTAGATTATATTTTTAAATGGAATTTTAACAGTTTTTATTAGTATACAGTGGTGATATATATAATCCATTAAAAATACTCTTCCCATTTTTAATTGAACTAATTGAAAATAGCTTGTAAGTATCTATTTCTACTTATGAGTCCCTTAGGTTTCTGGGATCCTGACTTACAGCCACTGAACTGCTTCTAATTCTGTCATTTTATAGAAGAAACTTGAAATCCAGAGATAGGAAACCAGTTCACTGAACAAATGTGTGTTTTATTCCTATGTTGTTAGTGGGCACTATGCTATGTGTGGGTATATTATAGTGGATAAAAACCACATAGTCTCACCCTCATGGATGCCCATGTTTTTTCCCCAGGTTTCCAGAGAGGGGAACAGATATTAAACAAATAAGGAAAATACATTCTAATTACAAATCGACATAAGTGTTATGAAGGGGGAAAACCGTGTATGTTGACAGAGAATATGAATATAAAATGGGTATGGATGTGAACATTAAAGCAGATTTAGATTGGGGTCCTAGTCAAGACCCCAACAAAGTGACATTTAAGCTGCGACTCGAAGAGTTCAATCCAGGTGGAGGGAATTGCATGCGCAAAGATCCTTAGGTTTGAGGAAAAGAAGGCGTGTGTGTGTCTAGAGCTTAGTGAGCCAGGGAGAGAGTAAATTGAGATGATGATGGAATGGTAGGCTGGAGCCAGATGGTGCAAAGCTCTCCGGGCCATGCTGAGGGTTTGGCGTTTTATTGTAAATGAAATGGGAAGCTATTAAAGGGTTTAAGTAGGAGAGTGACAAGATCCAATTTATATTGTAAAATATAACCTCCACTGTAGTGTGGTTTGGAAGGGAAAATGGGTAAAAGTGTCAGTGAGGAAGCTGTTGGAGGATTGTAGCCAGGAGCCGCCAATGGCCTGGACAAGGTGGTGGCTTTCGGGACGGAGAGGAGCAAGCAGTTGGGGTCAGACGTCTGGTGTCTGGATCTCCCCCGCCCACACTTCCCACTGCACCAGCCTGCCGGGCCTGAACTTGCCAGTGAGTTGGAGCTGATGAATGTGCTCTTGGAGTGCTAAACTGCTCTTCTGCAGAAAGTATTATTACGTCTTCAACTCACTCTGGTTGACTCTGCGCATTTTTCTTGGTGGATATTGTAGAAGAAGATGCGAGACAAAGATCACTTTGTACAACAATAGCATTTTGCCTGCGAGTAATTTAGACTTGTGGTGTGTGAGGGGATTCCCCAGGACTGCCAGCCTGGATGAACAAATCTTTGACATACAGGACAGTTTCAGGACAAGTCCAACATTGTGCATCTCCTCTGATGTCAGGAAACTGCCATGCTTGTTCTCTTCTAAATAATGTGTCCTGTTCATTTATTTCTAGTGTCAAAAGATGTGCTTCTGAAAAAGAGGCTTTAAGACTATAACCAAGAATATTTCTCTATGCCAAGTGGGGATACTTTCATCACACAAGGCTTTTGTTTGCATAGAAGTGTTTATATTCTCTCCTCATCCTCCCCCTCTTTTTTTATACTGAGAGGCCAAAAGTTATGTCTTCACCTCAAGTTGAGTGTTTTCTATTTATTCCTGGTCCCTTGCTCCATAGATTTCTACTGTTTCTGTGGCTTGATTACAGTTAAGAAGAGAGAAGTATCAGCATATTTGACTTCTTTAAGAGACAACTGATGATTAGCAATGAGGTTGTAATTAGGACGGGGATCTGGCTTCAACACCTGGTTCTGACATTTATTCCTGTCTGACTTAGAGCAAGAAACTTAACCTCTGTAAAGCCTGTTTCCTGACCTATAAAAAAAACCCCAGTTATAATGCCTGCCTTAAATTATTTCTATGAGAATTTAGAGAGATAATCCACATAAAGTGCCTGCTATGCAGTAAATGCTTGACAGCTGTTATCTGTGAATAAATCTCAGGAGGGCTGGCTCTTGCTCCTACTCCTAACCATGGGTCTTCCTGTCAACTTTCATTCTGTCTGAAAGTTAAGCCTACCACAAAAGTAGGGCTACTTCCTGGTCATAGAGCACACCATCATGTGTATTCTTAATTCCTTAGAATGACCTTCAGAAGCAAGTCCTAGTTCAGGCACCTGGGTTGCTCTGTCAGTTTAAGCATCTGACTCTTCATCATGACTGAGGCCATGAGCTCAAAGTTCGTGAGTTCGAGCCCTGCATCAGACTCTGCACTGGCAGCACTGAGCCTTCTTGGGACTCTCTCTCTCTCTCCTTCTCTCTGCCCCTCCCCTGCTTGCATTCTCTAAATAAATTGATAGATAGATAGATAGATAGATAGATAGATAAAAACTTAAAAAAAAAGAAGCAATTCGTACTCATTTAAAAAATTTCACAAGAAGCAAAATATGCCTATGCATAAATTAATAGCTTTCCATATACCATATAAATAGTGTGGGACAAGGCCAGGATACTCCTGGGAGGGTAGAAAGTGGTTTCCATTTTAAGGGGCACAGAGTAGCACAGCACATGGCACATTAAAGCACCCTGACTCCAGGCATTGGTATTGGAAGATGGGGTTTTCCCTTTTTGTTGTTCTGCTTCTTTACCTGTACAATGATCCTTGACTTAGATCATCCTGAATGGCTCCGTTGGTTCTAAAATCTTAAGATTTTAGGGGAGTCTTCATGTTTGCAATATCTTTTGGTCTGCATTCTCTAGAACTCATTGTTGAGTTTCCTGGGAGGCAGTATTCACTCCAGGTCTCCCCTGGGTGATAGTCTGAGAAAGACCATAGAGTTATGACTCTGAGGTTAACCAGAATCAAACTTCCTTTCATGAATGGATATCCTTAGAATGGTAGATAAATAATGTGGCTCTGTGGGACTGTTCACAGTAAGCCTTCTTCACCCTCACATTCCATGATATTCTACACTTAAACAGGGTTTTGTTAGAAGACTATGATAAAATTGGAGGCAGCCGGGTGATTCATTTGAGCATCCAACTCTTGATTTTGGGTCAGGCCATGGTCCCAGGGTCGCCAGATCTAGCCCCGTGTTGGGCTCCATGCTGAGCGTGGAGCCTACCTAAAATTCTCTCTTTCTGTCTGCCCTTCTCCCTGCTTGCATGCTCTCTCTCTCTCTCAGATAAAGAAGACTATGATAGATTTGGGTTTGGGAATGGAGAGTCCATGCATTTTTCTAGAACTTCAGGGAGTCTACATGTGCTGTTATCTACCAAGTACCACCAACCACAGTCAGTCCTTAGGCTGATGCCTTCTCTCTACCATTACCATCACTGCCTGCCTAACACCCTTATACTATGTGACTGCTCTCTAGGTGGCCTCATGGCCATAGTGCACCCACTCTAATTCATCCTTCTCTCTTGTTCCTCACTTTGGCTTTCTAAAATACTGCCCAGACTTACAGTCTTTTAATGTTTTCCTTTTACTTAATACACTGATGCCTAATACCTTTCCTTTCTGGAGTGGGTGGAGCAAGACAATCATCTGGCCTATGGGAAGAAGGTATTTTAATTTCTGTTTCTGTTTAGTATTGGTCTCTTGAAGCATTCCAATGTTCACTTTTACATGTAATTTATTACTTATCCATGTACTATCATGTAATTACAAGTACACACATGTAATTTATAAAATAGATACATGGAGGCTGTAGATTTAAATTCTTTTAAATTTAAAAGAATTTTAAATTCTTTTTAAAATTTAAAAATTAAAAAAAAATTATTTTTTAGGGAGGCATAACCAAAATAATTTGGAGATCATTGATTTAAAGGATAAAGTAAAACTTACTAACTTTGCTTAAGGAACCTCAAGTGTCCTGGACGCAGATTTTTCTTCTGCTGTCACCTCTCGCCACTGCATGCACTCCTTTATTTTCCCATACTCTCTACCTGTCTGCTCGCCTAGTTGTTAAGCATGCTCAGCTGGGCCATTGCTCTAGCTGATGCTGCTCAAAGCAGAATCCTCCTGCCTATTCAAGCCTAAGTTTAAAATGTTGCCTCATGTCTGAAGCCTTTCTTATCTACCTCTCGTCCCAGAACCCATCTCCCCTCCCTCCAACCCAGGTAAAATTAGCATCCCTTCCCTGTGATTCCGTGGCATTTTGCTTGTTCCTCTCCGACAGCACTTTTCAAGTTCATTGCTATAATGATTAGTTGTGTATGTGTCCCCCTGACGAGGCTGTGGGTGCCTGGAAGGCAGGAAGTGCACCTCACTCATCTTTGTACCCAGCACCTAATGCGTGCTGGAAGCCAATAGATGGTGTTGAGTTATTTTACATTTTCATGGGCATTTTATAGAGAAGAGTCTGGGAGGGAGGGGGCTAATAGTATGAGGAACAAAATTGGCTTGGTACAAAACTCCTGTCCCTATTGGCATTTAAATCCTAGCTCAATTTCCCTGCCTGCTTCCTCTGCCTTTCCTAGCTCAGACTGTTTCAGGGAAGAGGGTAGTCTGGACAAGCGTGCACTTTCTTTCCATTTAGCTTTGAGACAGCATGAAGGTTAAGGGCTGCCCGTCTCAAGGTCACTTGATTCCCATAGAAGTGCAAGGCAACTCGGGGCTTTGGAGACTATGCAGTTGATGGAGGATGCCACCGTGCTTGTCAGACCGTGTTCAGAGTAGAAGGGTTAAGACTGAGAAAGGGGAGAAACAGACTGAACGCTGGAGGCGTTATATGATAAGACTGTAAACAGCTTCCCCACAAATAAGGAGCTCCTCTGAAAGTCACAGGTGACAATAAAAAAATCCCAGATAAAACTTATCGGCTTCTTTCTTTCAACATATTTCCGCACCTCCTCTGTGCCTGGCACTGTGTTAGATGTGGTGACAGAGTGATGAATAATTCAAAGTACCTGTCCTTGAGGACGTCATAGTTCAGCAGGAGAGACAGAACACAGGGTAAGCAGCAGCTATAACTGTATAGGGAGCCCTCTCCTAACCTGTGCACAAGGCAACTCCGCAGAGGGAGTGATTAATTGTGCCTGCGGGTGCCAGGGAAGGCCCTCAGAAGAAGGCTGAGCCTAGAAAACTGAGGAGGAGCCCTGGACAGAGGAGTAAGGCAGGCATTGTGTATTTCAGGCAAAGGGAACCGAAGCTGCAAAAGTCTACATCAAGGCTTGGTAAACTTTGTCTGTAAAAGACCAGTTACTAAATATTTTCGGCTTTGAAGGCTGTAGGGCCTCTGTTTCAACAACTTATCTCTGTTGTCGTAGCAGGAAAGTAGCCATAGGCAAATATATGAATGAATGGGCATGGCTATGTTCCAATAAAACTTTATTTACAAAATTGGCAGCTACAGGGCTGTAGTTTGCCAACTCCTGGTCTAGACGAAGGATCTTTAGAGGACCTTTAATCTGATGGTTCCTAATCTTTTCAAGAATTAGGATTACTTGGCACTGCTGTGCCCTGTGCCTAGAAGGCTCCTCTTAATGCTCTTCTAGATATCCCTGATGGCCTGCTACTTTTCTTCATTCAGGGCTCTGAGCTGCCATCTTTTAACTACTGTGTCAACAATAGCACACGCACCTCCTGTATGATCCATCACTTTTTATTACTTTCGTTTTCAACATAGCACCTATACTAAAACTCTATTTTATATTAATTCTGTATGTTTACTCTCTATTTTGCTCCGGAAACATAAGCTTCGTGTCTCATTCTCTTGTAAACAAAGTGGTGTGCTCGAGCCCATTGTGCTCCTGTCTTCTCAGCTGCAGCTCTGTATTCAGTGATGTTATGTGGCCGTGGTAAATCCACCGTGGGGGGAATATGTACACGGTGGAAATCAGTACCATGGGAATCATGTTGGGGTATTTTTTGGGTTTTGTTTTTGTTTCTCACAAGCTGGTTTACTAGCAAATCACTAGTTATCCCCTGTGCCTAGAAGAATAACCCCACAAAACCCAGTGCTCAATGAATACTTGCTTTTTTTTTTTTGAATCAAATATGCCATTACTATCTGTTGACAGAGAAAATAGATATGCAGTTACAGATCCAGAATCCTTTGTGACGAGTGGCTATTACTGCTACACAGGGAACTCGTGGCTCTCATGTAGGTAACTGCCTATGGCATCTGTTACCTGCATGTGCCTGATGGGGAGACTGAAGACTTGGGTCAGGACGTCACTCCCATTACCCCACAGGACAGATTCTGGTGGCCCCGATGACACATCTCCAATCCTATACACCCACTTCTGCAAGGTGCTCCTTTCCCTATGTTCCCTGCAGTCTGCTGAGTGAAGGCGGGGCCTCAGTCCTGAATCTCTTTTACTAAACAATATGTATTTTTAATGAATTTCTCTAATTCAGTGTGGTTGTAATTTTTGCACTGTGTTAAAAAACCAGATAAGTTCTAGCCTCTTTCACATGTCTTACTTTATCCTGTTTCTGATTTATCTGGGGCTTTGATTTATGGTATGCAAATGTGCCCTAATCTATACCCTTCAGCTGTGATTGGTCAGCAGTGTATCTGTTTATGAACCATCTCCACCCCTAATAGTCCAATTTTGAAATCTGCAGCAGTGTGAGGCCCCAGAAGCACTTGACAAGAATCAGATTTAACAGCCTCTTCAATCTTAGTTCCTTTAAGTGGCAACATTAAACCTTAATACTGAGGCCCCCTTTCCCAACCCACAGAGACTGATTAGAAAGCCTCATCAAATTACTCTCACAATCCATGTTGAACACTTACAAAGAGCTGCGTTTTCAGGATGCCTGGTAAACAATCTTTTCAATTCCCTGTCCTAAGCACACACTAAGAAACAGAGGAGTGAACTTGTATTTAGAGGGCCATCTGGCTGATCCCAAAGCTTTCCAGTACCCGCTGCTGGAGAGGAACCTTGCATTGTCATGCAGAATGCCTCTGCTTTTGTAGACACCAGTGTCCCTCACAGATGTTCTGATTGGGAGTTTTTCTGCTTCTCCATGTTTGCTTTTGTCCATGATAGAAAACTCACTCTTACGTTAGGCAGCCTGCTCTCTCTTTGAACACGATTTACAGAAAATTCTTTTTTTACCTGCTTCCCTGTAACTTTCACCCATTGGCCCTAGTTCTATCCCTGTGGAACCACTTAGAACAAATTGGCTTCTTCTTATTTCTGTCTGCTGTTAAGAAAGTGAGGCCTGCGCTCATGTCCCAGGAGTCATCCCTTCTCCAAGCTGCATATCTACTGTTCATTCAGCCATTCTTCACATGGCAGTTCTCTGTACCCTCTTTATTTGGCTCCCTTTCCTCTGGTCGTGTTCCAGTTTTTTTTTTTTTTAAATTTTTTAATGTTTTATTTATTTCTAGGAGAGAGAGAGAGAGAGACAGCGTGAGCAGGGGAGGGTCAGAGAGAGAGGGAGTCACAGACTGAAACAGGCTTCAGGCCCTGAGCTGGCAGTCAGCACAGAACACGACGCGGGGCTCGAACCCACGAACTGCGAGATCATGACCTAAGCGAAAGTCGGACGCTTAAGCGACTAAGCCACCCAGGCGCCCCTGGTCGTGTTCGTTTTGCCAGTGTCTTTCTTAAAGCACTGAACAGTGCTAGAGAGTAGCTAAGACCACCGGCTCTTAAGCTAGAACTGCCTTTTAATTTACTAGTTCTGTAACTTCGGGTAAGTGAGGGAGCTTCTCTGAATCTCCCTGATCTCATCTGAAAAATGAGAATAAAAGGACCTTGTACATTCAGTTACTGTGAGTATTAAGTAAAAATAGGGTAAAATCATCAGGGGAGTGCCTGGTACAAAGTAGATGGGTTCAAAATACAGCCGTCGTTATTGGAGTAAGTACTGTTAATTCTGTGGGTATGGCTTGCATTAGAAAGTTTGGGTCACTGTTGTAGTTTTCATTGTAACTTGGTGTTTTATCTTTGAGTGCAAATATTGGATAGGCCGGCCCTAGATAAATACAATCTAATTTTAGTATCAAAGGTATTTATTGTGTGTGTATATGTGTGTGTATGTTCTTGCAGACTTTCCTATAACGTCTTTTCTTTTTCATCCCATACTTCAGTAACTGATATACAACACTTCCTCCTCCTTTCCTCTTTATCTTCATGTCTCCTAACCCCTAGCTTGCACAGAATATGGATCATATCTTAGCTGCTCTTTCAAAGGAAAGAATCATGTCCATTCAGTGTAGAGGGGAGGAGTTCTTGTCTTAACTCAATCAACTATGTGTTAGCTAGATGACTTCGGACAAGACACTTTCCCGCTAAGCCTCAAGTCTGCTTTTGTTTTTATGGTACTTTTTAATTTTATTTATTTCTTTATCTTTGACATTGATGAAGGAAGACATTTTGATGAAGGGAAGTGTGAAATTCCAAGATCCTTTCCAATTCTAAAATTCATTTTGTTTTCTGCCATCCAGGGGTCACCCTGAGACGTGTGATCAGGCCCTCATCGTTCCACCTGCTCTGAGTTTCCAGTATGTTCTAGGTAACTGTTCCACAGCACTATGTGCTAAGGCAGCAGGAATGTCAAGATAGCTCTTCCAGGTTGCAGCTTTTCTGAGTGGCTTTGATTTTAACCTCTGTTGAAATTGCCATGTCATCCTGAAGGGAAGCAGTGTTGAGCATGAGTTCCTATCCTTTATTGACTTTCTCACCCAACCTCTCTAAGAAATAAATTTCTAACTTGCTCTGTAGCTGTAATTATCACTCAGCTTGTTAATTTTAGAATGGTTTTACATTTACAGAAAAGTTAAGCTAGTGCAAAGAGTTCCCATTGAAACTATACTCAGTTTCTCATATTAACATCTTATATCAGTTTGGTATATTTATGAAAATTAACAAATCGGGGCACCTGGGTGGCTCAGTCAGTTAAGTGGAGGACTTCAGCTGAGGTCATGATGTCGCGGTTAATGAGTTCGAGTCCTGCATCAGGGTCTGTGCTGGCAGCTCAGAGCCTAGAGCCTGCTTCCGCTTCTGTGTGTGTGTGTGTGTGTGTGTGTCTCTCTCTCTCTGTCCCTCCCCTGCTCACGCTCTGTCTCTCTGTCTCTCAAAAATAGAATAAACATTTAAAACATTTTTTAATTAAAAAAAGGAAAATTAATAAATCAGTGATGGGGTGCCTGGGTGGCTCAGTTGGTTAAGCATTTGATTCTTGATCTAGGCCCAGGTCATGATCTCATGGTTGTGAGATCAAGCCCCGTGTTGGGCTCTATGCTGACAGGGTAGAGCCCGCTTGAGATTCTCCCTCTCTCTCTCTCCCTCTCTCTCTCTCTATCCCCTGCTGGCACACTCACATGCATGCTCTCTCTCTAAAAATAAATACATAAACTTAAGAAAAATCAGTGTTGATACATCATGATTAACAAAGTCTGTAATTCATTCAGATTTCCTTAGTTTTTACCTGCTTTCTTATTCAATTTCAGGACTCCAACGAGAATACAACATTACATCTAATTGTCCTATCTCCTTAAACTCCTCTTGGTTATGGCATTTTCTTAGACTTTTCCTATTTTTGATGACCTTGACATTTTAAGGGTTAGTCAGCTATTTTTTAGACTGTCCTTTAGTTGGTATTTGCCTGGTGTTTTTCTCATGATTAGACTGGGGTTACGAATTGTACGGAAGACCACCACAGAGATAAAGTACACATATTAAGTACTCATATTAAGAGTATGTGCTACTAGTATGATTTATGACTTTTAATAGTAACCTTGATCACCTTGCTGAGATAGTGTTTTGTTTGTTAGGTTTCTCTCCTGTGAAGTTACTCTGCCCACCCCCCCCTTTTTCTTATTATTCTTTTGGGAAGGAAATCACATGCATAACCAATGAAAGTTTATTTCTTGTTCACCTGAGTGTCCAAAGTGGGTATTTCTGATGGCTATGGCCTTTTTCCCATCAGTTATTCAGAAGCCCAGAATTCTTCTATTTTGTTGACATCCCCTAGGGCTTTGTCATCTAAATCCAGCCAGCATTAAGAGAATGTTTGCTTTTAAAAGCCTCGGCCTGAAAATGGCACACATCACTTCCACTTACATTCCATATGACACTCATTCATCTGCCAAACCTAACTGCAAGGGAGGCTAGGACATATGGTCTAGCTGGGTGCCCAGGAAAAAGAGGAAATGGATTTGGGAGAAAAGCTAGCAGCATTTGCCACACCATTTTAGAGTACAAAAGATAACAAACCAAATCCCTGCCACCTCACCATCTAATAATATAACCATTGTTTCAATAAAAAAAAGAAAAAAAATAATAGAAGGACATTATTTTAGAATCAAGTAGAATCGTATAATTGGAAAATATCCATTGTTTATTTGTCTGGAATGCTCTTTCTCTGTTTTGTTTTGTTTTCTTTTTCTGACTGAAAATGCCATTTATTCTTCAAGTGATGGGTGAGGTTCCTTCACCCAACCTTGAGACAGAATGAGTCCTTTACTCCTGGTGTTATCATGCCACTCTGCTTCTACCCCTTATTTAACACCTATCCCATGCTAGTATGACATATAAATATGTTCCATGCAGTAGACTGGGTGCTCCCTGAAGACAGCACAGGATATACTAATGTCTTAGACCCCCAAGGATAATCTGATAAATAAAAAGCATATTTATTAAGTGCCTCCAGGATTGTAGGTTTACCAAAAATGTGGTCTCAGCTTTTAAAGCCCTTTCTTTAAAATACAACAAAACAGGTCTTTCCACCCCTGAATCACAAAAACGATCCACAGTTACAGTAGCCAAGCCTTCGTGGAGGACATGATCTTGAGCTGAGTCTAGAAACGTTGGTAGCGTCTGACAGATGGTAATCAGGGTACAGGCCTGGCTTTCTATGACACATCCTAGGTTCAAGGCATTTGTTCAATAGATGGTCAAGTCTCCTTTGAAACATCTACAGTGCAAGACGTGTGCTTTCATAGATTATCACGTAATTAAAACTCAGACTCTGAACTTATTCGAGCACTGCTTTGGGGCAGTTGGGGATGGTATAAATGCCTGATGCTCATTATCTTGAACAGGAGTTGCCAACCTGAATTCCCAGGGCCCCGACAAGGGGATGGCTTCCCCATAGCAAAAGAAGTGCTTAATTACAGCTACAGAAAGAGGAGCATGGAAAAAACAAACAATCATTTGCTGGCATTAGTGGCTCAGCTGCTATGTATCTCATTACCAACCCAAACATGACTTCTTAAAGTGACCTTATCAAGCTTATTAGAAATAAAATATCAATTATAAGACAGTTGTCCCTTTCTTTATATGCTTTTCTATCCTCTGCTTGTAGCCCATTGTTTACTTTAATGACTTAGGAGCTTAATTAATATTTTACTAAAACAGAAATCGGAAGACATATAAGTTCATTCTCAGAATGCTCCTTTACTTCACTTATGCTGCTTTCTGATTTCATCACTGAAAGTAGACCTTAATTAGGATTTATATTCTTATGAGTTTCAATTCATACTATCACCTACATTTATTCATTGAATTTCTCAGCAGTTATAATTAGCATAGGCATTATTTTTCCCTTTGTTTGAAAACTGAGCCTCAAATGTAAAATAACTTCCTCAGGACCACGCAGCAATTGTGGTTCAAAGCTGGGTCTTCTGGCTGCATATATAGAATTAAGTATGCCATATTAGCACCTGCCTGTCAGTCGGTTAGCCTCATGACAGAGGCACACATGTTCTTTTTATTCTCCCCAATTATATATTTCTCTCAGTTATGATAGCCAAACTTTCTTGGAGGAGGCGATCTTGAGCTGAGCCTAGAAAAGTTGGTAGGGTTTGATAGATGGTAATTGAGGAACAGGGCATTCTTGTACAGTGAGGTTAGCCATCTATGTGCTCCTCCAGTATGTCCCTAATGTGTCAGACTGGGTGAGACCCACAGAGACAACACACTGGGCATGCTTGGATTTCTGCCACCACTCGGGGCAGAGAATTCTAATGTACCCCAAGTCAACAGATACTTCTAGAAGGGATCTAAAGATCGCTTAGTTTGACTTCTAGATAGTATTGATTAGGAAACTAAGGTGCACAAATTAAATGTATTTATTTCATACACACGTATAGCATATAGTTTTCAATCAGAATGCCTAATTTCTGGTTCAGTTCTTTTTTTTTTGTTTGTTTTCATAACCCTGCTTCATTATTCCAAGTTCCCTTGGTATCTGCTCTGCTTCTTATGATTGCTTTGAGGAGGGTATCTTTATATAGGCAATGCCTTATATTCCTGAATATATGTGATCAAGTCATATGTGGAAAAGTTTAACCACAGACATATGCTATAGAGAGCAGGTCCCTTCCCAAAGCATTAAATACACTGAATTCTTAACTAGAGTTCTGATGTAGAATTAAACATCAATCAACGTATTTGGTTTAACACACAGTATCTAGCGTATTGTCTGACAAAAAAAGAGATTCGGAGTAAATATTGGTTGAATAAATGGGTGAAGGAATGAAATTGACTGTCAGTTGAAATTCGGTGATCGTCCTTTTGAGGATAGTATGTTGCTACTTCAGGAATGCATTAGAAGAGTCTAATTTTTGCCTAGTGCTAAAATAGAGACAAAGATGGTAGTGAGGCTACAGAAAATGAATTGTTGCTGGCAGCCAGCACCACAATGAGAAAGCTTTAAATATTTATGGTAGCTGATATGTAAAAACCCAAATGTGGTATACAAAGTTCTGTTTGATGGTATTAGTGTGTAGGGAGTTTATAAGAGCTGAGGACCTCTTCTAATGGTCACTTCTCGTGAGGACCACTTCTTTCACTGCTAGTGAAATACTTAGAGAAATATGCATGAATTTATTATTTTTTTTCATTTTTGGACTGGAAAAAATGACTTTTATAGCGCTGAGCCTCCTGTCTGGTGAAGTATTTATTGAAGGTGAAATTTGTTTTCACATACTTTTCAGTGACATCTCATGGCCATAGGGGTTTTGCTTTTTCCTGTGGTTCTTATCCATGCCATTCTTTCTTTCCAGCTGAACTTGATCAGAATTTCAAAACCCAGGAGTTTCTGATGGATAGTTGACGTTTAGCAGAAATAGAAGTCTTCCAGGGCCTGATTTTGACTGCTGGAAGCTTAGGAATTATAGTGACAGTTTGGTCTAAATAGTGATTCTAGAATGGGACCATAAAGTTGGTGGCATCTTGCAGTCAGACATTCGATGCATGAAGAAGAAAAACAATTCACTCTTAAGCACGCCGTTTTATTTTCTTAGTCATAATTAATTTTTATCTATTTATATTTGGTTTCCTGCTGCACAGTATTAGGACTCTGTCTCTAGAAGGAAAAAGAAGAGTAAAGATATGTTACTGAAATGGCCCCTTTCCATACACTTATTTCAGTATTTAAGGCAATGGCATTTGTGACTTTCGAGAATTTTTGGACAGTTTGCAAGTGCATACTTTTATAAACAAAATAAGGATTTGAATAATCATTCTATTTTGTTTTGCAGAACCCCAGCTGAAAGGAATTGTGACAAGGTTATTCAGCCAGCAGGGGTATTTCCTGCAGATGCACCCAGATGGTACCATTGACGGGACCAAGGACGAAAACAGTGACTACAGTAAGGAACCTTAGCTTCTCCCAGGCCAGTTAATGATGATCAAGTTTGTGGTCCCGTGTGTCTTCACTTAAGGCGTGGTCAGGCTCCCTTTTGAACTGTTTAACTGCTAGTAAGCTGGTGTCTCTTTTCTCCTTTTTGGCTGTGATTCCCTAGAGGAAAGGCACAGTTGAGAGAGGTTACACACTCAATGAGAAGGTAGAGGCTTGGAGGACTTCCAGATAGTCAGTGGATAAGAATATCATCCCATTCTAGTGTTTAGAGTCAATATGGTGGTAAGTATTTACAGGAACAAGGCAGACCTTCAGTGCAAGATGAGGTTTAAATCCTAGAACCAGGGGCGCCTGGGTGGTTTAGTCGGTTAAGCGTCCGACTTTCACTTAGGTCATGACCTCGCGGTTCATGGGTTCGAGCCCCGCGTCAGGCTCTGTGCTGACTGCCAGCTCAGAACCTGGAGCCTGCTTCAGTCTGTGACTCCCTCTCTCTCTGACCCTCCCCTGCTCATGCTGTCTCTCTCTCTCTCTCCTAGAAATAAATAAAAACATTAAAAAATAAATAAATAAATCCTAAAACCAAATAGTGAAAGTGTTATAATAATTCTCTGAACATCATTTCTGGCAGGCTGAAATTACTTCTTAAGGTAAACATTGAGTATATACATCTGTATATTACATGTGAGTTTATTTTAATGACAAAATTATTGTTTTTAATTTGTTAAATGTTCATTTATTTGCTTTGAGAGAGAAAGAAAGAGAGAGAACACAAGAAGGGAGGGACAGAGAAAGAGAATCCCAAGCAGGGTCAGTGCTGTCTGTGCCTGACCCAGGGGTGCATCTCACAAACCATGAGATCATGACCTGAGCCAAAAGCAAGAGTTGGATGCTTAACGGACTAAGCCACCCAGGTGCCTTAAACTACTGATTGTAAAATAAAAATATATTAAAATAGTATGATGATGTTTTGTTAATAACAGTTTAGTAAAGATTAGTGGACCTGAAATTTTGTTTATAATTTTTTAAAATAAAGTGCCAGATATTCAAATTTATTAATAATATCTCTGGAATTCATTTTTAACTAATTCAAGTGTAGAGTTGACAAGTTTAATAATTAAACAAAATCATCAAGGTATGACACAATAGTATATTTGCATTCAGACAAAATTGGAATATAAGCCTCAAGCTGAGAGTGATCACTCTCATCATATCTTTTAGTTCCTGCAGAAACATACACAGATACCCAGGGGGAAATTCATGTTATCTTAAAATTATTCAGGGTGCCATATATAGTTTCCTAAAGTTTGTTTGGATTCACTGCTAGATCGTTGGTGTGGAGCCTGTAGTAAATACTTATCAAATATATATCCCATTGAGTTGTCTTCTGATGAATATAATTTTGTGGCCAGGGTGACAATCTACCAAACTGCCTAAGATCATCTAAGAAGCCTTGTATTTCATGCAGAAATACCTTTTAAATTAAAATGAAAGATTTGGGGGAAGATCTGTGATTCCTAAAGTGTGAAAATGTTCCTGTCCACCCCTTCTAAATCATTCTTTGTTCACTTAATATTACACGTTGCAAAATATAAATTACAATACAGAAAAGATCTTATTATAAAAAATTGCATCCCAGTTTCCTGCAAAGTGGTTGATTAGCCTATTGTGGTTTGCATTGTTGGTTTGTAGTTGTAGGAATGCACTCTTTAAATGATTCACATTTTCCACTGAGTTTGGAAGAATGAGGATGCCTTTCTCTCCATATAAGATTTTCATCTATTGCATCTGTACTTCATGTAGATTTAGTGAAGCTGCAAGTATGGACGGAATGAATCAGGGAGATTGCTTCGCTCTATCACCTGTGCTATCTCTGAGGTATCCCTGGATCTCAGTTTATTTTTCTATAAAATGAGGTGGCTGGGGATAATAATATTAATATCTTCTGTCGGCATCGTCCATTCAACTTTTTAAAAGTTTGAAAAATTATAAATTGAGGAAAATAGATTCAATCCCCAAGTAAGCCAAATAGCCACACTCCATTCCACAGGATGAAGCTATACCCCAGACAGGCATCCTGCAGATAGATGACTTTTATCATGGGGCTGTGGCTTAAGGGAAGGGCCAAAAAAAGTGTGAGTTCAACTGACTAAAATCCTTCCTTTTGCCATTTCATAGGGAAATAATTGAACAGTGCTCAACTGAACAGTGCTGGACATATATATATATATATATACACACACACACACACACACATATATATATAATACCCAGCATTATATGTAAATATATAAATACCTATATATTTATTTACATACATACATATGTACAAATATATATGCCTGTGTGTGTATACATGCATAATGGCATTAGGCATAACACATATCGAGGGTGATACATTTTATCACATACTGTTAGAAATTTAATTCATACATTTCAGATATTTTTCATTAAGATAAACAACTACACACACCTTTTTTTTTTTTTTAATGTTTTATTTATTTTTAGGAGAGAGAGAGACAGTGTGAGCAGGGGAGGGTCAGAGAGAGAGGGAGTCACAGACTGAAACAGGCTCCAGGCTCCGAGCTGGCAGTCAGCACAGAGCCCGACGCGGGACTCAAACCCACGAACCGTGAGATCATGACCCAAGCGAAAGTCGGATGCTTAACTGACTAAGCCACCCAGGCGCCCCTACACACACCTTTTTATATATTGGTATTAAGAATAGTTTAGTGTACAAAATAAATAAGACTAGGATATATCTACCTGGATATCCAACCTCTGACTTAAATTCAAGTATCAATGCATTTGAACCCACTCTATGCTCTCCCTATGGAGTTCCACTTTCCTTCAGTATCAGATGTAGCAGCTATTCTGCATTTAACAGTTTTTGTTTCCATGCAGCTTTAAAAACACATTTATTTCATATATGTATATTTAAACAATTTGTAATATTGTTATGCATGTTTTAAACTTTTTTTAAGTGAGAGCATTACTGCATATAACTTCTATGTATATTATATTATGGTTGTGAGCTCCATAGATGGTGATATATTTGCTTTCTGTTATTCATGTTCATGTTTGTAAAGTATGTCTTTGCATAAATATACCCAAATATATTTATCCATTCTCTTTTTGGTGCATAATTGTTATTTCTATTTTAAGGCAGCACAGTAGTGTTGCTAAGATATTTCTTATAGATGTTGAAAAGAGCCTCCCTAACCATCCTTTGTAAAATGACACGTCTCACCTTGGCCCTCTCTATTCTGATATCCCCCCTTTTTTTGTATTCATAGCTTTTATAACCACATGACATAAAACTACACACACACACACACACACACACACACAATTGCTGTTTGTTTGTTTGTTTATTATCTTCCTCCCAGGAAAACGTAGGTTCCATGATGGAAGAGATTTGTTTTGTATCGTTAGAATGATCTTTAATGCATAGTAAGTACTCAACAACAAAAAAATGGAATGAATGAATATCTCCTTATGCATATGTGCAAAAGTTTTTCTGAGTCATTGGCTAAAGACTTCGCTCACCCATATATTTTTTTAAACTTTTTATTCTGAAATAATTTTAGACTTCAGAAAAATTACAGTGTAATACAGGATATTCCTATGTACTTTTCACCCAGTTTTCCCTAATGGTATCATTTTATGTAACAACAGTAAAATGATCAAAATTAAGTAATTAAAACTGGTACAGTACTATTAATTGAGCTATAGACACTATTCAGAGTTCACCAGTTTTTCAGTTAATTGATTTCAGTCAATTATTTTGATGCCCTTCCCCCTACATCTATATTTTCATTGAAAAATTTCTAATAAAAGCAAATAATTTTTATTTATACTTTTCCCTAGTGGAGATGAAGGGTAAAAATATCAGAGGGATTAAAATTCTACTTATTTTTTAAATAGAAAATTATATGTCTCTCAGATGTGAAAATGACTTTCTCTACTTTGTGTGGGCAAGAGTAAAAGCATTTGATTGTTTGAAAAAAAAAAAAAAAACCTTGTTACTATGAGC
This sequence comes from Proteles cristata cristata, assembly GCA_017311185.1. Taxonomy (NCBI): domain Eukaryota; kingdom Metazoa; phylum Chordata; class Mammalia; order Carnivora; family Hyaenidae; genus Proteles; species Proteles cristata. The sequence goes on from JAESUZ010001578.1 coordinate 432,413, forward strand.
ATCTGTCAGAATTGTGCTATTTGGTTCACTAGTAGGTCCAACCAACCTTACCATGGTATCTTGCGTTGAATTGGTAAAGACACCTGTTCTTTTGTTCATGAAGAAAAGACTAATTACATGTAATTGAGTACAAAAGCAAATGGGTTTGTCAGTGGCAACAGATAAGAATCTCTGCAAATGTAATGATAACAAAAGATACAAAACTGTGTTGGAACACTGGCACAAAGAAAGACAATTGCAGTTTGGAGAGTATTAATAGGAATATTTTACATAAAATTAGAAAGGTAATTATTCTGCTCTACTAGTTGCTGTAGGAGAAGATGGATTTGAAGAGGTCAAACATGCTGGGGTGAAAACAATGAAGATATTATAACCAAATGCATTGTTCTCTTTCCCTCTGAACCAAATATATGAGCAGCCATTTGAGTATGGAATGAGCTGGCTGATAAATCAGTAGAATGGTCCAACTGGAGATATTCAAACAGATGTTGTAGTGGCACTTGTAGGGGGTTTTGCAAGAAAACCCCATTGATTTGGGAAGAGGGGAAGAAGATGGTGGTGATTGGATAGTTTAAGGGTTCAGTGACTCCTAAGGTCTCCTTCAGTCCTGAGATTCTTTTTCGTTTTAAGTTTTATTAAGCTTTAAAATTTTAATTCCAGTATAATTAACATACAGTAACATACAGTGTTATATTAGTTTCAGATGTACCATATAGTGATTCAACACTTCCACATATTACTCGGTGCTCATCACAAGTGTACTTGTAATCCCCATCACTTATTTCACCCATACTCTACCCCCACCACCAGCCATCAGTTTGTTCCTTATTGTTAAGAGTCACTTTCTTGGTTGATCTCTCTCTTTTTTTTCTTTTTCTGTTCATTTGTTTTATTTATTAAATTCCATATGTGAGTGAAATCATATGACTTATTTTGTAGCATTGTACTTTCTCATTCCTTACATGTAGTTACAAATGGCAAGGTTTCATCTTTTTTATCTCTGCATAATATCCCATTGTATGTTTATACTACATCTTCTTTATCCATTCAACTAGTTAGTTGTGGAGTTTATTCTGCCGGACGTTGGGTTATTTGCACCAATGTGAGTGTTATCTAGTTGTTTCCATGGGGTGGGGTGAGCCTAGGCTCCTTCTACTCCACCATCTTCCCCAGAAGTCCCAGTCCTGAGATTCCTTTAAAAATTATTTTGAATAGGTAAGATGAGTATATAATACACAATGTTAAAGGAGCATACGGGTATGCAGTTAAGCAAAATAGTCTCTGACATCCACGAGCTGGCTTGGAATCTCCAGCAGCCCTTGGTGGGCTTCTATTGAATATACACAATTTCACAGGATAGCAAATCAGTCAAGACGACGGTGCGTGGTGGATTAAGACAAAAACAAGACCACTCTGTAACCATGTCTGAACACAGGCAAAAAGAGGAATGCTGTCTAAATGACAAAATGATCAACTGTTTCTCTATCCTGGTTTATGTGAGTGGCTGCTTGCTAATTCACTAAACACAGTGTTAGCTTTGCTCTGTTCTTCTTGTGGTAATATTTATTAATATACCTAATCATAGAATGACACCTGCTTTCTTAGAACAATCGAGTTGAGAGTAACTCTACATTTCTTTGAGCCCTCCTTAAAATCACCTAACATGAGACCAAATGCTCCAGGTCCATTCTTACACCCACTTAGACATCTAAACTCTAGAAATGTGTGCATATTTATTCTTTGCTATGAGTCATTAAGCATGGGTGTGTTTCTTTGTCTGGGGAGGCACTGTCATAGTCAAAAGCAATTTTCTGTTCTTCTCTGCCACCTGGTCACATTTCTTGGTATTCTTCTAGATGTAGTCTATTCATTTATCAACATATACAATGCTATGTGCTTTTATCTATATTATCTCTCTCTCCATCATCTACCTAACACTTGTTGAGCACCTTTTTAAATTAAAAAAAAACATTATATCTACAAGATTATCCATATTAGTACATATTTAGGTGGAATAATTTATTTAACCTAACTATCGAAGGCCTTTTCAGTTCTTTTTTAAAAAATTTTTTAATGTTTTATTTATTTCTGAGAGAGAGAGAGAGAGAAAGAGAGAGAGAGAGGCAACATGAGCAGGGGAGGGTCAGAGAGAGAGGGGGACACAGAATCTGAAGCAGGCTTTAAGCTCTGAGCTAGCTGCCAGCACAGAACCTGATGCGGGACTCGAGCCCACAAACCATGAGATCATGACCTGAGCCAAAGTCGGACACCTAAACGACTGATCCACCCAGGCGGCCCCGAAGGCCTTTTCAGTTCTTTCTTACATTTTGCTAATGCAAACAAGACTATAAAGAATACCCTGTTCCATAAGTAATTTTGTATGTGTAAAAGTGTACTTAAGGGATGGATATTTAGAAGTAGAAGTCCTGGGTCAAGGACATATATTTGAATTTTATTTAATTTTGAAAGATATCTATTTGTTCTCCATCATACAAATTTACACTGAGAGTGTATGTTTCCTTATGTTCTAGTCAACACAGTGTGCTATCAAACTTGTAGTTCCTCATTACCTAAAAACATAAACTTCATTTGTCTTATTATGAGTTGGTTGAGTATTTGTTCATTTATGTTAAGAACCGTCTGAAGTTCTTTTCTGATAAAATGTCAGCTTATATTTGTTTCTATGAAATGTCTTTTCATTTGAAGGAAATCTATTTATTTTTTTAAAAAATCAGCTCTTTGTCACATGAGTTGTAAATTTTTTATTTATTTTGTTGCTTGTCTCTGAATTTTTTTGGCCATGCTTTATTTTTATTATAAATAAGCTTTTATGCCCTCGGCTTTTCTTTCTTGTTTAAAAGGCCCTTGTTGAGGTGCTTGGGTGGCTCAGTCGGTTGGGCGGGCGACTCGGCTCAGGTCATGATCTTATGGTTCATGGGTTCGAGCCCCGCGTCGGGCTCTGTGCTGACAGCTAGCTCAGAGCCTGGAGCCTGTTTCAGATTCTGTGTCTCCCTCTCTCTCTGACCCTCCCCTTCTCACACTGTCTCTCTCTCTCTCAGAAATAAATAAAAATGTTAAGAAATTAAAAAAATAATAGAAGGCCTTTGTTCATTCCAAGATTATTTTTTAAATGATCTCCCATGTTTTGATTTAATAAATTATTGTTTGACTTATGTACTTAATATTTAATTAACACAGGATCCATTTCTTGAGATATTTCGATTCTAGACCTCTAATATTTCATGTTCTTAACTGCTGATTATAAATGCAAACACAGTTTATTCAGATTTTATGAATAAATTAAATTCTTCATGAATTCGGCATAAAGAAACATATTTCAGGGTCTTTTCCAGTTCCATACAAATTTTAGAATTGTTTGTTCTAGCTCTGTGAATGGTCTGTATCTGAGTTTCAGAAATCCAATTGGAAACTTAAAAATGTAGTCATCCAGTTATGTTTTCTATACAATACCAAACATATGATGTTTTGATACCACCAACCACAAGTATATAGACATAGCCAAAGCCAACAGAAGCTCTGTATTGCTAAACTATCAACAGAAAGATGATCCACATGGTTAGTTGGGAAAAATTATCAAGGACATAAGGAATGCTGTGAAGAATTATAAAGATGTTTTTCTCCCCAACCAGGGGCCTTCCTGGACAGGGCATTCATCTCCTTCACCTAGTCAAGCATGTGTCTTATTCTCATGGGAGGGTAAGGGTTATGCCATATCCATTTATGGGGATATTATTTTCTTCTACTATCATCTATACTTTAAGAATTTGTCATCAATTTGTATGTGTGAAATCACACCTACAACTTGGATGAAAAGAAAACAAACGTATGTGTTCTCCTGCTGATTTTCTTTAAGCAACATTATTTACATAGCCTGAAGCAACACTGTGGTACATGTAATGTTGTTATTCTTGCAGTGACATATTTTTTCATTATCAAAATTAATATTTATCCTTAGCTTATGAATGCAGTTACTTCACTTGATTTTTTCAATAAAGAAAAAATGCCTTTTGATTTTCATAGCCAGAAGAAGAGTAATGAACATTTGTTAGAAATTTGGTTTTGTTGACTATGTTTTAATTTTAAAGACTATGCCTCCAGATGATATTTCTGGAGAGCATGAACAAGAACCAATTTCCTTGAATAGTTTACTCACTCACATAAAATCGTAGGGGAATAACTAAACTTTTTGTAGCCTTGACCTCTTTCCTTCTTATTAGTCTTGTATTTCTTATCTATTCCAAGACTCCTGCCCTCATGTGTTCTTCTAGTCAATAAAGGAAAACATGAGCCATTTGAAATTATCCTTCTTCCTAGTTTCTCTGTAACTGTTTGTGGGCATATTTATAAGCAGTATACATAGTAGTTAAAAATCCTAAGGGAGCAGGATGCCTGGGTGGCTCAGTCTGTTAGGCATCCAACTTTGGCTCTAGTCATGATTTCACAGTTTGTGAGTTCAAGCCCCATGTGAGGCTTTGTGCTGACAGCTCAGAGCCTGAAACCTGCTTTGGATTCTCTCTCTGCCCCTCCCCTACTTGTACTCGGTCTCTCTGTCTCTGTCTCTCTCAAAAATAAATTTAAAAGAGTGAAAAAAAATCTTATGGGAGCTACTTAACCAAGTATATTCCTAGAAAGAAAGGAGGGCTGAAATTGTCTTTAATTTGGCTCCGTGAGGTGACCAGTGTGTTGACCTTGAGAAAGTCACATAATATTTCTCAGATTTGTACAACGTCTGATTATACAACATGAGAGGAACAGAGAATCTCGCAGATTTTTGTACCCTTTCCATTAATTCTCACATAGAAGGAAATGTATGCACAGAAAAACTGACTGGCAGCTTCCATTTCCCTAAATACCATTTCTTCTGAAAGGGACGCTGCCAGCAGGAAATCTTCACTTTATAGATCCCCATGTGATATTCTCAAGGTGTGTATAAAGATGTGGAAAGTCACATACATAAATGATAGATCCAGAATTTGAATCCAGCCTATATGACTTGAGGTTATAAACCTTTGGTTTAGTTATTTAACCTCTTCACATCAAATTCCCTCATTTTTTAAGTGGGAATGATAGTAGAATTTACAGCACAGGGTTGTTGTACAGATGAAATGGGGTGATTCATGAAAAGTGCTTAAAATTGTGCCTAAAACACAGTGATTCTCAATAAATATTGTTGGTTATTGTTACTAATATTATTATTAATACTACTAATAATAATCTTCATCAGCACAGATGAATGAATACTTGTTTGTAAGGATCTCAAAGATCACAGCCATCTCAACTGAAGTAGAATCCTTAATGGCGGCAGCTATTATTACACATGAAAGAAAGAGGGTAAAGAGGTAAAGGTGCTGACCTGGGGGGTATTGAAGAGTTCTCTGAGTCAGTGGTTCATAAAATGTGTCGTCTGCAGACCACCCCAGCCTCAGCCTCATCTGGGAACATTCTTGAGCCTTAAGCTAGACATACTGAATTAGAACCCTGTGCTGTGGCTCAGCAATCTGCATTTACAAGCCCTCTAGAGGATTCTGATGCACTGCAGTAGGTATGACTGGTAACTCTCCTCTGCCCCCAGGATTTGGAGGGCTCACATTTTCTGATTAAGGCAATCTCTGTCTTGGGACGGCCATACCTCGTTCTACTGGTACATAATTCCTAATACAACAGGGAAAGCATAGGTCTGTAGGCATACTGCAAATCATGATGAAATTCAGACTTTGTAGTATCTCAAACATGTACAGAATCAGTTATATGTTTTTTTTAATTTTATGATAACCACATTAAAAATTATTTTAATTCCAGTGCAGTTAATATGAAATAGATGAATGGATAAAGAAGATATGATGCATCTTGCACATATATGCACCGCATCTATCTATCTATTTATGTACACTGTATGTATTTATTGAGAATACTGCCTGTGCATAAATATATATATGTATGTATGTATATGTGTGTGTATGTATATATATATATATATATATATATATATATATATATATATAGACACAATGGAATGTTACATTTGATTTATTATCTGGTGAGAATCAGAGCTCAATTCTAAACAGATGTGTGATCAAGCATAGGTTTGGGGGAATTACAAAAATGATATAGGACATTGTACACATGCTAATTCCACTTATTTGGATATACTTCACCAGTCTTACACAATGGCTTATCTAGTAAGCCACTCTTACCCTTTAGAGCCCTTCTCAACTCTTACCTCCTTTGTCTGAAGCCTTCTCCAGCTTTCCTTGACAACTGCCACCCTTACCTAACACCCTGCACTCACTCGCTTTACCCTACTGTGTTTGAACCTTGTGTGTACATTTGCAGCTCACAAGTCACATTCAACTGGCAATTCCTTATCTGCATTTGTGTTTCCCTTCTTAGAGTGTGATGTCCTTATTTGCCCTTCTGCTGAGCACAGCAATGGACCATTTCCAAGATCCCAAACTGGAGGGCTATGCAGATAGGTTTCATTTATTTGGCATGATTCATGGGGAAAAAAATGAGTGTATTCAAACAATGGATGAACCTTCTTTCCCCCACATTTTCCTTCTACTTGCTTAAGCCCTGAAGAGTTTTAAGTTTGGAATACCTCTTACTCAATATCATGAAATCAGAATGACTGAATACAACCTCAAAGGAAAGTATAAACCACTTAAGTATCACTAATTGCAAGTCCAAGTAGCTTGGACTGTGAGTCAGATAACCTGGTTTCCAGTGCAGGTCCTGTCCCCAGTTGGCTGCATGTTCTTGTTTAAGCTTTTTGTTCCTTGGTTTTCTTCTCTGTAAAATTAGGTGTTTGGAAAAGATTATCTCCAATATCCCTAAAAGATCTGAAACTTTGAAAGCCTATAAACTGGCAACGACTTGTGTTTTTTCTTTGAAAAACTTGAAAATTCCTCTTTTAAACACATTATGTAAAAGGACAAAATTGTAAGAACAGGTACAACAATAATTTTTGCGATGAATTTGAAAACTGTAGTGAATTCACTCTGCTTTTAAAATATGTACAGAATTTGGCCACTTTGCATTACCGCCATTGGCACTACCTAGACCAGGCTGCTCTCATCTTTGGACTTTTGCGGTAGCCTCCTGACTAATCGCATTACCTACGGCTTTCCCTCTTTAGGCTATTAGCCACACAGCAGCCAGAGTGACCCAGTCAAAACACAGGTCAGCTAGGTCACTTCTCTGTTCAGACTCTTTCATCACACATCATTAAGGGTAAATGCCAACTTCATTTTATGACCAATACAGTTTTACTTAATCCTGCCCATTACCTCCTGTCTATTCATCTTCCTGTTGTTCCTCAAACATGGCAACTATGCGTTTTCTCAAGGGCTTCCAGCATTCTATGCCTTCCTAGAATGTTCTTCCTCCAAATATCTAAATACCACCCTTCCTCATCTTCTTCATTCCCTTCCTCAAAAGTGACACTTTTCATGTGGAGGCCTTCTCTGCTTAGTTTATAAATTTCATTCTGCCTTGGCAACTTGATTTTTTCTTCCTCCAGAACACTTGCCACTATCTAATATACTTACTTATTTTATTATGTCCCTCCTCCACTAAAATGTTCCCCATGTATACCTCAGAGTTTCCTCAGTCATAGTGGCTTATGCTATTCTTTCACTAATTATATCATCCTCTAAAAACAAGATCAATTGGGGGTGCCTGGGTGGCTTAGTCGGTTAAGCGTCTGACTTTCGCTTGGGTCATGATCTCGCGGTTCATGGGTTCGAGCCCCACGTCGGGCCCTGTGCTGACTGCCAGCTCAGAGCCTGGAGCCTGTTTCAGTCTATGACTCCCTCTCTCTCTGACCCTCCCATGCTCACGCTGTCTCTCTCTCTCTCCTAGAAATAAATAAAACATTAAAAAAATTAAATAAATAAATAAATATAAAATAAAAACAAGATCAATTATCTTTTGTCTCTGAAATTTTCCTATTTCTTTAACTGGAAGTCCTGCTTTTCCTCTCCATATGCTGTACATCTCTTAAGAAATTCATGCAGTTTGGGGCACCTGGGTGGCTCAGTCGGTTAAGTGTCCAACTCTTGGTCTCAGTTCAGGTCATGATCTCAGGGTTTGTGAGGTTGATGGCGTAGAGCCTGCTTGAGTCTGTGTCTCCTTCTCTCTGCCCCTCTGCCACTTGTGTGCTTGCTCTCTCTGTGTCTCTCTCTCAAATAATTTTTTAAAAATGTTTATTTATTTTGAGAGACAGAGAGTGATATACAGCATGAGTGGGGGAGGGGCAGAGAAAGAGGGAGATGCAGAATCCAAAGCAGGCTCCAGTCTCTGAGCTGTCAGCACAGAGCCCAACATGGGGCTCGAACCCACAGACTGAGAGATCATGATCTGAGCCAAAGTTGGACACTCAACTGACTGAGCCACCCAGGCGCCCCTCAAAATAAATAAAATAATTAAAAATAAAGAAATTTATGCAGTTTCATCTGTATGTATTTATTATATATGTGACTTATTTACTTCCTTTAGGTTGTAAGTTTCTTGAGATCCTTGACTCTGTCTGATTTATTGCTGCGTTGGCATGTATTAAGGCCTTAATAATGGGTAATGCCTTGATAATGGATATGGGTAGGTTAATTTATAGTAATAATAGTATAATCAGACTACCAATTAAATTGAAAGGCTTATTAATTAGAATAAAAGCTCTACTGGGGCAGGGAAGTCTGTCTCTACTTTGCACTGTTGTATCTCTAGTACCTAGAACAGTGCTTGGCGCATATTAGATTCTCAATATTCGTTGAATAAATGAATGAAAGTGAATTCTCAGAACAATGCCATTAAAAATGAATATGACTTCATTGAACAATACCCAGTGTAAAGGATTAATGCAGATTGGATCACATTTGCCTTTTGTTTTGAGAACGACAGGCAATTTAAGAAACCTCAAAGGTGGATAAGGAAGTCATTTTCCATTATGAAAATAGAAAGAAAATTAAATATGGTTAGTCTGGAAAAGTGAACTCTGTAGCAATAATGGTAAAAGAAGGCGCTCCTGCACAATTTTAAATGTATCTTTAAAGCAATATGTAAATATACATTCATGATGATAATTACAGAGACAACATTTTCCGAAAGTATGTAAATGGTATATTTACCCATGAGAGAGAGAGCCATTGCTTTTATTATTCAGCCAGGACCAGGAGCTAAATTTAAGCTGATTTTGTAGGGAACAGAAACTATAATACTCAGGTGATTTAAAAAGTAAGGAAAAAAAGGATGTGGGTTCCTTAAAGTAGAAAAGGACATTAGAGTTGTGATAAATTAGAGATTATTATAATCTTTCTGAAATTACCTGCTTCTGAGGCTCTGAGATATGAAGTTGATTTGAAGGCAGAATAAGGAAAATTCAGTTCCATTATATCTATATCCTCTGTTCATTCCTCAATGCAAATTATTGCTTGAGAGATTATATAGGTTTACCTACATTCTCACACTTAATGGAGATAGTAATTAATGGCAGTGGGATTTCTTATATGTGACTGGTTTGATTAGGTATCCAGTTTATAGCTACCAGTTTACTGAAGAATAAATCATAGTTTTATTCTCATATGAATAAATATTTTTCCAGCGCATACAACAATGACCTATAAAAGAATTATATATTTTCCATGAGGAATTTGGAAAAATAAAATGGTAACCTATGTGCCAAGTATTATTTCTTAATACGAGTTTGGGACATGTCAGATAATAATAGCCAATGTTTACTGAATAATTTTATTCATTTAAATCTAAAATAGTTCTATAAAATGGGTACTATAATCATGCCCACGTTGAAGATCAATAAACTGAGGCATGGGAAGTTTAAATAATTAGTCACACAGATATTAAATGATAGATTCAGGATTTGAATTCAGTGAGTTTAGTTCCAGAGTTAATGCCTTTACCTATTCTCTGCACTGAATATCTTTTTCTTGGTTACCATTTCCTAGTACATAATAAATACTTCCTTAAATCATACCATTGCATTCTCTCATGACACTTTTTAAAAGTATTAAGAAAGAAGAGTGATTTATTTGTTAAATATTAGGGTGGTTTATTTTAAGACAGTGTAAACATTGAACTTGAGGGGATTTTTCTTCAATATGTTTGATGTTTTTACATTGTAAATTAAAATATTTTTTGGAGGGCCACCTTGATGGCTTAGTCAGTTGAGCCTACAAATATTTTTTTTTTACTTTTTTTAACATTTATTTATTTTTGAGAGAGAGAGACAGGACACTAGTGGGGGAGGGACAGAGAGGGAGACAGAATCTGAAGCAGGCTCCAGACTCCGAGCTGTCAGCACAGAGCCAGGCATGGGCCTCAAACCCACAAGCTGTGAGATCATAACCTAAGCCAAAGTTGGAGGCTTAACCGACTGAGCCACCCAGGTGCTCTGAGCCTCTAAATCTTGATTTCAGCTCAGGTCATGATCCAAAGGGTCACGGGATTGAGCCTTGCATTGGGCTCAACACTGAGCTTAGAAATTGCTTGAGATTCTCTCTCTCTCCCTCTCACTCTCCCTCTGCCACTTTCCTCCACTAAAGCTCTCTCTCTCTCTTAAAAAAATATATATGTATATGTGTATATATATGCACATATATATATATTAGGATCTAGAATAGATCTAGAATCTAGAATATCTGTATATGTATATATAATAGTAAACCAGTATATGATAATTTTAATGTTCTTCACTTGGTGGCCAGTTTCATGTATCTGACTTGGGAGTTTGAGGTGTGTAGGATGTGTGTATTTGTGTGTGTGCATATATTTCCATGTATTATTCAGTAGCCTAGATAGAGTGCTATTGAGCAGGCATTCTGCCAAGACCTAGTGAGGTTGCACTTAGTACATCTGCTTTCCCTGACACCGAGACAGAGTGTGGAGGACATTCCCATGTCAAAATATGTCTGTTAGGCATTTCTAAGCCCACTCCATAGTATTCTAATTGAATTTTTAAAAATATCCTAAAGAAAGCTTCTCTTTGCTTCCTCTTACTTAGGTATTGACAGAAGATACCATTTTATTCTTACCTTGGTATATACCACAGATCGGTTACGACTCTTAACAAAGCAGTATGGTGTTGTGAATATCCCATAAAATATCAAAGACAGACAGTTATGGAAATTAACATGCATTTCTCCATTTACCAACTGTATACCCTGGAGCAATTTGCTTAGCACTTTAAAACCTTAGTTTCTCATCTGCAAAATGGGAATTATATGTAAAGATTTAAAGTATATGACATCAAACTTACCCTCCTGGAAGAGACTGCTTTGGAAAGTCTGAAAGAAGAGAAATCTATATTGCCTTAAGTGCGACCAGGAGTGATTGCAGGGAAAGTGTAAGACTGACAGAGCCATGAAACGTTGTATTATAAGACTTCTTGGAGCCTCATCTTCAATTTCAGCACCTGTCTGGGCCCTAGACTCAGTCTTCTTGTCTTAAAAAGGGTTTGACTGAAGTTGAATTTGCATAGGATTCAATCACATGCCACTTGGAATTTCCTTCAGAGGGGGTAGGAATGAAATATTTCACATGGTCTCTTCTCTGTCCTTTGATTCTGCTGCTGATGTAAGCAGGGGAAATCCTATCATGACGCAAAGGGAGACAGTCAAAATCCTCTAGAACAACGGGCCCCCCAATTTTTGAACATTAGAATCAGTAAGGTAACTTTAAAAAATTCTTATCCCCAGGTCAATAAAATTAGAATCCCTGAGGATGGAATAAGGCATCAGTATTTTTAAATAACGCAGATGATTCCAACGTGCAGTCAAGTGTAAGAATGGTGATTTCTTCTGGAACATTCCTTCTTATATTTTAGTGAGCATCAGGATCACCTGGAGGGTTTGTTAAACTACTGATTTGGGGGCCTAACTCCCAGAATTTCTGATTCAGTAGGTCTGGAAGAAGGGCTGAATGTTTGTATTTCTAACAAGTTCACGAGACCACACTCTGAGCACCACTGCTCTAGAACAGTGCTTCTTTAACCTGAAGTGCATGGTAGTCTGTTGGGAATCTCGTGAAAATGCAAATTGTGATTCTGTAGGCAGGTCTTGGTTGCGGCCTGAGAGTCTGCCTTTCTCATAAGCTGCAGGAGACACCAATACTGTCCACAACACATCTACTGACTGGTGAGGTTAGAGAAGTTGCGCGGCATCTGGGAGCTGGTTAGAACTACCCCACACCTCCTGAATATGAAATTGCTTTTTAGCAATGCTGTACATTAGAATTGTATGAGGAATTTAAAAAATATATTGATGCTTGGACTCAGTCATAGAGTTTTTTTATTTAGTTGGTATGGATGTGGCCAGAGTATTGAAATTTAAAAACAAACAAACAAACAAACAAACTCCCAGTAGGTTATAATATTTAACATAAAAAATGAGACAGAGTTATATAGTAAGATATTATTTTAAAGTACATTGTCATTTTATGGAATGTTTCTTGACATTTTATTATTTTAAAAAGTTTAAAATGACAAATACATGGCTCTTCCTGGGCCCACAGTAAATATTACTAAGTTCTTTTGCTTTTGTTTTTGTTTTGTTTTGTTTAGACATCTGTAAATTTTAATTATAGTTAGTGTGGCCTAACCTGAAATTTCTTCTTCTTCGTCTTCTTCTTCTCTTTCTTCTCCTTCTCCTCCTTCTCCTTCTCCTTCTCCTTCTCCTTCTCCTTCTCCTTCTCCTCCTTCTCCTTCTCCTTCTCCTCCTCCTCCTCCTCCTCCTCTCCTCCCTCCCTCCTCCCTCCTCCTCCCTCCTCCTCCTCCTCCTCCTCCCTCCTCCTCCTCCTCCTCCTCCTCCTCTCCTCCTCCTCCTCCTCCTCCTCCTCCTCCCTCCTCCTCCTCCTCCTTCTTCTTCTTCTTCTTCTTCTTCTTCTTCTTCCTCTTCCTCTTCCTCCTCCTCCTCCTCCTTCTTCTTGAAAGAGAGAGAGAGAGAGAGAGAGAGAATGTAGGTGAGCCAGGGAGAGAGGGAAAGAATCTTAAGCAGGCTCCATGCTCATCATATCTTCTTAAGACATACGTCTTCTTTTTACAAGACATGGTTTTGAGCGACTACGACACAATGATTGGAGTTTCGCATATGCCTGCCATATTCATGCTTTATCTTCATTAACACCAACATATTGGGGGAGAACTATATTCTAGTTACTAAGTTAACAAAGATGATTCCCATGCAGTTTCTGCTTTTTAGCCGATCCTAGAATAGTAGATGAGGTTGAAGTTGAACCTTTATGTAAAACAAAACTTAATAATCCCAGGTAGCCCTGGTGCTACCAAGTGATTAGGAAAAAACACACGCACTGGATCTCAGAGATGGGAGAGATCCCCAAAAGCCATGGTGCTCAGAGAAAGTGGACCTTAACCTGAACCTTGAAGAATAGGAGCAAAATATGTAAACTAAGATTATGAGAATTCCATTTCAGATAGAGAGGCACAGAGTTACCAAATGGAGAAAGCACCTTCCATGTTGGGCACAAATGGGCTGACTAATGGATTTAGCAAAGAAATTATGTGGAGTTATCATAGAACCATATTTTAGAGAGCCTTAACTGGTAACTAGAGGAGTTTAAACTTCATATTTTAGGACATGGGGATCCAGTGAATATTACTGAGCAATTAAAATAGAATGATAGGTTAAATGTGGTTCTTGAGAAAAATTTTGTACCTAGAGCTTATAGGAGAAGTTAGCTAAAACAGATTTTAAGGTAGAGAATTCTGATGGTAAAATCATCCTGTTTTTCAAATTTTATTTTTGGTATTCCATTTCTAAAAAATAGAAATCTTACTACATTTATTTCTATAGATCCACTTAATATTTTTGAATGAAGCAGAAATATAATTTATATTTATATATTATACCATATCATATATATCATGTAATGAATGTATATTTGAATCATAAGCAGTAAATACAACATTTGAGTGTCAATGTCAGTGTCACTTGAGTGGAACCATGAATATTTTTTCTTTGTGGCTCTTTCACTGACTTTCCACTATTTAAATATAATTGTTCATCAGTATTGTGTGCATAAATTTTCAAAAGTGCTTTCTTGTTTTGGTAATTAATGATAATGAAGTGCAAAGCTGTGGTTATGCATATCTAAACCATCTCAAGCAAGTTAGCTTTTGTTGTCTTTGTTTAATTTTAACTAAAGGGAACTAAAGGTTTTATACTGCCTGAGTGGGGAATTTCTGCTTGGCTGACAAATTTATTTATTTTCTTTCCATTTTTTCTCTCTTTACAACTACTTAGATTGTGGTTACTAGAAATTCTCTTTTATTTGTTAAGAGCAATAATATTTTATAGCTTTATAGCCACCAGAACCTAGGTTCATACCCTTGTCTGTCTGTCCTTTTTATAAAAATTATTTATTTATATTGAGAGAGAGTGAGAGAAAGAGAGAGAGAAAGCAAGCAGAGGAAGGGCAGAAGGAGAGGGAGAGAGAAACCCAAGCATGCTTCTTGCTGTCAGCTCAGAGCCCAATGTGGGGCTTCATCCCCTGAATGGTGAGATCATGACCTGAGCCTCAATCAAGAGTTGGGCACTCAACCGACTGAGCCACCCAAGCACCCTACATCCTAGTCTTTTCTTGCCTGATTTTGTGACCCCTGGGAAAACCACATCTTTGAGATTCAGTGCCTTCGCATGTAAAGATAGTTGCAGAGTGTACATGTGGAGTTTATTTCTTTATTTTTTTATTTTTATAGACTTTTACCATTATGATTGCAGGTACCATGTCTGTCTTTTACCTCAGTATATTATAAGTGCCTAGCACAGTGTCTGGAATATATGGGATGAATTAATAAGTAAAGCTAAGAGGTCATAGTGTCAATTTTGGCAAAGTAGTGTTTAATGGAAAACTTGTGGAAGATGTAAATCTAAAACCTTCAAAATGTGTGAGATTTCTTGGAAGGTGTTTCTGCCCTATGATCTTCTGGATTGGCATCTGTGCTGTTCAGAGTTCTTCATGTGACCATGAGACAAATCTGATGCCTAAGACAAATTGGCCACAGAGGATGAGTGATGAGAGGGATTTGCTTTCATTATCGATGGTGACATGCTTCATTTTTCATCTTAAGGAGAAAAAAAAAGGAATCACATTGAATTGACTTGTTAATTATGCAAGTTTTTGAACATAACTGAAGTAACACAGGAAAGGTCATATGATAATATCAGGTTTAAAATCCAGTGGCAGGATTTGTACCAGACCTAAGGCAACATTTCTACGAGTTTTCATCCGAGAAAGGGAGCATCATACTGCTCATTTTGACTATGCTGAAAATTCACAATGTTTACTATCGGCCAAGGCTTAGAAGAAACATTTGAAGTCTCTAACCCCCAAACTGCTCATCAGTTCCATAAGTCAGTAAATTTAGTGGAGATATAAAGCAGACAGTTGGATTGTTTGGCCAATTGTTTGTAAAGTAAGGCATCAGACTGAAAGCACTAAATCATCATAGCCTAAATTAAAGTATGTTGACTTTTACATGTATTCATTGTTTTATTTTAAATCCATAGTTGTTTTTGCTTCCTGGATCTTAAATATATAAGATGAAATACATTGCCTTTCTTCTGCCATGACGTCTTAAAAAACTTAAGTTAAAATATGAGATAATGATGACCCAAGTGTTCCTTACTCCCCCACCCCCATTATGAAAGCGCTAGACCACATCAATAATGCTACTTTGTACTTTACTTTTATAGTTTAATACATATTTTTAAAAAATATTATCTTAACTTATTTCCATAACAAGTCATTCAGAGTAGACGCTAAGGGTCAGTGAGGTTACATTATTTCCAGTCACCAAGGTCACAAAGGTGTTAAATGTTAGAGCTGGGACCCCCCACTGAGAGTTGTGTCCTCTCAACTTAAGTTCTGTCCTCATACTAGTCTTCTTTCCTTAAAAGCTAAAGTAGGGACTATCATATTTCCCCTTATTTATGGAAGGAAAACGATTTTAGAGAGTTAAATTCAGTGACCGCAATTGTTTTTGCTTCTACTGTGCAGTATACTTTGGCTGAAAAAAAGCATATTTCATTCTCTTGAAAATTCCTTCTTTTGCAGGGAAATTCAGGCAAACAAATAAATATGAAAAAGCAGTGTGATATGTGTTGTGTAGTGCTGTAGAATGAGAATGAGAGAGCAATTAATTTGCCTGGATGAATACTCCATTGTACCCTAATTTATATGACCACATTTGTGTTGGAGGAGTTAAGAGCCCCGACTATCTATCTTCTAGTTTGTTGACTATTCTGTAAGATCATTTTCCTATTGAAAGTGAAGAGGGGAGGGGCGTCTGGGTGGCTCAGTAGGATGAGGGTCCGACTTCCACTCAGGTCACGATCCCATGGTTTGTGAGTTCCAGCCCCACTTTGGGCTCTGTGCTGTCAAACAGCTCAGAGCCTGAATCCTGCTTCAAATTCTCTGTCTCCCTCTTTCTCTGCCCCTCCCCTGCTCATGCTCTGCCTCTCAAAAATAAATAAATGTTAAAAAATAGTTAAAAAAAAGAAAATGAAGAGGGGGAAGAATTGACCTTAATAAATGATAAAGGCCAGAAGTAAACATCATTTTCATGACTAGTGAAAACCAATTGAGAATAACATACAAATATTATCATAAATACTTTAATTATAAATGTTATTACAGGAGATTATATATAGGGTTATGAAGAAAAATAACCTTAATTTTAGGTTAAGATTTTGTAGGTTAGGATATATTATTCACACTCTAACAAAGTATCTTTATTCAGAACATTTTGATGAGTGTGAAGTGATAATTTTCAACACAATCTGATATTGAGAGTACAGAGATTATAAACCCAAATATCTCTATGCTCGCTCAGTATCTTCCACTATAAATTTAACTTGGGTTTTTAGTGGGTCATAAAATTCTTTTTTTCCTTTATCCATTCTGCAAATTTAACGTGGGGCTTGACAACATAACTGTAGTCTTTTATACCTGTTCATTATTACAAGCAATAAGGAGTCTGTCCTTAGAAGTTGCTTGAGAAGATACTAGATTTACCTGTTGTAAAGAAGAATTTGTAATGAGTTTTTTGGCTCCCTCCTTTGCTCTTTCTTTTCCTGTCTTCCTCTTCTTATCTTTCTTCTTGCATCTTCATGCAAGAAGTAAGTGCTTTCTGATGTGTTTTGCATTATTGCCACCTTTTTGTCATTGGAATAATTTGTATGGATAACGCACAGGTAGAAATTAAGTTGAATAAGAACATAGCGCTTTTGCAAGGTACTTTTTCCAGCTCCAGTGTAATTTTACAAGATGCCTGATATCTTGATTATAACAGATTTCTCAAACTCTTCATTTCTTCTTCATTCTTTCTAAAACCTGCATCACCCTTCACACACACATCAGACTTATCCATCCTATACTTCTGTAGACTCAAACTTTGTGTCATGTAAATCTTCTGGCTTTCCCTGTAGATTCCATATTTGAATATATTCTATGTGTGGTAAATATTATCAATTTTTTCTTGCATGCTTAATTATGGAAATATGACCAAGAAAAGCTCTGAATAAGCAAGCTGCACTGCTGATTCATTTATTTACTTGGCAAATATTGAATAGCAGCCTTTGAGACCAGGATGCTATATGCTAGGCAAAGAGGATGATAACAGTTTCCAGAGCCTTTAAGTTGCACACAGAATAGTAGGAACATCAGGAAGAATTACAGATGAAGGTATATCTCCCAGGGACCACATCTGTTGGCTACATCACTGTTTTCCCATCCCAGGCCTAACATGTGGCATATACTAAGATCTCAATAAATATTTATGGGAAGAATACATAGGTTTTGATCAGAGACGTTATAGAGATACTTGCAAGATACCACAAGAGAGTTCAACTGACTACAGCTATGGAATCTTACCCTAAAGTTTAGGATGACAGTTTTCATTCCCTTCTGTATTCATTGGTACCCAGAAAAGAGGTTAGGACTTTTTAATACACGGAAGTAAAAGCCAACTAGTGAGATATTTATTTTAAAAGTGACATTTTGTATGTCACAATGCCTAGCATGATGCCTGAAAAAAAATATTAGGTATTCCATGAATATACTCTCTTTAGTTTTTCCTACCTCCTGCGTTACTTTCCTTTCATTCTCTCCTGCCACTTACATTTCAACCTGAGACTGATTGAAATCTTATAGGTCCTAAAACTTATATGATTTTAGGCATTCTCTCAGAAAAAATAAACATAGCATGATGAAATGAAAATTGGGTACAAAAGCGAGTAGGGTGAGAAAATAAATCAAAAAGGATTAAATTTAAAAAAACTGAAAGCTATCACAAATATGATACAATCTAGGGAAATAATAAAATATTTTAATTAATTATTTGATGGATGCAATCTGTTAATTTCTTTTCCATTATTTTGTATACAGAATCTTTGAGCATCTTTTCGTGTGGCAAGAATTTTATAATGTATTTCCTGAAAAAAAAAAAAGCAATCTTTCCGGTAGCATGATTAATCAAAAATTATCCTTTATTATTTTCTTTTCATTTATAAAAGCCTATTTTATTTTTTTAATTGTTTAACATTTATTTATTTTTCAGAGACAGAGAGAGACAGATCATGAGCAGGGGAGGGGCAGAGGGAGAGGGAGACACAGAATAGGAAGCAGGCTCCAGGCTCTGAGCTGTCAGCACAGAGCCCGACATGGGCTTGAACCCATGAACTGTGAGATCATGACCTGAGCCGAAGTCAGATGTTCGACCAACTGAGTCACCCAGGCGCCCCTATAAAAGTCTATTTTAGCTTCATAGCTCATAATTGGTAATTTCATGTACATGTTAAGGATTGTTATCAAATATGAGAATTTTTTGTTGTACGATGTCAGGGCAATTCAAATCCATCACCTACTTCTCCCAGTAAGTAACTTTTGCCAGTCATTTATATGTTGTTATAATAATGCTATGTATCCAACAATCACATCGGCTTAGCTTCATGCAATAGCCATGTTTATTTCTCATGTGTCTGGGATGGTCCACAAGGCAGCTCTGTTGATCTTACCTCGGTTACATATCTGAGGGTCAGTTATCTGTCGGTTAATCTAGAATTGCCTTGTCTGGATTACTGAGGCCGCTTTTTATGTTCTAAATATCTTACATCTCCTTCCTGGGACAAGTGGATTAGTCTGTACATATTCTTCTCAATGCATGGACAGAGGAGAACTGAATAAATAGGAAAAAAAAATGAGCTCTTTTTCAAACTCTGGTTGCATTTGCTAACATCTTATTGGAGAAAGCAAGTCACACGACTGAGCCCAGTGAAAAGGATAGGGCAGAACATCCTTCTAGAGCATTGCAAATTTATATGGCAAAGCATATAGATGTAGGGAAAAGTGAAGAATTGAATGTATCATTGCAATCCATAGTAGGGTTTTGTTTTGTTTTACCATTTTCCCTTATTAAAAAACAGCTTTATTGAAGTATATTTGACATACAAAAACCCTGTACATATTTAACGTAGACAATTTGTTAAGTTTTGATATATGCACACACTCATGAAACCATCACTACCATCAAGGTAATAAACATACCCATCATTCCCAAAATTTTCCTTGTGCCCCTTTCCTTTCCTTTTTTTTTTTTTTAAATAAAAACAGTTAATAAGAGATTTACTCTCTTGACATATTTTTAAAGTGCACAATGTAGTGTTGTTAACTATAGGCACCATGCAGTACAGCGGATCTTTATAACTTACTCATTTTGCGTAACTGAAATGTTATATCCTTTGGAAAATAGCTACCCATTAGCCCCTCCCTCCAGCTCCTGCCAACCACCATTACACTCTCTGCTCTCAGGAGTTTGATTATTTTAGATATATCATGTAAGTGGAATAATGCAGTGGAATGATGCTAGGGCTGGCTTGTTTCACGTAGCACAGCATCCTCCAGATTCATTCATGTTATTGCATATGACAAAATTTTCTTTTTTTTAAATGCTGAATAATAAATATTCCATTATATATATGTATATACACGTATATAAACATTTTCTTTATCCACTTATCCATACATGGACATTTAAGTTGTTTCTATATCTTGACTATTGTGAATAATGCCACAATGAACATGGGAAGGCATATATGTTCTTGAGATCCTGATTTCAACTTTCTCCATATATCCCAGGAGTGGGATTACTAGATTCTATGATGGTTCTTTTGCATTTAATTTTTCGAAGAACCTTCATACTGTTTCTATATTGGCTACCCCATTGTACATTTCCACCAGTAGTATACAAAGTTTCCAGTTTCTCCACATCCTTTTCAACACTATTTATTTATTTATCTATTTATTTACTCGTGGTCATTTGAGGAACTGCTGGGTGGCCCAGTCAGTTAAGCATCCAACTCTTGATTTTGGCTCAGATTATGATCTCAGAGTTCATGAGTTCAAGCCCTGCATCGGACTCTGCTCTAACA
This sequence comes from Proteles cristata cristata, assembly GCA_017311185.1. Classification (NCBI taxonomy): domain Eukaryota; kingdom Metazoa; phylum Chordata; class Mammalia; order Carnivora; family Hyaenidae; genus Proteles; species Proteles cristata. Next base: position 452,887 of record JAESUZ010001578.1, read on the forward strand.
GCACAGAGCCTGCTTGGGATTCTCTCGCTCCCTTTCTCTGCCCCTCCATTGCACATTCCCTCTCTCTCTCTCTCTCTCAAAATTAAGTCAATAAACTTAAAAAATTTTAAAAGAAATAGTGGCCATTTGAACAGGTATGAGATGGTATTTCATTGTGTTTTGATTTGCATTCCCTGATGATTAGTGATGCTGAACATTTTTCATGTACCTATTGATCATTTACATATTGTCTTCGGAAATATGTCAGTTTTAAGTCTTTTGACCATTTTTCAATTGAGTTATTTGTATTTTTGCTATTGAGTTGTAGAAGATACATATATATGTAGGATATTAACTCCTTATCAGTTATATGGCTTGCAGATTTTGTTTCCCATTTTGCAGGTTACCTTTTAACTCAGTGGATTGTTTCCTTTGCTTGCAGAAGATTTTTAGTTTGATGTAGTCCCACTTGTCTATTTTTTCCTTTTTGCCTATGCTTCTGGTGTTATACGCAAGAAATCACTGCCAAGACTACTGTCAACAACATTTTCCCCTATATTTTCTTCTAGGAGTTTTATAGTTTCATGTATTATGTTTGGACTTTTAATCAATTTTGAGTTATTTTGGGGCATAACATAAAAAAGAAGTCCAATTTCATTCTTTTGGATATAGAAATCCAGTTTCCCCAGTAACATGTGTTAAAGAAACTACCCATTGCCTTCATTATCTTTTTCATATACTCTTTCCATGTGGTTCAGTGACTGGGTTTGTTATGGATCCCAAGAATACCAACTCCATTATTTCCGTTTTCAGAATATAAGATTCAGGTTTACAGAAAGGTTTAGAATGAGATACTCCTTTTGTAAAGGACAAAATTGAGAGGGTGCTTGAATGTCAGATTCGATGCCTGGACTTTCTTTGGATTATAATTATAGTTTTGCGAAATGTTTACTAGAATCCTGAATATAAATAGACTATGTATTACCCTGTTTATTCTCTCAATCTTTCTCTTTCTTTCTCTTTCTCGCTCTCATCTTTTTTTCAATCTCTCTCTTCTGTTTCTGTCTCTTTTTTCTTCCTCTCCTACTCTCTAGTCTCCATATTATACAGGTGTGGTTTAGATGTGATATTTATTGGGGGAGCTTACATTCTAGCTGTGGTTAGGACAGAAACATATCTTTAAAGGAAGAAAATTATAAATTGTGGTGAAAACAGTCTAGATTCAAGATTGGGGAAGCTCAGGAGTGAGAGAAAGTACTTGGTGTTTAGTGTTTCGTGTCTAGTATGGCGAGAGGTTCAGTGTGAAGATATGGGAAGAGCAGCATCCCAAGCAGAGAGAATGAAGTAAGCAAAAACATGGAATTAAAGAGTAGGAAGAGGGAGATCAAATTACTAGAAGCAGTAAATAAATATATTAGAGGAAATAGTGCCGTGTAGCAGAAATGTGTCCTGTGACTGTATATAATTTTGACTTTCAGGCTGAGATGTTTTAAGTTTTTCATTTCTTTTTAATCTTAAAAAAAAATGTTGATCCAAAAAAACCCCAAGAACTTTTATTCCAATAAGAAAACCATAAATTCTGGAAATGTGTCTTTTCACAACCCTTATAATCAATAACATTGAATGAGTGTAAGATACGTACATATAACTGGGGTATAAATTGTAGAGAGTTAGCCTCAATAGTCTTTCATTTTAGGGATGGAGACAGATGTGTAAACAAATGACTATAATACCATGTCCCAAATGCTACTATAGATACACCAGTATAGTTATATATCAGTATATCAAAGATATACCGGTGAAGTACACAATTATGGAAAAGGAAACAGCCATCTTGAGATGTTTGGGTTTGGGTAAGACTTATGGTGCAGTTGAATAGTAAAGACAGACTTTTAAAAAAGGGAGAAGAAAATAAAATAAAATTTAGCCTAGTTAAAGATCTAGGGGGAGCTTAAGGAATGGGGAAGCTCTATAAAGCTGGTTTTGGTGAATGGAATGCGTGCGTAGCAGGTGCTAAATTGGAAATGACACTTGAAGCCAGATTGCAAAGGGTGCTGAGGGTCAGAGTAGAGATTCTGGATCCATCCGTAGTTGATGTAAAGGTCCTAGAGGTTGTAAGCAAGGAAATGGCATAAGTAGATGCCAGGCACTGGAGCAACGGTGTGGCTCCGTTCCTATGAGTTGGGGCTGTGGCTTCGAGGGTGGAGAGGAAGATTGGAGACATGGAGGAGTTTTTGAAAGTAGCAAAGGGCTCCTGTGAGTTAGAGCCTGTGCACTACAATTAAGATAAATAATACATAGGAATGCCATTTGCCACTTTTCAAGATTTTAGGAGACAGATGCAGACTTTCCCAAAGAGAATAGTTTTTAGCGTTTACCACTAAAAATTTAATTCCAAAATGTTTACTGATTTTCTTTATGGACTTGTTAAATCTCCCAAAGCCTATCATTGAAAAGCCATTATCACTTTTCTATTTGCATAGAATTTTCACAGTTTCTTGCTTTTGTCTCTGCCTGACTTTAGTAATTTTCACACTGTCCTCAGGTATGAAAAGCTTTCTAGTTGCTTTGTTATGACTGTTTCAGCTCAATGGATCAATGTTCTTAGCATTTGTCCTGAGGAATCTTTAGGTGAGAAAGACATTCTGCACAATTTTGGTTTTCATTGTTCTTTCTCGTAAGAATTTTCACTGAACTCAGTATTTTCCAGTAGTTGCATTTATTTACAATGTGTAAGTACCTTACCTTTAGTTGGTACCTTACATATTCACTCTGCTTTCTTTATCAGTTAGAATTAGGGTTGGCTCAGCATTACACAGACTAAAATAACAAGGCCTTATTTTTCTCACATAAAAGCCAGACCTCTAGGTAATTGCTGGACTGGTGCCATTGCTTCACAAAGTCCTTGGAGACCCAGCTCCTTCCAGCTCACCTACCACCACTCCCTGGGGGGGGGGGTTAGTCTTTGTTTTCATGGTCTCAGAATGATCCAGCCACCAGACCCCCATCCCAGTCCACACAACAATAAGGCAAATGGTTGAGAAGAGAGCAAAGGAAACCTATAAGCTATCTTTTATTTTTTTTAAGTTTATTTATTTTGAGAGAGAGCGAGAGTGAGAGTGGGGGACAGGCAGAGAGAGAGGGAGAGAGAGTGAATCCCAAGCAGGCTCCATGCTGTCAGTATGGAGCCCAATTCAGGGCTCAATGCCATGAACCATGAGATCATGACCTGAGTAGAAATCAAGAGTTGGATGCTCAGCCAGCTGAGCCACTCAGGAGCCCCCCTCTAAGCTTTCTGTAAGGAAAGAGTCTTCAAGAATACAGAGACCCTTCTACAAACATGTCATTGAGATGAGTCCACAGCCACAGTCAACTGCATGACATGTACGGAAAGGTAGCTATGTAGTCTTACTTTGTGAAAAGGCAAGAATGGATATCAGGAGAAATTAAACTTAAAAAAGAAAGAAGGAGGAAACACAATATTTTAGCAATAACCACATGAAAGAGCCAGAAAATCTTTGTTCAGGTAGAGAGTTTCACTTATTTGTCCTTCCAAAATTAGGACAATCATTCTGTCCTCAATGCCCCATAGTGTTGGTGGTTGAGGGTCAAATACAATGATGAATTTATCAACACTTTGAAAAGTAAGTGTTGCACAAAAATGGAGTATTATTTTTTAGAGTATTAAACAATTCTGAATACGAACTCAATAGAAATCAGTGAGAGAATGTCAGTTTTTACATTGTGCCTTACAGTGACCTTATTTGATAAGCAGAAGACATATATTTATGACAAATAACTCATATAGAGAGAACACCTCTCTGTTTATAAAACACTTTTACGAATATGATAATGAATTTGATTCTTCTATAAACACTATGCATGAAGGATTATTATGTTCATTTTACAGATAGGAATATTAAAGCAGTGGTTAAATGAATGGCTCAAAGCCATGTAGCTTCTGAGTGGTTAGTTTAGAAACTATGTTGTCTGCAAACCTCACACTTTTTTTGTAATCTGTTGTTGCTCAAATCTTTATGCATCACACTTCTTGTTTTCCATTTGGCAAAGTTTAGATGTCTACGATGGCAGTGACAGACATTCGAGTATTTATCCCTACTTTATCTACGTGGTGTTCATTCTCATGTATTCCTACTGTGAACCAAATCTTCCAGACTACCAGTCTACACATACCTTATCCATTGACAGACCTACTTTATCTACATGGTGTTTATTCTCACTTATTCCTAGGATGAACCAAATCTTCCAAACTACTGGTCTACACATACATTATCCTCCAGAATCACCTAACCTCCTATCCCCCCAAAATGTTTTTCTGTTCTTGGCTTAGTCAAATTCTGCCCTTTCTTTAAGTGTCAACCTAGGTTCCATATTCTATCTGAAACATTTCCTGAATATTTCAGGCCACACAGATCTTCCATTTTCCTGAACTTCTGTAACATAGAAAATATATATAGAATGCATATATTATATTTAATTATAGAAATAAATTATACACTGTATCAGATTATTCCATATGTTTTAGCTTTCTTTCCCCAAGTAGACTTTAAGGTCTTGTGCTTCTTAAGTTATTTCAGTAGCACAAGGACAGTGGTAAGAACATGTGAAGAACAAAAACAATTCACATTCGAATTGAGCTGGCTAATAATTCTTGAGCCTCTCCCAAGATTTAATCTCAACTGTCATGACAAATGAGGAAACAGGTTCAAAGAGGCAAAGAGGCTGGTCCAATGTCAAGCATCTAAGATTTGAAACCTGCTGTAGTAACCTGTGGTCTAAGTCTTGATCCTCTACAACCATCAACTGAACATTTGACTGAAAGTCAGTGTGTGTGTGTATGTGTGTGTGTGTGTGTGTGTGTGTGTGTGTGTATGAGTGTGTGTAGTTATTTAGGTTACCATTCTAAGTTGAGAAAAACCCAGAATAATCAGTCATTCCAGATAGCCATTGGTTGGATTTACATACATCTTATATTCAACACCAAGAAGATGACCAGAACTATTGGAAATTTTATCAGTAGAAAAGAGCGATAAAAATTTCCAATGAAACCAGGATGTTAAAGTGAGCTACAGATATATTCTCTAATGCATGCAGCCATGAGATATTTAGTTCATCGCCGTGTTGCCATCTGTAGAGCCTCACTATATGATTACTTTCTTCCTTTATGTAATATGAATTATTTCAGGGAAGGGACAATGTTAATGCTTATGCTCATTTTGTAATCACAACAATAAGTACAGTAGTGCTAGGAAGATGTAATTCATCAAAATATATTGTTGGAAGAAAAATAGATTATCTGATAGTTTTCTTTCTGTTATTTGAATACCTTCTTCAAGTAGACATGTAGACTGTTCAGTGATGGACAACCAAAATATTTAAAGACGACAAACCTGTTTTCATTTCATCCTAGGATACTAAACTACATTCAACAAATTAATTTTTAATGGTTTTAGTGGTTTTGTGCATGTATTATATGTGTATGTGTGCCTTCTGATATATATGTCTATTAGAGCTTAAGCTATCAATTAATATACATCTCTCTTTTTATCTACATTTATATGTAAAAGAATTGAACTATAAAAAGAAGTGCTCTCATTCTACCAATGTAACTAAAAATGAGTCAGTGTTTTTTATGTTTATTTTCTGTGTTGAAGACAATGTTCAAGACCACAGGGAAAAATATGAAAGCAAGAAGCTTTGGCATAGGTTATAAAGATCATATTTTATTATTACGTATGACTGCAATTATGTTTTCCACTATTGAGAATGTTTTTGGTTTGAATTATTGATTTGTTTGAAAAAATCATATTACACTGTTTGAGTATGTGTTCATTTTGTGAAGCAAAAATGTGGGGCCCATTGAGACCTTGTAAAATTACCCCTTTATGACAGATGAGTTTATGTGATTTACCTGAGGTCACCTAGGTAATTAAAAGTGGTGCAAAGATAAGAAACCCATTCTCTTCACCTTTCGACCTCTTCAGTCTCCTCTCTCCCTACTAATTTTGGTTCATAGGTTGTAATTCTCAAAAGAGTCCTCTTAAGAAGCAGGATGATTTATTCAAAAGGTCACTGATTCTTTCCTCTCTGTCTTCTTTTTCCTCTCTAGCCCTCTTCAATCTAATTCCCGTGGGCCTGCGTGTGGTGGCCATCCAAGGGGTGAAGGCCAGCCTCTATGTGGCCATGAATGGTGAAGGCTATCTCTACAGCTCAGTAAGTACCTTGTGTGTGTGTGTGTGTGTGTGCATTTGTGTGCATAAAGTGGTAGTGGAGGAACCATTCTTTTAGGAAAGAAAATTAGAAGTCGAAGTGATTTTATGTTTTCTGACCCAATATGTCAGGATTTTATTAAGATTTAATAATTTACAATGCAAAGGATCATGCCCTGTTGAGAAAGACCTTTTTACTGTCTATGCAGTATTAAATTCTCTTTGTCTGGCTTCCACTTCTAGAGGATAATTGATCTTTCAAATTTTACCGTTCTGTTTAATTCAGGAGGTAGGCCTTTTTTTTTTCCTTTCTACTATGACTTCTCCTTTAAGCACATAGGATGGCGTACTGAGTTAAATTTTTCAGTTTGTCTGGGAGACTGTTCTGTCTTGTTGCGGAGAAAAACTTTCAGAATAGATTGTGTTTTGTTTGTATTTAATGAATCTGTTCAATACCTAATATATCAGACTCCTGGCATAACTCGTCACTTCAAAAACGCGAATTTATGGAATGGGGTCTGGATTAGGGGCTGGATATTTGAGTTTTATTCATATTTCAGGTATTATTTCTCTTTGGGCAAGTTACTCCCTTCCCTTTGGCTTAATTTCTGGACATTTAAAGTGAGTGTGTTGGACATTGGATTATTTAACATCTCTTTTATATCCAAAACTGACAAAATTAGGTGGCACCAGTGGCTACATTATGAGTCCTAACATACTGGAAAGTAGTTAACTATTGTCTAATGCCTGTCTGACTTTCAAGATAATAATTTATGCATTGGGAGAATATGACTCCACTGAATCTCATTATACATATATAAATGAATTATGAATTCTGAATTAATATACTAGATGTGTACAAACATACTCTTATATATTCTCTCATAAAGGAATTGCCTATTTGTAGTTCATGAAGAGATATCCTGAAAAATCATAGTTAAAGATTTCCACCCTTATTTTCTATGAGCTCAATAAACAGCATATTCAGGAAGCTCATGAATACCTACTAGATTCTAAATTAAATATTAACTTGCTTTTATTAAACATTTTTCCATATTCAGCTGAATGAATCTCTGCTATACTATTCCCGCTTTTTAGTAATACATCTGCCATTCATATTAGGATTTTTAAAGTTACTATTTTATTCCTGAGCATGCTCAGACATGAATTCACATTCATATACTAGATGTGTACAAACACACTCTTTCAACAGTTCTATAATACTTACAGATAAACACATTTTTGGTTAAAACAAAAATGAGCTTTCATTTTTAAGCTGACATAATTCTAACTGTTCTTAATGTCTAGTTATTATGAGTCAATATTTTAAATACAAGAATTAAAATAAGCAAAAAAGATGAAAGGTTGTTTTGAATAATTCCAATTAGTTAAACTTAAAAAAAAAAGTTTTCACTGTAGTACAAACTAAAACATAGAGATAGTCTTAGGATAGTATTGACTTTAGGGATTTAACCAGTTATCAAGTAAAGAGCTAAAACTAGCACTTATGCAAAAAAGGTGGCGTTCAGATCTTTGGACCAGAGATTATTTCCAAAGGGTTGGGAAGAAGAAAAACACAGAAAGTCTGACAACAGTATTGTAGACAGAGGACAATGTGTAGGAGCGTGTGTGTGTGTGTGTGTGTGTGTGTGTGTGTGTGTGTGTGTGTGTGTGTGTGTGTGTGTGTAGGGAGTAGGTGTGTGGAGAGGTCTCCCTTGTTGGGTGCAATCCCAAAGTTCCTGAGAGGAGCCTGGATATTCAGTAGGAGTTAAGTAACTGCATACTCTGAAGCGTGTTCAGAGATGCATTCTTTTCATCATTCTTGCTCAGAACTAGGGATACGGCACAGAGGGCTGGCCAGAGGAGGGATTTTAAGAAATTCCTGACTGGAGCGCCTGGGTGGCTTAGTCGGTTAAGCGTCCGACTTTCGCTTAGGTCATGATCTCGCGGTTTGTGGGCTCGAGCCCCGTGTTGGGCTCTGTGCTGACTGCCAGCTCAGAGCCTGGAGCCTGTTTCAGTCTGTGACTCCTTCTCTCTCTGACCCTCCCCTGCTCACGCTCTCTCTCTCTCTCTCTCTCTCCTAGAAATAAATAAAAAATATTTTTAAAAAATTAAAAAAAAAAAATTCCTGACTGGATAATTTTACTTTCGGTGCTTTTTTGTAAAGGAGCAAATGCTTTCAAAAGCCAATAATTACATGGTGAGTTCCTATTTGGGGTAACCACATACTCAATTTCCCCTTCTCTTAAATAAAATTTGCCTCATACCAAAATCACATAATTTCTCCCTGCTTATGGTAGAGGCTACTGAGAACAATTTTCCTTTGATTGTAAGTATGTCATCGCTGACATAAATCATCAGGATTCCTACTTTCAAAATCATTCTCTTTCTGGATAGAGCTCATAGAACTAAGTGCTGGTATTTAATCTAATCTAATCTAATCTAATCTAATATTTTTTTAATGTTTACTTATTTTTTGAGAGAGCAGGGCAGGCAGAGAGAGAGCAAGACACAGAATCCAAAGCAGCCCCCAGGTTGTGAGCTGTCAGCACAGAGCCTGACGCAGGGCTTGAATCTGAGCTGAAGTCTGGTGCTTAACAGACTGAGCCACGTAGGCGCCCCGGTATTTAATTTTAAACAGCAGGCATAGGCCTGAAAATTTTGTTATCAGACTGGAGAGAGCCAATCCTGGGGTCGGCAAACCTGAAAAAGAATTGAACCTTAAGGCTCCATCACGAATGCAGTACTGCACGGCTGTGTGGCATGTCTCAGCGCAAGCGCAGCCAGGGGCCTGGTGGTCAGTGAAAAGCAAGCTATTAAAATCGGTTTCCTTGAGGTGTTTTGGTGTATATTAAGGGTTGGAGTCTTTTTTTTTTTTTAAAGCAGTTTCCTACTTCTGTGAAACGGTATAGTTAAGCACATCATAGCCAGTATGTGGTAGAGATGGGGGGCTGGCGTGTGGCTGGAGCCAAACCCAACAGGTCTTAAAGAAGCTACTTAAAGTCCAAATGGTGGCATTTATCTAGTGTCATTCACCTGGTTTGGGTTTATTTTTCAACTAGGAAGTAATTCCCTTGTGACTTCTGATTTCTTCCTGTCACCAGGGAACAGGAAAAAGTGGTAAAGGCAGAGTGATGGCTGAGTAGCAGAGAGCAAAAATGTTAAGGTCCTTTCTGAAAAATCTGTGTTTCGATAGCTGAATTTAATTCATGTGCATTTAGTGAGATTGTTGATGCATCTGGATTTGTTTTTACCATTGTAGTTTGTATTTTTTCCTCTTGTTTCTGCGTTCTATTTTTATTTCCTTGTGTTGACACTTTTTCTCTATTCTATTTTTATTCCTTCGCTAGTTTGTAAATGTAGGTTATAATTTTATGTCTTTAGTGATTTACCCTTCCTTTTTAACATGCATGTATAAGTGTATAGTCTGTTCAGTATTTTTTATTTCTGTCCTCATTCCAAATATCTGGTTGACCTTAGGATGTGCCTTGCCTAGTAAACACCAGCACCCTTCTTGCCAATTTGATTAGTGAAACTGTAAAATAAAATCATATGCATGACTAGTTATTATTCTATAACTAATAGTTAAGTTTACCAATCTCAAAAATAATTTCTATGCATATAGTTTTTTTGTGTTGTGTATGTATCAAATTTGACTCAAAGAAATCTTTGTTTCAGGTCTATATAGGTGGTGAATTCGCTTTGCCTTCGTGTCCATGAATATGCCTTCTTTTTGCTTTCAATCTTGAATTACAGTTCAGATTGTTGTAAGATTCTAGTAAACTTCTGTCTTTCCCAGGACTTTGAAAATTATACTCCATTGGTGTCTGATATCTGTTGCTGAGTATAGGTTTGCAATTTGTTTAATATTCTTTCCTTTGTAGGTAATCTATACAGGAAAAAATCTCTTTATGTTTCATGTTCTGAAAATCTAACTACAGTGTCTTGTGAATCTCTCTTAGTTTACCTTGTTAGAAATTCAGAATGCACTTTTAATACAACGATGCATATTTCTTCAGTTTTGAGATGTTTTGACTCTTAACACATGTACATTTCATTTCTCTATCTTGATGCTGATAATGCTGAAAAATGACTTCTGTTAGAAACTCAAATTCATCTACCCTAGAATTAATGCCATCTAATTTGTGATTTCAATCACTATGTATTTTTCATTTTTGGATGTCTAATGGTTTTGAGTAATATCTACCTGATCTTGGTTGATTTCTTCCTGTTTTTACTATCTGGCTCTTATTATAGAAAGTTATTAACTCATTTATCTCTCTGAGCATTCCTATAATACTTTGTCAGACCTCCTCATACATTTAATGTCTTTGGTAATCAATTCATAGTTTAATCAGTGAGGTTTTTGGCTATCATTTTTAGAATTGGTTTGAAATTATTAGAATTTAGAATTTGTTCTTCATGTGTTTGTTATTTGGTCTGCAGGAACATTTCTCTCTCCCCTCTGCCCCCATGGTCTTCCTCTGAGGTCTGCCCTCACTTTCTAGTGATTTGCTGTTGTTGTGGTCGCTGCTGCTGCTATACAACCTTCAGTGGCTCTAGTTTAGAATAATATTCATTTCAAGGCTACTACCCAAGGGTAATATTGGGGGTAGGGAAGGGGGCCTGGGCTAGGTATGGCTAGGTCTAGTACTTTCATTGCAAGGCTGTGTCGATCACTGGATCTTGTCTAAAGCACTATCAGCATTTTTATTTCAGCCTTTTTAGAGTTGGAGAGGAAAACACTCCCAGCCACTGAGGGAGCAGGTAGCCTGGCCACAGTCCCCATCCTCCATAGAGGGATTTTATTTCCATGGACTTGATCAGAGTGGAGCTCTGGGGCACACCTCCCACTTCAGAATATGGAGCTCTTCGGCTATAACCTGTGCAGTGCTTTTTTTTTTTCCCTTCTGTAGGGATGCTTAGCTTGCTTTGAACCTGGTTATGTCATTTAGATCTTACATTTTTATATTTTATTCATCATTGCTATCTATTTCAAGCAGTGTGGGTGCCAACATAGCCTGAATTTGTGCCTTTTCCCCCCTCTTTTTAAAAAAAAATTATATTAAAAACCATAAAATTTGCCATCCTAACCATTTTTAAGCATATATTACAGTAGTGTTAACTGTACACACATTGTTGTGCAATAGATCTCAAGAAATTTTTCAACTTGCAAAACTGAAATTCTGTACCTGTTATCAATATTTCCCTCTCCTCTGTCCCCTCGGTCGCTGGCAAACACCTTTCTACTTCCAGTTTCTGAGTTTGACTGCTTTAGATACTTCATATAAATGGAGTCATGTAGTATTTGTCTTTTTATGATTAACTTATTTCATTTAGTGTAATGTCTTCAAGGTTCATCCATGTTGTAGTGTCTGAAAAGGTTTTTTTCCTTCTTTTTAATTTTTGGAGAAGCCTCCATACTGACTCCCATAGAAGCTGCATCATTTTGCATTCCCAACACGTGGGCCAAGGTTTCAGTTTCTCCATATCCGCACCAACTTCTGTTTTTCCTCCTTGTCTCCTTCTTTCTCCCTCTCTCTCTGTCTCTCTCTCTGTCTGTCTGTCCCTCTCTCTCTCTTTCACTTCCTCCCTCCCTTTCTTTCCTCTCCTTCCTTCCTCCCTCCCTCCCTCCTTCCTTCCTCCTTCCTTCCTTCCTTCCTTCCTTCCTTCCTTCCTTCCTTCCTTCCTTCCTTCCTTCCTCTCTCTCTCTCTCTCTCTCTCTCTCTCTCTCTCTCTCTCTTTCTCTCTCTCTACCTTTCAATAGTGGTCAACCTAACAGATATAAGGTGATACCTCTTTGTAGTTTTGATTTGCATTTCCCTCAGATTAGTGATGTTAAGCACTTTTCATATACAGGTCGGCCATTTGTATGTTTTTGGAGAAGTATTATTTTAAGTCCTTTGCCCATTACAAAAGTAAATGTTGGGGCACCTCGGTGGCTCAGTCGGTTGAGCATCCAACTTCAGCTCAGGTTGTGATCTCATGGTCTGTGAGCTTTAGCCCCGAGTCAGGCTCTATGCTGACAGCTTTGAGCCCGGAGCCTGGTTCGGATTCTGTGCCACTCCTCTCTCTCTCTCTCTCAAAAATAAACAAATATTAAAAAATGTTTATTTTTGAGAACACAGAGTCCAACATGGGGCTCAAACTCATGAACCCTGAGATCATGACCCAAGCCAAAGTTTGACAGTTATCCTACTGAGTTAATCTACTGAGCCACCCAGGCACTCCTAAGTCCTTTGCCTATTTTTTAAATGTGCTTTTTGGCTGTTGAGTTGTGAGAGTTCTTTATATACTCTGAATATTAACTCCTTATCAGAAATATGGTTTGCAAATATTTTATCCCTATTTGGAAGGTCACTTTTTCACTCTGTTTGATTGTTTTCTTTGCTGTGCAGAAACTTTGATGTAATCCCACTTGTCTATTTTTACTTTTATTGCCTATGACTTTGGTTTCATAGCCAGTAAATCGTTGCCAAATTCAATTTCATGAAGCTTTTCTCCTGTGTTTTCTTCTAGGAATTTTTCAAATTTAACATTACGTTCAGGTTTTTAATCCATTTGGGGCTAATTCTTGTATATAACAGAAGATAAGGGTCCAATTATACGTATTTATTTTTTCACATATAGTTACCCGGTTTTCCCAACACTGTATATTGAAGAGACTGTCCCATTCCCATCATGTAGTCTTGGCACCCTTGTCAAAGATCATTGGACTTTGTATGTGAGAGTTTAGTCCTGAGCTCTCTATTTTGTTTCATTCATTTATATGTGCCTTTATTCTGGTACTACACTATTTTGGTTACTGTAGATTTTTAATATATTTTAAAATAGAGACGTGTGAGTCCACCACTTTTTTTTAAAATAAAGATTGTTTTCACTATTTAGAATCCTGTGAGATTCCATGTGGATTTCAGGAGTTCTTTTTCCTATTTCTCAAAAAAAAAATGCCTTTGGGATTTATGAAGATGACATTGAATCTGAAGGTTGCTTTGGGTATATGGACATTTTAGCAACATTAAATCTTCTAATCCATGATCACAGATATCTTTCCATTTATTTGCTTTTTCTTAATTTCTTTCAGCAGTGTTTTGTAGTTTTCAGTTTATAGTTCTTTTGCCTCCCTGGTTAAGTTTTTATTTATTGTGCCTTTTGGGAAGGAAGCCCGAAGTAATTTTTAATGACATTAGGTGATACTTTTTGTAAAATGGAGTAAATAAAAATTCTAGAAGGCATCACTTTCCCACACAAAAGAAGCACACAAATGCTAGAAACTTCTGTTCCTGAAACATCTTCTTTGGTAGTTCAGGAAACACTGCTGTGTCACAATCTGTTGAGACAGATTTTCCTACAAATCTTACCTTATTCAGATGGTGCCTTAATGTTAAAAATTTTTGTTATTTAACCAATTGTAACTGACTTGAATTTTAATAGTGTTGATATTTCATTCTCTTTGAGGTTTACATGATTTTGAAAAAGCTTGTAAAACAGCCTGAATTTTCTCAAATTATCACACTATTCAAAGGCAGTTGTGTGGGAATGGGTGGGGTTGCACTTTTTCATCATATGCAAAGAAAGTATAGTCTGAATCTCCTCTTTCTACTCTCTTCTGTAAATTTACTGTAAGATTGGTATGTATCTTCATATAGTTAAGTAGTTTGACCTGAACCTTGTATACATAAAACAATGACAGATAAGCATTGTTTGAAATAAAATCCTGAAGTCAGATTATTTTCAAACTGTGGTTACAAATTGCTGATAAAATGTTTAAGATAATTATAATACAGGGTCGTATGTGTAATAAAATATATAAAGGATAAAAGTAATACTACTATAGTTACATTTATTTTGCTATATTTGCCCCTTTTAAGTTGTTGTTCTGTGTCTATGTAATTCTTAACCTTCCTTGTAACTCAGTTAAGATCTTCACTGATATGTGACCTCTTTCCATTACCTCTATCAGTAAGAATTAGATGCTATTTCTGCTTTAATATCACAGTACTTATTGTCTGTTTTTCTAGTGGGAAGCAATTACATCATAGTCATCTTTGCTACCTAGGCTGTATATTTGTCCCAATCACAACGTTAAGTACATTCTCTGATAAAGGAAAGCTCTCAATAAACATGTTGAAATTTTAAAGAATCGCCTATTCCAAGTATAGGAGAAATAGGTGAACAATTAACTATATTCTGTATTAACTACATTTGTGATCTTGTAGTCCATAGCACAAATGCTGCTTTGTCCTCAAAGTCAACCTCAATAAACCTAAAATTTATTCAATATATATTTATTGGAATTCTATCACATGTTAGACATTATACTATATAGTGAGCATATACAGGAGGGTAATATAGGCAAGAGCCTTATCTTCCTAGAGTTTTCACTTATCATAATAATCACCTGTTGCAAGGAGTTTGGGCCAATACAAAGTTGGAGAACACAGTGTCTAAGGCTGCCTTCACTTTTAACACCAATTGTAAGTTTGGGTCTGGGGTAGTTCCCAATACCAGTCTCTGGTTTGATAATTTACTAGAAGGACTTAACAGAACTCACTGAAAAGTATTATAAGTATTATGCTTGTGATTATTGTTTATGACAGGGAAATGATACAGGGAAGCCAAGGGAAGAACATAGGGTGGAGTATGTAGCTACACTTACCATGCGTACCAGATACAGAGCTTCTCTTATCTTCTTCCTGGAGAATCAGAATGTGTTACTGTTCTGGTATCAGTATCTGGCAATACACATGGAGTACTGTCAATCAGGAAACTCACCTGAGCCTTGGTGTTGAGAGTTATAAAAACTCTACATTACGTAGTATTGACTGAATGATTGCCCATGTGGTTGACTGCAGGCTCCTGGTAGACTGATATGTTGCATGACCCAAAGTGCTAAACATAGATCATATTGTTTCTCTCTGGCTAGCCTGAGACCCTTAGGCAAACAAATATCAATTTTCAGAAGCCAAGGGCAAATGCCAGATATCTTTTTGGATTAAAGGCTAAATTCTTTCCATGTGTACACACCCGTCCAATTGAAATGAATGCCACCATATTCTATTAATATATTCCTCTGGCTCAGTCTCCAGTCCTATTCCATTATAAACGAAACACATCCTTCCAAAATGCATATGTTGAAGCTCTGATCCTCGATAAGTTGGTATTAGGAGGTGAGGACTTTGGGAGGTAATTAGGTTTAGTTGACATCATCAGGCTGGAGTGCTCATAATGGTATTAGCATCTTAAAAGAAGAGGAAGAAAAACCAGAACTTTTTCTCTCTGTGAGCTCACAAAGAGGATGTTATAGGAGTATACAAAGAGACTATAGCTGCCTGCAAACCAGGAGAAGAGCTCACCAAGAACCAAATCTGACTGCACCTTGATCTTGGGCTTCTCAGCCTCTGGAACTATGAGAAATAAATGTCTGCTGTTTAAGCCAGGCAGTCTGTGGCATTTTGTTATAGCGGATAAGATACTTCCCTTCTGCCTATGATCTACATATCTTTCTCCAACTTGGAAGAAGAAAATGATGAAAGAAAAGGAAGTTATGAGAGTAACATCGGGTACATCATCATTTGGGAAATAAAACCATAATTCAGTGCTTTGGACAATTTGGGAGCCTTGACATTTGAATCTAGGAAATGGCACTTGTAAAGGAGGCAGTTTGAATAGCTTGAAACATGTCTAGGATTGTAACAAGGCTGAAAGTATTGGGTCCTTTTGAATGAATGGTTCAATGCACTTAGCACACATATCACTGGCATTTTAGTGATTGATAATAATTGAAATGGTTTAAAAAGGTTTGCTTTTCTGACTGTAGTCATTGTTTACTTTACGATTATGTTGATCATTATGTTAAAATGATTATGTTGATAATGCTCTGGCCTTGTATCAGTTCTCTCTAAAGTCTGAATTATTTAGCTTATGAACTATTAAGATTTTTTTTCAACTAAGGGATTACCTAAGGTCAAATGATATAGCCACAAATTTAATTGTTTAACACTGCCTTCATCCATATCAATTATATTTGAAACTAAATCAATGATAAAGTAACTGCTTTAGGTCTGTCTATGTCCTAAAACATAAGCAGTGTTGAAAGCTGTCACGAGAGTAGCTCTAACAGCGATAGTCATAGTGGCATTTTTAACAGTTATGCTGGTACAAATAATAGTTTAGTTTCTGTTATTTCTGAGGGGCTTTTAGATTTATATGTAATATGTAATTTGCACAGCAGCTCTGTGAAGGACAGGAATGGACCATTAAATATAGATGAAAAGCTACAGCTTAGGAAGCTTGTTGACTTTAGTCCATCCTGGTGAGCAACAGAATGAAAACTTATTATCTAGGTCTTAACTCCAGAAATTATGAGAGTTCCATAATACCATGCCACCCTTGGCCTTATATGTAATATATCTTTCCACTGTAGAATGTTTTCTCAATTTTTATCTGAGCTTTTGGATAAACAGTCTCATCCAAGCCTTGTAATAACCATGATATTGCCAACGAAGGACAGAAGATACACTTGAGAAGCAGAGCTTATGTGACTAAATTAAGGGCATTCAGTACAAGGGTGGTAGGTCAAGAAAAGCAAATTCTAGTTCAGTGTTCGTTCTTTAAACCAACATTGCTTATCTTGTTTGCTGTTGCAATTACGAATCTGTCACTTTTTACTGTTACAACATAATGACAGAATCATAATGATATTAAAACCAGAGCAGGCTATCACCTTGTTTGCGATGGCTTTATTGATAAGTATCAACAGCAATAGTAATTAACAAGAATGAGAGAGAAATTTCTTAATGGACTCATGTCTATTGCACCATTTAGCATTTCATGCCTAAATCTGGTGCTTCAGTGAAAGCAGACAATGTCAAGATTGCAATAAGACACTGACTTGACTAAGTCAAGAGTTATTGAGAAACATGGTAGGGGGCTTTGAGGAAGAAGAAAAGGTGAAGCCTAACATTGAAAGCTATAAGGGTAGGGTGATTTTATGCTCACAAGTGACAATAGGAGAAAGCACTTTTTATTTTACTTCTCTAATTTCTTTTGCTTCTCACTATCATAGATGTCCAGAATATCCTGTTGCTGAGGACCCAATAAAACTTTCCTTGGGGCACTTGGGTGGCTCAGTCAGTTGAGTGTCCAACTTTGGCTTAGGTCATGATCTCACGGTTCTTGGGCTTGAGCCCCTCGTTGGGCTCTGTGCTGACAGCTCAGAGCCTGGAGCCTGTTTCAGATTTTGTGTCTCCCTCTCTCTCTGACCCTTCCCTGCTCAAGCTATCTTTACCTCTCTATCAAAAATAAATAAAACATTGGGGCGCCTGGGTGGCTTAGTCGGTTAAGCGTCCGACTTTCACTTAGGTCATGATCTCGCGGTTCGTGGGTTCGAGCCCCGCATCGGGCCCCGTGCTGACTGCCAGCTCAGAGCCTGGAGCCTGTTTCAGTCTGTGACTCCCTCTCTCTCTGACCCTCCCTGCTCACGCTGTCTCTCTCTCTCTCCTAGAAATAAATAAAACATTAAAAAAAATTAAAAAAAAATAAAAAATAAAAAATAAATAAAACATTAAAAAATAAAAAATATATATTTAAAAACTTTTCTCAATTTCTGCAGAATAAAATTTCTATAAAAATAGCTTGTGTATTTGCACCTTGATAGGACATTATCTGCATATTCCCTTTCTTTTTGTTAGAATTAGTGGGCTTTGTGTCCCATCTATCCTACCAGAATGAAACTCCTTGAAGTTAGTGGTTAGACCTCACATAGATTAATACATCGTGTAGCACTGGAGACTGCAGTTTCCATATAAAGGTATCTGTTAAAACCTTATTGAATCAGTTAATAGATGCTGTTCATGCAGTTTAATTCTGCAAATGATTCATTGGCCATCTGATCTTAATGGTTTTTGTAATAATTGTGCTGATTGAGTCTCTACACGCTCTCTAGTTCCGTTGACTGGTTCAGCTTTGAATACTGTACCATTGAAACATGAAAAGTTTGCTAGAGGAGTCATTGTTCATGCTTCTTTGCATTAAGGTTGATATTGTGTTGTAGTTTTAAGAGCTAATTTTTTTTCGGGTTTTCCTTTCTATGCTAAATACTACTTATAATGAAGGGGAACAAAGATTGGCCAGGGCCTCTTCCTGGGAAGCAGCCTGGCCATTGCCATTCATCTTTCAGTGGAAGATTTCCATTTTATGTTGAAAAGAAATGGCAGAACTTTTTAGACAAACATATGTAGAATGGAGGTACAAAATATTATCCACTCTAGAATTTGAGTTTCCTCAATTGACTTCCTCATGGAATGTTCTGAAATCTGAGGCAGATGCAGAACTATTTCTTGGGGCAGGCACTTTCTCTAAAAAGACCTGAATATTTAAGAAGAGGAAGAAAAAAGAAAAGCAGAGAAGAGCAGAGCAGAACAGAGCAAAGAAGAAGAGAAGAGAAGAGGGAGAAGGAGTACATTAGCTATTGATGCCAAATGAATCATAAAGTTTTGAATGGCACCTGAAGAGAACAAAGTCAAAGGCCAAACCAAAGGCTTGTTTAGCAATTAGTTTGTTACATATTCAGTTTAGCTCATTTACATTTTTTCTTCCATATATGTGTGATTTTCTTGAATTTTATAACATTTATTTTTCATTTAAAAATTTTTTTTTAATGTTTTATTTATTTCTAGGAGAGAGAGAGAGACAGCGTGAGCAGGGGAGGGTCAGAGAGAGAGGGAGTCACAGACTGAAACAGGCTCCAGGCTCTGAGCTGGCAGTCAGCACGGGGCCCGACACGGGGCTCGAACCCACGAACCGCGAGATCATGACCCAAGTGAAAGTCGGACGCTTAACCGACTAAGCCACCCAGGCGCCCCTTATTTTTCATTTTAGGTTAGTTTCTAGCTCTAGCACTTTTACCCATTTTTTTAACTGTCATCTGTATTAAGTGAACTGCGGTATTCTTTCCAACTGAAAAAAAAAAGACAAAGAAAAAGAAATATTCAAATCTGGCAGGCCAAGAATCTGGCAGCTTCTGCTTGCAAACATGTGACATGATTTTTGTTGTTGTTGGAATTAGGTTGCCTTTCTTTAGAAAGAATCAACAGATCATTAGTTTTACTTTCAGTAAGGATTGAGTAATGGTAAGCGTCCATCTTTAACATATTATATTTTCAATAGTAAGTGGTGTTGATTTTATTCTGAGAGTAGGATGTCTGAAAAATATTAATACTTTTGCTCTAGGGCTAGCCTTAATTGTAAAAATTAGCATATATGCTTCTAATAACATTTTTCATTGAAAAATAAAAGTAGGATTTGGCTTCTAAGAGCAGCACTAATGAAGACCTTTGGTTGAATCATTTGAAAATGATACTGCATTTTATAGTTTTCTCTTCTGCCTTGCGATGAGGCCAACACGTAGTCGTGTACGCAAAATTTCTAGATTTCATTCCTATAGTCATTAGTGATTCAGTCAGTTTTAAGTAGTGTTTAAGAATGCAAGTTTTAGAAATAAAACTAGGTTTGAATCATATTGCTGTAACTTACTTTCTTTGTATCATTGGAGACATTTCTTAACCTTCTAGACTCAGTTTCCTTCTAAATTACCCAGGGGTCTCTTTCTGAGTGGTTATAGCTTTACTGTGGCTTGCTGGGCCAGCCTGATTGCCAAGAGAAACGCACTGTCATTATTACTGCTGCCTTCCCTTGCCTTTCCCTCTCTGAAACCAGTGTGAGAGTTAGTAATTTCATATGTAAATATTTCTTGCTTTGTGTTAAAAAAAAAATCATTAAAAGATATGGATCACTTTTTCTCCACCCCCTCCCCCTCCCATCTCCAGCAGAAGCAGTTTTTGAGTTTTGGGGACCTGCCTTCTTTAAAATATCTCCTTACTTACTTCGCTTGGAGGGAAATCTGCTACATAAAATAAGACTATGGCCATAACTTCCTCATACTTCAGGGGAGGGAAAAGGAAAGGGCATGATGAGTGCTAAACACACAGGGAAAATAAGTCAATTTTCAGTTGAGATTTGAATGGGAGAGAGATGTGGAGCAGCAGAGAAAGAGAAGCCAAGCATTCCTATCACCAGGTCTGCGGAGACGTTGGCTTTCTGACCAGATAGCTCTGAGAAAAAGAACATTAAAAAAAAAAAAAAAGGAAAACAACAAAACGATGTGATGTGTAGCCAAATGGGACAACAGAAGACAAGGACAGGCCAAAGGGCTACATTTGGAGACTTCAGGCCTGCAGCCTACTGCATTTATGGGACGCCTAACGTTTGTTTCTGTACACAGATCATTAAAATCAAGTAGTTAAATTGGAGAAGCGGTTTAGCTGAATGGAAATGTGTATGTCAAAAGTGACATGTTGCAGCTACTTCTAACTGGAAAGAAAGAACTTTATTTTGAGGCCACTGAGAACACAGGTCTCCCATGGGGTGACCATATGTCCTGGTTCATCCAGGTGAGTTCCAGTTTATGCATGATGTCTTAGTGTAGTTATTGAGAATGACTGTTTGACCCTCAGAAAAGTCCTGGGTTAGGATTTTGATTAATTATGTAATAACACCTTACACATAGTCCTATATATTGACTCAGTGAGTCATCTGAGGCGACAGCATGGGTGTACAACCTGTGAGTAAAAGAGGTACCCATCACAGCTTTTAAATGTTCTATGGAGCCAGATATCTGTAGATAAAGACTTCTGGGTGTTGGTTAATGGATTGGTACAAGAAGTGAATTAGGACCAAGGTTTATAGATGTATTTGGCCTTTCCCTCATGCTACAAGATGATTTCTATATCCCCAGCTAACACATGTACATTCTGGGCAGTGGAAAGGAGCACAGCGAAAGATAATGCATTTAGTAGGAAAGCACACTTTCTCAGAGTGCTAGCAATGTCCATAAACTATGTCCAGTGATGAGTATAGAACTGTGTCACATGGTCACCACTAGGTGCAGTGAGTGTAGGGAAATGTCTAGATTGTGTGTCTGTGTGTGTGTTTTGAGCTACATGCATGGTCCTATGTATCAAAATAGGATTCTGATAATATGAAGGAGAAAATGGTTATCAGGTAGGCACCTGACAACAGTCAAATCTCTCCAGACTGAAAATGTAAATATATTTACTGTAAGACTTTAGAACAAGAGAGAGAGACAGAGAGCAAGTGAACAGGTAAAAGAGGAGATATACATGTGTCATCTCTTCATTATCTCCTAAGATATTTTGAGTCACTATAAATATTATTTAACATTTTTATGAACCCGTGCTAGGAAGCTAAATATTGAGGTCTAGAGACTAGAAGGAAGAGCGATTAGTTGTAATTTTATTCAGGTCCAAATAGATTAGAACTCGCCTGGGATTTGGAGACAGAAGCTTTCTGGTTATTCAGTTTTCATGGCAGATCGCTGGATATTTCCTCTGAAATCTCTTTCAATAACTAGGGCAATGAGGGATAAGCATTATTATTTCAACTTTCATTCTTCTGTTTCATTTGATGGCAAAAGTTCTCTCTCTAAGGAATGGTGAAAAGTCACGAGGTAACTGAAAGCCAGCACCAAGGACATAGCATTACTTTACAAAGGTGTGTTTGCCTATGGTTTCAATATAGCTGTTCCTTAAAAATCTAGGGTACAGCAGTTTTTTGCATGCTCCCATTTCTCCAATAGTTTTGTACCTATTTATTTAGGATTGGTAATGTGGCATACACTGTCTTAGGTGCTCAAGATGGTATGCAGATGTACACTTCCACTGTAGTGGGGGAGCATGACAGCATGTAAATACATAAATGTGAAAATGTACTGGGGCATCTGATTGACTCAGTCGGTTAAGCGTCCGGCTTCAGCTCAAGTCATGATCTTGTGGTTTGCGGGTTTGAGCCCTCCATCGGGCTCTGTGCTGACAGTTGAGAGCCTGGAGCCTGTCTTCAGATTCTGTGTCTCCCTCTCTCTCTGCCCCTCCCCTGCAAAATATCAAAAATAAATAAATATTTTTAAAAAAGAAAATATTCCATTCAGGATTAGTTCTATGGAAGAGAAATCTATTTCTGTAACAGAGAATAACAGAGGAAACTAATTTAGACAGGGTTGCCACATAAATGTCTTTAAGGAGATGATGTTCAAGCTAAAATTTGAGGAGGGCACTTGTTGGGATGAGCCCTGAGTGTTGTATGGAAACCAATTTGACAATAAATTATATTAAAAAATAAAAAGATAAAAATTCTTTCATGCTAAAAAAAGAATCTTTTAAAAGAGAAAAAGAAAGAGAATAATGCACTAAACCAGGGTAAGAACCATACTAGCAGAGGAAAAATAAGTTCAAAAGGGTCATAGGAACAAAGTATTTGTGAACTTTACTGTTTCTTATTCTTCTATTATAATTCTTGCATCTGCACTGCTAATTCTTATATGTATTCATTTTCATCTGCTTATCTATTTGATTTAAAATATTTTTACTTGTTATGTGCTGGGTACTATTTTGGGTACTCTAGTTATGAAAGAGGAAAAAGACAAACACTGTGCTTTCACACCGTAATGAAAGAATGAAATTGTTAAGATCATAAAAGAACAAAGCAAGTTTATAGAAACACAATGCATGCTATTTCTTGGTATATTTTCTGAATGTGTAGTTTTACATTACCTCTCATCATGAATTTCTTTCTGTTATTTGTATTATCTTTGTACTTTTATGTAAAAACTCAGGAATAAATTGTATGTTTTTTACATTTGTATGCTCCTTAATGAATGTTTTCCTCATGATTAATATTTCCAAGGGATTTTCAGGAACTTTCTTAGTTATTAAAAAAAAAGATTTCATTGGCATTATCTTAAGACCTTGAAGCCTGATTAGTAGCATGTTGCCAATATATATATATATATATAAAATGCTCCATACCACATATGAAAGAATAACTCATAATAGATCATAGACTTAAATGTAAGAGTTAAGGCCATAAAACTTTTAGAAAAAAGCATAGAGCTAAATCTTTGTGACCTTAGATTAAGCAGTAGTTTCACAGCTATGACAAAAAAACATAGGGAAAAAAATAGGTAAGTTTGTTTTCATCATAATTAAAAATATTTGGGCTCCAAGGGCATTATCAAGAAAGTGAAAAGACAACCCAGAGAAGGGCAGAAAGTTTCTAAGTGATATATATCTGGCAAGGAATGTGAATCTTGAATATATAAGGAACCCTTAAAACTAAAATGATAAAAAGCAGCCGAATTAAAAGGGTGCAAATGATCTGACTAGACATATTTCCAAAGGAAATATACAAATAGTCAAGAGCCTCATGGTAAGATGCTCAACATGCATGGTAAGATGCTCAACATGCTAGCTATCATGGCTATATATGTTTAAGTCAGAATATATTTTTTTCTGCCTCTTTCTGGCTCAATTTAAAAATCTCAGATTAAAACCACAAATATACACCATGTCATACCCATTAGAATGTTTATGTTAAAAAAGACAGGTAATAACACGTGTAGACAAGGATTTGGAAAAAATTAGAACCTTCATTTACTGCTAGTGGGAATGTAAAGTGGAGTAGCCACTTGGGAAATAGTCTGGCAGGTCATGAAAAGGTTAAACATAGAGTCACCATATGACCTAGCTATTCTGCTACTAGGTATATAGTAGCGACACGAAAACATAGATCCTCACAAAACTTTTGTACACTAATATTCATAGCGACATTATTCATAATAGCCCCCAAATGGAAACAACCCAAATGACTATCAGGCTGAAGAATGGGTATCTAAATGAGTAATGGGTAGTGGAGAGTTAATTGTGGTAGTCTATGAATACAGCAAAATCCATTGAATTATACACACTGAATGGGTGAATGGTATATGAATTTTATCTCAATAGTGCTATTATGAAAAAAGCTAATTGTATTTAAAATTTCAAGTTAATCATGATTTAATAGAGATTAAAAGTAAATAAGATAATTTTTCCCCAGTGGACTCAATAGACATTCATTGAATTTTTTTTTTTATTTGTTTAAAGTAACACAAAGGTGTGAATTTCCTCACAATTGGAGAGGTGCGACACAATTCTAACACTCTGGTGTTGGAGCACAACATGAAAAGAGGAGGGAAAACAGTAGAATCTGTGTTTTTGTTGGGAAGCGGTGTCCTGCAACTGTAAACACCACTGAATTTGACCACAAAATACTAGATATGAAATAAGAGTTTTTATAATAAGATCAATATTTGCTGGTGGCACCTGACTTTAATTACTGAGCTTGGACTTTTAAAAAAATATTTAAGTTTATTTAATTGATAAAGAGTGTGAGTGGGGGAGTGGCAGAAAGAAAGAGAGAGAGAGAGAGAGAGAGAGAGAGAGAGAGAGAGAGAGAGAGAGAGAGAGAATCCCAAGAATGCTTTGCACTGTCATCATAGAGCTTGGTGGGATTTGAACTCATTAACTTAGACATCATGTCCTGAGCTGAAATCAAGAGTTGTACACTTATCCAAACAGAGCCACCCAGTCACCCATTTTTTAGATATTTATTTATTTATTATTTATTTATTTATTTATTTATTTATTTATTTATTTAGAGAGTGAGTGAGTGCAGGGGAGGGGCAGAGAGAGAATCCCAAGCAGGCTGCATGCCACCAGCACAGAGCCAGACTTGGGGGTCAATCCCGTGAACCATGAGATCATGATCTGATCTGAAATCAAGAGTTAGACACTTAACTGACTGAACCACCCAGGAGCTGCTTACTAAGCTTGAACCTTTAAATTAGTATTGCCTCGGGGCTTTAAAATTTATACATATCTATTTGTTAACAAGGTAGTACCTTAAGATAGTATATGTTTAAATCAGAGAATATATTTTTTCTTCCTCTCTTTGTTTCAATTTATATATGCTTTGTGAGGTATTCTTGAACATTGTGTACCGTAAAATTGCAGCTTCAGGCTATTTAATGGGAATAGGTATAGACATATATGCATCTATTTAGCAATGCACATTTTAGTTCCTTGTAGCACAGCATATTACTTCCTAGTACACTTTTGGAAATTTCAAATTATGGTGCAGTTTTGAAAATGAAAATTTAAAACCAGCTTAAACTGAAGTTTGAAGCTCATTAGAATATGTAAAGAAATATACATAAAGATATGCTTTTTAGATTAAATATTTATTTCTATTTTATGCATATTTCGGTAGAATCACTCAACACTCATTTTTAAGAGACTAAAATAGTGACACCTAGGTGGCTCTGACTATGGCTTAGGTCATGTTAAGCGTCTGACTTTGGCTCAGGTCATGATCTCACAGTCCGTGGGTTTGAGCCCCGTGTCGGGCTCTGTGCTGACAGCTCAGAGTCTGGAGCCTGCTTCAGATTCTGTGCCTCCCTCTTTCTCTGCCCCTCCCCTACTCGCTCTCTGTCTCTGTCTCTCAAAATAAAATAAAGACATAAAAAATATTAAAAAAAAAAAAGAAACTAAAATAGCATCCAGCTAAGGGGCAGCATGTATATTTTGTTCTGTTTAGCTTGTTTTACCTTCTTCATTTTTAGTTGTAATAAGCACATCTCAAGTCATAATAGAAGCCCATTTTGTGAAGCATAGCTGGTAATCCAGCTATTATCTCGTGGAATTGTCACAATTATGATGCTATCACTCTTTTGTGTTCATTATAGAATTCATTATGTCTGTTTTCAAGGCCAGCGGCTGGGTCAATCAATATTAGTTTCACCCAGTGAATTGGATAAGATTTCATCTTCAAAAGATTTGCCATTTTAAATATCCTGTATCTAGCTAGTTAGCCTTGTATAGTTTAATTCAAGGCATCCGGAAAAAAAAAAGAACAAAAAATAGAAATGCTCTAAAACAAATCCTGAGATGCATTAAGAGTTTTAAGAGAGTTGAAAACTTTCAATATAATTTAGACTAAAATAACATTTGGTAATCGATTCCCTGTAGCCATTCAGTCTCTGCTTGAACCACCCCTAAAGACTTCTTGTGCTGTGGTAGTGCAGTCTGGTGTAGTGTGAACAATGTTTGGAATCAGTCACACTTGAGTTGTAATTTCTTTCTTGCTGCTGGTTGACTTCAGGTGATTTACTTAATGAGTTCCTCTTTATTATGTTTTTTTTTTTTAATCTAGTGCACTATATCTACCTTAAAGTTTGTTGGAGGAATTTAAAAATAATAGGTAATACACTTGGATCACCCAACAAATGTGGTATTCTCTTCCTAACCCCCATATATGTCAAGACACTTGGCAAGATACAAAATATTTCAGAGTAGTATATATATTTTTCATATGAAAAATGTATTATCTGTTTTGACAATAGTGGGAATGCAGTGATGTTTTTACTAATATTCATCCTCTCTCCTGACTACCTTTATTCTTCTGCTTTCCGCTCTCTCATTTCCTCCAAATCACCTCTGCAAACTCAGGAAGTAGCCCTTACTTTGCCCCACGGTTTTTTATTTCATCATCTTAAAGATAAACTGGCCACTTGCTGCCTTCCAAAGCTTCAGTGAATTCTAGTAACTCACACTATCGAACCCAGAGTTCTGTGCTTGACCTTCAAAGATCTTCAACCATTTGACCCCAGCACATCTCTCTGGTTTCATCTGCATTTTCATCTCTCCCTATAACATGTTTTCCTTTCCTTTCTCTTTTTTCTTTTCTTCTAGAGGCATTTCATATATCTCACCTGTCCATGCACTCAGTCCTAATGTCTATTTCTGCTAGTTTTGCTTATTAATCTCCCATTCCTCCTTTAAGAGTTAGGATACCGCCACCATGTTGAAACTGAAGACCTCAGTTCTGCCTTAATTTATCCTTCTGTAGCATGTTGTTTGTACCTTTCATAGCTCTCTTCTGCCTTACTTTTAGTTTGTACTTTTGTTTCCAGAACTGCACAACTGGCATCTTGAAGGCAAAGCCTGTGTATGATTTATTCTTGCATTTCTATCTACCAGTTTCCTGCAAACTCTCCTACCCACCACCCATCCAGCAACACTTCCGGAGAGGTGATAACTGTCTCTTACCACAGTTACTTTGGCTTCCAGTGTTCTTCAGACACATGGAAAAGCCTTGGGGCCTAACCGTTTGGGGCCTGAAACCTGATGTTTGGGGCCTTGAAATGTATCAGACTGAATATTTGGGATTTAATCTTTTTTTTTTTTTAATGTTTTATTTATTTTTAAGAGAGAGAGAGAGACAGCGCGAGCAGGGGAGGGTCAGAGAGAGAGGGAGTCACAGACTGAAACAGGCTCCAGGCTCTGAGCTGGCAGTCAGCACAGAGCTCGACACGGGGCTTGAACCCACGAACCGCGAGATCATGACCTAAGCGAAAGTCGGACGCTTAACCGACTAAGCCACCCAGGCGCCCCGGGATTTAATCTTAATGAGAGGGCTTCAAGTTATGGTTTGTTTTGGTTTTCCCCCTTGCGGTCTACATTACAGAGGCAGGCTTTCTTTCCATTAGCAGTTATACTGTGCTTTTCTTTTTCTTTTCTTCTTTCACCATTTGTATATTATTTTTGATAATCTATTTTACATATTTATGGCTTACACTTTTGCTTTAAAATGATGTGATATACAGAAATAGAATTATTTGGTTCATGATAAACTGAAGGTGATTCTTTAATTTATAAAATGCAAGCAGTATTTCTATAACATTATTTCTATTAAATATAACATTTACATGATATCTTATGGATTACAAAGCCTGTTTGCATCCATTATTTTATTTGATTCTTACCCTGTGAAGTAGGCAAAGGCAAGGAAAATTGTGCTTATTTTATGGATTAGAAAGTGGCAGCATGGGGGCTTAAGGGATTTAGCTAATGTCACAAGCTGGTGCCAGACCTTGAACTAATTTTTCCATGCCCATTCTAAGACACTTTCCATTGTATCATGCTGGAATATTTAAAAGTCACATAATCTGATCTCTCAAAGTGATTTATCTGCAGTTTTCCCATAATGCTTTATTAAGTAAAATGATTTGCTGTAGATTTAATATTTTAAAGGGATTTTTTTGGTTTGAACTTTTCTTTGATATTTTCAGTTGTCTGTTTTGCCATTAGATCTGCCAGTGTTCCTTAATCTCCAACTTGGGTTACCATCATATCAAGTTTTGAGTGCTCTGATGATGTAAGAGGTAATGTGTTATCAGGACCATTGCAAATTGCTTTCTGAATTTTTTCTGAGTTTACCTGTATATCATTTTAGTGCCTGATTTTTATTGTGGATGTTGTTGGGGTATGGTTTTTACTATTGAAAGCTTTTAATTGTATCTGCTAATTCATCATCCCAAAAAGTAATTGAGCATTATAATTACAATCTGAAATATAAGCATGGATTTAGAGTAGTAGATTATTATAATAAGGATATCTTTCTTAAGATTTCTTAACTGTATTTCTTGGTCCTCATTGTCAAATCTATATTTGTAATAAACAGGCTGTGTTTTTGGTGTCTTAAGTTTTATTTTATTTTAACTTTTTTTTTGAGAGAGAGAGAGAGAGAGAGAGGGAGGGAGAATGAGAGAGCAGAAGCAAGCAAGGAAGGAGCAGAGGGAGATCCCACAAGCCTGGGATCATGACCTGAGCCAAAATCAAGAGTCGGATGCTCAACTGACCGAGCTGCCAAGACACCCCCAGTGTCTTATATTTTTACAAAATGAAGAGACACAGGCAAAGTCCCTACTGTTTAGAATGTATTGACTGAGAATGGAAAATGGAGTTGTGCAGCTCTCCAGTCTCAGATGAAAAATGCCGAGGGAAGTAATTGGTCACATTCCAAACTCTTTTCAAAGACGGATCCAGTAGTCCAAAATGGAAAATGAAGTCTAAAAAAAAAAAAAAAAATTCCCCAAAGAGGCATGATTCATCTTGTGTGGCAGTAAATATAACTTTTTGAAGACTGCTATTTATTTGACTACTTCACTGGAATCCAAGTGTACCTACCTCTGCAAATCAGCTTCTCAAAAACTCTTGAAGCCCAGCCCATATGCTTTTCCTGACAACCAGCTGTTTGTCGTTGTCATTGTTTTAATTATCCTTGTATTGAGAGATCTTCGAATTCTACCAGTTCTCTCTCTGCTACCAAGCACTGTGCCCAGTCTGGCTTTATTTTTTTGGATTTCTAGTTAATAAAAGTGGTCTTAGAGGACAGTTAGACTAAATCAGTGGCATTTTTTCTAATATTCACCAAAATTAGAATCTTTGCTGAAACATCTCTAAGAGTGAGGGCTTTATTACCTAGAATTATACACTGGAGATGGCTATTAGGATCATCGTCTTTCCACCTAATTCTTCTTGGTCCTTTTTGGTCCTAATTCTTCCACCTGGGGTCACAGGGAATATATATTAGTTGCCTAGCAGTACTTGGCACATGGTTCGTGTTCCGACACTGGTGACTGTCATGAAGATCAACTGAGATTTTCTCTCCCTATGTGTATTCCATCTCGATCTCAGTCATTATCCATATCCACATCTGTGTATACCTACCTTCCATTCCACAGAATGGTGCTGGACACGTAGTAAGGGCCTTAAAGAGTGTTTTTTTTTAATTATTATCTATCTCCCACATGACATATTTTCAACCATACATTGAACGTATTTAAATACTATAGAAAACCATCATGGTTTCCATGAGAACATTTGCCAGTTTCAGTTCTTTTGCAAAGTAATAAATATTATTAAATAAATTAACAAATAAGCAATAAGATCATTAAAATCTGTAAATTGAAAGAAACTGAAAAATCTTTGGTTCAACCTTCTCTCTCTCGCTCGCTCTCTTTTCTTCAGATTAGAAAATAAACATCTAGACCTGGACTTTTTTCATCCCTTCATGATGCAGAGCTCATCCCTTCATAATACAGAGCTCACTCTTTCATTTTTATGTCTCCCAAAATGTGATATTATAATGTGTGCAAGTAATGTTATATTAGTTTCTGCTTTGTTAAAGCCCTTGTTGAATACCAGTTGACTCTTTGTGGTCACCAAGAAACTCTTTATAGTCAGTATGTATCATCAGCAATACAGCGCTGGGGAATTATAATTCATTTACTCACCACTTAGAAATATATATTTAAGGGACGCCCGGGTGGCTTAGTCAGTTAAGCGTCCGACTTTTGCTCAGGTCATGATCTCGCGGTTCATGGGTTCGAGCCCCGCGTCGGGCTCTGTGCTGACTGCCAGCTCAGAGCCTGGAGCCGACTCCCTCTCTCTCTGACCCTCCCCTGCTCACGCTATCTCTCTCTCTCTCTCTCTCTCTCTCTCTCTCCTAGAAATAAAATATAAAAAACATTAACAAAAATTTTAAAAAAAAGAAATATATATTTAAGAAATTCTCTGATATTACTTCTGTGTAAAACATGGATTAATTCCTCCCCCACACAGTTTTTATGATTATCCTGGTGATTTCCCCCAACACTAGCTTATCTGATTTTCTGATATAAAATAGACCTACAGTGGGATGCCTGGGTGGCTCAGTCAGTTGAGCGTCAAACTGTTGATTTCGGCTCTGGTTATGATCTCAGCATTGTGGGATCAAGCCTGCATTGGGCTCTGTGCTGACAGTTGGAGTCTGTTTGGGATTCTTCCTCTCCCTCTCTCTCCACCCCTCCCCTTCTCTCCCTCACCCTCCCTTCCTCCCACTCTCCCTCTCTCTCTCTCAAAATAAGTAAATAAGCTGAACCCATGTTAAGGGCAGCCATACATAGTGTGGGGGAACCAAGATGGAGTTTCTGGCAGAATTCTCATTATTTGTGCTTTTATTTCTACTTGGGAGTCATTTCTGTAAGTCCCAAAGGGATTTCATGCTCTTACAAAAGGTTTTACCTCACTGATGTTGGCTCTTAAGCCCTTAGAGGTGCATTTTGCCTGTTAATTCTTTTCTCCTATGTGGGCCCCAAACTTCTTTCAATTGAGGTTGCTTTGTTTCCCATGATATTACATTCCAAACATTTCCTACTTTATACTCTCACTAGCTCTACTTATCATCAAAGACTTTGATAGCCCAATCTGTGTGTAATTCTTCTTCCATATATCTACCGAAGGTCCTTTTATAAATGTCTCATTCTCTGCTTACACAGAGAATATGTCCTTGGCCATATTTTTTGAAGTTCGGCATGATCCTCTCAGAAAAAATTGCTCTTTTTCCATCATTAGAGAATCAGAACCTCCAACTCCTCTCAGTCAGAGACTGAGGCACATTTTTAAGGTGCCTGAAGGAGATGGTGGCAGTCAGTAGATTAAGGCTTCTATAAAGGATAAATTTGTACAAGACTTCCCAACTTATTGTTCCCCAAACATCTGATAGAGGTCATATAAACAAAAAGTCATCCAGAAAATATTCGACTGTGCAGTTTTGTGCAAGGAATTTTCCTGTTTGTAGTGTCATTGGATCTACATTAAAAACCTGAGAGATTGATTAGACCAGTGTATTTATCACTATATTAGAAATATAGTAAGTTGCTCAAAGGTGATAGGGGTCACTAATACCAATGTCTGAGCTAAGATTTTCATGTCAAGCCTCTTCTTTCCCTTATTCGAAGAATGAATGTTCCATTGCTTGTAGTCATGTGGGATTTTATGTATTTGTTTGTATTTTGAGACCAGAATATTGATTGTGGTGTATGTCTGGAAGGGTGAGTGTTGTGCTTTGAAGAGCTGAGAGCTAGGAATAGTCTGCCGGGAGGTGAAGTAGGAGGGAGACAGAGAAAGGGCAACCCCACCTGTATTTCTGGGAAAGAAAGCAAAAACAAACAAACAAAAGAATCCTATCTCTGCTTAAAAATGTATTTTTTATATTTAGCTTTTAAGATTGTATGAAAACGTTGTTAAATTTACAGTTTTTTTTGGTGTCCTTGAATGGTGCCTATCACACTAGGCATCAAGAGAGGGTGAACAAGAGAGACAGTAGGAAACCATGTGTTGCACTCTGTGTAAAGTGATCCAAGGATTGCATTTAAAGTAGTCGGATGTCTTTGAGATTTGTGACTGTGCATCTGTACTCTTCTTGTTTTCTTCCATTTCCATCCTTTGTTCCTCCTTCCTCTTCTCCCCATTCTTCTGTCCTTTTCTTTTTTCTGTTTATCTCTCTTTTATGCCCCCAATCCATCCTCGTTTTTTGATATCTTTATTTAATAGTCTTTCGTTGAACATGTGCTGTATATAAGTGAGCTGGATGCTTTGGATCTGTGTAATACAAAGGATTTAAAGCGTGTGCTTTCACAGGAGCTTATAGTCAAGCAGGGCAGGTGGATGGTGCAAAAATGAAGACATTCAAGGTAGGTTCTACCAATGTCCGGGGTTTGCGTATTGGGATAAGCAGTATCTCAGTTATTCAAAGTGGAATGCAGGGTTATGGCATGGAGAGGAGGTTCTAGTCCTGGAAGTGTAGTTCGAATCAATAAGTCCTAGAGATTTGCATCCAGGAAAATACTGGCCACTGTAACCTGTTCTAAACTGCATAAAGATTCTATTATCATATCACATAAAGTACGGTATATGTGATCACATATATATATATGTAATACCTTCAATGTTAAAAATTATCATGCACAAATAAAGTTGAGTGTGAAATGAGAAACTGACTATCCCAGGTCCCTTAATAAAAGTCTTCTGGGGGCGCCTGGGTGGCTTAGTCGGTTAAGCGTCCGACTTTCGCTTGGGTCATGATCTCACGGTTCGTGGGTTCAAGCCCCGTGTCGGGCTCTGTGCTGCCAGCTCAGAGCCTGGAGCCTGCTTCAGATTCTGTGCCTCCCTCTCTCTCTGACCCTCCCCTGCTCACGCTGTCTCTCTCTCTCCTAGAAATAAATAAAAACATTAAAAAAATTAAAAAAAATAAAAAAAAATAAAAGTCTTCTGTCCCCTCCCTCCTAGGCAAGCGAACAAATTCATAGTAAGATAAAAAAGACTCTGTAAAGAAAGAAGTATGAGGAAGCATGCACGTAGGGGTGCTGCCTGAGCAAACACACAAGAACTATTCTATATTTGTATTTATGTATGGAGAGGGAAGGAGGGTAGTGATTTCAGGGAATGGTGAGGAGGTTACATGGGAAAGAGACAAGTGAAAGCAGTCAGCGCTCAGTGCCCATAAGGAATGTAGGCAGCTTGAGGATAAACCTCTCACATGCACATAAGTATCCAAAAGCCACGGACGGTTAAGAGATTACTGTGCATGACCCCTTCCATATGTGTGGTTTGGTTCTATGTCCCATTGCTTTGGGGTCATTTGGTAGGAATAATAGCTTTATCCAATTTAACAACCCCTCAAGTCTCCA
Source organism: Proteles cristata cristata (assembly GCA_017311185.1). NCBI lineage: Eukaryota > Metazoa > Chordata > Mammalia > Carnivora > Hyaenidae > Proteles > Proteles cristata. Next base: position 486,340 of record JAESUZ010001578.1, read on the forward strand.
TGCTATTAAATGATGAATGGAAATCATGATAATCATTGTAGTAGTTAACATTTCTTGAATGCTTACTCCATGTTTGGAATTTATAGATTTATTCACTCAATCTTCGCAGCAATCGCCTAAATTATGTGCTAGCATTAGTTTCCTTGGACAAGTGAGGAAATAAAGATGAAGTGATTTATCCCAGATTACTCAAATGGGAGATGAAGCTCTTAACTATATTAAATACTGATTCTCTAATAATATGAAAATGTCAGTTAATATTTATTTACATGGCGCTTGGTAGTTTCAAAGGGCTCTGACATCCACCACTATTTACAGTTTACACAACACTCCCATGAGGTATGATAAGTCAAGTTATTTATCCCTTTTTAAGAGATGAAAACATTAAGGCTCTGGGAAACTATCGTGCCTAAGAGCACATCGTAGTAAGTGATGAGACTGACACTCCCGTTCAGGTTGGTTTACTCGAAGGCCCAAGTAGAATCCACTGCATTCTGCTGTCTGTTCATAATCTAAACTTACGTAGACATGTCTAATTTTAGGTAAACTTCCAATCCAGTTTGCAAAAATCTAATAGTTTCTGCTGCTTGGGGATGTACATTTTCGTCTCTTCGTAATTATCTTCTGCATTATGCAATCTTCCCTGGAGTTGCCAGATAAATGAGATGTCACTGCACTTAGCAAGGATCACTGCTGCCGGCTCTCGATTGGTTTTATCTGTTGCTAGGAGGACTTGCCCATCTCTCAGCAGCCGCCAGCCAGGCAGGCATTTTGGAGCGGAACTGAGCCCAGGTTGACAGTAGCTGGAAAAGGAACGTGTCCTAACCTGGCAAGGACATCCTTCAAGTCGGTGTTTTTGTCAACTTGGCTGACAGGATCCCTGATTTTGATGCATTTCATTGCTTTTCACAAAGCCCATTTTTGTCCTTTTTCCTTCTTTTCTTTGCTTAAATTTGTTTAGTTGCTGACAGTCCATTTTCATGCACCTTACAAAAGAATAAGTAAATTCCAATTAACATCTGAAATGCAGAAGAATTTGGTTCCGATTCTAGTGAGGGAGGGACATATTGTCTGATTAAAAGAAGTCAGAGCTATTTCTTCTAAATAAGGGTGCACATAATTTTCCTGGCAATTACCAAAGAAAGGGAGTTTAAAAATGTACCCTTTAGGATTTTGATGAAAGAGCGAGAATCGTTCAATTTGGATGGCTTCCCACGTTTAAAATCCCGTTTATCTGCCACATGACTGAAGTGGATGCTGGGGAAGGAAGGGCATTGTGTTCATTTTTCCTCTCCTTGGCTTTATGTATCATGATCTGTCTATATGGAATGTTCTTCACCCTCGTCATTAACTCTTCTTTACACCTTGAGGTCAGGCTCAAATGCAAGACTTGTGGCAAAACTTTCCAGCTGTATCTCTATCACCCCTACATATTCAATCTTTTCTTTGTGTCCTCAAAATGTTTCATTTATATTCCTGTTTTGGACTTTGGATAGTAAACTATCTTTGTAGTCTTTATTTTCTGCCTGAAAATGTTTTAAATTCTTAGTGCCTAGTGCTGTGCCTGATCCTAGTGGATAGCCCTCCTTCCACCCCAACACCAGCTCCTAGGTGAATACTGATTAGCTAGTGTGCATTGTAACACATTATTCTCTTCAGTTTTCATTGAATGGCTCAATTCAAGTTCAAGAGCCTCAAAAGCCAAGCTCACAGGAAAATTATCTACCTATCCATCCATCCATCCATCCATCCTTCCATCTATATCTTTGATCCCTGAAATAGATTAACTGCCTTCGATGACACCCACACTTGGAGGAATTTGAGCATTCTCTAATTATAGACTCTGAGAAATGGAGCACAGACTGTCTGAACTGGAAGGCACATCAGTTGGCGCACATGCTCTTTGACAGATGTGGAAAGAAAGCCCACCGAAGGGATGTGACTTGCCCAAGGCCACCCACCCTCCCTGAGCTGTGCTTCCTCTCCTACTGAGCATTCTATTAGTTGTTTCTCCCTCCCTCCCACGCAACAGTTCTTTCTACACAGCAAGTGTTGTGCTTACTTACTTTTGTGTTTTACATAGCACTTTTGGAGTTTGTCCACTTGGAATCCTCAGTAAATATTGGAATGAAATAAGGTTTCTCTTATTCTCTTGATCACCTTCTCATATTCCCTTCAATGCAAAGGGTATGAGAGAGAAAACTTAGCTCTACCTTGGAGACTAAATGAAAGAACACTTTACCCTGTTTCCAGTATAAGACAGGATGTGAATTTTGCCACTTCTTCCATATTTCTTTCCCTGCTCCCTTCCTTAGCTGTCTTCCAGTTCCTTACTCTCTTTTCCTCTTCTCAAAATTCAGAATCTAACCATGTTTTCCGTTAGGTGGAAAAGTGTAAATAATTAAAAATAGCAAGTAGCATGAGCCTCTTTCTCTTCCATGAGTTCTTCCCCTTCCCTGGAACACTGCTCCCTCCTCTCTGCCTGGCCAAATTTTGCTCCTCTTCCAGGTCACAGCTTCAGTTTCACCCACAACCATGCTACTAGAGGCCCTCTTTGCCAAAATATTTTTTCCTCCATAGTATTTGTGATCATTTTTAAGTTTTTATGTGCTTCTTTAATGTCTGCCTCTCCAATTGGACTGCAAGTTCTGTGAAGTCAGAGACCATCTATAGTGTTTTACACCATGGGATATCCATTCCTGAGCACATGATACCTGATACATAATAGGTGCTCAAAATATTTTTATTTAATAAGTGAATAGATCAAGTAATTATTATTAGCTTTTGTCTGCCTTTGCCTAGTGATGTTTTAGTGGGAAACTGCACCTTTAAAGCCCTAACTGCAAGATACGAAAAGCACTCACTTCCCTGAGGCTTGCCCTAGAATGATTCCACTCTACGCCCAGGGATTGCTTTATCTTTGCCTCATTCTAATTTTTTCCCTTCTGTTTTTGAATTATTTATTTATTTATTTATTTGTTTATTTATAGGAAGAAAGCACAAGCAGGGGAAGGGCAGAGGGAGAGGGAGACAGAGTCCCAAGCAGGCTCCATGCTGTCAGCACATGAGGCACGATCTCATGAACCATGAGATCATGACCTGAGCTAAAATCAAGGGTCAGATGCTTAATTGAGCCACTCAGGTGCCCCCGCTCCTTTCCTGATGCCACATAGTCCTTTATTTTGCCCTTAATTTCTTTTTCTTTCTCCACAGTAAAATTTTAGATCTCTGTGTCTTTAGACTTTCAATATGGATGATAATTTCTTCCCTCATTTTGGCCTAATGCATTTGACATCCTCTCATAATAACTGATTTCTGGATAACTTTTGAGATTCTTAACCTTTTTATGCTATGGATTATCTTGGCAGTCATATGACTGGATTCCCCTTTCAGAGTAATAATTGCATAAATAGAATAAATGCATAAAATACAAAATACATAAGATTTTAAAAGCCAATTATATTGAAATACAGTTATCTATAACTCTCACTTCATGACTGCCCCTAAAAATAAGACCTAGTTTGACCCAAATTGACTGGCCCCAGGCAGCTGGAAGGTGGGAAGGTTTGTTTTCCATGATTTTGATGCTGAGTAAACTACTGGGGCATCTGTGTTTATGGTAAAAACCGAGGTAAACTGTCAGATGCCTTTCAAACAACTCAATTATTAAACTTTTACCTTTTTTTTTAAATGTTTTTATTTATTTCTAGGAGACAGAGAGAGACAGCGTGAGCAGGGGAGGGTCAGAGAGAGAGGGAGTCACAGACTGAAACAGGCTCCAGGCTCTGAGCTGGCAGTCAGCACAGAGCCCGACGCAGGGCTCGAACCCACGGACCGCGAGATCATGACCCAAGCGAAAGTCGGACGCTTCACCGACTAAGCCACCCAGGCGCCCCTAAACTTTTACCTTTAATAATTAGCTTCAGTGAAAGATACATCATAGGAAATATCCATGTTGGGTTTAAAGTCAGTTTCACATGTGCATTTGTCGACATTTAAAGTGGATCATTATAACTCCGCAAGCACAACTGGTGGCAAGGGCTGGAAGGAGAGCCCTTTGTTGGAAGAATTACCAATCCAGACATTCAGTCTGCAGCTGTGATTGCAGCGGTTCTGGTATCTTCTTGAGCCAGTCCTGAAGTAGCAGGAGGATCAGGTCTCTGTTCCCCCAGAAACTCCCCTAGCGTTTCCACTGGCTTATGTGACACATGAACACAAGTCAGAGAGAAAATGGATCTCAGTGGGACAGGTAGTTCAATGTGTGCATAAAAGAAAAATAAAGAGCATAGGCACATAAGCCAACTCTGTGATTCTGAAACTGAAATTAAGCCCTCCCCATAAGGAAATATGCAATACAATCAATATGTATGTGGCACATGGGAGAGAGCCTTAGTCTCAGAGCTGGAAGAGTTGAATTCAAATACTGACTCAGTGCTTTATGCCTTGCCCCTTGAGCAAAGGGCTCTATTTAAAACTTCATGAAAAAAAAAATGACAATAAACTATTTGTAAAAAAAAATAATAATAAAAAAAAATAAAACTTCATGAGACATTCCAGTCCTCATTCTCTATAGTCTCTCTCTTCACATTGTGGACTCATCCAGGGAATGCTTAATTTAATAAGTATTTTTTTTAAAGTTGCATTTATTTATTTTGAGAAGTTGAGTGGGGGAGGGGCAGAGAGAGAGAGAAAGAGAAAGAATCCCAACTGTAGGGCTCTATCTCATGAACCATGACAGCATGACCTGAGCCAAAACGGAGAGTAGGATACTTAGCTGACTTAGCCTTTATTGAACATTTACAGTATGTTGACACCATTGAAACCTTGTTTTATGATCTACACCATATCCTGCATAATGCCTAGAGCAAAATTAGTCATAGAATGTGTACCTGAGGAATTTGTGTTGACTTAGAACTATGTTTCCAGATAAGTAATAAGGTTGCCTTATACCTATTCTTCCAGCCTTGTATTCAAAGGAGTACTAAGTTTCTCCATTTTTTATATAATATATCTTAGAAGGAGAGATGATTTTAGAAATATTTAAAATATATAAAAGAGCAAGCTGTATCCTCAAGCACTATAGTAGCACACATTTTCATGGAACCAGTCCTTATGGTGATCGTAAGCCATTCACACCATGAGTTTCTCAGCTACGTGAGTCCACTTTGAATTTACAGGGTGTGGTCAAAGTGATTTTATTTTAGCTACAAATCTCTTCATATTGATGGAAGCAGAAAAGCTGCTCCTAGTTCTCAGCCTCCCCTTAGTCTGCTGATGTCGCCCAATTTCTTCTGCCCATCAAAGCCATGCTCTTCCAAAATGCAGTTACCTCTTCCGTGAAGTGTTTTGAATCCTCACCAAGTATAAATGTTCATTCCTTCTGTTGTGCTCCCATCCCTCCATCGTGGCCCTTAATCATCTTCATTTTTCATTTCCTCTCTGTCTCTGGTTAATTATGAACCCCCAGAGATAAAATTGCAGATCTGTGTTTTTTCTCCTTTTTGCTAAATCATCTCATTTAGTACCTTACAAGTAATGGTGTTCAATATATTGAGTTGAGTCGAGTCATGAATGTTTGGATAAATGGGTGAACAAAGTTGAAAGAACTTTGAATTTTTTAATTCAGTAAAGATTCTTGGAATGAGCACTAGGCTGTCGTCATGTGCCATGCATTGTGTTCACTCTTGGGATAAGGAACTTTTATCTACTACCATAGTGCTGCTAGTCTAAGTTATTGTAGCGATTATAAATGAATTCTTGATGTTAAAGAACATATATCGAGAAAGGTAGGGATGCTACTACCAGTTTTGAGAACATATGGAAAAAATCGATGGCTCTTAAAAATTTAACACTCTTTGAAATATAGAAGTGAACTTTTGAGAAATGTAGTAGGCACAAAACATACAGTGTGATTCTGCTATCAGTGCCTAAAAAATATTAAGCACCTATGAATCATATCCAAACAGCACTGCTGATTTGGGGGATCCTAGAGATTCTATTTTAGTCTCAAACTGACTCCTTTATGGTTTCATCTAAAACATTTCTTGCTTGAAATCCTCTGGTTTATAATCTAGTTTTCCTCTCCCCTAGAAATGAGTATTCTAAGGATTAATTATTGCAAAGCACTTTGCAAGTGAAAGGCCTATATAAATTCTAAGTGGTGTTGTATTGTAGGTGATGTGCCAATGAAATAGACACAAAAGCCCCTGTTTGCTAAAGCCTGCATTGAGATATTAAACTGCTGTAGAACAGTACCTCTGGGGAGGTGTATACATTCTTTTCTTTAGATATGTGAATTGGCAATTAAAAATAATTATATCCCCCTACCCCATGTGATGCCAGTTAAGGAATCTTTACTGAACCAATGGGATGCGGTCTTTGAGTTTCAGTTACCAAAGAATGCATTTTCTCTTCTTTCCGCAAACAAGGTCTTGGGTCTGAAACAGTCTAGCAACCCAAAATATTGCTTATTTTTTTCTTTTCTAAAATTCTTGCTTTATAGCATATTTTCAGAAAAGTGAATGAAACATGCCTATTTGTGGATCGTGATTCAGACTGCAGGAGAAATCTAGCTACATAGGTTTCTTTATTATTAATTATTATTATTGTCTTTAAAGCAGGCCTACCTGTACATTGAGATTGGTAATGTAATTGTGCTTGATCACTTGTGCTGGAAGAAGGGGTAGTAAAAGGTTAGCAATAGTCTTTTTTAAAAAAAAAAACATATTAGCAATATTCTTGCTGTTCTAAAAAGAAGCCTAGATAATTAGACTTACACAAAGCAATTTGAAAGAAGCTAGAATATCTTGTTTTGGGGCATTCTGCTAACTACCTGGACTTTTTTCTATTTGTCAACTTGTATGTAAACCTGTGTTCTCTGGGTTTAGCCTAAAAGAGATTTGGGAATAATGAGATCCACGCAAATGAGATAAGAGGATTAGAATTTACCATCATATTCTCTTCTGAAACGTAAGGTTAAGACTTTAAAACTCTTTTGTTTTCAGATTTGAAAGTATCAAATTTGCATAAAAATTTTTAAGGAATTGTGAAAGCTTCATGCAAAATTATAGATGAATTGTGTGTGCTAGATTTGTAAAGAGCAATTATTTCATTCATCATGAGGGCATAATAATGGTTTCACTGTCTCGTCTCGTCTCTCTCTCTCTCTCTCTCTCTCTATGTATATATATATACATATATATGTAAAGTTAAGAAACATTTTTATATAAAAAGATGAATATTAATCTCTTATGTTTGGAGATTTTGTTTCCTTATTAAATCAGGACAATTTTTGAAGACTTGGTTTAAAAGTAGATAGAAATATTTATATAACAGTGTTTTTATAAACCAGACTTTTATTGGAATGGCTGTCAAGTAGGAGAATGTTATGATAAGAATAGTCACTATACAAACTCTTATTTTTGACAAATATTCCAGGGAAGAAATGATTTGATTTGATATGCTTGGTCATTATTTGAAGAGTGAATCTAGATTTACCTTTAAATATATTCCATCAAGGGGCACCTGAGTGGCTAAGTTGGTTAAGCATCCGACTTTGGCTCAGGTCATGATCTCACGGTTCATGGGTTTGAGCCCTGTGTCTGGCTCTGTGCTGACAGCTCAGAGCCTGGAGCCTGTTTCAGATTCTGTGTCTCCCTCTTTCTCTCACTCCTGCTCTCTCTCTCTCTCTCTCAGAAATAAATAAAACATTAAAATATTTTTAAAAATAAAAATGTTCCATCAAAACAACCATTACAGGTTGCTTTATTTTGCTGTGGTTGCCTGTTAAAACACTTGATTGGCATCTAACCAATAGGGATCTTGCTGTGATTATATCCAGTTCCTGTTAGTGGACAGAAAATTAGGGGAGAAATGTGGATCTTAATCAGATCCATCCACATTTGGATATTCTGTCTTTGAATTCTTCTTACATTTAATACATTTTTCTGTTTTAAGGTCTTATATCTGTTGATGGGTTCTACAGGAAAGATGACATCCAGAGTCTGTCTATTCATAGGGCAATAATTAAAAGTGGTTGGGTGAGGCCTGGGGAGATACCTGGCACACAGTTGGCACCAATGTTTATTCAAAGGTCATGATGGGCTAGTAGTGTAAATGTTAATAAAATTTTCCCGTTGTTTCTTGGTGGATAGGTAAGTGACCTAGGAGGGAGGAAATCGATTTCTAGTTTCAACTCTGCCACTGAGGCAGGCCAAAGAGTGCCATGTCGTGCCAGGAGGCTCCAGTCCGTGTTCTCTTGGATAGGCCTGTCCTTGTAAGCCAGAGAGAATGAAAGAGAGCTAGCAAGACAGACAGGGAGCAAAGCAGGGTTCACGCTTCCTTTCTCTGAATCACTCTGAATCTCAAAGCCCCATCATTTTGTGCCACTAGAAACAACATATTTCCATCTGCATAGACCCTTAGACTTTGTAAGATATTTAACCTGCTAGATTCTATTGGTATTATTTGAAGACAGAGTCCCATGGCCAACATTTTAAGGGTCTATGTGCCAAGAAACCATGCTTCATGATGACTTCCTTATTTTAATGGCCATAGGAACACTCAGTGGCATACCATATGCATGTGTGGAGAGAGATTGTATTTTATATGGCAGCAGTTATGCAACCTGATTAACGTGTCTTTTTCTGATTCATTTGGAAGATTACTGGTGGTATCTCATTCTTTTTTAAGAGTTACAAACCTTTTGCCATCCAGCTATTTCTTTCTTTAAACTAAGTATGTTGGAATGCCAGGAAGAAAAAAACAACAACAGAAAAAAAAAAAAAAACCACACACTCTAAACACTCAAAAGAGAAATTACAATGTCTTTGTATGAAATGTGTTGTGTCTTGCTTATAAGTGAAGAAAGTCTTCTGCTGTCATATGATCTGACATCTCTAGTTTTACCAAACTAGATTGTTTTGTTTTCTTTGTGTAAGTCTATAGGAAGCTACCTAGCACAGGAGAAAGGGTAGAGTGACAACAGTCAAGAGTGAATGAGAGCTCAAAAAAGCAACTCAGTGAAAGGAAAAGGCAGAGGGATGTTAAATCCATATTAGAAAAGCTTCCACAGAAAAAGGAGAGTTTGAATGGCGTAAAAATCTTCAAATCCTTAATTACTCATACAAAGCAATCCAGCATGTTACTCTCAGTAAAGTTCACTTTGCTGAAGTTTTACTCAACTGAATTGTTCTCTTCCAAATTTCATACAGTTGGTTCTTCTGTTTTTGATACAGAAGCTGTTACACTGGTCATAAATCAAAACAGTGGAATACCGCCTAAATCAAACTGGCATGGAGGACAGGGGGCATACAGTGATGGAAAGATACATTGTTTGATTTTTTAAGAAATGCTTTTAAATTAGGTTACAGTTTAGCAGCAGAGAGAGGACTAGAACTCCCTAGGCACTGAGACTTCATTTTATCTTCTGTTCAAAAATTATAATAAGTAATTTTTCATATAATTCCCTTTTATTTCCCAAGAGAAAGGATATTTCCTCTTCTACACATTGCCTTTATTTTTTCCTTCAGAAAACATCAAAAAGGCACATAGTTAAATTAACCAAAGAAAACTTTGATTGACTTAAATGAAATCTCACCCCCCACACACACTTTCATCTTTCCTTCTCATCTGTCTATGGATAAAATGTAAATAAAATTCTGAAAGAGTATCTAATCAAAATCACCTCTTAAGACGTCATTTGCTTAACTAGTGTATTAATGTGTGTATATGTATATATACACCTCTTAATTTTTTTTTTAATTTTTTTAATTTATTTCTAGGAGAGAGAGAGCGAGAGAGAGAGAGAGCAGGGGAGGGTCAGGGAGAGAGGGAGTCACAGACTGAAACAGGCTCCAGGCTCTGAGCTGGCAGTCAGCACAGAGCCCGACGCGGGGCTCGAACCCACAAACCGAGAGATCATGACCTAAGCGAAAGTCAGACGCTTAACCGACTAAGCCACCCAGGCGCCCCGACACCTCTTAATGTTTTTAAGTAAAGATTAACTTTACAAACTAGAAAATTGTATAGACCTTTAAAATACTTTTCTCCATATTTATTGTAATACCTTAGACATTAAGTGAATTATATAAATATTTGAATAATAAATTTTTCCTTTAATATTCCCACTATTAATTTACCTTACAAAACTTGGGGGAAAAGGATGCTGACTTTGTGGACCATATCGTTTTACATCTGTGACTGTGTGATACCAAATGGGTCTATGTATACTGACAAAAAAGAACGCATTGGTTTTTATTCTATATACTGTGCTCAGTACAAAGCTACCACACATTTGAAAGGAAGACATTTGGTTTGGCATTAGCTAGCTGTGTCACTTGTGAACAGTCAGCCCTTAGAAAGTCACTTATATCATGCTGAATGAACTTCTGATTCTAGGCAATGATAATGAGTGGTTTTAAACTTAGAATGGAAATAATAGAAATCTGGTGTGAATTTTAGCCATTTCATATTTTGGTTGGGTGTAGCTGCACATATTTTGAGTTTGGGCTATGAAATCATTATCCATCGCCTTCCTATTTCCACTTAAATAGAGGTTTGAATTGGGTTAGACACATGTTTCCAATGCTAATTTGATACAAATATTGTCAACTATAGCATACTTTGCTTTTATGAGGACTTTGGGAAAATTCTTTCTTTTTTCTTTTTAATTAAGATTCACAATCTGTTCCTCCAGGAGTTTATTGTCAAAGGTTATGTAATCTTGCTATTTTGTCTTTAAGCTTAGAAATAATGTATTCTATAGCTACTTTATTTCTACATATTTATTTTCTTTTATTTCTATAGGTTTCTCACATTTATGCATACTACCTATTATTTATACCTTTTGATTTGTATTAGTAAGCCAGTACTTCCCAGAGTATTTATTTAGAGAAAAAGTCAGATTGGTAGGGAAATGTTTTGGAACATTCCTCTAACTATAGTGCTAATTTAAAAAAAAAAAAAGTAACACCTACAAAATTTCCAAACTCTAATGTTCATAGAATAATTAATAAATTAAGCATTTCATATGTTTATATATTTTCAGATATTTTTAATATCAAAAAAGCCCTCCTAGTCAATGATATTAAATCACCAGATGACCATTTAATAAGACACTGATTCATATGAAAATAATGTACATTGTATGAACTGGGAAACTGAAAATTTAGGGCTATTTAGTAAGCAAAGGCTAATTGCAGTGCATATGTAGATAGATAAAACATGTATATCCCTCGTGTGTGTGTACACCTATGTACATATGTGTGTATATATCTACATATATGTGTGTACCTGTGAATGTATATTTTTGTGTGTATGTATGTGCATATATATGTGTGTATGTATACATGTACATATGTAACTGTATAGCTATCAGAACCGAAGTGATTCTAAGTCCCTCAAATTATTAATTTTTTAAATTTCTTTTTAATGTTTATTCATTTTTGAGAGAGAGGAAGAGACAGAGTGAAAGTGGGAGAGGGTCAGAGAGAGAAGACACAGAATCCGAAGCAGGCTCCAGGGTCTGAGCTGTCAGCACAGAGCCCAATACAGGGCTTGAACTCATGAGCTGCAAGATCATGACCTGAGCCAAAGTTGGATGCTTAACTGACTGAGCCACCCAGGCACCCCAAAATCCCTCAAATTACTAACAAGGACACAATTTGCCTATAATTAGTTGGGGGCATTTTTATTTTTAATTAAAAGTCACTTTAATAAAATGTAGCATAAGAACCTGTTTATTTGATATAGTGAATGAAAGTTTCCAGCTTATCACATGAAGAAATAAGTATCATGAGGTGGAGATTGGAGAAGTCAAGTGCCCGCCCTGACCTGCTGGCATTGCAATGTGGGCAAATCAGTTCTCCTCTGTGACCTCTGCTTCTATTCTATAAAACAGTGATTGTTATCTTTGCTTAGCCAGCTCATTGGGATGTTCTGAAGATCAAATGAAGTAATGACTATGGAAGGACCCTAGAAGCCCTAAACTGCTACCTATAGATAAATGGTGGTGCAGTTATTGAATGGTCTAGTGCTCAGCAAGTTTACAGAGTATGTTGAAAAATAAAGGATTCTTATAATTTGTGTAGGCTATCCAGAAATGATCAGAACCCATAGCCACAAAATGCCTATCCTACCCAACAGTCTTGCACGTAATCAAGAAATACCATTATAAGAAGATTTCTAACTCTTTTAATACACCCCATGATTAATGTGGTATTATTTGCCTTATGACACTGGTAAATTACAGCAGGTGCAGTGGCAAGTTTTATAGATTCAGTCATCTACATAGTAGAGGCATTTCTTTCCTGTATCGAAATCATTTACAAACCTTTGATTCCTTCTGTGTGTCATAAGACTAGAAATCAGAATGCATTTTTTTTTTAAATAACAGCAGAGTACATTGTTTAGCTTGAATATGTTATACTTCCTTTGTGAAAGTAGTGTTACTGTGCAAAAACGAGAAATAATGATTTGGTAATATTATGAAAAGACATTCCTTTTTTTAAAATACCAGTTATAAATTGGTGAAATATTTTAGCAAATAGGAAGTGTCATTCTAATAACTGTAGCTACCAATTACATAACACTTGACATATGCCATATACGTGTGTTAGATGTTTACATGCATTGTCTTATTTAGTTATTAGCACATTTAGGTGCTATAAATGCTGCTATTATCTCAATATGAGTATTAATAGAAGAGAGCCTGGAGTTTTGAAGAGAAAATAATCTCTTATCTAGGGTTGCCTGGCTAATAAATGGTAGACCCCAAAGCTGGGCTTATCTGGCTTCAAGAGCCTTGCTCTTAATCACATTGTACCTAAGAGTTGTCCTTTATTCACACATGTGACTAGCACAACTTCCTTTCACTCACTGTTTTATTAAAAAGCTATAGTCCTTTCACTAAAACCATACTGATGTCAATGGACCATAGAGCTATGACTGATAGGCAGTGTGAGTGTAGGCAAAGGCTTTGGAATGAATTATTAGAAGGCCTGGGGCTGAGGCTGTTTGCATGCACGCAGAGTCATCTTCAAATGTCAGCTGATCTCTTTGAGTTTCAGTTTTTTAACCCCAATGGGAAGATGATAAAAACTATTCTTTGAGGTTATCAGGAGGCTGAATGAGGCACTGTCAGCTGTGTTATAAAATAAGTTACTATAATTGGATGTAATATCTCTTTTTAATCTCTCCTGGGTAAATTTTACTTATTTCCCTGGTGAAGAGGGAACTGATCTAAGCATCTAGTATGTGCCAAATGCTTTACTTACACTAATTCATATTAACTACACACTTAGAAATTAGATGTTATTACCCTGATTTTGTAGTGAGAAAACAGAGGCTATCTCTCACACATACTGACAATAATAAGGGGTAGACTTAGCAATTTCATTCTAGATTTCTCTTTTCTTCTGTAGACTGGAACCAGGTCTCTGCAGTAACCAGCAAGACCCATATTCACTTGGAATAGTCTTTGTATTTGCCTGTTTGAATCCTCTACATATTTTTTACTTGTTTATTTTTCTCTTTGTCTTTCAAGGGCTGTTCCTTCTTTTTATTCTTCTTACTTTTCTTTTGGCACAAAAGTTGAGAGGTGCTATTCTGCCTCATCTTATCACCAGTCACACTGCCTATTTTGTTTTCTTATAGCACTTGTCACTGTCTGAAATCATTTATATGTTTATCTAGGTATTGGTTGACTCCTCTAGAAGATGTTAAACTCTATGAGACCAGGGGCCTTTTCTATCTCATTTGCTCCTGTGTCCCAGCACTTAGAATGGACTTGGCATAAAAGATAGGTATACAATCAATAAATGCTGAATCAATGAATGATATTCAGTTGTTTCTTAAAATCTATTTCTGTGTAAGCTGAGGCTCATCAAATTATTTTAACCTTTAGGTTTTTGAATGTTTATTCGTGTTTTCCCTGAGAGTCACCTGATTTCCTGAAAAGATTTCTTGGTGCTAGTAGACTTGAGTATTTGGTGAATAATTTGAATCTGTGCTAGTACAGCAAGGACACGGTGACATAGGATATCTTTGGAATCATGACTGATGGTTCTTGACGTGATACGAAGCATATATGACATGGTACACATGAAAACTCATGAGGAAGTTTTGAAAACATTTCAAATGCAAAAAGAGAGCTTAATTTTTGAGTATACAGTTGGCATCTAATCTTTACAGTGCATTTCCAAATAATGAATTTATAACAACGGTTCTGGTGCCTGGGTAACAAACACAAGCTAGTTTGGGGATAGACTCTCTGACTGGAGATTTTGTCTACTTTGATATTGAAAACTCATTACTAAAAAGACTGATTACTAAATAGATGCTTGAGGCCATCTCTTATAGCCAGAATCCTAATGATGAAAACTTGATAGTTGATGATTCAAGAAATAGGATGGCCATGGATGAACTTTCAGGCTTTTAGCTAAAAATGCAGAATCATCAAATTAAGATAAATATCATTTAGGTTTTGAACATAAATTTAATCTGGATATCACAAAAGATCACATCGTAATTTAGTGAGGATACTTTTTAAAAAAAAAATCGAAGGCATAAATCAGTTTTTAAAGGAAGATTCATGAATCCTTTGGGAGAATAGTTTCTCTGTTTTATATACATCTTAAATGACACCCAGATGGTTTATGTAATTGTGCCTCAGCTTTGATAATATTTCTGGATAACTAGGTGTAATATGCATTAATTGCTATAAATTGCTCTGATTCCTTGCTGTGAAATATTTTCCTCCTGTTAGGTAATTGTTTGTATTTTGTGAATGATGGATCATTTTTAGACAGAATAGTATTATAATTCACAAACTTATTTTCTCAGTACCCACATTTTGCTTGAAAACTTGTCACTTCTGCCTAAAGTTATTCCTATAATAAACACCCACATCCTGAAGCAGTTTGGCAAAATTTTCATTCCAAAGCCTGTTCTTCAACTTATTTCTAGAGATGATAATGCCTTATGAAATGCTGTCAGCTTTACTTTTCCTTGATAACCGAAGTCATCAAAGCAAGTTACTTCACCTGGAAGTCCTTTTTGGCTCAAGGCGAGTTAAGGAAGTATCATTTATCTGTGTTCCTATAGGGTGTTTATATCTATCTTAACATTCACGATTTAGTTCTGGAAACAATACAGTATGTTTCTCTCCACAAATAGTGAGCTTCTCATGAGCAAGTGATCCAGATGCCATGTCAACTTTGGTAAACTCAGGCTCTAGCATAGTTTTTGGCACATATTAAGTAAGTAGTTGATGAACTTGAATCTGGGTGAAGAGTTTGTTCTTTTCAGGTACATTCTCAGAAGCACTTAAGGTTTTGCATTTATTTGCTTCTTTACTCAATGGCCCTGGTCTGTTTGGGGTTAGTGGTTTTACTGCTTTGTTTAGCTTTTCTCATGTACTCTATTCTTCTTTGTGTTAGCTTTCAGATCCTTTCTGGTTGCTGTTTCTAATCTTCTTTGATGCAACAAACCAGATAACTAAGCACATTAAAACAGGGAGCTAAATTTTACAGACTGTTAACTTCTGAATAACTTCCGAACAAAGCTATATGCTTAGCTTTGTGTTAAGCATCATGGTGGTACAAAGAATATATAAGAAGCATTTCTTTCCCAGCTTATTTGGAGAGGCAATATGTAAAAAGAGAATACAACTGGAGTATGAGATAATATATATACAGTACCAAATCGTGCTGTGCAGATGAGAGCAAAGGAAGTGAGGCTACGGGAATCAGAAAATCAAGGAAGGTTTAAATTATGGCAGGCTCTGTGATTATATCTAAATCGTGAAAGTTAAGCGAGAGAAACAATTGAGTTGATAGACAGTGTTGAAGCTATTTGGAGGAAAAAGTTTAATACAGCCAAATATTAGATTTTTCTTATTTTAGACATAGGAGTCTCTAATTTCTTCTGGGTCATTTAGGGAACTCCATTTATATTTGGCCATTAATTTTCTTTTGTAGCATTACGTTTGTTTGTAGTTTGCCTTATCATTTAGAACTGGGGCAAATGTAAATTCTAAAGAAGATATTTTGAAAGCTTAGAATGGACGATAATATTTTGTACCACAAAACTGACTCACATAAGGTTTACATCTCTGCAATAAGGAGTAACGCCTGTCTACAGTGCAGGTCTGTCATGGCTCCACCACACACGTATCATGCCTTAACAGTCCGCATAGGTAGCCCAAACCCTCCTTTGCTCTTATGAAACAATTGTCTTATTTGATCAATATCAAATAAGATCAAATTTGATCAATATCAAATCATTTTAAAATGAAGACAATCTGATAAAAAAAATCAATCTCAGGAGCACACTGGAACAGCAAGAAAAATTATCTTAAGAGTTTTTTTTTTTTAATTTTTTTTTAATGTTTTATTTATTTCTAGGAGAGAGAGAGAGACAGCGTGAGCAGGGGAGGGTCAGAGAGAGAGGGAGTCACAGACTGAAACAGGCTCCAGGCTCCGAGCTGGCAGTCAGCACAGAGCCCGACGCGGGGTTCGAACCCACGAACCGCGACATCATGACCCAAGCGAAAGTCGGACGCTTAACCTACTAAGCCACCCAGGCGCCCCATTAAGAGTTTTTAAAGTATAAATTATTTAGAGTTAATGAGATGAATTCTTTCTTCATTTGGCTTTATAAATATGTTCATCCTACCCTCTCATATGAGTCTATTTGAACACTGTTTAAAAAATCAGTGATGGAGGGGCAGGGGCATCTGGGTGGCTTAGTCAGTTGAGCATGTGACTCTTGATTTTGGCTCAGGTCATGATCTCATAGTTCATGAATTTAAGCCCCACGTAGAGCTCTGTGCTGACAGTGCACAGCCAGCTTAGAATTCTCTCTCTCTCTCCCTGCCCTTCCCCCATTCTCTCCTTCTCAAAATGAATAAACTTAAAAAAATATCTTTTAAAATCTGTGATGGAAACCTCTGTATCCTTCATTAGTATGCACATCTAAAACCACCAAAACTCTGGTCATGATTCCAGAAGTCAATGAACTCAGCCAGATCGTAACTTGGCAGGGGGTTGAGGGGGGAACAGATCTCTGGGTATTTTAAATTCTCCATAACTCAGTAACACCACAGTGCTCAGCACTAGTAACTGTGAATGGAAGCTTTTCCAAGTAGAGTCTGCCTTTGATGCATATGTGTCTTGGAGGGTTTTGTGATTTGGCAAGAACTTTAAGGAGGCTGACACATTGGGGAGAAAAAAAAAAAAACCTCCATCATAAAATTCACTTCTCTCTGATAGGTGCCAGTAACACACGTGATGGGAAATAAAGCCAGATATCTGATGGCATACCATTTGGAGCACAGAGATTATTTTTTTTCCTCCTCAGCTTCTTTAAGTTCATCTTCTAACAAAAGCATCTCTTACTTCAAAATTTGGTTAAATTATCACCTCCTTTTTGAAATCTGCACTTGCATTAGCAGAATGAATGGCTTTCCCTAAGTCAGACGTTCTGTGCTTCTATCAGTCAAAAGGACACATTTTTGTTTAATTGAACGTATCTCCATCTCTCCTAAGCTGTGATTTTTCCAGGGACAGTCACCAGGTTATGCTGATCTTTTAGATCTCTAGCACATAGTAGATACTTCAGACATTTGTCATCATAGTGAATGAGCACATTTAGTTCTTGGTTGGTTTGATTGTCTCTGGTTATTTCCACTGAAAGCAATATAACCTTGACATAGTCTCGAATCTTACTTTAATACTCTCACAACAGGATGTGTTTGCAAGGAAGCAGTATTTCATTTATTTCACGCAAAAAGTTTTAATTACTAAGGGTTTCCGTGAAAATAATTTTGCAGGTCTGACCAAAAGGTGGTTCACAGCATGAACACCAAATATAAAAGTATAATTAGGTTCTAGTACATTTCAGTTTTTATTAGAGTGGGATAGGAAATGAAGCATGGACTTTAACATTTAAGAGAATTTCAGGTTATAATGTGAAAAAAACAGCAACAAAATTATACTCACATGATGGATTCTTAGAGGGATGTTTATTTACATAGACCATTTTTTAAAGAGCAAATATCGTCTAAGATTATTTCATTTACTCATTTTGCTTATTCCCTATAATAAATTGATATTCTTCATAACTCACTGATTTAGAAAATAAGTTCTTGAAATAAACAGATTTGTTTGGAATTATAGTGAGAAGAGCACTAGATTTGGAGTTAGGAAGCTTGAATTTTAGTGCTGTCTTGATCTATTAATGAAATATAGCATTATGGCCAATCCCTCTATTTCACTGAGGCTCAGATACTTCATCTATAAAACGGAGATAATTTAAGTCTCATAGGAATTAATTGCTTACCTATCACTGAGGGCTGTTCAGGCCACAGTGGACCAGTGTGTAATTCAGAGCCTGAACAGTTCCTTCATTTGTCGGGTTATATTAAATCTCACATAGTAAGTAGTGTATGGGAGTAGCCTATTACATGTTTACACTGTAATGCATCTTTAAAATTTTTTTAAGCCTATTTATTTATTTTGAGAGAGAGAGAGCAAACAAAATGAGGAAGGGGCAGAGAGAGAGAGAAAGAATCCTATGCAGGCTCTGCACTGTCAGTGTGGAGCCCGATACAGATTTCAAACTCACAAACCCGCACCCAAACTAAATGGATATTTGAATATAGGTTACTGTCGCCCACTCACACATTGGTGGACCCTAACTGGGGTAGCCTCCAGGCAGTCCATTCAGCTTGTTGAGTATGACTCTCGGTAACATGTATAATTTCAGTGTCACCACCTATCTGATGGGAGCTGGAACTCTCTGCATAACACTAGGGTCTATGAGTCAAAGGTGAAACCTCCCCAGTATTTTTCTAAGTGGCTTCAAGAACTAAACTTAAGACTACCACCTCAGGGCACAGGGCGGCAGGGTGACTCAGTCAGTTAAGTGTCTGACTCTTGATTTTGGCTCTGGTCATGATCTCATGGTTCTTGAGATCAAGCCCCATGTCCAGCTCTGTTATGACAGTTTGGAGCCTGCTTGGGAGTCATTTTCTCTGCTTCTCCCCCCACCCGGTGTGCTCTTTCTCAAAATAAATAAATAACTTTTTTTAAATTAAAGAATCAAAAAAAAAACCCACTACCACCTCAGTGATTCTATAACTCTCTGAAAGCTGATATATTACAATAGAGTCTGTCCAGAGTTGAATGTTTTCTGATTTATTAGGAACTTGAGATTTGGAATTTTCTTCTTTTTACTCCCTAACTGTATTGATCTGCCATAAGAGTCACGGTAAACATTACTCTTCCCCTGTGGAAGAGAAGATAAAAGGCAATTCTACATTGTGACCTGATTCTCAAAAATCCAAACAGATCAATACACTTTGTTCTTACTTTTTTTTTTAACCTCCTTCTTCCCTCTGTTCCCATCCCCTGCACGTAGCTAGAGACTTATGATCGGAAGGCAAATTGCAAAGGCAATACTGTACTTTTTATAATTATGTTGTTATCTGGTATAAAGATTATTTGAAGGACAGAGTAGGGAACAGCTGTAATGAGAGAACATTTCTGCAAAGATCTCAAAATGTTTGAGTAACCCAATATCGTTTGAGTGATATTAATTAATTATCCATGATAGGCAATGTGCCTTGTGATCCTCAAGATATCATCCAAGGTAAAAAGTAAATACTCCATCCTTCTCGCCACTAGGAACTTTCCAATCTAGGAAGGATGATGAAATATGGAGCATTGCTTACGGATGCCTCTTTTCCAGGTTCTGATCAGTAAAAAAAAAATAAGGTCAAGATGGCAAATGGGACCCAAATTATCTGTTTTATTATTACTGGCAAGTGCCTGACAGTTGGAAAAGCTGCAATGCAGCATTTACTGTTGACCTGGGACAAAGCATGAGGTTCGTTGTGAGTCTCTGGATGTAGATGTTACAGTTACAACCGCCATGTGAAGAGACCGGGGTCAGGAAAGCGGTCCCAGGTTCCGCTTCCGCTATGCAGAAGTTCTCCCAAGGCGCAGTAATGAAACAAATAATGACCGACCTCTGCTGAACACCTCAGATGAGAGAACCTGGCCTCTGTTTCTGAAGTTCTGACCAAGTGGAGATAGGAGAGGAAGGAGGAGACTTAGTCTCCAGGAAGTAGGTAGTGGATTGGATGGAACTGTGTTTTTCCCCCTACCTTTGAGCCTAAGTAGCCTGATACATTTTTATATGGCCCAAGAAACATGAAATTTTGACCAAAAAGATTGTCCACTCCTCCTGTGGAATGAAGTGGCAGACAGAGCATCTGAAGGCCCGTTTCTCTGTTGTAAAAGAGAGCGGTGGTAAAAATTTACTCTTCTTAGAGATAACGGGAATCTCTCTTGACAAAGAGTGATAAAATGTGTATACAGATGTGTAAACACTATAGGTCATTATTCTCTTAAATCCTTTCTTGAAAACACTATGGATCAATAACCAAATAAATACTTGTACTCATCTTTTAATTTTGATCTCATCTTTTAATGGAAGTTTAGTTGCCTCTCCAAGATCAAATAAATATAAAAAATCATATTTTGTTTGTGAAGAATGCAATATGACTCACAAGGCTCTATTCAGATGGAATTATAATTGAAAGAGAACATCCCATATCTTTATTAATATTGCAAATAATATAAATAGTAATGATAGTTATGTACTGAGGCTCCATATGTGCCAAGCTTGTACTAGAACCTTCATGGTGGTTACATTTATCTAAATTTTTACAATAATATTCAAGGATATGGCTTATGCCATTGACCTTATGAAAAATTATCTTATATGTCTGTTGTACCTTTAGTTTTCAAGACCTAGTTTAGGAGCCATGTATTCTGAGTACATAATTTTCTCTCCCCTAATCCTGTAATAGTCCCTGCAAAACATAGTCAGCACTTATCCAACAGCACAAGGTTTTCATTTGATCTGTTTGTAGCTATATTTTTTAAACCTCACCTCACGGGCAGAAATCAAGCTCTATGTGTTTCTGTACTTTCCCCTATAAATCCTATTTCGCCCTAGTACCTTACATAAACAAATTAATAATCATTAACAATTAATGCCCTCCTGAGTTAGATTTTAGGAGGATTTGATCCTTTTGATTTGAATTCTTTTTATTTATTTCTAAGAGAGAGAGAGAGAGAGAGAGAGACAGTGTGAGCAGGGGAGGGTCAGAGAGAGAGGGAGTCACAGACTCTGAAACAGGCTCCAGGCTCTGAGCTGGCAGTCAGCACAGAGCCCGACGCGGGGCTCGAACCCACGAACCGCGAGATCATGACCTAAGCGAAAGTCGGACGCTAACCGACTAAGCCACCCAGGCGCCCCTTGATTTGAATTTTTATTTGTTTAAGTCAGTACTTTATAATTATATGAAAGGTAAATATATTTCATTCTCATGCACAGAAAAATAACTTATGTCTGACAATATTGTAACATTTTATTTATTTATGTTTAAGTTTGTTTATTTTCAAAGAGGGGAGGGGTAGAAGGAGAAGGAGAGAGAAACACAAGCAGGCTCTCCGCACTGTGAGCTCGGAGCCTGATGCAGGGATCAAATTCATGAACCTTGAGATCACGAGAGAGTATCTGAAACCAAGAGTCAGATACTTAACTAACTGAGCCACCCAGGTGACCCTTCAATATTTTAACATTTGAGATCATCCATTGTGGATATTGTACAGTTCATGATAAATAGACATTTCTACCTGGACTGATTAAAAAAATTTTTTTTTAATCTTGATTTATTTTTGAGAGAAAGTATGAACAGGGGAGAGACAGAGAGAGAGGAAGACACAGAATCCAAAGCAGGTTCCAGGCTCTGAGCTGTCAGCACAGAGACTGAGTAGGGCTCTACCCCATGTGCCGTGAGATTGTGACCTGAGCCAATGTCGGATCCTTAACCAACGGAGCCACCCAGGAGCCCCACCTACTTGGCCTAATTATAAATTGAGAAACAGTTCTTATTTTGGCAGTTTTTTTCTCTAATTTCTCCTTCCAAAATATGTAAAACAATTATAAAGAGATAGAATTTGCTGATTGAAACATCACATATTTGGGAATTAGAAATCTTGCTCTGTTCCTACTTTAGCTTCTAATTCGTACTGGAACATTAGTAAGTCCTTTCATTGTTATTCTACTAATAATTATGGAATGATCACTGTATATCAGTCTTTAGAGATATGTTAGTGAGCAAAATGTAGAAATGTTTATACTTCTGTGGGGCATGAAGTCTAGTTTTCCATTTTGGCCTTTCGTATATTTCCCTATAGAAAAGAAACTCTCCACTTGATAAAATCACTTGATAAAATGAAAGGATAGGAGATGAAACACTCTTAGGATCCTTCTACCTTTAGCACACCAGAATATTAATTGGTTGTGGCAGTTAAGGACTAGAAGTTATGACTGAAAAAGGGAAAACATTGTTATCTTCCAAGATATTAACAGTTTAGGTACATACATACCTTAGTAACAAATATCTTCCTGTCACCACCAGCAAGGAAGCCATTCTCCAGATGAGGGACTTATGCTTCAGGTCCAAGCCAGGCAAGCTTTGGTTCAGAGCTCTCAGTATGGTTTCTTATTGATTTGCTAAAATAGAGAACGATTCCAGCCTTCTAAGGGAAGAACCACTAAAAACGGCAAGATGAGTGATGTTAACCTACACTAATGTGGCAGCGGAGTTTGGGATCATCTGCAAACTCTGTTTAACCTTATTGGG
Source organism: Proteles cristata cristata (assembly GCA_017311185.1). Classification (NCBI taxonomy): domain Eukaryota; kingdom Metazoa; phylum Chordata; class Mammalia; order Carnivora; family Hyaenidae; genus Proteles; species Proteles cristata. The sequence continues at coordinate 509,060 of JAESUZ010001578.1, forward strand.
GAAATTAATGAACACTGGACAGCAGTAATCAATCTTCAGGGTCTCATGACATAATGTTACTAATCTGCATTATTCTCCAGAACCATTCTTACCAACTTTCTGTGCCCTTTAAATAAAAAATAAGACTGAACCACGGGGTTTTATTGTAAACTCAAAAAATATGGTCTCAGAGACTATCTTGACCTAGCTCATGCTGAAAGGAAGTATCAGGTGAGTCAGTGCTAGACCTGAGAGAAAAGCCCTGGAATCAATTAAGTAAATTATTTATTCATGTTTTACTGTAAGTACATCATTGCTTATTACACTCCCCACGATATGTACCTATAACATAGATGATGTTGTAAATAACATAATACAAACATAATATAATGTGATAGGTGATATAATCATCCTATTTACCCAGCGGTATGAGAACACATACTTAAGGAGTGACTAAATCTCCTTAGTTAAATACTTCAGAGTGGAAGTAATACTTGAACTGGGCAATGAGAAATGTTCAGGCTCTTCATGTTCTGTGAAAAGTAGGAAGAGCATTTCAGGCAGAAGGAACAGCACATACAAGGGGAAAATATACAAAAATGGTGTGGATCACCAGTGCAAAGTGGGCTGCTCACCTCTGACTTCTGGTCCAGCATGTAGGGAGCTGAGAAGCAATTGAACAATTGAGGCCACAGGGCACACGACCAACTGAAAATGGGAAGGATGAGAAATACAGAATTAGAGTTTACTGAGAGCAGAATCTACCACTGGATCCTGGTATGAACATGTGAAAGGTAATGGACTAATTGCTAGGGGCTGAGTATGGATGAACTTGAGAGATAAAAATCTCCTGAGGACCTATCTTTCACGTGGGGGGCAGGCACACTTTTCATACGTCTTAGCTTCAGGACCCTAATTAAGTTATTGTGGTAAAAATGAGAGAAAAAAGTCTTGTATGTATCAGGGACAGGGGGAAAGTACACAATTTGAAATATGCCAAGATCATATGTTCTCACTGAGAAGGCCTGCCCTTGGAGGGAACTACTTTATCAGAGCCTAATTGGCATGAGTTTTGCCAAAACCTAACCAAGAGGGAGAAGGGAAATGTATAACTACAGGGCCCTCTAGTCTTCCCTTCTCATATAAGGATGTGGAGGAGAAGCTGAGAAGCATTTGTGAAGGTCACAGCCCAAGGGCACAGGCCCACCAAAAAATGAGAGCTAACCATAGGGATACATAATGTCTTCCTTCTTCCCCACATGGTACCATCACTCTACAGAGCTCTGTAATTATGGCAGATTACATTTGAAAAGAATCGCAAAGCTCACACTCTATTTAAGCAGGAGCCATCAGGGAAAGACAAAGACAACAAGGGAAACAAACAAACAAAAACTCCAAGGAAAATAGAGACATTTTTAGCCTCTGACTCCTCCAGCTATAAGCAGTAAACATAGACTAACCCCTAGCCAAATAAAAATAAGACCTACGCTAAAGGCCTCTTTACCTCAATTTATTTTGCCCAATGTATCATGTCTGGCCTTTGACAAAAAAATTACAAGGTGATCTTAAAAAACAAAAAAACATACTTAGAAGAAACAAATCAAGCATCAGAAGCAGACTTAGATATGGCAGATATTTTGGAACTATCAGAGCAGGAATTTAACAAAACTGTGATTAATATGATAAGGACTCTAATGCAAAAAGGGGACAGCATGTAAGAACAAATGGGTAATGTAAGAACAGAATGGAAACCCTAAGAAAAACACCAAGAGGAAATGCTAGAAATAAAAGAATAAAATAAAATAAATCGCTGACTGATATGAAGAATGCTTTTGATGAGTCATTCCTAGACTGGACGTGACCAAGGACAGAATCAGGGAGCTTGAATATATATCAACAGGAACTTCCCAAACTGAAAAATAAAGAGAAAAACATCCAGAAGAGAATATCCATGAACTGTGGGACAGTTATAAAAGGTGTAACATACATGTAATGTGAGTGTCAGAAGGAGAAGATAGAAAAGAAGTACTGGAAGAAAAAACTGAAGTAATAATTTCTAGGAATTTCCCAAAATTAATAAAATGCATCAAACCACACATATAGAAGCAGAGAATACTAAGCCGGAGGACTCTAAAAACCTACACCTATACATCATATTCACACTGCAGAAAATCAAAAAAATAAGAGAATATCTTGAAAGAGGAGAAAAGAAAGAACCTTGACAATGAGGAACAAGCAGAGAATTGTCTTCAGAAAACATACAAGCAAGAAAAGAGTGAACTAAGATATTTAAAGTGTTTAAAGAAAAAAAAATGTACTAAGGTAGAATGCTGCATCCAGCAAAACTATCTTTCAAAGATTTAAAGAGAAGTAAAGAGTTTCTCAAACAAAAAATGAGGAAATCTGTTGCCGGTAGATCTGTCTTGAACGACCTATTAAATAGTTCTGAAAGAAGGAAGATGACATAGGTCAGAAACTTGGATGTGCATTAAAAAAGGAGTGTTAGAGAAGGATTAGATGAAGACAAAATAAAATATTTTCCTTATTTTTAAATATTTGTTCAAATTAATGAGAGTAATTACCAATATATTTGGTAATTATAGTTTAAGGATAAATGTAATAACAGCAATTTTATAAAGGAAGGAAGAGGAGAATTGGGCATACCCTGTTATAGGAAACTTCTGCTAACTGCAACGTGTTATAGTACTGTTTGAAAGGGACTTAGAGGGGAGCCTGGGTGGCTCAATCAGTTAATGTACGACTCTTGATTTCCTCTCAGGTCATGATCTCGCAGTATGTGAGTTGAAATCTACATCGGATTCTGCACAGTGTGAAGCCTGCTTAGGATTTCTCTCTCTCTCTGTATCTGCTTCTCCTACACTCGCACTCTCTCTCAATGTAAATAAGTAAACATTAAAAAAAAAAAGAGAGAGAGTGGGAGTAGCTATTTTCATTTCACACAAAGACTTCAGAGCAAGGAAAATTATCAGGGATAAGGAGCAGAATTCCTTAATAATGAAAAAGACAATTGTCAAAGAAAACATAATACTATTCAACGTGTGTGTGGCTTAAACAACAGAACATTGGAGAATGAGAGGCAAAAACTTATAGAACTTCAAGGAGAAATAGATGAATCCACTATTAAAAGTGTATTCCTCTACCCTTCTATAGTAATGGGCACATTCAGCAGGCAGAAAATCAGTAAGGACATATTTGAACTAAAGAGCACCATGAATCAACTAATTCTAATTGTTGTTTATGGAATACTTCATCCAACAACAGCAACATACATATTCTTCTCAGACTTACATGAAATAGTTACAAGGTAAACCACATTTGGGGCCATAAAGCACACCTTAACAAATACAAAAGAATAGAAATCATACAAGTATGCTCTCAGACTACAATGGAATTAAGCTAGAAAAAATAACAGAAAGGTAACTGGAGAAATCCCAACATTCTTGGAGATTAATCAACACATTGGCCAAAGATGAAGTCTCCCCAAAAATTGAAAAACATTTTGGGCTAGGTTAAAATAAAAATACAACTTGCAAGAATTCATGAGGTGCAGTGAAACCAGTGTTTAAAAGGAAATTTATAGCACTGAATACATGTATTAGAAAGAGAGAAAGATCCAAAATAAAATCTAAGTTTCCACTTTATGACACTAGAAAAAGAAGAGCAAATTAAATCCAGTGTAGGAAGAGGAAAAGAAATAATAAAAATTAGAACAAAGTTCAATGAAATTGAAAACAGAATCAACAGAAAATCAATGAAACCAAAACCAGTTTCTTTGAAAAACAATAAAATTGATGAACCTCTAGCCACGCTAACCAAGTAAAAAAAGAGAAAAGACACAAATTACTAGCACTAAAAATCAAAGTGCAGCCATCACTACTGACTGTATAGATATTTTAAAAAGATATGAAAATAATGTTATGAACAACTCTATGTCAACAAATTTGATAACTCAGATGAAATGTATACCTTCCGTAAAAGGACAAACTACCAACCTTGCACAAGGAAAAAGATAATTTGTATAGGTCTGTGTCTATTAAAAAAATGAAGTGAATAACCTTCACAGGCAGAAAATACCAGGCCTACTTTACTGGTACACTGTACCAAACATTTAAGGATGACTTTTTACCAAATCTCTACAATCTCTTCCAGAAAATAGAAGCAGAGGAATATTTCTTAACTCATTCAGTGAGGATAGCTTTACCTTAAAATAGCAGGAACAGACTAAGATATTACAAGAAAGGAAAATTCCAGACCAGTACCTCTCATGAATATACATACAAAAATCCTCAACAAAATATTGGCAAATTAAATCCAACAATTTATGAAAAGAATTATACACCATGACCAAGTGAGATTTATTCCAGATATACAAATCAGGTTTAACATTTGAAAATCCATTAATGTAATCCATCACATTGACAGGCTAATCAAGAAAAATCATTATTATACCAATGGATGAATATAAAGAATTTGACAAAATCCAACACCCATTCATGATCAAAACCCATAGCAATTTAAGAATGCAGGAGAGCTTTCTCAACTTGATAAAGAACATCTACAAAGATATCTATAGTTAGCATCATACTTAATGGTGGGAAACCAAACGCTTTCACCTTAAAATTGGGACCAAAGCAAGGACATCCCATTCCTAGTCAACATTCTGCTTCAACACCATACTTAAGTCCTAGCTAATGCAATAAGACAAAGAGAGAGAGTAAAAGGTATACATATTGGAAGGAAAGAAATAAAACTGTCTTTGTTCACCCATGACATGATTATCTATATAGAAAATCTGAGACCACAAGGAAAAACTAGAACTTATAAACAATTACAGCAAGCTTGCAGTATGAAAGACTAACATACAAGAGTCAATTCCCTTCCTTTATACCACAATGAATAGTTGAAAGTTGAAATTTAAGCTATAACATCCTTTAAATTCATGAAAACAAAATGAAATACTTAGGTATAAATTTAAAAAAAATACATCTGTTGTTGTATCTACAAAACTATGATGAAATCAAAGAAGTTCTAAATAAATTGAGAGATAGAATATGTTCATGGATAGAAAGATTGTATGTTGTTAAAATGTCACTTCTTTCCAACTCATCTACAGATGCAGTGCAATCTCAATTTTAAAATTCAGCTAATCATTTTGTGGTTATGAATAAACTGAAAGCAAAACACCGGAGTGGCCAACATAATACTGAAAAAGAAAAAAAAAAAAAACATATGTCGAATACCATCTTCAAGACTTATTAGAACTTTAAGACTTCAATAACTTCAAGACTTATTATAAATTACAATAACCCAGACAGTGTGGTACTGGTGAAAGAACAGATAAATACTTTAATGGAACAGAATAGAGAGCCCAGAGACAGACCTACACCAATACAGTCAACTGATCTTTCACAAAGGAGCCAAGACAATTCAATGGAATGAAGTATTTTCAACAAATGGTGCTGGAACTTCTAGACATCGACAGACCAAAAAAAAAAAAAAAAAAGAAAGAAAGAAAGAAAAAAAGGAACAAAAAACAAACAAACAAACATAAACCAGACCATACACCATTTACAAAAATGAACTTCATTCAGGTAATAAACTTAAATATAAAGTACAAAACTATGAAACTGTTAGAAGATCTAGGTGGCCTTGAGTTTGGCTGTGACTTTTTATACACAACACCAAAAGCTAGATCCATGAAAAAGAAAATTGCTTAGTTAGACATTATAAAAACTAAGATTTTTTCTCTGTGAGGGAGACTATTAAGATATGGAAAAGATAAGCTATAGACTTAGAGAAAATATTTGCAAATCACATATCTGATGGAGGATTTGTATCTAAAACATACATAGAACACTTAAATTTCAACAGTAAGAAAACAAACAATCCAATTAAAAAGTGGGCAGAAACTCTGAGCATGTGGCTCACGAAAGATTATATATAGGTGGAAAATAAGCTTATATAGTGATACTCGACATCATATGACAATAGAGGACTTGCACATTAAAACACTGAGACGCAGGGTGCCTGGGTGGCTCCATTGGTTAAGCATTCGACTTCGGCTCAGGTCATGATCTCACGGTTTGTGGGTTCAAGCCTTGCATCGGGCTCTGTGCTGACAGCTCAGAGCCTGCAGCCTGCTTTGGATTCCGTGTCTGCCTCTCTCTCTGCCCCTCCCCAGCTTGTGCTCTCTCTCTCTCACTCTCAAGAATAAATAAACATTAAAAAGAGAGAGAGAGAGAGAGAGAGAGAGAGAGAGAGAACTACTACATACCTATTAGAATGGCTAAAATTCAAAACGTTGCCAGTTTCTAATACCGGTGAAGATATAGAGCAACAAGAACTCTTTTTTTTTTTTACAAATAGTTTATTGTCAAATTAGTTTCCACATAACACCCAGTGCTCATCCCCACAAGTGCCCTCCTCCATGCCCATCCCTCCTCCCCCCCACATCCACCAGTCCTCAGTTTTTGTCAGCATTCAGGAGTCTCTCATGGTTTGCCAAGAACTCTTTTTTATTGCTAGCAAGAATACAAAATGGCACAGCCATACTGGAAGACAGTTTGTTACAAGGCTAAACGTAGGCTTGCTTTATAATCTAGTAATCACATTAGGTATTTACTCCAATGAGTTGGAAACTTATGTCCACACCGAAACCTGCACATGAATGTTTATAACAACTTTATTCATTTTTGCCACAATTTGGAAGCCCCCTGCACATGAATGTTTATAACAACTTTATTCATTTTTGCCACAATTTGGAAGCCATAAAGATATCCTTCCCTGGATAGATGGATAAACAATCTGTGGTACAGCATCCCATGCAATAAAATGATAACATATGATAAGAAGAAAGGAGCCCCAGAAAGAGTATGGAGGAGCTTTAAATGCCTGCAAGAAAACGCAATCTGAGAAGACTATATATTGTATAATTCCAACTATATGAATTGCTAGAAAAGGCAAACATATAGAGACATTGAAACAACCATTGGTTTCCAAGGTTTCAGGGGTAGGGAGGAAGAGAGGAATGTAAATTTTGTGCAGAGGATTTTTAGGGCAGTGAAACTATTTACATGAAATTGTAATTGTGGCTACATTACCTTATGCCTTTTTCAAAACACATACGAATGTACAATACAAAGAGTAAAGTGTAATGTAAACCATGAGCTTTAATAGTAATGTATTAATGTTGGTTCATTAGTTATAACAAATATATCACACTAACGCAAGATAATAATGATAGAGGAAACTCTGTGCGTGGGTACAGGTGTATGGGAAAGCTCTGTACTTTCTGTGAAATTCTTCTATAAACCTAAAACATTCTAAAGAGTGAACTGAGATGGTTAGTGTGAGAGATAAAAGAGTGAAAAATTAATTGAGGTCATTTTGTGATAGGTTTTGTCAAAGTTTGGTCTTTTAAAAATGCTTTGCTTAGTCCACATTAGATTTGAGATGGCTCATGGAAATTGACAGTACAAAGGTAGCATGTCAATCATAAATGAAAAACTCAAACCATAAAAAAATGAAGATTAAAATTAGAGATTCACTATATAATATATTATATATTATAATTAATATACCTAGTGTTTAGGTTCCATTTGTTCTGAGATATATCCCTAATATCTAGGTAAATGTCTGGGACATAGTAGATGTTTGGCACATAATTTTGTGTTTTATATATGTGTGTATATATATATATATATATATATATATATATATATATATATATATATATATATAAATCAACCAGGTATGCAGAACCCCTAGGCATAAAAGCCTTTGGGGCTTCTGTATTTGGCCCAACAGATTGACCCAGAGCTATTTGGAAGCCAAGTAAAAACAGAGACAGAGTCATTCACATAGTTCTTATTGTTAAATTTTGGGCCGTGGCAAATGTAGCTACTCCTTAAAGAAAATTTTCAAATAGCATCTCATAAGGCAACTATTGAGTTGGATGGCACAAAACAGGGAAGAATTCACAACCAAAGATAACTCTACTGGTTATCCGAAAGATAACTCTACTAGGAGAAATTATTTTTGTTTCTTTATAACAATGAACAACAATAAAGAACAACGGTTCTTTATATTTACGTGTCAAGTAATTTTGTACCTTTCTTTCCTCTAAATTCAGTTTATTTATTCACAAAATAACGTGTCAAACATCTACTATGTCCCAGATATTTATCTAGATATTAGGGATAGATCTCAGAACAAATGGAACTTAAACGCTAGTGCAGTAATCAGACAATTGTTCAAAAATATTTAGCAGTGAACTTTTTTCTATGGGATGAAGACAGATACAAGTATATGATTACAAAGGGAAAAAATAGGGCAGAGACATCAGGTATTAATCACACACGTTTTCATTTGCGTGTGAATTTTTAATATGAATGCAGGGACATAAAACATTAGTGCAAGTCAAAAAATCTTTCAGAGAACAAGTTTCAGTGGCTCAACTTTATAACAGTTATAAATAAACTTGTTCAATTTTTCTGGACAATGCAACGTTTGCCAACTAAATGATGTATGCAGCATTTTTATCATGCGACAGATTTTATTCCTTCACTATACTTTTCTGAATTGTCCTACATGCCAGTATGTTTCCAATGTAGTCTATTTCTGTTCTGTTCTTGTAAATTTGCTATTAAAATACATTAAACTAGTTTTTTAAAATATTTTTTAATGTTTTTTATTTATTTCTAGGAGAGAGAGAGAGAGAGAGAGAGACAGCATGAGCAGGGGAGGGTGAGAGAGAGAGGGAGTCACAGACTGAAACAGGCTCTAGGCTCTGAGCTGGCAGTCAGCACAGAGCCTGACGCGGGGCTCGAACCCACGAACCGCGAGGTCAGGACCTAAGCGAAAGTTGGACGCTTAACCGACTAAGCCACCCAGGTGCCCCTAAACTATTTTTTAAAGTATAAGTGTTGAAAATTTAACATGGTAATTTAAAATATGCATTTTATTCATGTATCCTTTATTAAAAGCACTACATTATCACTTAATGTCCGTAAAGCACATGAAGGAGAGATGTATAGCAAGTGAGTAAGTAGAAGTTTGCTGTGTGTCATGTCATTCAGATGAGTTTAGGTGGTTCTGGTTTGTATCGTATATTATTATTAGAGATTTATGGGAAGAGCTCTATATGGAATCTCCAAGTAGACAGCTATTCCCATATTACCTTCCGCAGCATAGTCCAGAGGACTTTACTGGAAGTACAAGGAAACACTGAAGCCTTTCCTCCTCAGGATTGCATAAAGACTGTAGGGAATGGATTTGGAAGGGCTGAAGCTACCTATTTGGTATGGTTTAGGTGAGCCCTGAGTGTATTTCACCCAGAGGACTACCCCCCACTTGCTCTGGGTCTCATGAGGTTTTTGAAACCTGTTTTCCCACATGTGTTGCTAATTGTCCCTGCTGGGACCACAGTGCTACTGGTGGAGGCATGGGGACTTCTGTGAAGTCATTTTGTGATGCTGTGTTTGGTCTCGAAGTCTCAGAGGTATTACAGAGTGGCAACTTATGGCCAGGCCACAATATCCCCATAGTTGCTGTAGTGGGTTGAATAGGGTGCCCGAAAAATTCATGTGCACCTGGAACCTCAGAATGTGACCTTATTGGAAAGAGGGTCTTTGTAGACTTAATTAGTTAAGGATCTCAAGATGTCACCATACTTGATTTTGGGTGGGCCTTCAATCCAAAAGTGTGTCATTGTGAGAAGATTAGAGGGTACAGAGACATAGGGAATGAGGCCATGTGAAGACAGAGGCAGAGACTAGAGTGTGCAGTTAGGAGTCAAGGAATGTTGGATATCCCCCCCACCCCCCGCCAACCAAATTAGGAAAAAGAAGTCTTCCCTACAGCCTTCAGAAGGCTTCAGCCCTACTCACATACCAATTTCAGACTTCCAGTTTCCAGACTGTGAGAGAATAAATTTCTGTTGTTTTAAGTCACCCAGTTTGTGGTAATTTGTTACGGCAGTCCTAGGAAACAAATACGCCCACACGTACTGGATGTGAGAAACTAGAAAATACGAGGAAATATGCAACCAAATTCCAGGCCTCATCATTCAGTATAGTAAATATAAAGTAAAAAACAAAGCTTTTCTTATAGGTGGGATCTTCCCAAATCCTACGTGCAATAAAACAGAACCCCCAAATTAATGGTACTCACAAAAGGCACAACGTTTACACATTTAAACATTTAAAACAGGCTTTGAGTGGAAGTCATTTGATGTATCACTTCTAAGCATAAAATGTTCTGACTAAAACTAGAATATCTCTACATATATCCTTATTATTTTTATCCTTTTTTGTCAGTTTTACTTTGCACTTATCAATCATCGGGGTCAGATCCTGGCTGTCCTACTCACTTTGAGCAAGTTACTCTTAAATTTTTTGTAATGTTTTATTTAATTCTAAGAGAGAGAGAGAGACAGTGTGAGCAGGGACGGGTCAGAGAGAGAGGGAGGTACAGAATCTGAAACAGGCTCCAGGCTCTGAGCTGGCTGTCAGCACAGAGCCCGACGCGGGGCTCGAACCCACAAACTGTGAGATCATGATCTGAGCCGGAAGTCAGATGCTTAACCGACTGAGCCACCCAAATGCCTCTTTCTGCCTTAGTTTCCTCATTTGTCAAGTGGGTTAATAATAGTTAGTCCTAATCATGTGATTAACGTAATAAGTCCATAAAGTTGAAGCGTTCAGAAGAGTTACTTGGCATATAAGGAATTCCTATATGTTAGATATTAACAGTTTCTGCTCTTAGGCGTCTGGCCGGCTCAGTCTGTAGAGCATCCAGTTCTTGATCTCAGGGTCATGAGCTTGAGCCCCAAGTTGGGTGCAAAGATTACCTAACAATAAAATCTTTAAAAACATTCTTTTTAAAGAGTTTCTGCCCAGCTACTTAGGATTTGTTTTGGAGAGGCAGTAACATTGAAACTACTGATTTTAAAATAAGGAAAAATTTAAAGGACAGAAAATGAGTTTCTAAACAACAGTATTATCTAATCATGGTAAGTATCATTAAAATATACAGAGATAAATTAAAGCACGGAGTTATTTTTTAATCTTACAACCAGCAAGTAAATAGGCCAAATACCATGTTTCAAATGTTTAACTGTGAATTCTTCCATTTCTTATTTAATGCTAAGCTATGACAAGGAAATAAATGTGTTATCTGCTCATTAACTAAAATTTGTTCAGGAAAAAAAAACAAGCCTCATTACATTTGCAAACTAAGATTCACAAAAAGAGCTGCCCAAACAGCTGTGCAGTTCTAAAAATAATAATGAATCTAAGTATAAACCCATCACACTGCCTTAAAAAATTACATTTAGGCTTCTCTGATCTTTGAAATTGTTTTATATTTTCATCAGTTGACAGGTTACAAAAGATATTTTTGATTGCATGTTAAGATAACATTTTTCAAAAGAGGATTTCTTAGGTAAATGTTAATGTTAAAAGTATCTTATCAGCCGTATCAGTCAGATGCTAAGCTAAATTGTTTGCAGAATTTCATATGCCTTACCTGCCCACCAGACTCATACTATTTCAGAGCTGGAAATCAAATCCCAAACTGGGACAGACTCTTGGAGACTTTCCAGTCCATTTTTCTAATTTAATAGATGTGGAAACTCCAGCTCAGAGAAGGGAGGTTATTTACCCCATACCAGACAGCAGGGTCCTAACCGACCTATGTTTCTTTCTCTCCTTTTTATCTTTTGCTTTGTTCTTTATAAGTTTATTTATTTTCAAGAAAGAGAATGCAAACGGGGATGGGACAGAGAGAGAGGGAGACAGAGGATCCATCAGAAGTGGGCTTTGGGCTGACAGCCGAGAGCTGGATGTGGATCCAGATGCAGGACTCGAACTGAGCGGAGGCCAGACACTCAACTCACTGAGCCAAGCGAGGGTGCCCCTCGCTTTATTCTTTATATTACAGCTGACACTTTCCTAATGGAAGAAAGCTTATTCAGGATTGCTGATTGAGATTACAACTCAGTTGCTTTTTCTCTATGCCGTATGCTTTGTGTTTAAGACTGTGGTCACTGGAGCCAGGCTGGTAGGTTTGATTATGGGCATATCACTTGTAGACTGCAGACTTTAATACCTCCAGACCTCAGTTTTCTCATCTAGAAGTGGGGAATATAATAGTGACTATCTTGTAGTATTCCTATGAGAATCAAAGAAGTAAATGTATAAAAGGCTTAGACGAGTGTCCAGCATGTAGTCATTCAATTAAAGTGAGCTATTAATAGTTTTATAGGATCTCTGTTAAACTCTGTTTTCTCAACTATTAAATGACTACTAAACTATTAAATGATAGACACATTTATCTCACAGAGCTGCTGCCAAGACTAAATAAAGTTCTCTATGGGGATGTGCATGAAATGTTTGCAGAAATATATGTGAACTCATACATTAAACAAGCATGATTTATAGGAAAAAATCAAAATACAACTGGATTTTTGTTTCAATGTCCTTTAAAAACTTACACACCGGGGAGAATATTTTCCGTGTGCCCAGGTCAAACCCATCACTCTTCTTAATGTTATATAACCCTTATTCCTTTAATACATTGAAGTTACCTAGTCCAGAATAATGTAACTGCTTCTATATTCAAAAATTATTCATTCTCTGATCCTACCTTGGGTCAGGTCCTAGCTAGCATGAGGCCACCGCACTCTGCACTCCCCTGCACTGTCCACACTCTGACCACTGTGACTGAGGGCTTCAGGACTAGTTAGACAGAGGAGAAAGATAAGCAGGGAGTCAGAGAGTATTGACTTGATTGGTGTCGCCTATTTGCAGGTAACTCTGAGTCTCCTGTGCTTTTCTGTGAGTTCTTCAGAGATTTCCCATCCTGGCTCTCCAACTGTACTTCTTTCAGCCCAGTCGTGATTCTGAATCTTCAGACCCCCCCCCACCCCCCATCAGCCCCCAGCTTTCCATTTTTCATTTTAAGACTTTCCATGTTGGAGACCCATTGCCCTCCCATCCTGCCCTTCTGGATTGGAATTAAAGTGACTCTAGGCTGGCTTTTTCTATGTGACCCATACCAATCCACAAAGAACACGGTACTGGTTCCTTTACCTTGACCAACTTCAGGAATGCAGGTCAGCCAAAATATCACCTCTCAATCAGCTCCTCTCCTTTGTTCTCTAACTTTCCCAGGTAAGGATGTACTTGGTCACTGGTCCACTGTGCTCTTCAGTAAGGCAAAAAGAAGATCAAAGTTTCTGGGTGGTCTCACCGGAACCCTTTCTCTGGGTTTGAGATGAAAAGATGCACCAGCCCTACCCCACCCTCCAACTTTCTTTCTCCTTGCTTTTGGAATTTAGAACAGTATAACAAATTTGCACATTACTTATTTTTCTACATTCATATTTTTGGCATACTTTGGAATTTGTGTCTATCATATTCTGATTCCTTAATTAAAATTTACAGCTTTCAAAAATCCTGTTATACGCATAATGTCTGTTCAGTCAATATTTGTTAACCAATTGATGATTTTCACTTTTCCAAGAACTGGTTAAAGTAAATGCCTGGAATATAGTTCACAGATAAGCTGAATGTTTACCATAACATCGGACCACTAAGGAGGAGATGTGTGTTTGGGAGGTGGCGGGGGTGGGGGTGGGGGGTGGTGGTGGTGGTAGAGCTGTGACAGCCAGATCTGCACACAAAGGCTGGAAAGCAGGCTCTACTGCTTTAAATGCATTCAAGGTGGGAAGAATATTTAAAGACCCACAGAACAGTAGTAAGTCCCACAGCATGGCCATAGCTTCGCAAGCAATGTTCTTATTTACCCAGTTATAATCAGTGAAAGGTTTTCCTTTCCTGAACAGAAAGAATGAGTATTTCAAGTGCTTTCATCACCCCGCCCCGCCTCCCCCTCACAGGGTAAGTATGTGAAGAGATGACATGTTAATTAGCTTGACTGTAGTAGTAATCATTTTACTGGGATTTGTATGTCAGATCATCATGTTGTACAACTTAAGCAGATACAATTTTTATTTTTAAAAAAGCTTCGCATGAACACCCCAAAGTGGCTTGGCACCTTGTCCTCCCTGCCCCCCACTGCAGACCAGTTGTCATTCTTTGTTCACTTTGGGAAACTACCTTTATCTTCTGGGTACAGTTATGCATATGGATGTAGATACTTAACATAGTGCTTTCCACTTGAGCCAAAGAGAAGTAATAGATGGTTTTGACAACCTCCCCCCGCCCCCAATTTGGCTTTTCCTGCCAGCTTATAGTTTTCGCCTTTGGCCTGAGATTATCTATTACATCTGAATAAACTTGAGACAGCACTTTCATTTCGAAACTATTCTCCGATAGGAACAGCAGTGAATTATTTTATCGGTGGATCTAGAACATTTAAATCAGAATCACTTCCCCATCAGACACTTTGGCTTTGTGTTAAGTTTATGAGAAAACATAAATTTGAAAATAAACCAGGACAAAAAATTGGTGGATCCACACCCTAAAAACTTGCCAGACTACTTTCAGAATACTGTGATTTGCTCCGGATGATGGTTCAAACAGGCTTGTCACTATACACAACAGTGTATATCTAGAATTCATCCATGTTGTTGTATAGATGGACATCTGTTCACTTTCCCCACACATTTTCCCCTAAGAGGTATGCTATTGTAGAGGAGAAAAAGACATTAATTGCTGCATAGAGTCTGTAGTCCCTAGAATGAAAATTCACCCTAGAGCTGGTGAATCCATTCTGTCAGAAGGCATCTGGGTGGTTGGTTTTTGTTTTTGAATGCTATATGTAGCCTCATTTAACTCTAAGGCTTAATGGTTCTTAAGGAATTGCTGAGTTTTAATGTTTGTAATCAAGAAAAGTAATTGTTTTTGCATCTCTTGTTAGTAGGTGCCAGATTTATATAGTTTGCTATAAACTAGATGCTCTTGGCAAAATAATTTCTATTAGTTTCAGATTACAAGAAAACAGGGTTTGCAGTCCAGCCCTATAGTGTGACAATAAAGAAGCACCCAGTGTCATGATCTATAATTTTTTAGTGATTTCCCGGAGAGCAAGAAACAAAGTTTGAATTCCTTGGCCTGATATTTCCATCTCTCCAGATTTGTCCCCAAAGTACATCCTTAGTTGTTCTCACCCTTGGCTTTATTTAAACTTTACTTAAGTAGAAAGGATATCTGACCATATCTGATTGTTGAGTGAACACTCCATTCTTTTCCTATTATAGTTTCCTGTATTGTTTTTATCAGTCTTTCAAGACCCCACTCAGAAAACACTGCCTGTAGCCTTTCCAGTTCCCACAGATACATATATTTCAACTTTCTCTTGCATATACCTATACATCAAGTCC
The DNA here is from genome assembly GCA_017311185.1 of Proteles cristata cristata. Lineage (NCBI taxonomy): Eukaryota > Metazoa > Chordata > Mammalia > Carnivora > Hyaenidae > Proteles > Proteles cristata. The sequence goes on from JAESUZ010001578.1 coordinate 524,406, forward strand.
TTCACTTGTTTGAAAGCTTTGGTGCCCGGTGCTGAACAGAGAAAATAATGGATACTAATCATCTTTAATCTGAAATGTTAACACCCTAATTTATCACCTATAGTATTCAACAGCTCTGACTTCAATTTTTAAGGATTTTTTTCATCAAGAACAATCAAAGGAACGCATTCCCTAAGCCGTTGAGGCATCCTTTAAAGAAATATCACAGCTGTTCGACTTAGTACTGATGGCATCATTGGAAACAAGAATGTGAAGCCCTTCATGGTACTAGTATCAAGGGGACAGAGGTGATTTGGAAATGGTCTATATTATAAACAACTTCATTGCTGTAGGATCACGCTGTGTCCTGATATGCGCCTAACTGGTAATCAGTCATGTCAATTTGAGCAAATGCTAATATGTACTTTAAGTATTCACATATTGTTGGCCTTGACTTCAGAGAAGCCAGACAAGTAGATACCAGCTGTCAGTGAAAAACAGCTCGTTATTATTATTTCCTTTTTTCCATTCTCATTTCCTCTCTCTCTCCCTCTTTGTCTCCCATACTACCCCATCTGTCTCTCTCATCAGAGCCACGTTCTTGAACCCTGACTATCTTTGCTACCACCAAGTTTCCTTATGGTTTGCCACCTTAAGAACTTTCCAAGTTTTAGGGGCGCTTGGGTGGCTTAGTCGGTTAAGCGTCCGACTTTCGCTTAGGTCATGATCTCGCGGTTTGTGGGTTCGGGCCCCGCGTCGGGCTCTGTGCTGACTGCCAGCTCAGAGCCTGGAGCTTGTTTCAGAGTCTGTGACTCCCTCTCTCTCTGACCCTCCCCTGCTCACGCTGTCTCTCTCTCTCCTAGAAATAAATTAAAAAATATTTTTAAAAAAATACTTTCCAAGTTTTATTACTAAATAGCTTCTCTCAAGTAAGTTAATAGGTACACATTGAAAAATCATGAAATATATAAACAGTTGGCAAGTATGAAGTACTTTATGCATCTTTCTGGGCCATTTATTTCTGGTATGGTTTACTGTACACATTTTATATACATACATATTTGTCACTAAATTCCTCAATATAATACTTCAATATATGCTTACTGAATTAATATGTTGTTTTGCAGAGGTTACTGGGAATTTTTACTCTGTTCTCTCTAACTAAGGTAAGAATGTATGGAGGAGATTTATCCTACACTTTCAGTATCTCCCCAGATATAGAAAATAATCCTTATTAACTCCACTTTCTCCTGTTTTTCTGGACCTACCATCAAAAATATAGTATAGAAGTGTTTATTGGACATCAAGAAAGGTAATTAGGGTATGTTAACCTTGACACATCTACTTTAGGTTTTATGTTTGTAACAGTCTTCCTCAGCCTATATAATTATGTGACTAATAGTGATCAATCATTATGATGCCAATGACAGGCATTTTTCATTATTTCTAGTTCTATTTTTTAATCACTAACCTGACATCCTGAAGACTCGGATCCTTGAATCAATCCACCGAGCAGGAAGGGCACAGACAGCAAGCAAGCAAACCAATCTTGCTGTCTCAAGGGTGTACGCAGAGTGAATCCCTTCGTCTACTATGTTTTTGCCAGCAGTTTTTTAAAGAAAAAGTTTTATAGAAGTAGAAATAAATTTTTCACTTTTGACACCCTCAGTGTCAGAAATACATTCATTCATTTAGCATTTACTGAGGGGCTGCTGTGTGCAAAACCCTGGGAAAGAAGACTTAGCTCTTTTTTTCAAGTTTATTTATTTTTGAGAGAGAGAGAGGGAGAGAGAGAGAGAGAGCACAATTTGGGGAAGGGCAGAGAGAGGGAGACAGAATCCTAAGTAGGCTCCAGGCTCCAAGCTGTCAGCACAGAGCCCCACACAGGGCTTGAACTCATAAACAGTGAGATCATTACCTGAGCTGAAGCTGAACGCTTAACCAACTAGCCACCCCAGGTGCCCTGAAAACTAGCTCTTTGAGATGGTTTGCTCTCCAGCCACGGACACGGATGCACAAACAACTAACAGTGTGAGGAGGTACCACTTTACTCCCAGAGCTTGAATCCGAGTGCAGCATGAGCTGTCAATGAGAAAGGACCCTAAGTAGAGCTCAGCACTCTAGACTCTTCTGCAAGGATCCATAGTCTGTGTTGAGAACCCACCACAAGCCCAAGGCAAGCCTTGTTTTTTGTTTTTTTTTTCTTTCCTCCTTTTTAACGGCTTGGCATTTTGTGAAGTTTCTTTTTTTTCCCTTGCATCATAGTATGTTGCACATATTTGCCTGTTTACCCTGGAAGCTCTTCAAAGTCCTGAATAGCAGTGTGTCTCAACTTTTTTGATGTTTGTAAACTCTGAATGCTCAGTGCAAATGTTTGAATAAATTCCCCCGTTAACTTGTGTATGTAACAGTGTGAGTGATTCAGTCCCTTGTTGGAAGATTGGTATTCTTACAAAGGGAGAAAACCCTTCATAGAGAATTCTACTTTGCTCTGCACAAACATGATTAACTTGCTCTTCAGTCTGTGAGAAGCGTGATCCTTTGTACCTCATTCACTCTTTACCTTCCCAGAATCCAATCTAGCAAAATGTGTTCTAAAAATTTATTCATCATTGCTTTCTGCTTATCTATGAGGGCTCTAAAAAAGAGATAGAGATTAACACAGATGATATTTTTCTTCTAACACTGGACAGGAGTTTGTAAAATAGGATATGAAAGTGAAGGCTTGTCAAGTTCAGCAAATCACAGGTCAACGGACATCAGACTAGGAAAGGACCTTCTAGCCTCACACTAATGGCTTTGCTTAGCCTTACCAATGGCTTTGCTCAGTGGGGCTATTCTTGGGCACTCCAATTGATGGAGAGCTCTCTTTCTTTCAGTATGCTGATTCTTTGGCCCAGAGGGGGAAGTAAAAAAAAAATGGAGAGGGGCGCCTGGGTGGCCTAGTCGGCTAAGCGTCCGACTTTCGCTTAGGTCATGATCTCGCAGTTCGTGGGTTCGAGCCCCGCGTCGGGCTCTGTGCTGACTGCCAGCTCAGAGCCTGGAGCCTGTTTCAGTCTGTGACTCCCTCTCTCTCTCTGACCCTCCCCTGCTCACGCTGTCTCTCTCTCTCTCCTAGAAATAAATAAAACATTAAAAAAAAAATGGAGCTTTGTGACAAGCAAGGCATAAATATCCAGCCTCATCCATATGTAACTTCTCCTTCATTTTACTCAAATATGGAAAGATCATTTAAACCACGAGTAAGCATATCATATATACATACTGTCCCTTTTCCCATTGTTGGGGGTTTATATCCCTTTAGTGAAGTGGTTTGTAACTTTCTGATAATAAGTCTTAAGTTCCTATGTTTATAATCATGCTGAACTATTTCATAGATTACACTTTGACATAGCAATTTCATAGAGTCAGACTATGGATATACATACCTCCCCTTTGCCCTTTTTCCCTGTCTTCAAGGGCACAAAGGTAATGTTGACAGGAAATGAGCCCTCTGTGAAGCTTAGCTGTGACCAAAAAAGCAATAACAGTTATTGAAAATTCCTGGAGTAAATTGCATTTGTATGATTTTTTTTTCATTTTGTATTTGTCCCTGAGTGATTATTTCATTTTCAGATGGCTCCAAGGAACTTGGGCTATTAATTTTTTTATGCAGCACTCTGAATTTTCTAGGACTTGCCATCATTTTTATTAGTCATTTCTAATAACATCACTGGGAGGAAAGCCAATGTTCTTCCCTCTCCTGTCTGCCTGGACACCCTAGACATGGAGAAGAGAAATGAGCAGGAGCAGGTCAGATTCTATACCAGAATCATTCTCAAAGGGGCAATTTTTTATAAGGCCATCTTGAGGATTCTGAGCAAACCAAATATTTTGTTCATAGCCTGGGAAACTGATTTCTTGGGGATAAGTCTCATAGTCTCTCAACACTGATGGCCCCAGCATCGGAACCTCTTCCTTGGAACACACTGAAGGTCTTTCAGATCCCTACATTAAATTGCTTTCCTTTTATTTTTTTCTGCAATATTCAAACCTGATACATGAGAGTGGATAGATCTAATTTGGGGGAAAGGTTGAGAAAGACTTCCCCAGAGTAGGAGCTTTTGAATGTATACCAGCTCCTGTAAAAGTTAGTAGAAAACAATGTAAAGGGTGGAAGATGCCATTAGCAGGGAGAGGGAAGAAAAGGAGAAGTTGATGGGAATAGCCAACCAAAGGGGAAGATGGGACATGGTAGGTTGGGTTTTGAATATTGGTGGAAGACCTCGATGGCAATTTTAACTCAGGAACTTGGGACCCAATCAAGCTTTTATCAGCCATGCTATTTATCTTCCAGCAAATGAATTGAGAATCAGTCACCAGATATCTGGTTGATAAAGCAGATATGGATGTAGTCTCACAAAATGTTTAATGAATGAATGATTTGGAGTGCAGAGTAAAAGAATTGGAAGAGAATTTGAATCTCTAAATTCATATAAAGCCAGCAGATATTTTGGATGTCAGCAAATACACAGAGAAGTCCCTGCGGTTTTGAACATGAGGCCCATTCTTCCTTGGTATCCCAGAATGATGCATGGATCTCTTACTTAAAAAATGGCCATCATGTTTTGTGCTCAAAGTTAATAATTTTTGGATGACATTTGGAGAGAGATTTGTGACAACGTCTAATTGATTGATTATGGGCCAGTTTTCTAAAGAACCATCTTCAGGCCATGTAATGAGGTAGCCTGCCAATAATCTTGCAGAGAAACTTAGAATGGAAAGAAGAATTTATTCATCAGTTCAACCTGAATTGAATTTGAGGTGTGTTTAGTAGAATTCTACCATCTGTCAACACCAATTGTTATCTCCTTGTTAATCTTACCTCTGAATTATTGGGTATTTTTCTTGGTTTCTGATTTTCAGGCTAGCATTGCCTTATCTATAATATGGAAGAATGTACAGGTTATAGAAGTATGGATACACTTGTCATTTTAGTTTATCTTTGCTGAAAGCATGAAGGATATATAAAGTATAAGGTATATTGATTCTTGTGAGCTTTTCAGGCTTGTCTCTTCCAGAATCAATTCTTCAGCTCCTGTAAGGCACCCACTTTATTTTTGTCCCGGTACTTTTCAGGAATCTTGCTGTGGTTCATAATAGTTTGGATTGAAATCCTTTAACCACCCCCCACCTTTAACCACCCCCCACACCCCCCAAAGTTTCTTTCCCTTTCATTAACTGCAAAAAGTGTGTGTGTGTGTGTGTGTGTTTCTTGGTTAATTTTGCCAAATGATAGAAAGGGGAAGAGGGAATTTTATGAAATGTTCATATAATTGGATAGCATGAGCAGAGAATTTCAAGAAGGTCTAGTTCTTTGCTCATGGATTGATTTAACAGTTGCCAACTAAGGTACAGGAAATTAAGTGCCATATTACATGCAGCCTGAGGCTCCTTGGAGACAAGAAAAATGCTTTTACTTTTCAATGAGCTGTGGGAAATTGTTCCAAAACCATCAGGAAAAGCTTTATTTCTATGAAAAAGAAGTCTGTGGTCATCAGAGCAGAAGGGACTTGAATTTTACATTGTGAAAGGTTTCTACTGAAGAAATCACTGGGTCTTGACTCCATTGACCTTGGGAGATAGGAGAGTATGGAGCATGGAATTGGAATTGTAACCTCATGAAAATTATTCCCTTTACTAATACTGCAGTGTTACAAATATTTTATGTCCTATGTAAATGGAACACTCCACCATTAACCTGAATGAATATGCTGTTTCTCTTTTTCACATGGGACTCAATAACAATGCTCAAACTCTTTGACCCATTTATTGAACTCATAGAAATTGCTCTTAATAAAATAATTTCAAACAAGAAAATAAAACAATATACCTGAATATATTTTTCACAGTATTAGCTATCATAGTAAAAGATAGAAACAATTTAAATACCCAATGGTATAGAAATGATTAAATAAATTCAGATGTAAAGAAGTAAAGAAATATTTTATAGCCCATAAAAGTTAGGTAGACTATGTAAATGTAGAAAATTGGTTCCACTGTAATGGAGTTTCTCTTAATATAGGAGAAACTAATTACTAGTATAAGTAGAGCTAACATTTATTAGGCCCTTTTTGTGCCAAGTACTATTTAAGCACTTTACTTTTATTCCTCCTCAAGATAAGCCTATGAAATAGGTATTATTATTCCTTAAATAAAATCAGTTAACACTGTTAACTAATGGCTTTTACTATTTAAATAGATGACTTAATAATGTATAACACTTGAGGACAAAGTTCAAACTTTATTACACTAGGCCATTCACATATTAGTGAAGAGAGGAAATCTTAATCCCACATAGTTACTCTTCCACTTGAACACCCACTCCCTGAGGCCTGGTATTAGGTATAGTGTTAGGTAATAGCCACCAAAAAGCCCCAGATAGTGGAGGAGTAGATTTTGAAGAACGAAGTGTTTGTGGAAAATTAAAAGCAACAGGTTATGCTAATCTGTAGGTGAGAGAATTGTAGCCTGGGTAATCTGTTCATAATCTGCTAGCCTATAATGCAGAAATGACAAGGATAATAGATATAACTGACATTGGAAAATTTAATCTAAACATTAGGAAGAACTTCTGAACTTTAATAGTATTGTGTTGGCTTGTGTTTTAATGTTTTACAATAAAAGCTCTACTGTAAAACCTATAGCTACCTATCCCTTGGAAGAGTAGAAATGCTCACGTAAAGAAGGAAAGAACATTTACGAGTGAAAGGGAGAGATGAAGTACCCTGTGGAATACAGAATATATGATTGAAAAGAGAAACATTTCTGTTATACTTCAAGATAAATTTTGGGAAATTTGTGATTTTTTTTTGGTGTAAAATCATCTGTTAAATTTTTTAACAAGTTTGAATAGCATAGAGGCATGAAAAATTTAACTTAGCATGAGGTGTCATCTGATTCCTCAAGGCATAAGTTTCTGGAAGCAAATAACCTATGAGAAGAGAGTTAGTCTTCTTTTACAACTCATTTTATTGATTTATACTTTAATAACTTTATTGAAATATAGTTCATATTCATTGTTTTTCCTAAGTTTCTTTCCCTTTCATTAACTGCAAAAAGTGTGTGTGTGTGTGTGTGTGTGTGTGTGTGTGAGCATGTGTGTGCAGGGGTGTGATTTAAGGTTGTGCATGTGGTACTTAAGGTTGGAGCAAATTGACATTTGAGAAGAACCTAGTTAATAGAACTACTTGGATTTGTAATGTAATATGAAGTAAGATTCATTGTAGGTAGCAGAAAATAAAACATAATGTATTCAGTTTCTAATCAACATATTAATTTCATTAGTTACTTTTTTTCCCCTTACATTGCCCTGACATTTTGTAATTTAGACAGTAAGGCCAAGAGTAAAATGCCCGTCTTTGTAAGGAACATAGAGCAAGATCATATACTTGATGGATCTACTATTTCATGTTCGTTCATAACAGCCTTTCCCTGAGGTTCCTTTGAGTGAGACTCCCAGCTTATGTTGTCTGTCTATTTGGGAGGGCAATAAACCGCTCTGAACACCCCCGCATGATTTTCCATCTGGGCATTCGTTCAGTTTTTCACTTGTTCAGCAGACATTAACCAACTGTCTGCTAACATAAGATGACCTATCTATGCTTGATATTATGGGGACTATAAAATTAATAAGAAATGATCCCTGCTTTTTAAAAGGGATTTGTAAATAACTGAAGTACAAGGCAGATGAGGATCATATAATAACAGATTGGTAAACAGAATGTGGTGGGAACACAGAAGGAACAATTTAAATTGAGAGATTGTATAAAGTTGTATGCAAAGGTAGCATTTCTTCAGAGCTTGGAAGAAAAGATAGGATTTTCATAGGCTGAGAAAGAGAAAGGGTGCCAGAACTTCCAGTATGAGGAAAACATTAGTTTATTGAGTCCTTTCAATATAAATTAAATTAATCATTTCCTATGAACCAAGTTATTTTTCTATCCCCACAATACAGAGAAAGAAATGGAAGACTGTACAGGTTCACTTTATTTTCAAGCCAAAGAGGATTGCAAGCACGAGAACCATTGCAATATTTGCTGAGCTGAAAGACCGTATTTCTCTTGTTCATCATCATGTCTTGGACACTGATTGACAAACTTTTCTTCAAGGAGAAAATAGTAAATATTTTAGGTTTTTCACACTTTGTCACAATTACTCACCTCTGCTATTATAGCTCAAAAACAACTATGGACCATGTGTAAATGAACGGGCATGGCTATATTCCAGTAAAAACATTTTTTAACTGAAAATGGAATTTTACATAATTTTTACATTTCATGAAATGTTCTTCTTTTTTATTTTGTTCAGCCATCTAAGAATGTTAAAGCCATTTGTTGCTCATGGCCCTACAAACCAGGTGGTTGGATTTGTCCCAGAAGGGCATAGTTTGCTGACCCTAATGGTATATAACAGGTACTTAATAAGTATTTATCATGAAAAATAACGAGTAGAAAAGAAAAAATACCCTACTTCTTGCCCAAGACCACTGCATTACACAGCTCCTGGGTCCTCCATTTGACTCCTTATGGATGTGTATTCACTCTGTATCTTGAATGGCCAGTGGTCCTATAATCCAACACTGAGGAATATGATAGTGGGTACTACTGCATTTTATGATGAAAAATAATAGGTCAGGAAATCAGCTGAGATAAGGCTTTGAACCAAGAAATATCTCCAGGCCTGTTCTTGAAATGAACAAAGATATGTTGTACCTTAAGATATCTTGTTTGTCCATCTTGAAAGGGCGAGAACTTTCTGTATTATTGCCTTTAAGAATTGAGTTATTTTCAGTGGTCTCCTTTTCATTAAAAAAGTGAAAATGGCCCTGAACATTGCCTTATTTATAAAGCACCCATGATGCACATCTACTGATATCCTTAGAAAGCACAAATGATATTCAACATACTTGAATATGCTATATAGTTACAGTGATTTGTGAAACCAAATCTGAATATCTTAGGTCAAATTTTCAGCAAGAGCCTGACTCAAAATGAGGTGTTAGTTTACCTGACGGGAGGATTGATTCATTTGATTTTTCCCCAAAGGGAAAGCAATGTTTCAGTCTTTAAAGATGCAGTATTGCATGTCAGTGCCTCTTTAGCCTTCGTAAAGAGAGTTCACTGTACTCTTTAGCCTTTCATAAAGAGAGTTTGCTATACTCTACGGAATATTGTTCTAAGGCTCATTTCTACTGTGCAGACTGATGCTCATTGCTTTTTTATAGTTTATATATTTTTTTGAGAAAGAGAGAGACAGAGCATGAGCAGGGGAGGGACAGAAAGAGAGGGAGACAGAATTGGAAACAGGCTCCAGGCTCTGAGCTGTCAACACAGAGCCTGATGTGGGGCTCAAACCCATGAACCACGAGATCATGCCCTGAGCAAAAGTCGGACGCCCAACCAACTGAGCCACCCAGGTGCCCAAAGATGATTTTACATCAGAGAAGAATAGGAATAGGATGCTTTGATGGACTGCATCAGAGTATCAGAAAACATCTTTAGAATAGCATGCTTCTCCATTTGACCCTAAAGTCACTAGACCACTAAATAAAGTCTTACGTGAGTCTTTATATATAAGAAGTTTATTTCCTCTGATTGGTGTTTAAAAACTCAATATCTTTTACTTCAATTCAGAGAAGTCCATGGCATAGCCAGCTTATGCCTTATTGTTCTGTGTAAATCAGTGTGTCTCTACTTGGCTGTACCTGAGACTATTGCATGGAGAGTTAAAAGAAAAAAAAGGAACCTCATTCCAGGACTCATATTTAATTGATTTGGAAGGTGGCCCAGACATAGGTTTTTCATTTTTTTTTCCTTTTGAAAAAAAATTTATTGAAACAATATCAGATGAGTTTAACATGTAGTTTTGGTTAAAACCCAGCAATATATATTAGCGCTTCTCAAACTTTCATGTATATAAACCACTTAGGGATTTTGTTGCATTGCAGACTGATTTTTTTTTTTAGGAGGAGACATTGGTGGGATCATTGTTGCTGATCTAAGGATTATGTTTTCAGTAAGAAAAGTCTAAATTAAGGTCCCGTTCTCTTGGGAAACCTTTAATATATGGATGACCTTCATAAAAGTGCTATCTATGAAGTACTTAACTTTTGCTTAATTAGTTACTCAAAATCATTTCATACTGTACATTTAAAAAGGTGACCATTTTTTTTTACTGCCACATTGTTTAATTCAGTCTGACTTTGTTGAACATCTGTTATAGGCTCATTACTTTGACAGGCTTGCAGGGAACATAGAGAGTAGAAAAACACAAACCCTATGCTTAAGTAGCTCAAAGAGGAGTAAAGGGCTGGTGCTAATGACCATGATTCAAAATGAAAAGCTTTGTAAGAGAAATATTTTTTTGCTTAATTTTGAGATGTTATGCATTTTTGTTAGAGATACATTTTAGGTTTTAGAAATTCCTCAAATCTAAAGACTTTTTTCCTCTGAAGGATGTGGGAGAGGAAGTTGTTCTTACAGATTTTCATCTATTCTGTTGATAGGTATAGCTAAAGTATCTGGAACAGTGCTTGACTAAAAAGCCTTGAAACGTGTGGGTGAAATGAATGATTGGAAACAGATATCTGCTACCTAGTATTTAGAGACAGTGATTTTTGAAACAGGTAGTGTGACAGGAAGCCAATAGTAAAGGTAAAGAAACCTAACACATCCTGTCACACCTAGGACAATTTCATTATGGGAACAGTGGAGAAAGAATGGAAGAGAGTATTTGAAGAGCAACTGCTATAGATCAGACACTGAAAAACCATGCAGAGTTGTAGATCACTCTGCCGATTTCATGCATTAGGTAATCAAGTCCCCCAAACTCCCCAGCTTCTATGGTTAAGAGGTTGACTGTTTAAGCAGTTTTGGGCTGTGTGTCTGGGACAGTTGGTATTCTCTGGAAACTCTGAACCTATGGATGAATAGGGATCATGGGATTTTTGTGAAGAACGTAATAAGTTCACTTGGGCATTGGTGAGAAAGTTCTCAGAAAAATACAAAATCTTCTCTTCCAATTTTTTTAAAAAAATTTTTTATGTTTTTTATTTATTTCTAGGAGAGAGAGAGAGACAGCGTGAGCAGGGGAGGGTCAGAGAGAGAGGGAGTCACAGACGGAAACAGGCTCCAGGCTCTGAGCTGGCAGTCAGCACAGAGCCCGACGCGGGGCTCGAACCCACGAACCGCGAGATCATGACCTAAGCGAAAGTCGGACGCTTACCCGACTAAGCCACCCAGGCGCCCCTTCTCTTCCAATTTTTGACCTTAGTTTTAAATAAGCCAGCTTTCCCTCTGTTTCCATTATTTATTTTTTTATTCCCTTTAAAAAATAAAAAGAGAGCGCATGAGCAGGGGAAGGGCAGAGAGAGAAGGAGAATAGAGAGGGAATCCCAAGCAGGCCCCGCACCGCGGACACAGAGACCGATCTGGGGCTTGAACTCATGAACCACGGGATTGTGACCCGAGCCCAAACCAAGTCTGATGCTTAACTAACTGAACCACCCAGGCGCCACTGTTTCCATTTTTTAGATGATCAAAAGCAAAAAGTGAAATAGTCTAATGTACTTTTAGGATTTAGTGATGATGATGAATTATAATGTACTAGATTTTGATTCCTTCATGGGAAAAATAACTATAATACATTTATGTCATTTGATAATATATAATTACATAGTAAAGTATTTGATAATCATCTAAGTGTCTCCAGCCAAATCTAAAAACTATTGTGTGAATAATATAATTAGTCCTCAAGACTCATTCGATTAAAGGTATTTTGTTAATCACCTTTTGTCCTCAAAAAATAGTTTTTGAGTATTTTTCAAGAAATTAACAAAGTGATCAGCAGCTCCGTTGCCAAGGGGGTCAGAGCAAAGTTTATGCCTCCCCATGGCCAGCTTACTTGTACAAAACAAATGTCAGAGGCAGCACGTGGGGGAACTTGTAATGGTTTAATTTACATGTATGGAGTCAGCACAAAATTAATAGCAGTCTGTCACCAAGGTTTGTTAGCTAATTGCTGGGTTTTAATGTTAAGCAAATGAGTGTGAATTTTAGCGACACTGTTTAAGAGCCTCTTTGGGAGCCTGCTCTTTCCATTCTTCCTGGCATGCCTCAGGTTTCAAAGCTATTTTCTGCATACATTTCTTAATTCTTCAAGCATTAAGGTAACAGCCTCTGCTGTGTTTGCCATTGGACCCCTTCCCTAATAAAATCAGCTCGTTCCCTTTCAGAAAAATAGGTGCTAAGGCAGAATTTCCATGAGCCACTGCTAGTCTTTTCTGCTTTATACGCCCCTTTCCCTGTAAAGGACAAACATTCCGATTATTCCACAGGCCCCCAGAGAAATGACTTATTGAATTTTCTGTACTCTGACTTTACATAAAATTAACATAGGTAGGGGGACTTCATTTTATTAGTTTCCCTGTTTGTAACCAGTGTTTTAAAAACATGTCTTATGATGTAAACAAACAGATTGGTTGTCTTTTTTCCCCCCACTGCCTTCCTGACACTTTATTTAGCGGAGATGGGGGGCGGGGGAGGAGTTCATTTTCTTCTGTTCCAGGATGTCAGGATGTCACCTCTGGTAGCCCCGTGGCAGCTCTCCAGCCCTCCTGGCACTGTAACTCACAAACACAGTGTCCATTCAGTAATTAGGGCGGAGTCCAAGGTATTCATTCAAACTTCTGAACCTGATTTATCACAGTTAAGTCCTTCCTTCTTGGAGTCTCGTAGATCCTAGTTTTTCCTGTCCAGCTGCTGTAGCAGGTGTTTTGTGGAAGGAAGGAAGGTGGAAACAGCATAGATCTTGTTGGTCAGCATGGCTTCATAAACCCTGCACCTTGGCAGATTTGACAGCTGAGGTCTTTGGGTGGATGAGGCCAATCTAATAACACCTGTCTTTTTCTTTCATGAGTGCTTTCACGGAGACATTACGGGACTGATTCCCTGCAGGGTTCTCTCACCTGCACTTGCCTTGACTGGTATGCCTGCGGCCAGTAGTTCCGTGGTAGATCCTTTCTCAGCTCCTGCATACCCTGTGACGCATGCTCAACCTCTTCGTGGTGGGGAGCTCCTACTTCTGCTCTCTAATTTAGCCTATCCTGGGTGACTTCTCTTCCCCACCCTTTCTCTGTCTCTTTCTCTCTCTGACACAGCTTATGTCTTAAATTTTACTTTCTGGGGTGTGACTCAGGCCCCAGTCCCTTGTATCCTTCTAATGGGGAGAGGTGGCACCCCTCAACCCTTTCTCCATAATGTGGGGACAAGAAAAATTCTAGCACAGCAACAGCTTTCTCTGAAGAAACCTGATAATCCGTCCTCTCCAACATCCTATATCTGTCCTTTGGACCTCTCTTTATATCTCGTTGTAGCCAAGGGGCTCAAGAGTAATGGAATGTATTCCTTTTCATGATGCACGCCAACTCTGCATATGCAGATTTGTGTAATACGACAGAATGCATTCTGATTGCCACTATATTGGTTCCTCAGTTAAAGCTGAGGCAGGAATCCCAGTTAAATATGTTATATCTTTAAACAATTTGAGGTTAGAGTGAAATCTATTCAATGTGTTTTCTTAACCATTGATTAGACATTATTAATCACATAGATGAGAATTTTGTAGGAGATCAAAGATGTATAAAATAAAGCAGTTGTTTTCATGGACACACAACCTAATTGTGGAAAAGAGGTATGTTATAAATAGTTCTAGATAGATGCATATGCCTATGATATCGTTGGTCAGACTACACTGATATGGAGTTTTGTAGTTTGGCAATTCAGGTGGTTTGTTAGTCGACAAAAGGAAAAGCTAGGGACTTCGCTAAGCATGGGCACATTGAGCATGATGATTTTGGTTTGGGAATTGGTGGAGTTACTCATTATCATAGAGATGCATCAGAAATGGAATGTTGGGGCAGGGAAGCAAAAAAAAAAAATCTAACAGTAAGTTAATCTATAGTAGGCTACTGAATGTTGGGGCAGGGAAGCAAAAAAATCTAACAGTAAATTAATCTACAATAGGCTACTAATCTACAGTAGGCATAATAAATGGATGCCAAGGCTACCCATTTAACTGTAGTTTCTGTCTTCAGAAAGCATCCACAATGAAGACAGTTAGGCCTTGGAGATATATCTAGGGAAATATCACATAAAATCTCTCCTACAAGATGGGCTGATGGTTAAGAATTCTGTCTTTAAGACTTAAAAGTCTTAGATTTGAATTCCTAGCTTCATGATGAAATCCAACACTGGCCTTATTTTCATTGCCCTATCCTATGCTTAGGCAAACTTCTCCTTTAACTATGACAAAGAAAGATTCATGTGATTCTTATATCTTATACTGATAAGAGGAATATTTGCTTGTGTTTTTCTTCTGGACATATATTTTTTAAACTACTCTCTATTGGTTTTGTTAGAGAAGAAAGTAGAATCCAGCCCTGCTGTGCACTCATAAACATTGCTTTGAAATCTTTCGTTTTTTCTGTCATCTATACAAAGCCTGCGAGAGACTTATTGCATTTTACTCATGACTTAGAATTTCGTTTTTCTAATATAATGCGTTCGGGGTTTTGTAATAACATCATTGTGTCCACTGTACTCAATTCTTTTTTTTCCCCCTCTATTTTATATATATTTTGGCAGCAGCATTTTACAAATATAAAGTTGCTCTAAAAACATTCAACCAGAGCCTCAACATCTATTTTTTCTTATAGTCTTATTCATCACCTCAAAATAATAAAAAATAAAATTACAGTGCAATTGTTAACTTACTATGCAAGATTTTCATTATAAGGATTTCCTTTTTCAATTTCTTAACAAACCCTTCTGTGATACTAGCCCAATATTTTTCTTGTCTGATTCTGTTTTGCAGCCATATTAATCAAGCTCAACTCCATGACCTTGAAAAAGGGACTAAATAGAGGAATTGCCCTTGGGTATAATGAATTGACACAAGAAAAGCCACTCTGGTTAGATCGTAAATGCAGCAAAGTAATTTGCTTGGAATCTCAAGAGAATGATTTCTGTATCCTCTATTAGAATGTATTCAGCTGAATAACTGCAGTTACATAAGTAATAGTGATAGTATTGCAGATGAAGGGGGCTAAATATGCATGCAAACCCACACACACCCATCACACATACATACGATAAAATCTGGTTTAGTAGTGACACATAATCTTGAGCATTGATGACAGTATACAATATTCAATTAATGTAGAGACACTAGAGTTGGCTTTTAGCTTTTTTTCATTTTCTTTTCTTTCTTCTTCTTTTTTATTTTTAAAGTTTACTTGTTCACTGTTTTCTTTCTTTATTGGGGGAACAAGGATTTCTATCATATATCATTGCTAGAGTAACTCCCAGCTAATAATCTGCTAATTTTTGCTCTTCTGCTCTTGAGCCACACTAATATTTTTATACTTTCCTTTAAAAATATGCAACTAGGGTTGCTTGGGTGGCTCAGTCAATTAAGCATCCAACTTTGGCTGAGATCATGATATCACAGCTTGTGAGTTTGAGCCCCACATTGAGCTCTGTGCTCACAGCTCAGAGCCTGGAGCCTGCTTCGGATTCTGTGTCTCCCTCTTTCTCTGCTGTACTCCACCCCCGCTCACGTTCTGTCTCTCTCCTTCAAAAATAAATAAACATTAAAAAATTTTAAGAAAAATGAGAGTATACAACTAAAATCCTTCAAATTAATTTGAATCTTCATATGGATTACAACAAAAGAATGAAAGCAAAATACTAAAGATTAGAGCAAAAGACTAAGGTAGTAGTAAATATTTATGTTTTCCAGACATTTAAAAAAATTAATCAACTTCAAACTACTTACGGTTTAAAAACATTTTTATCATAAACAAATTGCGTTGATTAACTCAACAATACTGCTATTAATTACCTTTTTTTTTTAAATGTTTTATTTATTTCTAGGAGAGAGAGAGAGACAGTGTGAGCAGGGGAGGGTCAGAGAGAGAGGGAGTCACAGACTGAAACAGGCTCCAGGCTCTGAGCTGGCAGTCAGCACAGAGCCTGACGCGGGCTCGAACCCACGAACCGCGAGATCATGACCTAAGTGAAAGTCGGACGCTTAACTGACTAAGCCACCCAGGCGCCCCTATTAATTACCTTTTTAAAAAAAATTTTAAAACATTTATTTTTGAGAGAGACAGAGACAGAATGTGAGTTGGTTAAGGGCAGAGAGAGAGGGAGACACAGGATCCGAAGCAGGCTCCAGGCTCCGAGCTGTCACCACGGAGCCCGACGCGGAGCTTGGGCTCACCAACTGCGAGATCATGACCTGAACTGAAGTTGGATGCTCAACCGACTGAGCCACCCCAAGCACCCCTTACTTTCTTCATTATATTTAGATCATGTATTACAACATTTTTCCTCATATTTTCCTTGGTTCCAAAAAAATACCTTTCCACACAATTAATTTGTAATACCTCTGTTAATTTTGCTGTATTTTGCCTACTGTCTTACAAATATGAAAGCTTCAATGGTCCAGAATCACAGAATAGTTTAAGTATTAGAATTCAAGTGTTCATTTCCTAAACATTGCTGCAGTGTCAAGGCCTCCCAGAAGTCCAGCTGAAGTTTAAAATTAGAACGTTTACTATCATTTAGAATTAGCCCAACTTATCTTGTGTAATGTGTAATTTTGTAGCTCTTGGTATGAAATGAAGAAAAAGCTAGTATTTATTTGTATTTATTAGGGAGACAGTTTGGCAAAGTGGTATTTTCTTACTTAATCATGAAAAAAATTCCCTAGTCAAGTGACAAGAACATTTGGCTAATCCAGCCAACCAACAAAATCAGCACCAAAAATTCCTTCATGATATAGGGATGAACTCTGCCTAATCATTCTACCAGAGGTAAAAACCAAAATTGCTCTTTTGCAGAGGATATAGAAAGAGCCATTCACTGAGAAAGAAAATTTTAAAAGTCAAACCCCTAGGATAATGTTGGATTAAAGATTTATGAGACCTTATTCAAAAGTCTGGATGTATATGATGACAGGAAGTATGTGTACAACTGATATAGGGATTAGGACACTATCTATCCCTCTGATACTGATGTGGAGATCTTTTAGGTGATGGACAGGCTCTATTTTGATTGCTGTTAAATAGAAAATTAACTATATCTAACACAGCTGCAAAACTAAGACATAAATTGAAATTTCTGGTTCCATAGCCAAATGCCAATGCTGAGACTCTGACAGGGCTTTGCAAACCAATAAGATTTCCCTAAAAGGAGATGAGACAGTGTACTTAGTACATCCAGTAAAATCCTGGAAAACTAGAAAAGGCATGTAGCAAGAATGATACTGATTTCATAATTTAAAGAGGAAAATGAGTTACATGTTACTTTTGCATACTGGCTCATGGTTCAACAAGGACCAACCACTAATAGGATCTTCTATTCTAATCTATCAGAGCATAATTGCAGTTTGTAAGTTTATGGATAAGAACTATACAGGTATGAAATTTTCTGAAAGATAATGATGCTTGAACCATACTTGGTAATTAGATTTGATGAAAACTAATATAATTTCCATATAACCATGAACCAGATCAAAGTTAAAAAAAAAAAAAGAAGAAAAGAAAAAAGAAAGAAATGAAAGTCCAAAAGCTCAAGTTACTTCAGTTCAAATTGCCTGAGTTTAAGAATGCTCTTAGGGCACCTAGGTGGCTCAGTCGATTAAGTGTCAGACTTTGGCTCAGGTCATGATCTCACAGTTTGTGGGTTCAAGCCCCCCATCGGGCTCTGTGCTGACAGCTCAGAGCCTGGAGCCTGCTTCAGATTCTGTGTCTCCTCTTTCTGCCCTTCCCCCACTTGTGCTCTGTCTCCCTCTCTCTCTCAAAAATAAACATTAAAACAATTTTTTTAAAAAAGAATGCTCATTATCCACATATACTACCATATTTCCATCTGTGCATTTATCCATAAATAAATATATCAAATAAAACCGTAAAGGAGATTATTCTCAAAGAAGAGTTTTAGAACTTACTTGACTATTTTTATTCTGTTACACAAGTACTGTGTTTCATTTTGGTCCAATTAAAATGGTTCTGAGATAGAGCATATTGAACGGAGAAGAAAAGTTGTGTTTTAAAAAAAGTTCTTACATTAAATACATTAAATATATAACATAAGCCATACTAATTGGCATACAAATTAGTATGCATCATTTTTCAAGTAAAGGGACATGGATATTTATGCATGTCCTACTTACTTTACAAAATATGTATACATAAATAAAATATTTGTAAACAAATTTATGTTTCTAAGTGAATATAAAATATGAAAATAGCTACCTATTAACAAGTCTGTCAGCTATAGCAGAGCGTGGGTGTATGTGTATGTGTGTGTGTAAATACAGTACTGGATTTGAAGAGAAGGTACAAATCAATAAGGATAAATTATTGCAAAACTATCAAGGGATTTCTCCCTCCATATAATCTCCTTTTAAAAAAAATGTTTTATTTATTTCTGAGAGAAAGAGAGAGACAGCATGAGCAGGGGAAGATCAGAGAGAGAGGGAGACACAGAATCTGAAATAGGCTCCAGGCTCTGAGCTGGCTGTCAGCACAGAGCCCGACGCGGGGCTCGAACCCACAAACCGTGAGATCATGACCTGAGCTGAAGTCGGACGCTTAACCGACTGAGCCACCCAGGTGCCCCCATATAATCTCCTTTTAAAAAGAAAAAAAGAACAATGCATCCTGGGTCAGATTATTGAAAGCTTCAATGATTAAGCTATTATAAAATTCTATAAGTTTGTAAATCAAAGCTGGAGATGAAAGCAACCACTCGGTTGCATGGGAAGTAAAAGCCGGCTGCAGGAGAGCTAGTTGGGCACAATGATGACAGAAGGCCACGGCAGGGCAAGCACCGGCTAGCTGGCTGCTGTATTCTCTGGCCTCCACCAGAGTATTTATGACAGCGAATTCATCACGTGGGATAGCACAACCAGACAAGCCATAGCAGAAGTGACGTGCAGTTTCCCTTCTTACCAGAATTCATGTCAGAAAACTCCATAAATCTCATGTAATGGGCTGTTTAACTTCCCTGTAGAATACCAGCCAGGGTCTCCCCAGGTGGGTGTACTCAATAGATGCCTTCCAACCCCAGGAAGGACATTAATGGCCACTGGACGGTTTCTGTAGGCTTAATGTACACCTATCTAGGAAAACTGTATATATGTGCTTGGCTATGTTTAGATTAAACGTAACAGATTTCTTCTTTTTTTATTAAAAATGTTTTAAATTTTTTTTTTTGAAGGATAGAGTAAAAGCAAGGGAGGGGCAGAGAGAGAGGGAGACACAGAATCTGAAACAGGCTCCAGGCTCTGAGGTTTCAACACAGAGCCTGAAGCGGGGCTCGAACCCACAAACTGTGAGATCATGACCTGAATTGAAGTCGGATGCTTAACCGACTGAGCCACCCAAGCACCTCCAGATTTCTCTCTTCTATGTTGAAAACTATCTGGGATCAGACATGACAAATATGTAAATTTAACCCTTGGCAAATATAATTGTTAGTGATTACTTTTAAACAATTAAATTAGGTTTACCTTTAATGACTCATCAGAGGTTGCAAATAAAAAATGTAGAAATAATAGTGGGAGATCAAGTAGTATTTATAATTGACATGTAAAACAGAATCTGACTTGAATTCAAATTTTATCACATTGAACGTGACTTTAATGCATTATAAAAATTTATGCCAAGATATGCATGTCAAGGGGCACCTGGGTGGCTCAGTCTGTTGAGCATCTGACTTCGGCTCAGGTCGTGATCTTATGGTTTGTGGGTTTAAGCCTCGCATCAGGCTCTGTGCTGAATGCCTGCTCAGAGCCTGGAGCCTGTTTCAGATTCTATGTCACCTTCTCTCTATGCCCCTCTCCCGCTCATGCTCTGTCTCACGCTGTCTCTCAAAAATAAATAAATGTAAAAGGAAAAAAAAAACAGGATATGCATGTCAATATTATGCCTACAGTGCTTTGATAATTCACTTTTTTGGGTTCCATCATTCCCACCCCCCCCATAAACTGAAGTTTTGGCAGATAAAGTATTTTCTTCAAGGTCTCACAAGTAATAAATGGTGGAATCACAGTTCCTACCCTGATCGATGTGGCTCCTGAGTTGAAACTCTTCTTACCACTTCCCATCAATGCCCCTCGTCTACCCGAGGCTATAGTGTGATACACACTGTAGTAGAACCTTAGCAAAATTCTGCAATTTTACCTAATATTCCAAGCAAAATTGAGAGTCTTTATATGTGTTTAATGTAAACCAAATC
This sequence comes from Proteles cristata cristata, assembly GCA_017311185.1. NCBI lineage: Eukaryota > Metazoa > Chordata > Mammalia > Carnivora > Hyaenidae > Proteles > Proteles cristata. The sequence goes on from JAESUZ010001578.1 coordinate 544,733, forward strand.
AATAGAAAGTATGTATTCGTTTACTTGTTATTACATGCTTTGATTGAAATGTTAAACACTTTAGAGGGAAAACTGTTGAAGTTTAATTGATCATTCTACTGGAAACAGTTAATATCTTCCAACTTGATATTTCAATGTCTACATATTAGCTTGACAGTGTTGGCTTTGCCTATTTGTAGAATTAGATATTTTGAGTTTAAAGGTATATTATAGGCGGTTACCAATCTCCTATCAGAGCTGATGCATTGTCTTCTGTACATGCTTCCTTATAGCCCTTGTGATTATCTTTTTTTTATTTAAAAAATTTAATGTTTATTTATTTTTGATGGAAAGAGAGTATGAGCAGGGGAGGGGCGGAGAGAGAGGCAGACACAGAATCCAAGGCAGACTCTCCAAGCTCTGGGCTGTCAGCACAGAGCCTGACATGGGCTCGAACTCACGAACCATGAGATCACGACCTGAGCCGAAGTTGGACCCCTAACCAACTGAGACACCCAGGTGCCCCACCTCCATGATTATCTTAAGTGATAAACTTATCAAACACCCTTTACTGTCTGTCACTGTGCTGAAAATAGCTATAACACGTGAAATTAAATGCCTACTGTTACCTTCACAGAAATGCATAATACTACTAAGGTGACATTACATATCTGTTTCAAAAAGTAATAAAGAAAAGTAAATGTTATGCTAATGATGATAAATGATTAATTCGCTTTCTAAAGTGAATAGTTTTCATAGCTGAAGTAATTCTTTGCAGAAAAGTTTTTTCTTTTTTTTTGCTGGAAGTCTCTGGAAAACTTTAAACTTTCCCTGAATTAACATGAGAGGGCAGGGTTCAATATATAATTTAAATAATACCCATCTTCTCTTCCAAACCTCAAGCTTCAGCCAAACCCAACCACTTTTTCAGTCCTTTATATTCATTCCTGTATTGGCTTTAATTTGTGTTTCCGGACACATCTTACAGAAAATCAATAGAGCATCCTAATCTCCTCAAAATGTTGGCTTCTTCCTGTTGGCTAAAGCAAAATTAACCAATTCTTTTTTTCTGTCCATCTTTATGTCCTTCTTTCTTTCTTTCTTTTCCCTCCCAATTTCCCCTCTCCCTTCTCATTGCCACATTTTTATATTAAGCTTATGTAATATACATTACCCTTGCCAGGATTCATAATTTGTCTACTTTGTCTTATTTCCTCTCACTCTGTCCCTTTTGTTCAATAGGATTAGTTCCATGTCTGGAAGCAAAGTCCAGGATCAACAAAATGGTCTATCTACTCTCAGAAATATTATCTTTTGGAGGTGAAGAATAGGTGACTGAGCACTTTTCTAAAGTATTCCATTGAGAAAGAGATTTCAGGTTTCAGAAGCTCTAGAAATCAGACCATATCTCTTTATCCAGGGTCAGGTATATTTCTCTAACACTGCCAAAGTAGGAGATCACATGATTTTTTTTTTTTTTTTGATGTATTGTAAATGTCACTGGTCAAAAATGATCTCTGAATTCATTGATAAATTCATAAATACATTTTCAAGAGAATGCATTTCATACTCCTTAAATATTTACTAAATAACTAACTTGTCAGTAGGATTTAGTTCCTTTCAGTTGCTTTCTTTGGTACTAAGATTCAACGATTTCCCTCAGGGTCTAATGAGAACAGTGCTAGAAAGACAATAGTATGAAAATCATACTTGTATAATGCTTTCTATTATGATTGATATCTTCTGGGTTATTTTTTTTTTTTCAGTTTCATGGAGGTATGTGTCTCATGTGAATTCAGTAGTAGTTTTCAGAATATATTTTCTGATTATCTAGTCACAAGTTTTTACCATGGCTGACATTGATCAAAATAAAGAAGATCATTGTATACTTGAAGACAAGTAATTATTTCTGCAATAGTTGGAAGTAAAAAGCACCTTGAAAGAGCCATTGATCATAGTTAGAAGCAGCAAACCTAAGTACACACATTTTAATCCTCTTTGTCCCTCTAAAATTGGAAATACTATAACCTTTCTTAAGAGTCTGGGTGTTTTATCGTCCAGTCAATACAGAACTTCTTCTTCGGATCCATTTAAAACATCTCTGGCTCGCTTATTTTTGGAGAAAAAGAATATCTGGGCATAAATATAAAATAATTTAATGATTTTGAAGATAGACATCTTTTTAACTATTTCCTGTGTAGATTCAACTTTATTTCTTTTAAGCATCACTTCATAGGGACACTGTGTTGTTGTTAAAATGTATTTTCTCTATTTAGAAGACAGTATAAATGTGAGAGGTTGTTACTTGTGGTGTGAACAAAACTAGGTAGTCATGCTTAAGAAAATCTGTCAAGGGGAGTTAAGTCTGAGTTGTACTTAGTGACTATAGCAGTAAATCTTCTTCTTCTTTTCTTAAAATCTCATGAAGGCATAAATCCAGAACATTTAGTGATTATCTAATGTGTGCTTGCTATTTTGCCAGGTATCAAGAATACAAAAAAAAAAAAAAAATGAATCACACTGTTCTCTAACTTTACATAACTCCCAATCTATGCTTTAACAGAAATCACAGAAAAATAATTAAATATGTTCTTCTTATCTGGTTCATTAGTCTATTACCACCAGTTCTTATATGAATACCTAGTGCAAGCTAAGTTCTCAATAATTATTTATACTTTATTTTTGACATATAATTTATAGACAAAGTGCTCAAATCTTAAGTGTCAAACTTATGTGTAACCACTACCCAGATATATGGAGGCACTCCATCACCCCGAGAAATTTTAGTAGTGCCCCTTCATAGAAAAAAATCCACCAGAAATTAACTACCATTCTGATTCCTACCACATCACTTTTGTCTGTTCTTGAACTTCATATAAATGGTATCATATTACATATGCTCATTTATGTCTGTCTTTTTAAAATTCAATTTAATGTTTCTAAGATTCATCATGTTTCTTTTTGTTTGTTTTATTTAGTAGTTATTTTAAGACTTTATTGTTTAATTTTTTTTTCATTTTACTTATTTGAGAGGGAGTGAGAGCGGGAGGGAGCACTAGCTGGGAAGAGGTCAGAGGGAGAGAATCTTAAGCAGGCTCCGTGCTCCTACATCCCCGGGATCATGACCTGACCTGAAATCAAGGGTCAGATGCTCAACCCACTGAGCCACCCAGACACCTCAAGACTTTATTCTTTTTAGAGCAGTTTTAGGTTTATAGCAAAAGTGATGGGAGAGTATGGAGATTTTCCATGGAATTAATTTGTTCTGGTTATCTCTAGTTAGTTCATTTTTATTGCTATGCAGTAGTACTCCTTTATATGAACATATCACACTTTGTTTAGCCATTCTTTGATGATGGATATTGGGTTTGGGGATATTATGAATAAAGCTGCTAGGCACGTTTTGGTCATTTGGGGAGGGGCTGGCCATGTATAGTCCTTTGACTTTGGAATTCGCATAGGGGTAGAATTTCTGTGTCATTTGGTTGGTATATATTTAGCTTTAGTAGATGGTGCCAAATAGATTTCCAAAGCTGATGAATCAATTAATACTCCTATGTTACACATTTAAAAATGTAATAGTACAATAGATTTAAGGGCAATCCAAAGCATGAATGTGTTACAAATTTAGGAATATAACAGTAAGAAAGGTTGAAGGGCAATCCACAGCATGACTATGGCACAAAAACACAACTTCCTCTAGCAGAGTCAAGGTAGGTTCTCATCAATGGCAGCTTTTGCACAGAGTACTCACTGTTCTAAGAAAGGGAAAGAAAAAAGGTGAGAGAGTAGGTTTCAGGTGCTGTTCTCACACAGAAAACTATGTGAGAAGATATGTTAATTTGCTTGGATTGTAGTAATCATTTCACTATGTATATTTATGTCAAATAATCATGTCGTATACCTTAAATATATATGTTTTTTTTTAAATGGGTAAGTAGGTCTTTCTAGAATTTCTAAAATTCTAGAAGAATTTTAAGTTGCATAGTGGGATCAGCCTGGAATACTGGCTCTGCAGCAAATGTGTACTGTGTTGAGACAAAAGCAATTTCTGAGAAAGAGACAAAATATGTTAATTTTTGTCCCAATAGTTTTCCATTATTGACATGTATTTAGCTTAAGATCTTTAATTTCCTTTATTGAAAGTCCATTACCTTCGGTAATGACACGTTTTCTCCCAGAAGAAATAGTATCCTTTGATATTGCTTTTTCTAGATATCAGTATCTAGACACCAGTGATTAAATGTCACACACTTGATTTCTGCATCTACAGGAATTCTTCCTCTCCAGAAGAAAATAATGGTCTTTGGCTCTTGTGTATTTAATTTCCTATGTTTGATTTTAAATAACAAACATCCAAGTTGTGTTTTTCCTTTGTAGCTCAGCATATATTTAAAAAATACTTCTTCAAAGTAGAATTCTTTGTCCCCTAATTTATTCAACTTTTTAAAGTTTATTTATTTATTTTGAGAGAGAGAAAGAAAGCATGAGTGGAGGAGGGGCATAGAGAGAGGGAGAGAGAGAATCCCAAGCTGACAGACGCAGGGCTCTGTCCCACAAACGAAACCCTGAGATCATGAGCTGAGGCAAGATCAAGAGTCACATACTTAACTGACTGAGCCACCCAGGCACCCCTACAGTTTTTTAAAATGTGAAGAAAACATCCATTTTTACATGTTCAGATTCTCTAGAAAAAGATGTTTGCAGATACAGTCCCCTATTAGTTTTGATAATGAGTATATCTAATATTTTCTAAAGAGCAACTTTCTAAATAATTATCATTGAATTAGTGTTAGCAGGAAGTAAAAAATGATTCTCATTAACTTAAGTATGTAATATATGATCAAAATAAGGCAGAAATATGCTTCATATTTTAATTTCTGTAATACTTAAATATTATTTATTTATCAAAAATCACTTATGTTTTTAATTGTGGCATTATTTTCTGTTGAGATGTGTAATAGTAAATGGATTTTCTCTGGTGACCAATTATGGAGGTGACTTGTTTTCTTATTTTGACTATAACTTACATCAAACCATCAAAATCTTAACTCATTTTTTTGTGTGTGTTTACTTAACAAGCTGATATTTAATGTCAGAATATATCCCACAATAAAAGCATGTTTCTAGGAATGCTTTTTCTTGACCAAATGTGGCATATTCAGGGCTAGAGAACCAAATTTAAAAGATTTTCAGAATAAAGAGAGATAGAAGCTCCTACCTTGGCATCCCCTAAAAAGTTAGGTTATGTGTCAAATTGAAAATAAGCCCAAATTTAATGTAAATATTATTGGAATTCTTAGTGTTTCAGATGATCCATATGAGTGCCTACTTCAAATATTAAGAAAAATGGAGAATTGGAGAATTGAGTGTATATTTGAGTCAATAATTTTGTTTTTAAAATGTATTTTAAGGGGCGCCTGGGTGGCTTAGTCGGTTAAGCGTCCGACTTTCGCTTGGGTCATGATCTCGCGTTCGTGGGTTCGAGCCCCGCGTCAGGCTCTGTGCTGACTGCCAGCTCAGAGCCTGGAGCCTGTTTCAGTCTGTGACTCCCTCTCTCTCTGACCCTCCCCTGCTCACGCTGTCTCTCTCTCTCTCCTAGAAATAAATAAAACATTAAAAAAAAAAGTATTTTAAAATATCAGAGCAAAGACATCCATGTCTAAAACATTCTCATGTTCCGGTTAGACTCCAGCGTCTCTCATTGGTTGGATTTTTTTTTTTTTTTTTTTTTTGGTAGTATATCGAAGATGGTGATGCCATTCAATGTCTTTTGATGCAAAGTACTTAAAAGAAGCCCCAATCCGCTTTTGGTCATGTGACGTAAAAATGGATAGAATGTGTTATAATGATTGCCTCGTTGTTCAGACAAAACTGAGAAGGCCAAGTTTTTTGTAGTCACAGTGCCGTCGGAGGAAACGAGGGATTTGTTCTTTCCATTCTGAAGATACTTTGTGAACAGTCTCCACTCATCAAAAGGATCAGAGCAAATAATGTCTTTTCAAGCACCATACAAAATAACCTGTGTTCCCTAGCAGCTAAAGCAAGAGTTTTCAGTCATTCATAAGCACCAGATTCTATGTGTCGAAAAAAAAAAATCTTTTCTAATCCCAAGGTCTCTGTATTGCATATATAAGCCTAGTATTTCAGACCCTACCCACTGCTCATAAAATGTAGAGTAATCCTTTTCCTATATCTTAAATACGCTGGGAGAGGTGAGTCAGGAAATTGTACCACAGATCTTACTCGCAGGGATTGTTTGGCCAAGCTCAATCTTTTGGTTTATCAAATACCTGCTGCAGTGTTGTATAGAAGCTTAATTAAAGACAAAATTTTTAAAACAGAATACTGGATTTGCACCTGATTTTTCTGTAATAGTATTTTATTAATTCAGCTTGCATGTAATGAACATCTGCTTTGTAAAAGACACTCTGCCAAGGGCCATGAGGGTTATTTCACATACCCTCTCTCAAAGAGCTTATGATTATAACTACGGTAGTAGAGTGTGTTGACTTATATAGACTTTACAGTAAAAAGTACCTTCACATTCATTGTTTAATAATTAGAACAGTTCCATTTGAGTCATAGTTGACTGATTTCTCATGACTTGTACATTTGATAACCAAATCTTATGTCAAAAACAGCTGCTAAAACTAAAGTATTGAAAACTCTTGGCTAACCAATAGATACTCACTGATTGTAATGGTAGGTAAAATGTGGCAACAGTAAATACGGTTCATCAACTAGGTAGGATTTGGCAACACACCAATTTAATTATGTTTAATTCTGAAAAATTGCCTTCTGATAGATAAAATCTATAGTAACATAATGACTCTTAGTCGAGAAGACTATTAAAGGGAAACTTTTGAATCATAAACAACAACAACAACAACAAAAACACACCTTAATCATCATCTGAGATACTCAGGATAGCTTCAAGCCACATTCCAGAGAACGTGATAACTATATTCAGTGTTAATCCTTGTACAACATGAACAGTGATACTTCCTATATTCAGATCACTTGAAGGTGTTAGGATAGATGAAAGCAGTTGCGTGGAGAACACAAAAAATGTCATTATCAGGCCACATCTATACATCTCAAAATAGCTTCAAGAAACATATTGGATTATTGTCAAAGTTGTCCTCCACAATACTGTTTCAAGTTCTGTGTATATCTTAAATATGTCCAGGTTCTTTAATGGCTGTCATTTATTTCCCATTTGTGATTTTCATTCAATCCTTTTTGAACTTGCTTATCATACCTAATGGATGAAATCTATCCTTTGGGAAATAGATGTTGATAATTGGGGTCAACTGATACCAACTGGTAGTAAGCAACAGAAAAAAAATTTATCCTTCCCTAAGAATTCGTATGACTGATCCTAGAAGATAAAAGGAGAAAGAGAGTCTTGAAAGGTCAAATAGTTTAATTTGTTAAGCAGTATATGGGCTCCTAATAAAGAATGTCTTCAGATACTCATGGCAGTAACTCTACTTTTGGAAGCCAAACATTTTTCATTTTCAACATCCCTCATTATTGGTAAAGTCTTATTTAAAGCCAAATTCCACCTCACTCATCTGGTCTTAGTCTTTCCACAAAGCTACACAGAAATTGTTGACTGGCTCTTTTCTTAAATGCTTTCCATATTTAATGTCTTCAGGTTTTCATACATTCCTCATTACATATGGTAGAATCAATAAACATAAAACAAAAACATTAATTAAGTCCTTGACCCTGAATTGTCATGTTCCTACTCTGACCTTTAAGTGTGTTTTTCAGAAAGCTGTCAGCAAAATGTGTACCATCATACAGACCCATGTTACAGGTATTCTCTCCTTACACTGTTTTGACAGTGAAAGAAGTTGGCTGACCTTTAAATAGTATTGTATGCATGCTTGTGAGGAGATCAGAGTCTATTGAGCCAAATCTGCTTGCATGCATGGGTAACTGCAAAATACAATGACCTTTAAGCTAATAGACTCTGAATGGTTTTGTAGCCAGGTAGAAAGACAAAATTACTTATCAATTTAATACTTTATAACGAAGAAATAATTCTTCAGTGCTGAAGTCTTTTTGGACGCCAGATTAGTAAATCTGTTTGTTGAGTATTTGGGATTGGTCTGGAAATGTGCCTACAAGATTGGGCAGGCAGCATTTGTCAGCATGTCTCGGCACCCTCACACATCACCCAGCTTCTTGCTCAACATTCTTTCTGTTTCTTGGAAGTTGCTTTAGGTTTCCCTATCACTTGAACATTTAGATCAATTGGAACCAGGCGCTACATGGGGAAGCCTGTCATAATATCTGAAAAATGAGTTCTTCAAATCTTTAGTCAAGGAGAGTGTGCCTCCAGCTATAAAATATTAACACTTTCAAGCTCCATAGACGGAGAGTACAGGATTCAGTGCAATTTGTATTTACAATGGTTACGCTTGATGCTGAGTCCCTGAAAATTCCCTGTGCAAAAGGATTTGCCTCAGTTATATATTTCCCCCTTATTACATAATTATATTTGCTCCCTCTGTTGAAGAACAGCTTTTTCCTGCTTTTTAGTGGTCATTGATGTCATCTTTGGTCTCAGCAAGTCTTTTTATCTAATATTTTTGTGCTCATACTAGTAATTATTATTCTAAGAAGATAAATGATGACATTCATGTTTTTTGATATTCGTATTTTTAATTCATGAGTATTTACTGTGGATTGGAGCATGGTTTTTGAAGAATCGTTTTCAAACTAAAGCCATAATTTCTAATTGATGTTTTGAAATAATGTTTATGTTCTGAAGGTATTAAGTAACATGACAATTTCTAATGAGATGGGATTTCCAAGGAGCTAGGAGTTCTAGAGACTTGGATATAGTCTTAAAAAGTACCTAACGTTGGCTTTGATGGCTATTGACACAATCACAACAGTATCCCAAGCAAACTTAGTGGAAGTTGACAAGCAAAGTGGATTTGAAATGGAAATCTTCAGGGGCACCTGGGTGGCTCAGTCAGGTGAGTGCCCGACTATTTCAGCTCAGGTTTTGAGCCCAGGATCATGAGATGGAGGCCTGCATCAGGCCTGCTTAAGATTCTCTCTTTCTCTCCCTCTGCCCCTCTATACCACTCATTCTCTCTCTCTCTCTCTCTCTCTCTCAAATAATTTATTTATTTTATAAATAAATAAAAATAAAATAGAAATGGAAATCTCCAACTGTGAAATCAAAACTCCATTCATCTTACTAATTACATTTGTTTTTACTATCATATTTATTTAGTCTGCTAGTGTATAGGTACCATGAACCAAAGACTTGGTTGTTACTCTTAACTCTAAGAGGTTTGGCAGAGGTGAAGTGTTCTCTGGATTTGTGAAGCCCTGTCTAAATCTCCAGGAATTGTTATTGCTCTCCCCCTCCTAATCTCCTAATTTCTTGCTCTCATTATTATTCTAACGTAGACCGACGCCATTAAATTCTACTATTTCCTACTCTCCCATATGGTTACCATGCAAATTCCTTAAGAGCAAGGACTATGACTTTGCAACTTTCTGTTCTCAGTGCCATCCATCCTATGTGACATGTAATTGCTAGATACCCAACCTAAAGGTCGGCTAAGTGAATAGGAAGTTGTGCTTGAGCAAATGTGTAATTACTGCCTGTTTGAATATTTCCGAGGTTCACACTTAACAGAAAGGGGCGTCAGTCAAAGATACAATGGGAGTCTTGAAATTATAATCTTCAAAAGGGGGGAAATGTTGGTTTGTTTGGGAGATAGAATCCTGTCTGTGAGGAGAAAGTAGCCATTTGACTCAGAGAAATTTCAGATATTCAGGGGCTCTGGAACCATTTAAGCTCTACTGGTATCTCTATCTATTGGGTTTATCTGTCAACATGAATCTTAAATTAAAAAAAAAATGAATCACGTAGGCTTGGATTCTGGATCTCAAAATCAGCATTTGTTTTGGCTTCATTTCATCCTGCTGTGCATGCCTTCTTTCATGTTTATCAAACTGAAATTTGTCAGGGCGCCTGGGTGGCTCAGTTGGTTGAGCAGCCGACTTCTGCTCAGGTCATAATCTCACGGTTGTGGGTTTGAGCCCCACATCGGGCTCTGTGCTGACAGCTCAGAACCTGGAGCCTGTTTCAGATTCTGTATCTCCCTCTTTCTGCCCCTTCCCCACTCGTGTTCTGTTTCTCTCTGTCTCTCAAAAATTAAATAAATAAATAAAATTAAAAAAGAAAAACAAAAAAACTGAAATTTGTCAACTACTTTAAATGATGCACTACCTTTTGAAGAGGTAATATGTTCACAACTCAAAACCACAAGATATAAAGCAGTATTCATTTAAAAATCTCCATTCTACCTGTCTGTGGCCACTCTTTCTTATAGGCTATCAATTTATGTGTAGGTTAGAAGTTTTTGCTTTCATATATAAGCAGATATTTAGCCCACTTTATTTCAAAAGGTAATCACTCTGTCACTCCACTTTTCAGTTCCACTTAATTAACTACATTTCTTGGAAATCATTCCATATCAGTACACAAGAAGTTTTTGTACTTTGTAAGCCACGTGGTATTGCATTACAGATTTTTAGTCATACATGATTTTTTTCAGGCCCATATTGGTGAAGGTTTGCTAGATTTTTTTTTTCTGTCATAAACAATAATAGTGTCATTAAATGTAAGTGTGCACATTTTAAGGTATATCTGTAACTTACTAAAAGTGAAATAGAAAGTAGAACATTTGTACTTTTGCTAGGTATTGCCAAAAACTCCATAGATTTAGTACAGATTTACACTCCTTAAAACAATATAGGACAGTGTCAGTTTTTCCCCAGCTTCACTAACACAGTGAGTTATGTCACTTTTGAAATTTTATGGGTGAAAAATTTTATTTAATGTGGTGTTGATTTTTACTTCACTTAAGATATATAATTTTTAGTATATTGCAAGAGAAATGGCTAAGAACTGCTTTAATCTAATTTTTTTGTCATAGTCTTTGTCCTTGTTTGTATTTAGATCTTTACTTTTTACTTATTGATATAAAGGAACTCTTTATAGATTATGAAAATTGCCCATGGAAATGCTTCCTGTTTTTCTTCTTAAGTTTTGACTTAGCTAATGGTACTTTTTGTGGCATAGAAATATTTGCATTTTCATGAATACCAAGTATTTGACAAACTCGGCAACAAAATGATGTCAACATTTATTTAATCTTTCTTTTATAGCTTCTGAGATTTTTAAAAAATCACACTGAAAATGCCTTTCTTACTCCAATGTCATTTAAATTCATTGAAAATGTATAAATTATGATTTTAAATGTTATGCTTTAATCTGATATATTTGGAATTTATTCTGAGGTAATTTTTTTCTATAGAGCTACCCAAGTATTTCAACACAATTTCTTAATTCATCTTTTCTCTGTTAATATGAAATACCACCTTAAATATACACATATCATTTACTTAGTTGGATTCTGTCCTTTTAGGCTGCTTCATTGTACTGATTATCTATTCAAATCCCAGTGCCACACTGATTTAATGATTATTGCTTTACACTTTTTTAAATATCAGTAAGTCTACCTCTCCTCCCTAAATCACTTTCCATTTTCTTTTTTTTTTTTTTAATTTTTAATGTCTTATTTATTTTTGAGAGAGAGAGAGAGAGCAGGGGTGGATCAGAGAGAGAGGGAGATAGAATCGAGAGAGAGAGAGAGAGAGAGAGAGAGAGCGAGAGCGAGAGAGAGCAGGGGCAGGTCAGAGAGAGAGGGAGACAGAATCTAAAATAGGCTCCAGACTCTGAGCTGTCAGCATAGAGCCTGACGCGGGGCTTGAACCCACGAACCATGAGATCATGACCTGAGCTGAAGTCGGACGCTTAACGGACTGAGCCACCCAAGTGCCCCTCACTCTCCATTTTCAAGATTGTGATTCTTGATTTTGGCTCGGGTCATGATCTCATAGTTCATAAGTTTGAGCCCTACATTGGGCTCAGCGCTGACAATATGGAGCCTGCTTGGGATTCTCTATCTCCCTCTCTCTCTGCCTCTCTCCCGTACACTCTCTCTTTCAATAAATAAGTAAACATTTAGTAAACAAAGAAAAATTATTCCTAAGTATTTTGTGTCTTTTTCCCAGAATCTCTTATTAGGGAGGTTATTTGTATACATAAAAGATAATAATTTCTGTATGTTAATTTTATACTGAGCCAACATTTACTAAATTCTCTTACTGCTCAGTAAAATTCACTTTTTTTAAAAGGTGAACAATGTTATCATCTGCGAAGTAGTATCTTCATAGTAATACTGATTTCATCTCCTTAATCTCTTTTTCTAAGACCTTTTACTCTTATTCAATTATATGGCAATGTATATACAGGAGAATGAAACAGTGTTTAAATAGTAGGGGTCAGTTTAGCTTTTTTAGATAGATTTTGATAGCTTTCTCTTTCTTCTTTGATAATCCATGAGTTAGACTTTCTGTTTTTGTTCATTTCATTGTTCCTTTCATTGTTACAGTATTGTCAATTGTATCCAGGTTTTATATTAATTTTCAGAATGTATTAAAATCATCTCTTGAGTCTTTTATTTTCCCTGATTATTTTTCCCTTTTTTCTTTAAAAAAATTGTTTAATGCTTTGTTTATTTCTGAGAGAGAAAGAGACAGCGTGAGTAGGGGAGGGTCAGAGAGAGAGGGAGACACAGAATCTGAAACAGGTTCCAGGCTCTGAGCTGTCAGCACAGAGCCCGACGTGGGGCTCGAGCCCACGAACCATGAGATCATGACCTGAGCCGAAGTCGGACGCTTAACCGACTGAGCCACCCAGGCGCCCCTGTTTTTCCTATATTGGATATTTGTGCCTATTCCTTTTACTTTAGATTGGGCTAATGCAGTGGTTTTGATTGGGGCAATTTTGACACCTCTGACCCCGAGGAACAACTGATGAGGTCCATAGACATTTTCAGTTGTTTCAGTGGGATAAGCGGAATAGCACTGACGTCTAGTAGACAGAAGCCAGGGATGCTGGTCCATGAAATGCAAGGACATCATTTATAACCAAGAATGATCTTCCCTGAGTACCAAGGTTAAGAAATCCTGGAAGCTACAAATATTTCTTATATTAATAGTATTTTATTTTTCAAAGATTCTGCTTTTGTACTTGTTGACTAATTCTACCATTTCCTTTCTAACTCATTGATTTCTGTTTTAATCATTTTAGGAGTCTTCCTTCTGCTTTCATTAGGCTTCATTAATCTTTTAACTAATTTCTAAAGATGAATGCGTAATATTTATCTTTGTACTTGTTTTCATACAGAAATATTTAATGCAATGATTTATGTTTCTGAGCAGGGTCTCAAATAGACTCAACACAGTATACTTTCATGATTGGTATTTAGATTAAGTAGTATAATTTTTTATCGATCGTTTTTTTGACGGAAGGTATATTTAAAAATATTTTATTCTTTTTTTTAAATATTTTTATTTATTTCTAGGAGAGAGAGAGAGAGAGAGACAGCGCGAGCAGGGGAAGGTCAGAGAGAGAGGGAGTCACAGACTGAAACAGGCTCCAGGCTCTGAGCTGGCAGTCAGCACAGAGCCAGACGCGGGGTTCGAACCCACGAACCGCGAGATCATGACCCAAGCGAAAGTCAGACGCTTAACCGACTAAGCCACCCAGGCGCCCAAATTTAAAAATATTTTAAAATATCAGATTTTGTTTTCCAGTTTTATTATTAGTTCTGTCACTATATGCCCAAAGAATGTTGTCTTTATTCTTTCTCTGGTTTTATTTATGTTTTGTGTGTAACCATAAATAAGTCAGTTTTTATGAATGTACTGTGGCCACTAGTAAAGAAAATCCATTTTCACGTTTTATTGTGGTATGCCTTATTTATTAATATTTAAATTTATGAAGGTTGTTATTATGTTATTTGGTACCTTTCTGATTATAACTCCTTAATCTACATAGTTTTGTTAAATATTTATTTTATCAATTTAAATGACAGTTCTTGCCTTTTTTTAAAAAACTTTTCTTTTTGCCTTGAATTCAACCTCATTTGTTATTAAGACAATAACTTTGGGGTGCCTGGGTGGCTCCGTTGGTTGGGCGTCTAACTTCGGCTCAGGTCATGATCTCATAGTTCGTGGGTTCGAGCCCCGCTTTGGGCTCTGTGCTGACAGCTCAGAGCCTGGAGCCTGTTTCAGATTCTGTGTCTCCCTCTCTCTGACCCTCCCCTGCTCATGCTGTCTCTCAGAAATAAATAAAACATTTTTTAAAATATTTAAGACAATGACTTTTGTTTTCCTTTTGTTTATATTTGCCTGATATATTTTGTTGCCATTATTTTATTTCCCATTTTCTCAAGCATTTTGTTTTAGGTGTGTTTCCCTCTATTTAGCACATAGTGGGTTTTTCTGCTTTATTCAACTTGAGTCTTTTTCTTTTATATGTCAGTTTAACCTGCATGCATTTCATTCTTTAAAGAATTGTTTTCATGCCAACCATGAGCCACTTGGAGCTATTAATAGGGAATATATACTATAGTTATTTTTAATTGTATCACATTTTTTTCATATTCTGCTTTTCTGTCTTTAAAGCCTTTTGTACTGTTTTGCTTACTGGAATGTGTGTGTATGCAAGTGTGTGCACATGTGCATGTGTGTGCACATGCGTGTGTGTGTTGCTTCTGTTACTTGGAAGAGTGGTATTCTGGACCTAGTATAACTTTTATGTTCTAAATACTCTCAGCCCTCTCTCTGTAAATGATATTTGATTTTCCACTATAGCCAATGATGGAGTTAATATCTTTCCTCTTATTAATATTTCTCTTTCCTTTGCTTCTGCACCTGATTTTAGTTATTATATAATCTTTCTTAGAATTTTACTTCGAGCTGTTAAATAGACTTATACTCCATTACTCATTTTGAAGTATTAAAAATATCCTTGAACCTTGGTATTCGAAGTCTGGAAATGACCATACTTAATCACTCTCCCCCGATGAGGATATGTATTATTTACATTCTCTTCTGTCACCTCAGTCCTTATATACATTTAAATCTTTGTTCCACAAATAAGTAGATTCAGGTTTTAGTACTAATGTTTTCATAGTCTTTCCAAAAATATCTTTCTGCTGTGTGAAATTCTTCAAGAAGCACCAATGGGAACAGTATTCCCTGAAATATTGCATGTTAAAAAATGTTTTTGTGTTAGTGTTTGTACTCAAACAACACAGTGGCTGGATATTAAATACTTGGATTTTTCCTTTTTTCACATGAAGATTTTGTGAGCACTACTCCACTGCCTTCTAGAATTGAATGTTGCCTTGGAGATATCTAAGGTCAGCTTTATTTTTTCCCTCCTGGTAATTGAGTTGTTCTTATTTCTTGACAGCTCTGAAGGATCCTTTCTTTATCCTTGAAATTACTTGCTTTAAAAGGATATATCTTAAAAAAATAATTTTTAAAAAGTGGCTTTTTCATGACCAACAGCATAATGACAACATCATAAAATGAGAAATTATAAGTAATATATAAAAGGATAGATAAGGAGCTCTGGGAAATTGGAAAGAGTTTTATTTTTTTTAACTGAAAAAAATAGCGAGTTAAGATTTTCATAGGATTTAAGCTGAGCCTTGAAGAATTAGGACATGGGAAACTGGAAAGGAGCAGGACTCAGGTGGATGGAAATGGGAACTTGTATGCAAAAATTACTGTGCATGAGGTCATCTATATTACTAGATTCTGAGCACCTTGAAGTCAATAAATACTTCTACTTTGTGTTTTTATCCCTTCCAACTCCCAGCTCAATCCTTTGCATCTAAGAGAAGCTATATAAATATTTATTATTGCATATTGTGATCCTTATTTGAGCAGATGAGCATATTTAAAATGTTTTTCAGAGTAAGAAATGATTTTATTATTACAAAACCATCTTAATTCAGTTAAAAGTCAGTATTCCCAAATAGAGGTAGGAGTATCAGGGAAAATGAGGCAAGTCATCTTAGCCTCACTGTACCATTGATTTCACTTATCTTTTCTGAATGACAATTATTTTCACTTCTGGGCTACAAAAAATCCAAAAAGTTCTTTCATATATGGTAATTAGATATAAGATTCATCACTCATTGTGCTTCTATTGAATAACAAACATATGGAAAAATCAAGCATGAATGCACCTGTTTTTCCTTATTTCCTCTGAGCCTTCAGCACACTAATGGATTTCCATAAGGGTAGGGATTTAACTTGCATAAGTCTATGAAAAATTTATAAGACAAGTTTCCTTGTTGAATTCCTCTCTACCAGCAAGGCCAGATCGTGAACTTCCATGAAAAGACTTTATTATTTCTGAGAGCTCCACCCCCACACAACTTACTGTCAAATACACCTCCCTCGCCTTTCATTTTGCTCACTCCTACTAAGCACTCAGATATTCACTTGCTTAAACTCGCTTGAGACTTGAGTTACGTGGTCAGCAGGATTAATGGTCTGTCACACACTTGGAGAGCTCTTTCTAGAATAAGCTTCACATAATTAATGCTTTTCTCCTAAATTGGTATTAAAAGAGTAGGCTGAGTTGCAGTAATTTATCCGATCATCAATCTCTCACTAAAATTCAGTGTAAGAGTTCAAGGATTTGTCCTTAGTTCCTTAGATGGAAGAATAAGTGTATTGAAATCAGTAGTTCTGAGATAGTCAGTGCAAACAAAATGAATACATTTGCATGTTTTTATTTTCTTACAGTTGATCTTGAGATGATAATGCATAAGGGCTATCATTGGTATACAAGTCAAAGAGAGAATGGGAAGGAGCTAGCTTTTTTTTTTTTTTTTTTTCATCTCACCGTTACTTATTGGGCTCCATTGATACTTTGAGTTCTGCACATCTCTAGATGCTGTACGTGGACGTGATGTCATTTTGCAAGTACAAAGACTGGGAAAAGTTCTGCACTAAGTGAGCTCATTCTGTGGGATTGACACTTTGATATGTATGATTCTAGAAAACCTCTGCTCCTTCCAGAATGCTAGGCTACCTTCCCAATTGAGTACTGTTTGTACAGAACTTCCTTCGCATCAGGTTTGGGAGAATTAGGTCACCATACCTTGACTTGAGATGAACACCAGCTGCTCCAGCACTATCCACAGATTGCCATTGATAAGGTTTTTTCAGAAGGATTAGATGTGGGATGACCTGGGGAATTCACTGAGTTAAACTTTGGAACCTTTGAAGCTGCTGTAGGATGATAGAAAGAGTAATGTAATTGTAACAAATACCTTGTATACATTCCCAGCTTTGCTACCTTCTAGAGATAGCACGTTTCATTCCCTGAGTCTCCATTTACAGTGCTGTCTAGTGGCAGAGTTGTTATGCAAATCTAATAAGATAATTGAAGCCCTTCTTTCAATGAAACTTTTTTTTTTTTTGTCTATCCCTCTTATTCTATAGGTAACAAAACTGAGGCCTGAAGAAAGAAAACAATTTACCTTAGAGATGCCAGATTGTTACAGAAAGAACCTGGGCTAACAGATTAATAGATAAACTTATTCCCTACCCACCACCTTCATTGCAGAAGGAAAGAACAGCCATGCATATAAAGTCTGGGTTTCAAAGGTACACCCATGTGAGTGGGAAGTCACAGGAAAATAAAGACTTTGATTTACTACTGAATTCAGAGATATTATGGAGCCTTTGTCTGAATTTAGTTCAAATGGATATTTACTGAGAGTTAATGAAATGAAATCAGAAGTCCAACAGAGGAATTAAGTCTGCATACCATACGTAGTAGGCACAACTGAGTTTGGTCTCTATTTTCTGAAGTCAGTAATTCCTATTGTATGAGCCGATCAATCTAGTCTTACTGCTTAGTTGTTTTCTAGTTTTACATACACCTGCTTTCACTGTAACATCCCTCATTTAAATACATGAAAGTACAAATTTGAAGTGTTTATCCTGAGTCCATAGAGCATCTCACAACTCAAGCTCTTATCTTTTTCTTTGCTATTGATGCTTTATGACTATTGATTTTTAAATATTAGCTTAGTGAAAAGGGAGCCTATCACTAGTCCAAATAGACAGTTTAAGATTTTCTATGCATTTCAAGGCTTGTTCTGTATGACAGAAAGCTGTATCAATAAGATATCAGCAACATTTAAAATAAAGAGAAGAATTCAGAATTCTGCCAGAGATAATTGCCGAGGCCAGAGAGAATGGTGTAGCTTTTCTCTTCACAGACAAAATTAATCAAGGATATTATTCCAGGTGAACTTTCAGTTTTTGACATTTAATCAAATTTAGCAATGCCTAGAGACTATAAATCTAAACTATTTAATTCAGGTGCTTAAAGATTAGAAAGGTAAATGATTATCTTAAGTAGGTCATTCTTAGCTTAAAGTGTTTAGTTTTTATTAAAGCTTTCATTTCTCGTTTTGGAAATTCTTAGGCCATATCGACAATATTTATTTTTCAATTCTGTTTTCACAGACTGAGAGGTCATCTTTCCTGATATACTGAATTAATCTGACTTGTCATTCCTTGCATTTCAGGGTTTTCTCCTGCCCACTGAAAATTTTACATTGAGGCTTTTACCCTAGTGACAGTAAAAAAAATAAAGAGACGAAAAGAAAGAATGCTTTTTTTTCCCACCTAAAATTCCAGGTCAGTCTGACACAGGATCTCATCAAAATTAACTGTGGGTACTCAAGAATATTAAATAACAACTTGTTTTTTCTACTCTGAGAATCTTTACCCCAGGTTTGTTTGATTGTTGTTACTGAGAGTTTCTTTTATTTATTTATTATTTTTTAATGTTTTATTTATTTTTGAGAGAGAGAGAGACTGCGTGAGCAGGGGAGAGCCAGAGAGAGAGGGAGACACAGAATACAAAGACAGGCTCCAGACTCTGAGCTGTCAGCACAGAACCTGACGCAGGGCTCAAACCCACTAACCATGAGATCATGACCTGAGCCAAAGCTGGACACTTACCCGACTGAGCCACCCAGGCACCCCGAGAGTTTCTTATTAGTAGCTCTGCATCCAAAGCATTTTCCTCTAATTCTTTCCAGGTTATAATATTATCATCACCATTTCTCATGGTGCATTTTACTTATTTGTTTATTAGGCAATGAACTAAATATTTGAGGGTAATCCATCCCCTACAATGACAGGTCTAAAATATGCCACAATGATACAAAAAATAAAAATTAATAAAACTGTCCATCACCATACTTTTGATTTGTGGAGGAATCACAATTAGAATATGAAAAGAGTGATCCCACATATGCAGCTATGTAAATAAGTGGCTTTGGCTCTGGAGTCATCGAAATTTCGCATCACATAATCAGGATATCCACACATTATTAAAATGGGGCAATGAGAATGTGAAACTGTGTATTCTGATTCAGTAGGTCCGGAATGGGGTGTAGGATTCTTTAGTTCCTAAGGATATTGATGAACTTCCAGTGTTTATGGAGCAAGCTATTAGATAATAAGCTTCGCCACATGCATAACATTTTAGAATTTACAACATTCTTTGTTACATAATGTGCTATCTAATTTTTATAACAAATAAGGGGTCAATCAATGAAGTATCCAACTCTTGATTTCAGCTCCTGTTGTGATCTCACAATAATGGGGCTCTGCCTTGAGTGTGGAGACTGCTTGGGATTCTCTCTCTCTCTCTCTCTTTCTCTCCTTCTCTTTCTCTGTCCCTCCCCTGCTAGTGCTCTCTCTCTCTCTCTCAAAATAAATAAGCCCTTAAAAATAAAAATAATTGGGGCACCTGGGTGGCTTAGTCGGTTAAGCGTCCAACTTTTGCTTAAGTCATGATCTCGCGGTTCGTGAGTTCGAGCCCCGCGTCAGGCTGTGTGCTGACTGTCAGCTCAGAGCCTGGAGCCTATTTCAGAGTCTGTGACTCCCTCTCTCTCTGACCCTCCCCTGCTCACGCTGTCTCTTTCTCTCCTGGAAATAAATAAAACATTAAAAAAAAATTTTAAAAAAATAAAAATAAAAATAATTTTTACTATAATTTTTATGCAGAGTAAGTAAAAAGATATGTATTATTTTACAGATTAGAAAACTGAAGTGAATATGATTTTTCCAAGCTTTTCAAGTATGTGAACTATTAGTTAGTAAATATAGCGAAGAATTCTCTTCTTCAGACTCCAGAAACAAATCTCTTTCATTGATAATAATGTTCCAAGGTTGTATGAGAATAACATGCTTCTGTTAGCATATATTCCTTGACCATTCACATTGTTTATAATAGCCATTTTTGTATCTTTCATAAGAGTTTATATTTACCTCATTTTTATGCTACTGGAAATTTATTTTCTCGGTCTTTAAAATCTGTTATTAATTTTCAGACTGTTGCATTGTGTTATGTAGTAGCAAGTGATGTTTGGCTTGTAACCTGGTAACACCATTCTAAAAACAACTTTAGAATTTCTAAGATATAAAAATCTATAATTATTAAGATATATAAGATTATCTGATATGCATCAATTAGGTCATAGAAAATACTAGAGCCAAAATGTCTGCTTACAGATTTTAGTTCTTCCGTGCCCTGTGTGAATGAAAGCAGTCAGTTAATGAAAAACAAATGTGAAGGATTCCCTACCCCACCGCCCCCTACCATTTGGAAAAAGATAACATTTTCTTTCCTTTTCCATCAACTCTAATTTTATATAGGAAATAAGTATTATAACAACATGGCTTGGTAAGGTAGAAAGACATTTTTGAGTTTAATGTGATTCTTCTATCAATTAATTCTGTGTGCTTAACCTTACAAGGCTTAGGTTTTTTCTTTCCTTTTGGTTGGTTTTTTTGTTTTTTTTTTTTGTAATTTCATTCATTTAGATCCAGAATATTTCTTGTGGATCTAAATGAACACAGCTTCAACTGTGTGCCAGATGCTAGACTACTTATGCTAGATATAGGGATGTCTTTCCTTTCAAAGAACTCACAGTTGTGGGGTGAGGAAACTCATATTATGAGCTCTAAATAGCCTGAAATTATTTGAGCTACTATAACATGAGGCTTATGCTACCGATGCAAATCCCAAAAATTATTGTAGGAATTGAATAAAGTAACCCAAGTAACATAATTGAGTTCTGTGACTGGAAACTTTTATAGGCTCTGATAATGTCAGGCGTCCCTCCTTTCCTTTCTCTCAGACTCAGGATTGAACAGTTGTACTAATTACTTAAATCTTATAACCAACAGTAAAATGGAAATTGGTGGAGGAAGAGGTATTCTTTTATATCAATCTTGGTGTTTATAGTGCCCTAAGCAAGCATGGATTTTAGATGATATTAGACTATGATATTCAATTCTCAGTATTTTTCCTTAAAATAATGATGAGGATTCTCTTTTTATCTTTAATACTACAAGAATGTATCATTTCTTGTTCCAAGGACAAAGATACCCAAGGTCATCATGATTGTGAAAAAGTTCTTATTATATATGAGGATCAGATACACATGTGCTGTGCAAAGGCAATGAGCCTTGGCAGGTTGACTTGGAAGGTATATTGAACAGAAGGAATGCAGTTGTGATGGGGACAGAGTTAGGTACATTTCATCTATTTCAGTTCCTAGGTATTGTTAATGTTTGTGATCCAGTTGGCATGACTGAGTATCTGCTAAGTCTACTTAGCAGAATCACAATGTCAGGATTCAGAGAGTGTAGATTTTTCCTCTGGTAGTAGATTATACATGCTTGATGTCATCTCCAATCACTTTTTAAAAAATTTCCTATACACAAAAAGATGTTTTATTCATTTTTTAAAATGTTTTATTTATTTTTGAGAGAGAGAGAGAGAGAGCATGAATGAGGGAGGGGCAGAGAGAGAGGGAGACATTGAATCTGAAGCAGACTCAGATGTGGGGCTAGAACCCTGGAACAAGGTCATGACTTAGGCTGAAGTTGGATGCCTAACTGACTGAGCCACCCAGGCGCCCCCAAAAAGACATTTTAAAATAATAGGTTCTTGGGGCACCTGGGTGGCTCAGTCAGTTAAGCGTTCAACTTTGCCTTAGGTCATGATCTCACAGATTCATGAGTTCAAGCCCGACATGGGGCTCACTACTGCAGCGCAGAGCCAGCTTCCAATCCTGTCTCCTTCCCTTTCTGCCCCTCCCCTGCTCGTGCCTTCTCTCTCTCTCCTCTCTCTTTCAAAAAATAAATAAACATTAAAAAAATTAAAAATTGGAGTGCCTGGGTGGCTCAGTCGGTTAAGCATCCAATTTTGGCTCAGGTCAAATCTCGTGGTTTGTGGGTTCAAGCCCTGCGTCAGGCTCTGTGGTGACAGCTCAGAGCCTGGAGCTTGTTTCGGATTCTGTGCTCCCTCTCTCTCTGCCCCTCCCCCACTCATGCTCTGTCTTTCTCTGTCTCAAAAATATATAAACTATAAAAAATTAAAAATTAAAAAAGAAATTCTAGTAGAATTCTTTGTAGGAAACTAAAAGTAGGCTAATTAAAAAAATTCTCCTAGCTATTTACAATTTCTCTTTCAGTGCTTCTCCATTCTAATTTTACTGAGTTGCATCCATTTTAGGCAAAAATTGAAAATAATGACTATGTATTATGGACATCAATCAGAAGTAATTGACCTGTATTTATCAGTGATGGGTAGTTGGGAATGAGAGGCCAGCCTGACTTTGCTTTAATTTTCAGTCAATTCCTCCTTCAAATTCATATGGTTGTCAGTTACCTCCTGCTCATTTTTTGTGGTGTGAAAGCTGTTTACCAAAAAATTAACGGAAATTTAGTTTTACCAGCTAGAAGGGAACATTTTCTCCATAGTTAAACATAGCTTCCAATATTTGAGCAATCAGATAAAGAAGAAAGCAGGAAGCAATTGATACACATTTCAGATAGTCGCTCTGCTTAATAGTCAGCTTGTTTCTGGAGACAGGGACGCCTGAACTGGCATCTTCATAAGAACAGAAGAAAGATTATCACATAAGCTAACAACAAAGACACAAGATAGAGGATTAATGTTCTAAGTGTGAATAGTACAAGAGTTATGCTTCCTGGGTTTTATTTCTCTTTCTAAAATTGCTGCAAAAATAGTTATTTTACTGAAGCATGAGAAAACAGGGTAGTTGTAAAACTTTGTAAGATCTACTTTCCCATCCCTTTATTGTGTATATATATGAAACTGTGTGTGTACATATATATATATATACACACACATATATACACATGTATATGTATATATATACACGTATATATATACACACACATACACACACACATATATACACATGTATATGTATATATATACACGTACACACACACACACACACACACACACACATATATATAAAAGCGGGTTTGTGTGTACAGTATGGATATATATGTATTGATTTATTTATGGCTGCAGTAAAGGCATTTTAAAAAAATGCTTATTTATTTTGGGAGAGAGAGAGCACAAGAGAGGAGGGCAAGGTGGTGGGCAGAGAGAGAGGGAGAGAGAGAATCCCAAGCAGACTACATGCTCATTGTAGAGCCTTACACAGGGCTTGAACCTCTGAACAGTGAGATCCTGACCTAAGACAAAATCAAGAGTTAGACACTTAACACACTAAGCCCAGTCACCCCTACAGTAATAACATTGTGTGTTATTTTTGTAAAGGATAGAATCCTACTTTATTTCATGTTAAGGATTTCAGTATGCTCAAATTTCAAATGGACATTGTTGTATATAAAAATTATTAAAAAATGGTTTGCAGTTCTACTCAGCATTCACTTATGAAGTATGGAAATTGTGTCATATATGATGATAATAGCATATGAATATATATGATATATCTATCATATATATGTTATATATATGATATATGTATTATATACGATATATATACACACATATATATATATGAAATATGCTTTAAACCAGGAAAAAACATATACTAGCACTTGGAAAGAGCAATGTTTCTCTTGGGCTGGGGGATAAGATACTTGAACAGGGGCTATAGAAGAATGAGTCTCACATGTCAAGTCAAGAAGTTGAGTTTTCACTACAGACAGTGAAGGGAACAATGGAGTCTTTTTCTTTCTTTCTTTCTTTCTTTCTTTCTTTCTTTCTTTCTTTCTTTCTTTCTTTCTTGTTAACTGAGATATAACTAACGTAACAAAACAAATTTACCATTTGAAAGCATACAATGCAATGAATTTTAGTATATTCCAGAGCATTTTTATTTCTCCCACACAAAACCCCATACCTGGCAGTCACTCCCCATTTCCATCCTCTCCCATTCCCTGCAAGCCACTGGTCTACTTTCTATGTCTATGAGTTTGCCCATTCTGGATATGTCATATAAATGAATCATATAATATGTAGCCTTCTTTGTCTGGCTTTTTTCATGTTTTTAAGATTCATACATATTATAGCATGCATCAGTATCTCATTGTTTTTCCATGGATGAATAATATTCCACTGTATGGATGGATATACATTTAATTTATCCATTAATCAGTTGCTGGACATTTCAGTTGTTTCCACTTTTCAGCTCTTATGAATAATGCTGTTATGAACATTTGTACACACGTTTTGCATACACATATGTTTTTAGTTCTCTTACGTATAGATCTAGAAGTAGAGTTTCTAGTCATTTGGTAACTCCATTTTTAGCTTTACAAATTGTGAGGCTGATTTCCAAAGCAGCTATACCATTTTACCTTCCCACCTGCAATATGTAAGGGTTTTTAGTTTTCTTCCTCTCCTCATTGGAGGATGAGCAGCTTGAAATTATGAGTTAGAAGGATCCTCTACAGAAGCTATGACAGTTTTAAGGTTTAAGGTAAATTCAGTTTGGGACATACTGACTTGTCGGCAGTTTATCTATAGGGAGATGCTAAGAGGTGAGCTACATTTTTTAAATGTGAAATTGCAGTTTTAAGATAATAGCCTGGCTTCATTTTCTCCTACCTGTATCTGGGCAAGTGTGGCCTACAGTTATGAGTGGGCCAGTGCTAGTAACAACAATAACAAAATCCTGGGGCGCCTGGGTGGCTCAGTCAGTCAAGTGTCTGACTCTTGATTTTGGCTCAGGTCATGATCTCACGATTTGTGAAATTGAACCCTGAGTCAATCCCTGTGCTGAGTCAGCTGCTTGGGATTCTCTCCCTCTCTCTCCCTTCCCCTCTTCACCCCTCAAAATGAGAAAGGATGGAAGGAAGGAAGGAGAGAAGGAGGGAAGGAAGAGCAAGCAAGAAAGAAAAAAGTCCTGGGGCCCTCTCCAGACATACAAAATCAGAATTCTCCATGTGGGATTAGGAATTTGTATTTTAAGTACTTAAGTACAAGTACTTAAGCTGATTTATTTACATACTAGAGTTTAAAAACTACCACTCAAACCTACTAGTATAAGAAAGAGTGACCGCAAGAACAACACTGACCGTGCTACCTCTATCTGCTCAGGGATGATGTACAGTTGATAACTGACATTCAAGTTCAAGTTTGACCAGCATTATGCCAGACAGTTTGCACTTTTTCTTTCATTTCATTGTAATGCATTTTTGAGGTGGGACTACTATAACCTTCATTATAAAAATGAGGAACCTGGCCTTGAAGGTGTAAGAACTAAGAGACGGCACAATTGAGATAAACCTTAAAATATCTGTTCACCTTATCAAACTATATTAGAGTAAGTTTTATTTACTATATATAACAAAAGTTGCTGAGAAAAGGAAACACAAATATGCACCAGCTGTGGGTAGGGGTCCTTCACATGTGTTTTGAACTGACTAAAAGAGACGTATCAATTTAAAAGCAATGGAATTCTACATTATTACCATCATCATCACCATCATCATCATCATCCAGAAGCACTTCCCAAGCTCCTTTTCATTGAGCTATGTATGCACTGCACCTTGCAAATATAGAAATGCTGTATCAGTTTGCTTGGTAGTAATAATGGACTTGGTAATTGGATTTCAGAAAGCACTGCAACAACTCTCTGTTGATATCTTACAAAATCCCAACCCGGAGGCAGTCTTTCAGTGGTAGATTTAGGATTGGGCAGAGCCAAAGTGACCTTGACTTTGTTGCATACGAAGCTGCCGTGGGCTTGCAGAATTGTAACAACCTACTCTGTATACACTTTATCTTTCTTTGTTCTATGAGCTATGAGAAGGTATCTTCTGGACACAATTTATTACATTAGGCAAGAGGATTTGTGTGAAAGTTATTTTTGTCACTTAGGTAGTAATACATAAGGTAACAACATCGTTATATTATTTTAGTAGTAAATATTGTAAGTAACTAATATAGTATGCTATATATCATATTTTCTCATTGATGATGATACATTTTTAGCTGTTCAAGGGCACTGATTATCCTGGTTTAATTTGATAACCCTCAATACATTTTTCATATAATAGAAAATTAAGACAACCATATAATTTATCATCTAAACCTCAATAATTTTCAAGTAAAACGGTGCATCGTTAAGAATGTTGTCCGGACTGTAGGCAAAAGCTGGAATTGTACTGGGCAAATTATATGTATAGTCACTGCACATTAAATGCTAAAAAGGCATACAAATTATTTATCACATCATCTGAGGCACCAGAGGGTCAGAGCTCATGAACTGCATCATAACTGATAATAGAAACCATTGTTCTTGTTCCATTATTATATTATTAATCCCTTTATTTTAAGAGCAATTCAGTGGCAGAAATAGAAGGCAACTGAAGAATAATATGAGAAAGAAAAACCTACAAAGAACAATATCTATATGCTAATATTTGCTTGTTAACCATTTCTTTCACTATTCCCAAAATAGAGTTTTTAAAAATGGCATTCTGCTTCAGTAAGAGCGCTTTGTGTTGTTTTTAAGTATAGTCACTGTAAGTTTCCTAGGTAACCTGTAATATTCAGTGTTCAGGCGCCTTTGATAAGTAAAATGTGTTGAAGGTACTTAGCTATAAGAAGCTGGTTTACCTTAGATGATTCCAAAATTTCTCTAATGTGGCTTTATTTGATCTGAAAATATCAATGACCTCAGATTCGCTCTACTAAGGTACCTACCTTTGATCTAGGGAAAAGTATGGTCAGAGGCACAGCACAGAATATATAAAGATCAGGTAAAGATAGTCTATTCAGCTGAAAAGGAAAGAAAAGAAAGGTTCCCAATGGCATCACAATGGAGATACTGAGTTTTAATTCAACATTCATTTTTCTGAATCTTAATGCCTAGTTCTTTTTGCAGGAAAGATAATGAAAGTGTATTGAGTTTTAGCCTATGTTCACAAAGAGCCAGAATGAGCAGTCTATTTGGTGATAAAACAGCCAAACTGACTGATAGAATAGATTTTCTATTTTCCAACTTGTTCTATTGGGATGATTTGATAGGTACCAGGCAATGTAATCATAAACATATATGTGAATTTTTATCTATGCCATATGCCATAAAAGTGTCATGTATCAATAATGTCTTTTCATCTTTGAGTCTAGAGAAAAGACAAGACATATTTTCACAATTCATTTTATATAAGCCAATTGTAGCTTCCGGGGAAAACCACACCAGAGCTAGGTAAAATATGAGGTATAAGAGCAAATACTAAATATTATTCTTTCTTGTTGAGTTCCCAGATGCTGACATTTTAGAATTGAAAAACACAAATCTGGAATCCAAGAATAATCACAATCAAGGAGTTTACAAAATTCTTCCAAATAAACACAAAGGTATTTGAAGTAGGAAGTTGATTCTCCTCTGGATATTCTCATAGCTGTTCTCAGCAAAAGCACCTTACTGAAGTCTCTCCAGTGGAGTTGGTTATCACGAATAACGTGCCTCAGGGGTCTTTGTTAAGCATCAGCGAACAAGAAACCTTGCTTTCATTGGTTTTCTTTCGCCTACTCAGGTAGTACTGTTATCCCTACATTGATGTGCCATTCAGTATGGCCCCACGGAGTTGCCCAGGTCCAGTCCTTTCTCAGTTTACTTACATTATCTCCAGATTTATGGCCAGTGCCCAAATATGCACTTAGCATTTCCCTTTCCTTCTTTTTTCCTGCAATTTCCTCTTCTTATTACCCCTTTTCTGGTCAAAACTGAGTTTGAATTATAAGGCATCTCAAATGCCTATCTTTCTATTTCACAAAAGGTTTTTTCTTGTTTTGTGTGTTCTTGTTGCATGTGTGTGTGTTTCTCTAAATCCTCACACCATTTAGCCTTTATGGTATCTAAATTACAAGTGCTGTTTTATCATCGTATCCTACCTTTATATGGATAGCCATCACTGAAAACAAGGATTGCATCTCAGATATCTTTATACTATTATTTCCCTAGATTTTATGGATCGGTAAATGTTTGTTGACCTGAATTGCATTTTACTTTTAGATGTCTTAAACTATATTTCTTTCTTTATATTAGCCATGAACATTGTTCCCCCAATTTCTTTTATCTTTAAGTTGTTCTGAATCACTTCATCTAAAGTTTAGTTATTTGAAGGACTATTTATGATGCTCTAAAGGCCCATGTGTTTGGTTCCTGTGCTAATGGTATCTCCTCCACCTTCTGATACCACTGGTGTTTGTAAATGTGTCATAGTCTAAAGACACTGGATGCTTACCTGAGCTGTCATGAGTCCCACAGTATCTCTCATTTGAGGAAGGCTGGGATCTTATGACACAACCCTGTTAACCTCTAATTACTATCAGGTCATCATAACATCTAAGCCTAGGCATTATCTTCACTTCAATAAATCTTTGGAAAAACCCCCCAAAAAATCCTCTAGTTACCATTTTCCCATTGGCTGATCTCTGGAACATGAAAAATGTTTAGAAGAAAAAGAAATACTAATAATGTATGAATAGGGGAGTTAATTTTCGGAAAGGTTTCATCAAAGAGAAAACGTCACCCTACTCAAATAAAGAGAGAACCCAGAGAATTGCGTGTTGTTGATAGAAACCAGTTAGTACCAAAGATAAATGGCTAGGTTTGGCTAAGACTCAGTCCTAGCCCATTACCAGCACTCTTCTCTATAAACCAAGTTCTCATAGAATCACATAAGTACATTAAGTTTCTTCTTTATCTTTCACATGTTTGAGGCAAGATCCTTTAAGGTACCTGTGGTTGACATATGTTCAGAAGACTTCATTGTATCTCATTTTGCCTGATAAAGAGCTGATGATAGAGGAACCACCTTGAAGATGTAAAAGAGAGATTTCCTTGTTTTCTTAAAAATTTTTATTTAATTTATTTTTTTAATTTACGTTCAAGTTAGTTAGCATATAGTGCAACAATGATTTCAGGAGTAGATTCCTTAATGCCCCTTATCCACTTAGCCCATCCTCCCTCCCACAACCCTTCTAGTAACCCTGTGTTCGTTCTCCATATTTAGGAATCTCTTATGTTTTTGTCCCCCTCCCTGGTTTTATATTATTTTTGCTTCCCTTCCCTATGTTCATCTGTTTTGTATCTTAAAGTCTTCATGTGAGTGAAGCTATATGATATATGTGTTTCTCTGGCTGACTAATTTCACTTAGCATAATACCCTCTAGTTTGATCCACATAGTTGCAAATGGCAAGATTTCATTCTTTTTGATTGCTGAGTAATACTCCATTATATATATATATATATATACCACCTCCTATTTATCCATTCATCCATCGATGGACATTTGGGAAGGAGGGTTTTCTTAATTGTCTGTTTCAGTAAGCTACTGGAATATTGAGTATCATGTTTCCAATTGATTTTAAATCTTTTATTTAAAGAAACTTTTGAAAACATATTTGTGTCTGTAGATATTTAAGGTATTTTTATGCAATGAAATAATATTTACCAATTGTCCATAGCTTACCATCTTCTTAATTCATAGAAGGCAATTATTATTTTTTTGTTAACCGAATCGGTTCCTGATTGACTACGGATATTTTGTGTGTGTGTTTGTGTCTATGTGTGTGTGCATGCATATGCCTATGTATATCCCAGTCTGCCAAGTTGCATATGAGAGGTGGAATAAACGCCAAGTTAGTCTAGCATAGGTATAAACTACTTTAGATCTGATGCATCAGAAAAGAAAAATCTCAGGGGGACTTGATGTTTGAAACAATTATAATATTAGAAAAATTTGGAGTATTTTAAATTTCTGATAACAGAAGAGAAAATTTGGACAATCCAAGTGGAAGGAAAGCATAAAGTTAACATGTAAAGTTAAAAATATACATGGAGTAGGGAAGTTTAGGGGATGGTAAATTGTTTAGAGTTTAAGGTTGCAATGAAAGTTGAATGGTGAGATAAAAGTGTAGAAAGATAGGGGCGCCTGGGTGGCTCAGTGGATTAGGAGTATGACTTCGGCTCAGATCATGGTCTAGCTGTTTGTGAGTTCAAACCCCAATCAGGCTCTGTGCTGACAGCTCAGAGCCTGAAGCCTGCTAAGGATTCTGTGTCTCGCTCTCTCTCTCTGCCCCTCTCCTGATCACGTTCTGTCTGTCTGTCTCTGTCTCTCTCTCTCTCTCAAAAATAAACAGTAAAAAATTGTTGGAAAATAGGTAGGAACCAGGTCGTGGAAGGTTTTTGATGCTGGATGGAGTAGACTGAGCTTATTCAATGGTGAGTCACTGAACAAATCTGAGCTGTGGTAGTTTATGACCTGGTTTGCACTTTAGGAAGATTAAACTGTCAGCAGTACATGTGACGGATTGGAGTGAGTAGGTATTAGAGGCAGGGAGGCTAGTTAGGAAACAATTTTAATAGCCCAAATCAGAAGGAATGAGTGCCTGAACGCTAAGCATGGTGGTGGGACTGTAAAGAACAAAGGCGTGTGTGTAATTTTGAGAAGGTGGCCTGGGTACTGGAAAGGAAAATGATGTCCGAGGTTTAGTTTGTGTCCTTTTTTTTTTTTTGGTCATAATCACAAACAAGAAATTTCGATGTATCTGTCAGAAATGGAAAGATTAAGTGTAGGAAAATGAAAAGAGCTCACTTAGGGGTCTTCAAATGCATAATGAAGTACAAGGTGGGTCACTTAACTGAGTGAAAAACAGACTACGGTAGAGACAGATGAGGTCTATGAGTAGGGGTCGGGGTTACAGTTTCGTGGGTCTAAAACTTGAATGACCACCAGAATCATCTGGAAGGCTTATTAAAATATAGATTCCTGAACTCTGCTCCCAGAGTTTCTGATTGTGTAGGTCTAAGTGTTGCCAGCTAAGTTACATTTCTTACGTATCACAAGGTAAGGTTGATGTTACTAGTCAATAACTTTGAAAACCTCTATTATTCTGCCCAAACAAATGTACCATGAGGCATGTGAGAATCATCTGAAGGGCCTTCAAACAATACCAATACCTGGCTCATACCACGTCTATTAATTCTAGGTGGAGTTTTTTTCTTGAGTTCCTCAGGTGAGGAACTCAATGGGCAGCCAGACTAAAAACCACTACTCGGATCTTCTGATATTTAAGGAGATAAAAAATTGGATTATATGTAAAGTTTTCTAATTGTTATAACATTGTTTTATTCAAAGTAAAAAGTTTGGCTACTTGGCACTTCTGAGTTTGTCAACCCATCTACATTGACAAGGTGTGATGTCTAGCTTAGGCACATGATACGCATATGACATCCCGCTGAAATGTAGGGCCAGAACATGGAAACTAGACTTGCATTGTCGCCATAGATGTGGGCATGTATCTATCACCTTATAAATGTGGAATATATCTAGAAATCAAATGAAAACCAGAATGTTTTATATTGTCCAAGTCATAGAGGTGCCTGGGTGGCTCAATCCGTTAAGCAACAGACTTCGGCTCAGGTCATGATCTCATGGTTTACGAGTTCGAGCCCCGCATCAGGCTCTGTGCTGACAGTTAAGAGCCTGGAGCCTACTTCCAATTCTGTCTCCTTCTTTCTCTGCCCCTCCCCCACTTGTGCTCTGTCTCTCTTTCAAAAATAAATAAACATTTGAAAAAAGGGGGGTTCCCCTTTATAAATTATATTGTCCAAGTTATTTTAAAAAGCTCTTTTTTTTTCTACCTTTGCACATTTTTAATTAATTTGTACTTAATTGTATAAGCAGTCATGGATTATATCACCCAGATTAACCAGCCCAAATGATGCCTCCATCACATGTGACAAATGCCCTGTTATAAGATGAACTCAGAGTTAGTGTCTTCGAAGTTAGTGTCTTCTATTTATCTGTATATATTCCACTTTTCAGGTCTATAATACAATTTGGCTTCCTGACTGAGGATATTGGCAAGAATCCATTAATATGTCACAAATTAGACATTATTAGTGGGAATTATCACAATTTGATTATAATTTTTTTTTTGAGAGAGAGAGAGAGAGATGGAGAGAGAAAGGGGTGCCTGTGTGGCTCAGTCATTTAAGTGTCTGACTCTTCATTTCAGCTCAGGTCATTATGTCAAGGTCATGAGATTGAGCCCCACATTCGTCCCCATACTCTCTTTTTAAATGTTTAAGTATTTATTTTTAAAGAGAAAGAGTGCACAGGCATATGAGCAGGGGGAGGGAGAGAGAGAGAATGGGAGAGAGAGAGAGTCGGAAGCAGACCTTGCACTGTCAGCACAGAGCCTGACACGAGACTTGAACCTGTGAACAGTGAGATCATGGCCTGAGCCAAAATCAAGTGTTGGATGCCTAACCAACAGAAATACTCAGGCACCGCTGAATTTGATCTTTTTAAAATAAGATTGGAGAAAGAACAGTGTGAATGTTCACAAAACTGTTTAGAGTAAAGCCATTTATAAACAAATCTTCAAATTTGACTTTACATCTTTTACTTAATAAAACACTAACAATTATATGTTATTCATGAAAGCACTTTATAAATGATGGTATAGAAACTTGATAGGACTTGAGATATATTCTCATAGAATATTGTGCAACACCATGTGTTTTCTTTGGTTTCTATATTTGTTTTTTTCACTAATAGAGAACATTTACCCACAGTAATGTAGTCAAACTCCTGTGCTCACTGTTAGGTGGAAAAGTTTTCTTTCTTCTCTAGGTTCTTTGGCTGGTCTAATAATTAAATTGATGTAAGGCAGATTAATAGAAAAACAAACAAAATTTGAATAATGTATGCCTGCTATACATATGTGCTTCTGACTTGGCTCAGGTTATGATCTCACGGTTCATGAGCCCGTGTTGGGCTCTGTGCTGACAGTTCAGAGTCTGGAGCCTGCTTCAGATTCTGTGTCTCCCTCTCTCTCTGCCCTCCCCCACTCTCAAAAATAAATAAACATTAAAAAGAAATTTTAAAAAAGGTGTTGGGGGAGGGCAGTCAGTTATGGGACCTTACTCGTGAAAAGCACAGTAAACAAAGGTAATGTTGTACAGATTTATGTCATTGTTCTCTTCATTGCTAAGGGTACTTAAAGTCTAGTGTTATTCCCCTTTTCTTTGTTCAGGGGGAGACACCCTTACAAAGGGAGATTTCCCTTATGCTGGTAAATGTCTCTTACAAAAGGGTAACTTCTCAGGTTCCAGAGCTCCATCTGTGTCTGCTGTTGTTGTTTTTATTTTTGTTTTTATTTTTAAATAACCTACTTAAAATAATCAGTATGCCAAAGAAGCATATTTTAGGGTGGCATAAAATCACCACCATTTTTCCTCCTAGATTAGGCTTCTGTGCTTGGCTTGACTTTGATGATTAGCTGGTACCAAGTGAAGAGGGACCATTAAACCAAACTTGAGAAGAGTATGGAAAAATTTCACTCTTGAGTCTAGAAAAATAACAATCACAACAAACACCACCACAGACACGTATGAAGTACTTACTGTGGCAGACACTGGTTTATGTGTATCACACATATTAGCTCATTTTATTCTCCAAACAAACGTATGCAGGATGAGGAAACTGAGGCCCAGAATGGTGACTTGCTCAGTGTCAGAAAGCTATTAAGTGACAAGGTGGGGATGGAGGGGCAAACAGCAGACCATGCCAAAATGGGCCACTTTGGCATAAACGTTATTTCAAATTAAAAGCAATCCAAACCCAGCATACTCAGAAAAAGCCCTCCCCTTCAACTGCCTGCTTTATCAGGAAGAGAGCTGTTAACACAGATACCTCTTTACCTAAGAAATACATCTGCATAATAGTACAACCCTTGTTTCTTAACATCTCCTTCTACCTTCCTGCTAATGGTTTTCTCCCCTTTGTACTCTCAAAACTGTACCCCTCCCCTTAGCTCATCTAAGCTTCTACCTGTCTTTGGAATTTCCATATCTGTGTGAATTCCCTATGTGTATGCTATTAAATTTGATTTTTCTTCAGTCAATCTGTCCAACATCAATTTGATTCTTAGTCCAGCTAGAAGGACCTTTAGGGATAGAGAAAATTCTTCCTGTGACAGGGACTTGAACTCTAGCCTGTCTGATTCAAAGCGAATATTCTTAATCATTGTTCTAGTGCATTCTTAATGTATGGAAACTACATGTTTTCCTTGACATACAGATTAAAAAATAGAACAAGCAGAATAAAATCATCAAATTATCTTCAATGAATTATCTTGTCACACTCATCATATTTAGCTATTTTTTAAAAAGTATGACTCAGTGCAGTGAAAGAAAACATTGTGAGATGAACTGATGGATTGCAAACCAGAGCTCACCTTTAGTTCTACTATGCACCTTCTGTAGCAGACTAAACAAAGACTGCATTTCTATTGGTCTCCCTTTTCTCATCTCAAAGTGTCATTCTGGAAGGTTCTTTTAAACTCGAAAATCTTGGGGCTCCTGGGTGGCTTAGTCGGTTAAGCGTCCGACTTTCGCTTAGGTCATGATCTCGTGGTTCGTGGGTTCGAGCCCCGCGTAGGGCTCTGTGCTGACTGCCAGCTCAGAGCCTGGAGCCTGTTTCAGTCTGTGACTCCCTCTCTCTCTGACCCTCCCCTGCTCACGCTGTCTCTCTCTCTCCTAGAAATAAAAAAAAAAGTTAAACTCGAAAATCTTATGAATTAAATTTGTTTCTAAGATAAAATGGAAAAAAAGGACACAAGTATTATCTAGAAATTGTTTTCTACCTTGACTGCTATTGTTTAGAATATAGTTGATAATTTTCTTGAATATGAAAGTTTTTACAAAGGTTTCTGATCTTCTGGCATTTTACTTTTTTTAAGCTTATTTAAAAAAGTGTTTACTTATGTTTGAGAGAGAGAGAGAGACCGAGAACCAATGGGAGAGAGGCAGAGAGAGAGGGAGACACAGATTCCTTAGCAGGCTTCAGGCTCTGATCTGTCAGCACAGAGCCTGACATGGGGGACTTGAACTCACAAACCATGATTTCATGACCTGAGCTAAAGTCGGACGCTTAACTGACTGAGGCCACACAGACGCCCCTTGATTTTCGGGGCATTTTAAAAATATTGTTTAGTATATGGTGTGAAGACATGTGTATTTTAATGGACAGCAAGTTTTAAAAAAATATATCTTAATTATATAATACATATTATGTTTCACAGAACAATGGGTAAATTCATTTACTTTCCATCTGAGAAGGATCCTGTTTTGCATTTCAGACTAAAAAGTGGGAAAACAATTTCCCTCTTATTGTTAAAGACCATGGACTGTTTAACACAGAGGGTCTGGGTTGACAAGGAATAGCCTTCATTACCTGGCTGCTGCGTAGGTAACAAATGGCTTGATGTGACACTGTCCAATTGGTAAGACATTCAAGTTAACAGTAATTTGGGAATAGTTCTTTGTGCCTGGAAAGAAAAGAAATAGTCACTTGGAGAAATATCAGTGGAAACAGATAAATTGCATATTTTATGGAGGAGGAAAAAACATTAAGGCTATTCTGTCACAGAATGTGGCAATATACTGTGCTGTCTTTGTAACAATGGTCTGGAAATTGGTTTCAGGGAGGAAAGTAAATATTCCTAATTTATTATGAACTCTGAGCTCCTTGTGGACCCTATTCCTAGGATCTAACATCATGCCTTGGACATAATAGTAAGTCTAATGTTTGAGCAATGAGTGACTTGTGACTACATTTAGCATTTAATATTGATAAGAAAGTGGGATGCATACAGTGGAAGAGAGCAGGATGAGAAGGAATTTTAAAATTAAGTCTTATGAGGAAAGGTTTAAAAATCTGCAAGTGTTAGATGAAGTTTTCAAGGAAACTAGAAAGCTGTTTTTGTGCAGCCAAAAAATTATATCAAAGAGCTGGATTTGTTTCATATGACTTTAAGGGATAGAACTAGAAAAAAATTGGCAGAATCTTTTCTGTACAGGGAAGAGATTTTGGAGGAAAGAAGAGAGGCAATCTAGGTTGTTCAAAGACAGCCCTGGGCTCTTTGGGGAGGCCCTGAGAGCCTGCTAAGGGCCTAGATGGAGACCTGCTAAGAGAGTGGATAGAAGTCAATAAGAGTACTGTGGAGGGCATTCCCGTATTAAATAGTCTTAAATTTTTGGTTTTAGGGGGACTTTTTTTTAAAGGGCCCATATGACTAGGAGTCAAGTACTTAAGTTTCGGGCCCAATGCTATGAGTAATGAATAGTGTTGGGGAACAAGAATTCCTGTCCCTGGGGCGCCTGGGTGGCTTAGTCGATTAAGCGTCCGACTTTCGCTTAGGTCATGATCTCGCGGTTCGTGGGTTCGAGCCCTGCGTCCGGCTCTGTGCTGACTGCCAGCTCAGAGCCTGGAGCCTGTTTCAGTCTGTGACTCCCTCTCTCTGACCCTCCCTGCTCACGCTGTGTGTGTCTCTCTCTCTCCTAGAAATTAAAAAAAAAAAAAAAAAAAAAGAATTCCTGTCCCTTCAAAGGCCCTTCTAACTGGACTAAGAATATCAAATTGATATGAAATAGAATAACAAGAGAAAATTAAATTTAATAGCATACATATGGGGAATCCACACAGACATGAAAATTCCAAAGACAGGCAAAATGAGATGTATGTGTCATTCTGAACTAAGGAAAAGGGGGTAAGGGTGTGGGATTCCAGAGAAAAGGAATGCACCTCAAGGGGGACCCTAAGAAGAACAGATGTTCGGTAATTAGATATTTGTCCTACCTCATAAATAGATCACTCAGATAAAATTTATCTCTGTTAATAACATTCATTCCTAGGAAGACCCTCAATTTAGTTTCTTTGGCTAAGGGAGGGACAAAGTTTTCTCTTGAGTCTGCAGAGTCTCAAGTGCCTTCAACTCAAAATAATCTACACGTCAAAGTGGCACATTTTAGTGAGGGGCCGTCCTGAACCCCTTCAATAGTAAGTGAAATCTTAATTGAGGAAAGGTAATGATTCTGGTGAAGCATTGCCATGAGAAATCTATCAATTATAATGCTAAGAATTAGCACCTTGTAGTAGTGGAGCGCGGGTGAGAACATCTTAAATTACTGGATGACGTGTTTTAAGCATTCTTCTCCTTTCCTTTCATCACTGGCTCAGGAAGACAGACTCTGGAATGGAGATTAGTGTGCAGCAGTTTTACTAGAGCATGAAAGTGGTATCAACACCTATCAAAGGGAAGCCAAGAAATCTGGATAGAATCTGGAATCGGGAAGCGGTTAAATTACAATAAGGTTATGATGGTAGGCCTCAGTTTTGAAGCTTGAGTAACAACTCTGAGCTCTTCTGAGTTGGGATGAGGAGGGTGGGCCCCTGTACCTCTGTGTTGCTCAGTCATTGGTCACTGAATAGACTGTGACCTTGGGTGAGGCAGATGCCTTCAGTTGACCTTTGCGGAACTGAGAGCATGAAGATATTTCTGCCATCAGTGCTCCCAGCAGCTCAGGAGTAAGTCCTCCATCCTGGAGAGGGGTTTGGCTTGCACATGACAGTGCCCAAAACAATGGTTTCATATAACTAAATTCAGAATGGCAAATGTACTTTATTCAATAAATGATTCTAAAATCAGTCTTTTCCAACCATTCATGTATCACAGCTGTCAATGTCATTTGGCTTTGTCCTAATGTTCATATTCAAGACCATCATTGCCACATGACCCAGCATCAAGCTGTATGATCTAATGATGTGTATGATTTAGCATTTTTAACAAAGTTTAATAAGTCAATTACCAACTCCCTTTCTCTATGTTAGTTTACACTCTCATATAAGTTGCTTAATGCTAACAATCAAAACTGCTTGGAATACAGGAATATGTGACCAGACTGGAAACCAGCCTGCAGTTAGAATTCTACTATTATTGCAAACATGTGTAATATGATAATGTTGGGTTTGGGTGGTCATTTCCCTAGTTCCAGACCTTTCTTTAGCAAAAATACATGACAGCACCATCACTTCCCTCCAAAATAGCATTTGCAAAAAAAAAAAAAAAAAAAGAAGAAGAAGAAGAAGTAAATTTTGCTTAATCAAATATTCCCTATTGCCTTTAATTATCATTTTTAGATTTGTTTCTGTTTCTCCCACTTTTTTAAAGTTTATTTATTAACTTTGGAGAGAGAGAGATAGTGGCAGAGGGACTGAGAGAGGGAGAGAGAGAATCCCAAACAGGCTCTGCACTGTCAGCACAGAGAGGGCCCAACACAGGTTCGAACTCACAAACTGTGAGATCATGACCTGAGCCGAGACCAAGAGTCAGATGCTCAAGTGACTGAGCCACCCAGGCACTCCGCTCTCACTTATTAAATATAAAATATTGGGTAAATGTTTTGCCTTTTCTGACTTCTAATTTTCTTAACAGTGAATTGAATGTAACATTGATCTCACATGATTTTTGTGAGGTATAAACAAAAGTGAATTTTTAAATACCTATGAGGCATGGTGCATAATTGTGTAGATGCTTGATTAATGTTACAGCCCCTGTCTCCATTGAGGAGAGTGCCTCCTGTGAATTGAGAACTGGCATGACTGAGTTTGACAGTTCAGTAATACGCATCATAATGTTTGTAAATTACACTGACCTACAGGGAGGGAGGTAACTAACTATTTAAGGACATGCTACTCCCTTTCCTTGGCATGGGTTTATCTTGCCCTGGTAGCTCCTGAAGTTCCCTAACCTTGGGCTTAGTTCTCCGAGACTCGGTTGAGCTCACTCACAGTCACATGGCCACAGCCACCATAATGGAACTACAAGCACCATTGGGATAAATGGAACATGAACATCCAGTGTACGCAGAGGCACTGCAGTCACGTTAAAGAGGGGACGGTTTAGTTGCATCACAAAATCTCTCGGTAGTCTGTCTGTGGGGCCACAGAGACAGTGCTTGTCATATTTGATAAACCAATTCTTTGGAACATAAAATTCTATACTAATAGATACTTTAAGTTTCATAGATGAAGCAGTTAAATGTAGTAAAACAAAGAGCTTGACTAGACCTGTGAGCTGGCCTTGCCGCTTCCAAGCTGGGTGATCTTAGGTAAGTCGCTGGACTTATTGAAAGCTGTCTCATCATCATGGTTATGACATAGTAATATTCACCTTAAAATCACGTTGCAAAGGAAATGAAATAAATAATTATACATGAAGAAATAACATGAGATGGGCATTGGTAAAATTCAGGGACATAATAATTCTTGTTGGCAGATATTCTTATTGGATGTGGAGTTCTACCCATTTAGAAGGTATTCCCTTTTCCAAGGGTGATTCCTCTACTGATTTATGCAGATCTCCCCACTGACTACAAATGCAGTTTCTAAAAAAAAAGAGTGGGAGGCACACTCTTTCAGCTCTGGCTCTGGCTCCCCGGGAAAGTTGTGCTTTGAAGGAAGAAGGGTGAGCGACAGACTTTTCCTGCTAAAAGGGTATCAACATTCTGTGTGGAACCCTCTTTGACAGAACATTTAACATTGATTAAGGATTGGCACATCATATCCTGACGAGTCGTGCCGGAGGAAGAATATGGGACAAAGACCATTGGTATCACAGCACTTCCGGGACTGGCACAGAGCACACGGCTCTGATGAGATCAGTAGTCACAGCAGACAGGTCATTTGTTTCTATGTTTCTCTTTATACTACACATCATTGATGCTGTCTTATCCCCACCAAACTCAAAGACTGGCTTTTGAAATCGTTAATAGAAATCGCCAAATTATTGTTTCTTTTTCTTTTTCTTTCCTTCTTTTTTTCTTAAAGTCCCCATTTCTGTGAATTTTTTGTGTTGAAGAAAATATGAAAGGAGAGATTATCAGGCTCCAGGATGTCACAAAAGGAGGGACATTATTTATGACTTTTAAATGACAAATCTTGAAACTGCTCTGGGTACAGGCAGGATAAAAGGTTGGTATTAAATATGACCTTTGATTTTAATGGCCTCAAGCAGCAGAAATCTTCATTTTGGCTGTGCAAATTGTACTGTAAATTATTGACCCAGTTCACGGCATTTTTCAAGGAATGAGGGAGAAAGGGGTGGGCAGAGAAAAGCAAAAACTTTTTTTTTTTTTTTTGGTCACCTACAGTCTTCAAAATAACAAGTTATTTGAACTTAACCATTATTTTCCCTGCGCCATTTTTACATAACATGTTTAAAAACAATTTTCCTAAAAGCAACTGGCAGAGCTAAATTGGACCTTGTTGTTTTATGGCAAATCCTTTTCTTCCTACAGTCCTCAGTTTTCACATCTATAAAATGACAGTGTCAATCTACATGGCCAGTAGATTTGTTTCTAATTCTCCATCTTATGACTGTGTAACCTTCCTGTTTTTATCATCTGTGGACAGATAGCTGTTAATCATGACAAAAATCCCAGTGACTTACAGCCAAATAGGTGATACAAAAAGCATCAACTTGTCTATGGTCTCAGTATTTAAAGGGAGGCCCCGCTGTGCATGTCTGTATAAATGACAGTGTTGCAAGATGAAGGAGATACATTTACAAAATAAGTTAGGCAAAACAGGAGTTAAATTGCAAATACATGTTGCTCAAGTTGCACAATGGGCTATTTGGGGGAACATCGTAGGCTGTTTAATGTTCCTGTGTATAACGTGGGAGACTTCACTTTGTAGCAAGAGTCTAAACTTTTGTGTTTTCCTTTTTCTTTTAAACTATGCTGTAATGTAGGGTTTATTATGTTCTTTGGAAGGAAAAAAAAGATTCTGAGTTGTGCCTTTTTTTAAGCAGTTAGAA
Organism: Proteles cristata cristata; assembly: GCA_017311185.1. Taxonomy (NCBI): domain Eukaryota; kingdom Metazoa; phylum Chordata; class Mammalia; order Carnivora; family Hyaenidae; genus Proteles; species Proteles cristata. The sequence goes on from JAESUZ010001578.1 coordinate 585,703, forward strand.
ATTACCATGCAGCAGATCTCATACTTTGTTTAGAATTTCTTTTTGAAATAGACTTTGTGGCATCACTAACTCAGCTGGCATTGATTTTGCATGTCCAGAATTGATCTTTTGCCCAAAATACATTCAATCTACTGTCTTCTCCTTTCCAGTTAATGGTAACTCTGCCTTTCCAGTAGATTTAGAAGAAAACAAACCACAATAAGAGTCTTGAAATAATTTTTAGCACCTCTCTTTTCTCATAAGCTCACATAGAATCTGTTGGGGAATTCTCATGGCTCTATTTGTTCAGACATAAGCATAATATGATGCCTTCTCACATTGTCCACAGTTTCCACTGTGATCCAAACTATCAACACTTCTCCTCTGGAGTTGACTCACCTGCTAACTGATCTTCTAGCTTCTAACATTGCCTGCATGGAGCCTAGTCCAGATAGCTTCCAGAGTATCCTTTCAAAATATATGCGACATCATGGCATACCTCTGCTTTAAATCCTACATCTCCGCTTTTCACTAAAAGGCAAACATCTTTCAAAGGCTTTATAAGGATATGACCCCTCACTATGTTTTTGACTTTATCTCTTTATCTCCTTTCTGCTTATTTCCCTCCAGCCTCCCAGGACTCATCTCTGGGCTTTGGTCTCATCGACCTTGATGAACTGTGAATTTGCTAAAACTATAGCACCTCCCACAACATATCCCAATCTTACCCCCAGTTATATTTTTAATAGCTCTTACTTACTCTAATGTAATATTTATTACCTTTATTGTCTCCTTTCCACTATCTGACAGAATATAAACTCCATGAGGACATATTTTTATCTCTCTTCATTGCTGTATTCCAATATGTAGAACAGTGCCTGGCTCAGAAATATTGACTGGTAATTATTTAGTTAAATCTATAATAGCTACCAAAGTCAAGCAGAAATACTGCAGTTGTCATTCATGTTCAACCTAACAAAGTCCTAGATTCTATGCAACTTTCCATTCTTCTATCTGTTTTTTGTTACTATACTGTTGAATTTTCCAGGATATTAACATGAGGGTATATAAGGTAATTTCCTTCTTAGAGCCCTCTCCAAAGCCTCTTGTATTACCAGGGCTTCCTATTCTGATACGTGGAGATATGAACTACTCCCAACTCTGGGTAAGCACCAAGAATTATTTCTAATGGTTCTTTTCCTAGGATTGGGTACTTTCCTCTCATACATATGTAGGTCAGTACCCATCCAAATGGTATATGGAACTATACAGAAATACGGAATCTTCCTCTTTCTCTCTGGTACTCTTCCCTGAAGTTACAGCCACCTTGGCTCCACCTATGTCTGTTTCCTCAACTCAGTGGGTTTGGGGGATACCTGGGTTCTTCCTTTTTGTGTTGCTGCCTACAAACAACTACCTGGAATAATGGTAATGCTCAGCATATTTGTTTCCCTTCTCACAAGGTTGGCAGTTGTTCACTGCCTGTTTTTCAGTGTCTGAAAACCATTGTCTGATTTTCAGAGTTTAAGGTGGGAAGGTAAATCTAATCAGTTACTCCAACGTGGTCTAAACAGAAGCCTAGTGGAAAATTCCTGAAACCATTTTCCTGAAGTTATTTTCTTTAAACAGAGGGACATGTAAGTGAATCAGGCAATAAATGGGATATAACAATATGACTGATTTTTACATGTATAGAACCTGCAAGTTATCAGCAGGAAAGCAATAAATTTTAAGTCACAGTGTTTGATTTCTGACTCCATCAATTGCAATCATTTGACTTTGGGCAAATTTGAGTTTTAATTTCAATTTCATCATCTGTTTACGTGAGGAATAGAAGTCCTGATAATTTGTCACAAGTTACATCAAGGATTAAATGTGATCATGTATAGAAAATTTCCTATCTTGGGGTGCCTGGGTGGCTTAGTCGATTAAGCGTCCGACTTTCGCTTACGTCATGATCTTGCGGTTCGTGGGTTCGAGCCCCGCATCAGGCTCTGTGCTGACTGCCAGCTCAGAGCCTGGAGCCTGTTTCAGTCTGTGACTCCCTCTCTCTCTGACCCTCCTGCTCACTCTCTCTCTCTCTCCTAGAAATAAATAAAAATATTTAAAAAAAGAAAAAGAAAATTTCCTATCTCTAAAATCTTGCACTCATAAGAGGGGATATTCTTATTCTCATTACTGTTATCTGTCAAACTATAATATTCAGAATGATGACATTTGTCAATTCATTTAATGCATGCTTATCCTGATAACTTATGTAGACAGGAATATGTTCTATTGTAATATAACGTGTGTCGGGTAAGATTAATTTTCACCTTAATATAACAACAAAAATTCGTAATACTTGTGGTTTAAACAAGACTGAAGCTTATTTCTATTATATAAAAGAGGGTCAGAAGGTATACAGTTATAGTTGGCATAGGATTTTCAAAGGACATTGTGAACCCAGTTTTCTATTTTACTGTTTTCCTACCTTCAATGTTAAGTGTTCGTCCCCTCTTATTTTAAGATGGTTACTGGAATTCTAGCCATTGCATCTACATTTCCATAATGGAAACCAGAGGAAGCAAGAGTTAACAAAATGTTTTCCTACATGACAAATCAGCTTATTTTAATCAGCTCTTTTGGGCATCCCAAACATACTTTTATTTACATTCTATTAGCTTGAATTGAACAGATGACCATATATGGCTAGAAGGAAGGCTAATAAAGAATGATTTTTATTTTTTTTCCTATAAAGTACTTGTTTAACAATATGTATCTTGTTATCAGAGAAGAAATTAAGAATGAATGTTGATAGGAAACTTTTAATTTCTGCCAGACAACTTTTATTCACCAAGAAGGAATTCTCTGAAATAGTTTCAATGTAAGATACTATACAAGGCATAGTGTATGTTGATACTTGATGTATGTGCAATGAGAAACTCAGAGACAAACTGCTGCTAGGGATACTTCAAAGAATATGCTGAAGGCATTCCTCAGAGAGGTTTCCCAACAGTGTTTTGAGCGGTTGTTGAAATCTGTGGGATGCATTCGATGGCGTAGTAGAAAACACATTGTCCGCATCTTAGGAAATACCTGTTGCTGTAAATCATATCTAAAACATTTTGTAAATCAAATTTATTTCCACTGATGCACAATAACTTCAAAAATATTTTATTTTCATTCCAAGATAATTTTCAGTAAGAGTCTTAGGTTTTCTTGACTTTCTCCACCTCTGCTGTAAAGTGATACCTAAATGCACTAAGAAAGTTGCTATTTAAAGAAACTCTCAGATCCTGAAATGAATTCTTTCGTTAAGGAAGAAGATATGTTAGCAGTGGAAATAATGACCCTGTAATTGATCTGGACTTACATGGGATTATCCTTTGCTTAGCTGTGTGAGTATGGTTTTCACTGGATATCCCATAGGCACCTCAACTTCATCATGTCTAAAATGGTGGCAGGGAGCCTAGTTAGGAAGCTATTGCTATAAGTCTTGACACTAGTTTCTCTCCACTTCAATTCATCAGCTCCGGTGATGCCAGAGAAATATTTCCTAAAAAACAAATGTACTCATTTCACTGGCTACTAAAAACCTCTGCTGGATCCCATTGCCTGCTGGATAAATGCCAAGCCCTTTAGCAGAGCATTGATGGTCCTTGACATTTTGGCCCCAACTGCTTTTCCAGCAACATCTCCTGCCATTCTCCTCCATAGGCCATATGCTCTAGCCACACTTCACTTCTTCCCACTCTCCAAATATACCAGACATTTCATATTTCTCTGCATTTGTCTTTGGCTGTGCCTGAGTTGTTATGCATCCAACACCTTTTCTACCTGAAGAATTTCTCTTTCTGCAAGCCGCAGCTCAACTGTCTCCATTCCAGCTCCCGAAAGAAAGTCAATCATCTGTCTCTTTATTTCCATAGCAATCTGCTCCTACTTACATTTTATTGTAATTATCATTCTATGTCTGTCTTCACAATTAGACTGTAAATTTAGGGGCCAAACCTCTATTGGGGGTGGGTAACATTTAGATGCTTATTAAATCCCAGATACTATATACTGTATAAATAATGTATCATTAAATCTTCTAATATAATTATAAATTAAAATTATAAAATATTATTTCTATATCACTGATGAATAAATGGTTGTTAAGAGATATTAAGGAACATTCTCATGGCCAATGAAGACTGCAGCCTGGATTTAAATCCATGTCTGATACAAAAGCCTAGATGTGTTTTTCCCTTTATATAACATACTATATCCTAAGAACTTGGCACCATGATGGGTATGTACTACATGAAAAATGTATGAAATTGAGTTTAGGCTGTCTCCAAAATTCATGTTAACCCTGAGGGGTAAGGTTCCCCCAATTGAGGTTAATTAAAGGATGCTCCAGAGGCAGTTTCCAGAGGGGCTTCCCAGGAGTGTTAAGGGCCACGCCAGAGCATTAGAGAGAGATGCAGGTACCCTTTCAATTAGACCCGAAAGTATTACTTCATTTTCCCCACCTAGTGTCTGTTTCAGCAGCAGGAAAGCAGATTTTCCAAAAGATAAATAAAACTTACACATGGGCTTCCCACCATCTACTCTGTCTCATTAAAAACTTTATTTTTCTTTTTGGTAAAGTGTACAGTACAATATTAGTGATACGGGATGAAGATTGGTAGTATGGTTTGGAAACATTCATTTATTAATGTGGATCAAGAAGGAGTGCTGTTAACTCTCCACAATAGCTAAAACCTGGAAAGAGCCTAAGTGTCCATCAACAGATGAATGGATCAAGAAGATGTGGTTTATCTATACCATGGAATACTACATGGCAATGAGAAACAATGAAATCTGGCCATGTGTAGCAACATGGATGGACCTTGAGGGTGTTATGCTGAGCGAAATAAGTCAGGCAGAGAAAGGACAAATATCATATGTGTGCACGTATAGGAGGATTAGGAGGAACTTAACAGAGGACCAAGGGGGAGAAGAAGGGCGGAAATGGTGGGGGAAAGGGGAGAGGCAAACCATGAGAGACTCTTGAATGCTGACAAAAACTGAGGACTGGTGGATGTGGGGGAGGAGGGGTGGGCATGGAGGAGGGCACTTGTGGGGATGAGCACTGGGTGTTATGTGGAAACTAATTTGACAATAAACTATTTGTAAAAAATAAAAAAAATAAAAAAAAATAAAAAAAAAAAGAAGGAGTGCTGTTAAAAATGGACTAAAAGAGGGGCGCCTGGGTGGCTTAGTCATTAAACATCCGACTTTCGCTTAGGTCATGATCTCGCGGTTCGTGGGTTCGAACCCCGCGTCGGGCTCTATGCTGACTGCCAGCTCAGAGCCTGGAGCCTGTTTCAGAGTCTGTGACTCCCTCTCTCTCTAACCCTCCCCTGCTCATGCTGGCTCTTTCTCTCTCTCTCTCCTAGAAATAAATAAAACATTAAAAAAAAAAGAAAAATGGACTAAAAGACATTTAAAAAAAGCATATTCATGCTTCTTATATAATTAAGTAATCATAACTTGATGGATGCAAGTATGAAACATATTTATGTTTTGTCTTGCTTTGTTCTTCCTGTCACTACTTTTGACTTTACTTTATCAAATCGCCCTTTCCTGCTTCTTAATGCCATGCAGGGCAGATTCTATGAATCTCCAACCACTTGGTTCACTTTAGAATAAAATTCTAATCTCATGACCGATTTTGGCTTATGGTTCTTCTCTTTTGGAAACTAAAACTAACTCCTTAACTTTATGGAGTGGTGGGAAAGAGGGTTCTCTCTGGTAACTTCCATGACCTATTCTGAGCCTAGAGCCTCCAGTTGCTTAGGAAAGGGGAAAAGGAGAGGGAAGGCAGACATCTTCTTTGACCGACACATAAAGATAGTGGAGTGGTATCCATGACTTTGCTCTGGCTTGGCCTGGTTCTTTCTGACGAAAAGACTGCACCTGATGCGTGGCCTCCATATAAACACTATCATGGTTTTCTTGGAGTAGTGTTCAATTTCCTGGGACCCTCTGCTGCTGAGAACCCTCTCAGAGAGATAAATATTTCTCTGATTGCCCCATGAATGGTAGACCATACTAACAACTTTCTAACAAAGGATCCCATTCTTTATCCATAGCCAACTGGACCTTCAACATGTAGATCCAAGGGGATTCCAGGTTCTCTGGAGTGATGTTACTCCCATCTTCTTTCTTTGCATAGTGTGCTACTGCGAGTTCTTCGCAATGATCTATTCTAGCAGATGACCTGATTTCCAAGTCTCTACATTCGAAATAAGCACCATTTTCTATTTTCTCTTAGGCCCAAACTCCCAATGACACAAAGCACATTCTACCAAGATCTCTTTTTTTTTTTTTTTTTAATATTTTTTAATTTATTTCTAGGAGAGAGAGAGACAGTGTGAGCAGGGGAGGGCCAGAGAGAGAGGGAATCACAGACTGAAACAGGCTCCAGGCTCTAAGCTGGCAGTCAGCACAGAGCCCAACGCGGGGCTCGAACCCGCGAACCGCGAGATCATGACCTGAGCGAAAGTCGGACGCTTAACCGACTAAGCCACCCAGGCGCCCCTACCAAGATCTCTTTAATCACTCCCTGCTTTCGGACTATTAGGACAGAGATGCTTATTTGCTCAATTTAGCAAACATCCAGTCAGGGAATAAGATGGCAGTCTTTCCTTGATAGCAACTCAAGTTTTAGGAGTGATACTCTTCTTGGACCCTTCTTCATTTGGCTGTGGGATAGATATGCTTTTCCTAACCCACAAGGAGGGAAGTGAATGGACTGTCTTCATGAACGCTGCATTCCTCAAAGGCCTAGCTCAAAGAACACCTTCTCTTATCACTAATCCTTTTCTTATGTTAAATGGGAGGGAAGGGTGAGGTGATGATTGGTGGTAGTAATTAGTGGGAATTCTTCTATCTCTTAGTAAAGCACAGTAAACAGTGTATGGCTCTAATTCTAGGAAACTTATTTAGAATGTGGAATTCTCAATGCTGAATATTTTAATCCTGGGTTTAGCTACAATTCTGTTACATTTAGGTTCTCTAAATTAGACTAATTATTTTTCTAATGAATATTATAATAAGTGGTCATGAAATATAGTAAAGGATGCTCCTGCCATAATCCATTCTTAGGCCACATCTGTGTTATGGACAAGGAGCAGCCCAGGCTTGGAATAGAAGGCTGCCAGTAATCATCTGTAATCAAGAGAAATGCAAGGGGTAATGAAGCACTTGTACACACTTCTGAGGAATAATAATGGACATTCTCAGCACATATCTGAAGAAAGGTGAACACCTGATATTACGGGGCCCAGGTAAAAGGTAAAAGCCTGACTTCACAGGTTATTAAAAGGCAGTATATGCATCTGACTGGGGCATAGTGCCTCTTAATTCTTGTTTCAGGAAAGTGTAAATAATTTCTACTACTTTTAAACTGAACTGCTCAATATGATAGATGCTAGAAACATGTGGTTATTTAAATTTAAGTATCAATTAAATAATATGAAATAAAGTTTAAAATTTCATTCCTTACTCACAACAACCACATTTCAAGTGTGTGAGTGGCTTGTGGCTACTCTGTTGGACAGTGCGGGAATAGACCATTTCCATCATTCCAGAAAGTTCTGTTGAAGAGCTCTGCATGTTGAAATTCTTATTTGCTTGTGATAAGGAAAAGGAATTTTCCTCCATCTGTGTGCTCAGATCTACTAGTGTGGGGCCAGAAGATGAGCAGGAGTTGACATGGACCAAATAGAGACTTTGAAAAGAAAACTTGAAGCTTTCATCCAATTCCTTTTTGGTCTATGCCTGACACCTCAACTGACTGAAAACTCCTACCTCTCATTTTGATCAGAGAATTATAAATTATCAACTTGTCAGATATCCTGTATTTACTCTATTGTGAATTATATAAAATTGTTGACTGATGTGACTAATGCTTTTCAGTCACACAAAGTCCTGGCCTTTATTTACTAGAAATGCCAGAGACCTACTTATTCAAGTAGGGCTCAGAAATTCCTAAGACTGAAACTATACTTAAGGACATAAGCTGACTCATTTATTAGACATGCTTCAGCTATTTCAAATGCAACATGTCTAGATGTCCTTGGACATATAAATATGTGATAATTACAGAAAAGTTCAACGTGGTTTTCTACATCTTAATTTTGTCAACACTTTTCAATGACACTGTGTGCAAATTAATGAAAATGAAGCTGTGCCTCATTAGTCCATTTCACATCATTCTAATTACTTTTCACTAAAGAAGATCTTGTTTAGAAAGATAATTAAGCTAGGTCAAGATGAAAAACAGGTTATAGGATAAATGTATATAAAGTCACAACTTATTAGGAAAGAAAATTAGTTCTACTGGTCACCTAGACTAGTGAAAAGCATTTTATTTTTATTTTATATTTTAATTTATTTATTTTATTGTATTGTATTTTATTTATTTTAATTTATTTTATTTTATGAGAGAGAAAGAGAGAGAAAACACACAGGTGGGGGAAGTGGGGGAAGGGCAGGTCAGGGAGAGACAGAATCTTAAGCAGGCTCCACACCCAGTGATCTTCCAACTGTGAGATCACGACCTAAGTTGAGATCAAGGACCAGATGCTTAACTAACTGAGCCACCAGTAAAATACTCCCCAAGCAGTATTTTAACCTAGCCCTCATGCCTCACCCCACCCCCATATTAATATGCACAGGTGAAGTTTACTAAACTGTTGTTGTTTTAAAAGATCCAAACTGTTGCCTTGATTAGTTATCTTTCTCTCTAATAAATGGACCAGGTTTTTTTTTAAATAAAAATTACCGAATCTGAAATATTTTTTCATTATATTGTCACAATCATGCACCATTTAGAAGGTTGTTATTTCTATTCTCCTTCATCGATGGAAGAAGCACTAGAACTATAGAAGGAAAAGTTAAAATAATATGAATTTTGAACCTTATTGTTTTAGTCTTTGTTTATCAGCTTCACACGGATAGTTGCCCACCATGTGACAGCATTTTGTAACTTACAAACTCACAAAGAGCAGAGTGATGTGATGTAGCTCCCATATCTCCACCCAAACATGTGGTTTTCTGCTATTCTTTAGATGTATGGGACAAAATTAAATTTTTATTTTTCCTTCAAATTGAAGAAACAATTCAAAATAAAATTGCAACCTCCATTTTAACATTTTCCTTAGGGTTGTACAAAACCAGCAAGATATTGAGTGCTATAAAGATAACATCTTTAGGGGCACCTGGGTGGCTCAGTCGGTTAAGCATCTGACTTCGCCTCAGGTCATGATCTTGTAGTTCGTGAGTTGGAGCCCCGCATGGGGCTATGCACCGACAGCTCAGAGCCTGGAGTCTGCTTTGGATTCTGTGTCTCCCTCACCCTCTGCCCTTCCCCCTCAAGGATAAATAAACATTTTTAAAAATTAAAAAAAATAAAGATAACATCATTGCCCACATTAATTAATGAGAACAAGTGCATAGTAAACCTATGTCTAAGACCAAACACAGAAATTTTTGCTTCAACTTTAAAGAATTTATTTTTTAAAGTACTCCAGGTTTACAGAAAAATTGAGAGGAAGGTACAGAGTTTTTCCACATATCCCTGCCACCACAGAGGTATGCATCTCATTTCGCTTTGGTATTATACATTCTATAGGTTTGGACAAATGTATAATTACATAGATCATCGATCATTATACTATCATACAGGGTATTTACACTGCCCTAAAAATCCTCTATGCTCTCCCTATTGATTTTCCCCCACTCCCAACCCCTGGAAACCATTGGTCTTTCTACTGTCCCCATAGTTTTGCCTTTTCCGGAGTGTCATATGCTTGGAACCATACAGAATGTAGCCTTTTCAAATTGGTTTCTTTCACTAGGTAACATACATTTAAGGTTTCTCTATGTCTTTTCATGGCTTGATTGCTCATTTATTTTTAGTCCTAAATAATATTCCATTGTCTGGATATACCACAGTGTATTTATCCATTCACCTACTGAAGGGCATCTTGATTGCTCCCAATTTTGGCAATTATGAACAAAACTGGTGTAAACATCCAAGTGCAGGTTTCTGTGTGGACATAACTTTCCAGCTTCTTTGGAAAAATACCAAGGAGAATGATTGCTGGATTGTATGGTATGAGTGTGCTCTGTTTAGTTAGAAACCACCCAATTGTCCTCGAATATATGAAAATTCCTGTCATTCCACATCTTTGCCAGTGTTTGTTATTGTCAGTGTACCTAGTTTTGGCCATCTTAATAGGTGTAGCATCTTATGGTGGCATTTCCCTGATGACATATGATGTGAAGCATCTTATATATGTCTATCTGCAATCTATATATCTTGTTTGATGAGTTATCTGCTAAGGTCTTTGGCCCATTTTATTTATTTATTTATTTATTTAAATTTTTTTTAATGTTTATTTTACTTTTGAGAGAGAGAGACAGACAGAGTGTGAGCAGAGTATGGGCAGACAGAGAGGGAGACAGAGACTCCAAAGCAGACTCCAGGCTCTGAGCTGTCAGCACAGAGCCCAGTGTGAGGCTTGAACTCATGAACTGCAAGATAATGACCTGAGCCAAAGTTGGACACTTAACCAGCTGAGCCACCCAAGCATTCCTCTTCGGCCTATTTTAAATTGGCTGTTGAGTTTTAAGAATTCTTTGTGTATTTTGGGTAACAGTCCTTTAAAAGATATGTCTTTTGCACAATATCTTTTTTCCCAATCTGTGGCTTCCCTTACTATTCTCTTAACATTGTTTTGCACAGACCAGAGTTTTTCATTTTAATGAAGTCTAGCATATCCATAATTTCTTTCACATATCTTGCCTTTATTGTTGTATCTAACAAGTCACTGTCAAAACCAAGGTCATCTAGATTTTCTCCTATATTGTCTTCTAGAGGTTTATAACGTTGCACTTTACATTTAGATCTGTGATACACTTTGAGTTATTTTGGGAAGGATGTAAGGTCTGTGTCTAGCTCAATTTTTTTGCGTGTGGTTGACCAGTTGTTTCAACACCATTTGTTGAAAAGACTATCTTTGCTGTCCTGTATTACCTTTATTCCTTTGTCAGAGATCAGGTGACTCCATTTATGTGAATCCTTTTCTGGGCTCTCATTCTGTTTCATTGATCTAGTTATCTATTCTTTACCAATACAACACCGCCTTAATTATTGTAGCTTTATAGTAAGGAGTTGAAGTTGAGGAGTGTTGGCTCATGAACTTTGTTTTTAATATCATGTTGGCTGATATGGGTCTTTTGCCTCACCACGTAAACTTGAGAATAAAATTATCAATGTCCACAAAATACCTTTCTGAGGTTTTGATTGAGATTACATTGAATCTATAGATTAATTTGGGAAGCACTAACATCTTGACAGTATTAAGTCTTCTCTCTTTATGGACATGGAATATCTCTCCATTTAGTTAGTCTGTCTTTGATTTTGTCCATCAGTTTTATAGTTTTCCTCACATAGATCTTGTACTTATTTTGTTAGATTTATACCTGAGTATTTCGTTGGGGGCATCTAATGTAAATAGTATTTTTTAAAAATTTTCCCTCGAAAGACATTTAATCCAAACTAATAATAATTTTACCAATTTTCTTTTTTTAATTTTACAACTTTTCATGTCTACTTTTTTCATATTCATATATCCACTTATATTTGAAGAGGTGTGTAATTTGCTCTTCATAAATGTAGTTTTAGTATGATGACTGCACTTTAAAGTGATGTGTAGATTTTAAATTATTCCTATGGGTAGCCACTGTTGGCTTATTTTTTTCTTTTTGTCTTATAGCCTCTACTCATTTCCTAAGTTACTTAAATAAATGTTTCTCCCCACTCTCTTCAGTGAAGTGATGCCATACATTTGTAATACACTTATATTCCTTTTAAAAGTGTTTTTATTAAGTTTATATCCCCTTTACCCCTTTATCACACCTCACACTCCATCTGTGTTAACCACCAATCTGTTCTCTGTATCTGTGAGCTTGTTTTTTTAATATGTCTTCGGGTTTTGTTTTGTTTTGTTTTAGATTTCATATATAAAAGAGATCATATAGCATTTGTCTTTCTCTGACTTGTTTCAATTAATATAATGTACCCAAGGTCTATCCATGTTGTTACCAATGGCAAGATTTCATTTTTTATGGATGAAATAATAACTCCATTGTATATATACCACAATTTCTTTGTCCATTCATCCATCAGTGCACACTGAGGTTGTTTCCATAGTTTGGCTATTATAAATACTGTTGCAACGAACATGGGGTCCATATATCTCTTCATATTAACCTTTTCATTTTTTTTTTAATTTTTTAATGGTTTTATTTATTTCTAGGAGAGAGAGAGAGACAGCGTGAGCAGGGGAGGGTCAGAGAGAAAGGGAGGCACAGACTGAAACAGGCTCCAGGCTCTGAGCTGGCAGTCAGCACAGAGCCCGACTGGGGCTCGAACCCACGAACCGCGAGATCATGACCTAAGTGAAAGTCGGACGCTTAACTGACTAAGCTACCCAGGCGCCCCAACCTTTTAATTTTTTTCATGTAAATTACTCACAAGTGGATTTACTGGATCATAGAGTAGTTCTATTTTTAACCTTCTGAGGAGGCTTTATAGTAATAGTATTTTCCATAGTGGCTGCACCACTTTAGACTTCTATCAACAGTATGCAGGGACTCCTTTTTCTCTACATCCTTGCCAAAACTTGCTATTTCTTGTCTTTTTTTTTTTTAAGTTTATTTATTATTTTGAGAGAGAGAGAGCAGGGGAGAGGCAAAGAAAGAAGGAGAGGAGAATCCCAAGTAGGCTTCAAGCTGTCAGCATGGAGCCTGATGCAGGGCTCGAATTCATGAACTGTGAGATCATGACCTGAGCTGAAACCAAAAGTCAGGTGCTTAAACAACTGAGCCACCCAGACGCCCCTGTTGTCTTTTTAATAATAGACTTTCTAACAGGTGTGAGATGTTATCTCATTGTGGTTTTGATTAGCTTTTGCCTGATGATTAAAGATGTTGAACATCTGTTTATGTACTTGTTGGCCTTCCATGTGTCTTTTTTATGGAAAATGTGTATTCGGATATTCTGCCCATTTTTTAATTAGATTTTTTGTTCTTTTGCTATTGAGTTGCATGAGTTCTTTGCGTATTTTGATATTAGCCCCTTATAAGATATGTGATTTGCAAATATTTTTCTCATTCATTAGGATAACTTTTATTTTGTTGATTATTTCCTTTGCTCTGCAAACTTCTTGGTATGATATAGTCCACTTATTTATTTGGCTTTCCTTGCCTTACTTTTGATATCAGGTTCAAAAAAATTATCACCAAGAGGCATGTCAAAGAATGTGCCACCTATGTTTTCTTCTAGGGTTTTATGGTTTCAGGTCTTACATTCGAATCTTTAATCCATTTTAAGTTAATTTTTGTGTTTGGTATAAAGTAGTGGTCAGGTTTTATTTTTTTGCGTGTAGCTATCCAGTTTTCCAAACACCACGATTGAAGAAACTGTCTTTTCTCCATGTATATTCTTGGCTCCATTGTTGCAAATTAATTGGCTATATACATACATCAGTTTACTTCTGGGCTTTCTATTCTGTTCTATTGATCTCTTTATGTGTCTGTTTTTATGACAACGTCCTACTGTTTTAATTACTGTAGGTTTGTAACCTAGTTTGAAATCAGAAAGTATGATGCCTCCAGCTTTGTTCTTCCTTTTCAAGATTGCTTTTGCTTCTCAGCATTTTTGTTTGTTTGTTTTACAACTCCATGAAATTTCATAATGTATTTATTTGTTCCGTTTCTTTGAAAAATACCATCATTTGGTTTTGATAGGGATTGCACTTAATCTGTAAATTGCTTTGAGTAGTATGGACACTTTATCAATATTGTTTTCTCTAATCCATGAGCACAGAATATCTTTCCATTTATTTATTTCTTCTTCAGTTTCTTTCATAATGTCTTATAGTTTACTGAGTACAAGACTTTTGGTTCCTTGGTTAATTTTATTTCTAGGTATTTTAGTATTTTTGATAATAATTGCATTTTGATACAATTGTAGATGAGATTATTTTATATCTCTTTGTTATAGTTGATTTTTATATTCATTATTGTATGTAAAAACACAACATATTTTTATGTATTGAGTTAGTAACCTGCAACTTTATTGGATTTATTAGTCCTCCGTTTTTTGATGAAGTCTTTGAGGTTTTCTATATATAGTATTGTGCCATCTGCAAGTAGTGAAAATTTTACTTCTTTCTTTCAAATTTGGATGCCTTTTTCTTCTTGACTGATTTCTCTGGTTAAAACTTCTAGTAC